>CM035155.1:41239974-42485564 GCA_020205615.1 Panax quinquefolius | reverse complement strand
GCATTATTGGCAATGTCTAGAAAGTTACATCGAGGAGAGGTTTGGTCACCTAATTGCGGCGGCCGATGAGGAGAAATCCTTATCGGAAAGCCCCCTCTTTCTGAGGAGCGGCACAGGTTGTCGTAATTGTGATTACGTAATATTATTTGTGAATAATTAATTATTGATTCATATGATAAAGAAATATTTATTTTATGTGGATATAAATGATGGATTTATTTATGTGGTTATAAATGAAGAAATTATGTTGAGGTGTTTTATCGAGTATTTTATCGGATTGGAGGTATTAAAAATTAAATCGGGGTTTTGAGATATATGCAGGGGTTATAATTTTTAATCCAACTGCTGGATTGTGGTAATTTTTGGGTATGTTATACATACATAAGTTGAGTATATGTCCACAAATTTTGAACCGTTAAAAATTCACGAATGATTTGTTATGAATTTTAAGAGGTGTCGATTCGAAAATTAGGTTTATAATTGATTTTGGTGGAAAATTCTAGAATTGAGTGGGCCCCACTTGTGGTTGGTGAAAAAATGTGCTGAATTTTATTTCAAATGTGGTGGGTGGCAATAGTAGTAGGTAAAGCCATCGGTGGCAAAGTCAAGTGCCGCTTGGTAGCTAACATTTTCCTATAAATAGAGGGCTAAGTTAGAATTGAAAATCACACCGAAACAAAGTTTTCTCTTTTTCTCTCTATATTATTGAGCGTATTTTGTGAGTATTTAGATACTTTGAGAGTTCTTGTCATTACGATCAAGTTTCATTCAAAGATCACTTGAGCCTTTCCTTCCTAAGTAATCTTGATTCTTTGAGGTAAGGATATTATTTTTTTCGTAATGATATTATTTCTTCAATATCATTATCTTTGAAATGTTGATCTGAAGTTTTATCAAATTTGGAACTTTTTCATGCTCGGGGTTACTTATTCATGAGTTACTATTCACGAAGTTACTATTCACGAGTACTATTCATGAAGCGTGAAAATGTTTTTTGTGGAATTTCTATCTTTTGGTGTCCGAGTTACTATTCACGTGTCGGCCTTTATTCACGTATCGACCTTATTCACGTGTACTGCAGACTATTCAATAGAAAAATAAAATTTCTTCTTTTTAGTCCAAAATATCTATTCGGATACTAGCTTTGATTGTATCCATGTTTTGATCATTCTTGAATTTTACACCACTATGATTATTTTTGAGGTATTGTTGGACATGGATAAAACAAAGTACGAATCATTAATCCTTAATCCTTGTCATTTTGTTTCACCGGATTCGTTCTTTAAAATATTTTTCATCATCCTCGGTCTTAAATGATGATATTATTGAATATCTTTGGCCTCAGTAGTGCAAGATGAATGATTTCTGAAGAATATCTTTGGCTTTAGTGCAAAGATGAACAGTGTTTAAATGAACATGACCGATCGATGAATATCTTTGGCCTTTAGTGCAAAGATGAGCAGTGTTGAGATGAACATGACCAGATTGATGAATATCTTTGGCTGTAGTGCAAAGATGAATATTTGATTTGAGATGAATATTGATTGATGTTCTGAGGATAAAATATTGATGATGGACTTGTTAAATTCATAGATTATAGTAGATTTCATTCTCTACGTTAACTCTTACATGAATTATTATTTCCGCTGTCTAATATTGATCCGAAACTTGTTGTCTATTGTATTCTATTAAATTTTTTTCTCTGTTGAAGACTAACGATAATTTGTTGTATATTATCTTAGTCATAATATTCTTCTTGAGCTAGTTGAGCTCACCCTTTTCTTTTTGTTCCATTCTTCTCGTGAAGCGAGAATATAGCGATGCGAGCCTGTGGGGTATGGAATGAAGGTTTTAGAAAGGATTGTTTAGTAGTCCTCACCATTTTATAAAATAATGTATCAATAAATGTGATGAGGATTTATTTGAGTATAAATATTGTCTGAAGATAATATTTGTATTTAAACTCACAGATTTCTTGTTGTAATAATAAAGTTGTAGTTGTTTACGTACCATGTATTGACAACTCAGAATGGGTGATGTATACCTATTTTGGGGGTGTCACATTATTATTCAAAATAATAATTAGAGAAATTAAATTTTTATTCATAAAAAGTTGGGGTCTTACACCAAAGATATTTAACTAATGGTAATGATCATGTTAGTCAACATCTCCTCTTTTGCGATATTCGTATGACGGAGCAATCATTGGTGGACCCCATAAAAGAATAACTGTCGGATATAAAAAATGACAAAAATAACCTTTTTAAATATTGACGATAAATTTTTTTCACGTTAAACAGTTGAAATACCCAGTGATAAAAATATAGTAATACACATTGTTCCACAGTGGTACGCGATATTGCACAGTAGCACACGGTATTGCACAGTATCACTGATTATTTCTTACGTAAGAAGTCACTCAGTATTTCATTCAATAATTATCACAGTAGTTGCTATATAGTATCTCATATTATTGATTCAATAATTGTTACAGTAACATCTACACAATATTTTATATTATTAAATCAATAATTGTCACGATATAGTAACTCATATTATTGAAATGATATTATTGATTAGCATTATCGGCAATGTCTAGAAAGTTCTGTCGTGAAAAGGAGTTAGGTTATCTAATTGTGCGCCAGTAAAGAGAAATCCTTATCGAAAAGTTCACTCTTTCCTGGGAACGATCTGATTGTCAGTATTGTGAATCTATAATATTAATGGTGAATAATTGTTGAAAGATTAAAAAATGTGTTGATTAAAAATAAGTGATTTATGGTAGATATTTATTCAATTTTTGATATAAATAGAGGGATTTATCATGAGGCATTTGTTGTAAGTTTGACTTATTATTCCATAGACCCCCACGTGCCAATTTTTCAAACCGTCAGCAAAATTATTTTCAATTTTTGTTTTATTGTTATAATAATAATAATAAAACAGAAAACTTGTTGTATAAAATAGAAAACTTTTTATAATATATACAAAGTTATTTTTTTTATTAGAATATGAAAGGTCAATAATAATCTAGAAGGGGGGATTGAATAGATTATTATCAGTTAAAAATATATTTAGGCCTTTTTGAATTTTTAGTTATTAATTAGCAGTTTTTAGCAATTAGCATGTAAGATAATAAAAATTCAATCACAATGCACAGAGATTTATCTGGTTGACAACATACACCCCTTGGTATGTTGCTACATCCAGTCTCAAGTCTCTATTTGGAACTTAAGATCCTATTACTATCAGTAATAAAAACTCCTTCAACAGGCGGAGAAGCCTTTACAAAGTTTTATAGACAAACTTCCAACTGTTCAACTATTCTATCTTGGACAGCAAGCTCCCTGCTCCTTCCTCAAGTCTAGTTGTACCACCTTTTTTGAGATTAGCTCTATTCTATGATCTGGTCTTGAAACAACAGCCTCTTCGTCACCTCACAAGTACACTAGAGACCCAACTTCCTGCTAACCTCTCTAAAACTCTGGTCTTGGTCGAAGAATTACTTTTCTTTCTTACAGGTACATAAAATAAACTATCTCTAAACCTTTTTCTATTTTCAAAAGTTTACAACAATGTGCTTCTACAAAAAGCTGATAAGAGTTAAGTACAGATTAATGCTTCTCAATTAAACAGATAGAAAATTTGTTTAGATCCACTTATGCTTCTGATTAAGCAAGTATATGATAGTAAAGCACTTTATAAAGAATTAACAATTCTATAAAATAAAGAGTATTTTTCTATTGATAATATAGAATTGTTTCTTAGTTAGTTTTTACCAAGTATTATATAATTTATTTTTATGAATTAATACTTGAATAAAAGAATAAATCAAATCAAACAATATTTATCAAGTATAATCTCAGTTAAGCACAAACTGATATAACAAATATTACTTGTTTAACTCAAATAATATATAAGAATATTTTATCTATTATGTGAGCTTTTATAGATAATGTCACTTAGTACTATAAGGAATCGTACGGTTCGAATTCCTCTTGGTAGAGGTGTATCTCCGTAGCCTTGCGACGTCTAAGTATGACAAAATTTATAATTTTCACAATTGATATTTATATAAATATTTTCAATAGATCACTACGATTCTCAAATTCGATTCAGATGACTACTTTTTTGGAGTAGTATCTCAGTGTTGTTTTGAGTTATCAAGTTCGTATCTATTTTAGGATATTTATATAAATAATGTCAATAAAAGGTTACTGAAAACTATAAGGAATTGTACGGTTCGAATTCCTCTCCTTAGCCTTGTGGCGCCCAAGTATCCTTTTATTTGACAAATAGATAAAATGTGGATATATAAAATTGTGTAAAATAATGTGTATTTGTATATCTATAGATAGGCAAAAAGCACTTTTACCCCACTGTGGTTGTAGTATTTTAAGCAATTAGTCATTGTGCTTTTAAAATATTTAATTAGCCCACTGTACTTTTTAAAAATGTTCAATCAAGCAATTCCATCCAATTTCTTGGACGGACGTCAAATAATTACACACGTGGCATTGAAAAAAAAAACAAAAAATCATTATTTCCTACGTGGCAAGCCAGTCAGCCAAATTCTTAATACTATTGAGCCACTGCACTTTAAAAAAATGCAATTAGCCCACTGTGGGTTTAAAAATAAAAATAAAAATACTTTTATGTTTTAAAATACTTATAAAATTTTTAAAAATAAAAATATTTTTATGTTTTATTTTTTTTCTTTTTCTTTACCTAAATATTTATAATATTATAATATTTATAATATGTATGTTTTATTTTAAAAATAAAAATAAAAATACTTTTATGTTTTAAAATACTTATAAAATTTTTAAAATAAAAAAAAATTATGTTTATTTTCTTTCTTTTCTTTACCTAAATATTTATAATATGTATAATATTAATAAAAATTAATATTATAATATTTATAATATGTATATTTTATTTAAAAATAAAAATAAAAATACTTTTATGTTTTAAAATACTTATAAGATTTTAAAATAAAAATATTTTAATGTTTTATTTTCTTTCTTTTTCTTTTGCCTAAATATTTATAATATGTATAATATTAATAAAATTAATATTATAATATTTATAATATGTATGTTTTATTTTAAAATAAAATAAAAATACTTTTATGTTTTAAAATACTTATAAAATTTTTAAAAATAAAAATATTTTTTATTTTATTTTCTTTCTTTTTTTTACCTAAATATTTATAATATGTATAATATTAATAAAAATTAATATTAGAATATTTATAATATGTATGTTTTATTTTAAAAATAAAAATAAAAAATACTTTTATGTTTTAAAATACTTATAAAATTTTTAAAAATAAAAATATTTTTATGCCTCAAAATTCCCGATTTCAAGAAAAACATTGAATCAAACCCACCCATTTCGCCATGAGAACTGTTTGTCTACTCAAAGCCTCGAATGAGGTCTCTGCAAAACATTGAATCAAACCATCACTAAAAAAACCCCTCCTTCTCTCTCTAAAGCATGCTTCATTTCTTTACCCCAATCAATTTCCTACTCATTTTCATCTAAAACCCTCCCTCTTTTTTCCCCTCTTCAAAGAAAAAACCCACCCATTTCGCCATGAGAACTCCACCACCCCATTTCGCCATGAGAAATCCACCGTCGTGGGAAAGGCAACAATTTGCCACGCAGAGATGGCGCAGAGCAAGACCAATTTCGCCATCGGCTAACAAGGGTTTTATGATTTTGGACAAATCTCTGGCCGATTGGGGGGATTTCTCCTCCTGTTCTTGTTGTTGATGGTGACAGTGTTGGTTGTTTTTATGGTGTTAGTGAAGACTTTTGATGAGTTATCGTCATCGGAGACGAATGCATTGAGTTTGTCTTCGGGGGCTGTAATTGAGGTTGGGAATGGAATTAGGTTTCCTCTCCCATGAGAGAGACAGAGTTTGTGACGCCCCCAAAATAGGTATACATCACCTATTCTGAGTTGTCAATACATGGTACAGAAACAACTACAACTTTATTATTACAACAAGAAAGCGTGAGTTTGAATACAAATATTATCTTCTGCATAATATTTATACTCAAATAAATCCTCATCACATTTATTGATACATTATTTTACAAAATGGTGAGGACTACTAAATAATCCTTTCTAAAACCTTCATTCCATACCCCCAGAGCTAGTACTCGCTATATTCTCGCCTCCCGAGAAAAATGGAACAAAAGAAAAGGGTGAGCTCAACTAGCTCAAGAAAAAATATTATGACTAAGATAATATACAACAAATTATCGTTAGTCTTCAACAGGAAAAATATAATAGAATACAATAGACAACAAATTTTAAATCAATATTACAATGAAATAATAATTCATTAGAAGAGTTAAGTAGAGAATGCAAACTACTATCTTCTATGTATGAATTTAAAAGTTCATCGTCTATCTTTTATCCTGTAACATCAATCAATATATATCTGGAATCAAATATTCATCTTTGCACTACTGAAATATTAAAGATATTCATCGATTAGTCATGTTCATTTAAACACTTGTTCATCTTTTGCACTACGGGCGAAAGATATTCTTCAAATCATTCATCTTTTACCACTACTGAGGCCAAAGATATTCCATAATATCATCATTTAAGACCGAGGATGATGAAAAATATTTTTTAAAGAAACGAATCCAATGAAACAAAATGACAAGGATTAAGGATTAAGGATTACGTACTTGGTTTTATCCACGTCCAAAAATACCTCAAAAATAATCATAGTGGTGTAAAATTTAAGAATGATCAAAACATGGATACAATCGAGTTAGTATCCGAATAGATGTTTTAGACGAAAAAGAAGAAATTTTATTTTTCGATTGAATAATCTTAGTATCGTGAATAGTCTTGAGTATCGTGA
Organism: Panax quinquefolius; assembly: GCA_020205615.1. NCBI lineage: Eukaryota > Viridiplantae > Streptophyta > Magnoliopsida > Apiales > Araliaceae > Panax > Panax quinquefolius. Next base: position 42,478,674 of record CM035155.1, on the reverse strand, counting down.
ATAGTCTACCGATATCGTGAATACGCAGTAACTCGACACCAAAAGATAGAAATTCTACAAAAACATCTTCACGCTTCATGAATAGTACTCGTGAATAGTAACTCGTGAATAAGAACTTTCATGAATAGTAACTCGTGAATAGTAACTCATGAATAAGTAACCCATGAATAGTAACCCGACATGAAAAAGTTCCAAATTTGATAAAAACTTGGATCAACATTTCAAAGATAATGATATTGAAGAAATAATATCATTCTGAAAAAAAAAAAATATCCCTTACCTCGAAAGATCGATTTCTAGCTAGAATACCGGTATAGTCTTTGAAGGAACTTGCACAATCTAGCAATACTCAAAGTATACTCAAAATACTCACAAGAATACGCTCGATAATATAGAGAGAAAACTTGAGCTTTAAAGTGATTTTCAATTCTAACCTAAGCACCTATTTATAGGAAAATCTTTAGAACACCAAAGCAGAAAATTTAATAAAATAATAATATAATTAAACAAATTCAAGCCCACCTTAGACCAACTGAATTCAGCACATTTATATCACATGTGGGATTGCAAAAAACGTTTTCTTAAATAAAACAATTAAAACTTCCAAAAATTAATTATTTGAAACTTTAGAGTTTCAAAATTCATAATTAATAGCCCTTTCATTAGAAAATTCGAATCTCGTGAGTTTTTATAGGAAATTCAATTCTCTACAACTTTGCGGAAGAAAGTTTTTCCAAATTCCAAATAGAAATTGATCAAAATCCACAAAGCAAGGCGATTTTACGATTATAATCAAATTTCAGGTCGATAAATGGGGTCCACCAGACATGTTTAACATGTTTTAAACATTTATTGCAACAAAAATACTCTTCCTCCTCTTATACTCATATATCCCACATTAGTTGTAAAAATATCACCGTTAATATATTATTAAAATAATATATTTAAATGAATTATTTTATCGTAAAAAGATAAAATATTAATTTTCAACAATTTTCATTTTAAAAATTTTCTCCATCTATATCCACATAAAATCAATATTTTCCTCATCATATAAATCAATAATTAATTATTCACAAATAATATTACTGTAATCACAATATTATTGACGGTAGTTCCGGAAAGAGGGGGCTTTCGAATAAAATTTCTTCTTCTTGGCCTTGATTAGGTGACCAAACCTCTCCTTAAATGAACTTTCTAGACATTGCCAATAATGTTATCTAATAATATTATTCAGATAATATGAATTATTGCTTCGATAATGAAAAATATTGTGTAATGACAATTATTGAAACAACAAGAATATAAAATATCAACGCAAAGAATTATTAACTCGAATAAAATCTTTGAGCGGTAATTACTGTAACCATTATTGAGTAGTGCCTTCTTCGTAAGAATCAATAATTGGTGCAATACTGGTATGCTACTATTCAACAACGCCGTATTAGTGTGTTTTAACCACCGGGTATTCCAACAAAGATAATATGATGAATAACTACTACCATAGTTATTTAAAAACAACTTATATTTGTCGTTTTCTTCATCCAATCGCTTTTAGTTATGGGGCCCACACATGGGTCATTGCTGGCAGTAAATGCGAATATTCCCCGACAAGATCTGAATATTCCACGACCAAACGAATATTCCCAAGCGATAATGAATATTTTATAACCACTTGCTTATTTTGAAATATTTACGTATTTAACCCTTAACTATCCACATTAATCAAATCAACCCTTACTATTTCAAAATAATAAATAAAGGAAATTCCTTTTATTTAAAAATTTCTGGTCTTACAACCTCCCTCCTTATGAAATTTAAGTCCTCGAAATTGGCGTCGATTCACTGTGTTTCAAAAGATGAGGATACCTCGCTTTCATTTCCGTTTTCAATTCCCGGTCATTTCCTCTATAGCATGATTCCTCCACAAACTTTAACTTGTGGTATGACCTTTCTTGGCGTAGGACATGCTCCTTCCTATCCAAAATCTTGATGGTACCTCCTCATCGTTAAGTCTTGGCTATCTCGTCCGGTTCTAACTTTCAATAACGTGGTTCGGGTCTTTCACATATTTACGAAATGCGGATATGTGAAACACATTATGAACACGAGACATACTCGAGGTAACGCAAGTCATAGGCTACATTTCCTACTCGGTCGAGAATTTGAAATGGACCCGATAAATCGTGGATTGAGCTTTCCTCTCTTCCCAAATCTTGTAACTCCCTTCCATGGAGCAACTTCATGACAATACATGATCCCTACATTAAATTCCACGTCCTTTTCGATGAAGATCCGCATAACTCTTTTGTCGATCTTGTGCCGGTTTGTATCGTTGTCCGAATCATTTGGATCTTTTCCGTAGTCATACGTCTTAACTTCGTCCCCAACAAAGTTGCTTCACCCACCTCATCCCAACATATTGGAGAAGCGACATTTTTCTTCCATATAATGCTTGAATGGAGCCACACTTATACTTGCACGATAAGCTGTTGTTATAGGAGAATTCCACCAATGGTAAATACTTATCCCAACTACCCTTGAAGTCAGGACCACAGTCTTAATAGATCTTGAGAGTTTGAATAGTCCTCTCTGATTGTCCAGTCCGGTTTGGGGATGGTATCTGCAACTAAATCGCAAATCCGTGCCCATAGCTTTTTCGCAAGCTAACCCAAAATCTTGAAGTGAATCTTGGGTCACGATCCGAAACTATGGATCTGGGCATGCCATACAACCTCACAATCTCATTCACGTCATACTAGCAAGGCGTTCAAGGAATAAGTCTCCGTGTCGGCAAGAAATGAAAGCGAGACTTGGTTAATCTATCAACAATAACCCAAATAGCATTGATGCCTTGAGAAACCTGTAGGAAGACCCGTGAACGAAATCCATAGCAATGTGTTCCCCACTTCCATTTCGAGAATCTCAAGTGGTTCTTAACGGACCCTTAGGTACAAGATGCTCCGCCTTTACACGTTGGCAAGTTAAACACATCGAGATAAACTTTGCAATCTCTCTCTTCATATTGTTCCACCAAAATGTATGTCAAAGATCACGATACATTTTAGTACTTCCATGATGGATTGCAAATGGCGTATTGTGTGCCTCCATCATAATCTTGTACTTCAAATCGAGTCGTTAGGAACCTGAAAGTCAGAGTGGACTCGGTATTCCTTCTTCATCAATTCTCGCTTAGAATAGCTCCTTCTTGTACTTTCTTCTTCATACGCATGCATCGACTCGGGGTCGGTGGCTTGAAAGAACCTTAACTTTTTCTATTAAAGTTGGCTCTGTCGTATACTTGACATCATCGCTTTTCGTTCCGCATATGATCTTCTACTCGATCGTCACTCTACGTTAAACTTTACCGGGATGGTATTGAATAGTGTGGTAGTAGTCTTTAATAGCTCGAGCCAGCGTCATTTGTAGCATGTTGAGTTCTTTTTGAGTGAAGAAATATTTAAGGCTTTTATGGTGCGAATATATCTCCACTTTCTCCCCATATAGATAGTGCCTCCATATTTTTTAGCGGCAACATTGCCTTGACTCTAGATCATGAGTAGGATAATTCCTCTCATACTCTTTTAAGTTGTCATGCGAGGCATAAAGCTATGACTTTCCCCACGTTGCATGAGAACACATCCTAACCCTTTACGAAGCATCATTTGTGAATAACAAATCCATCCAAGAACCGGATGGTATTGTTAGAAACAGTGCCAAAATAAGTCTCTCTTAGCTCTTGGAAACTTTTCTCGCATTCTTCGCTCCAAGCGAATTTTGTATCCTTCCGAGTTAAATTGAGTTAATGGAGTAGCGATTCGAGAAAACCCTTCCACGAATCTCAGATAATAACCAAATAAGCCCAAAAAGCTACGTGCTTGATCCACCGACTTGGTTGCTCTAACTTTGTATTGCTTCAATCTTGGCGGATCAACAGATACTCCATGTTTCGACACCACGTGCCCAAGGAATGCTACTTCCTCGAAGCGTAACTTCGCATTTATTCAATTTGGCATATAGTTGGTTTTCACGAAGCCTTTGAGTACCGACTTCAAAATGGTGCTCATGATCTTCCACGGCTTTTGGAATATATGAGGATGTCATCAATAAAGACAACAACGAATTGATCCAAATATTCCTTGAATACTCGGTTCATCATATCCATGAAAGCCATGAGGAGCATTAGTTAGTCAAAGAAAGACATGACTAAGAATTCATAATGCCCATCTGGAGTTTACGGCGGCGATCTTTGGAATATCCTCGATTCTAATCTTGGTGATGATATCCGAACGAAGATCGATTTTGAAAAGAATTGTGCCCTTACATTCGTCAAACAAGTCATCAATACGAGGTAGAGGATACCTATTCTTGATGGTGACATGGTTCAATTCCGATAGTCAATACAAAGTCGCATACTCCGTCTTTCTTCTTTACAATATAAGCAGGAGCACCCCAAGGAGATGTCTTAGGATGAATGAAACCGATGTCCAACAATTCTGTAGTTGGACCTTTAACTCTGAAGTTCAATAGGAGCCATTCGATATGGGGTTTTAGAAATGGGCTTTGTACGAGTTCAAGATCAATAAAGAATTCAACTTCACGTTACGGGGTAGGCCGGAAGTTCTTCTTGAAATCGTCGGGAAAGTCGATAACAATAGGAATATTATTCAAATTTGGCGTGTCTTTATTCAAATCCATAACATGGGCTAAGAAAGCTTGACATCCGTTTTTAATAAGCGAATAGCTTTATGATTAGATATGATGGTGATCGATTTTAATGGTTTAGTTGCTTGAATTACGTCAACAGTTTTGGTTAGGAATATGAAAACTAACAACCTTACGGAAACAATCAATTTTGGCATGATGAGTAGTTAACCAATCAATCCTAAAATCACATCAAAAGCAAGTATCTTTAAAGAGATAAGGTCAACGGTGTAAGGTAATGGTGCCAACTTGAATCAAACAAGATTTATGAACAGATGGATGTGATGAAAGTTTCTCCTAACGGAGTTTCCACGAGATAGGTCAAAGTCTAATTTCTCGAGAGTCGAGTTTAAGCGTTGAGCACATGCGGAGAAATAAATGAATGGGTAACTTGCCTAAGATCAAGTAAGGTATAAACTTCGCAAGAATTTATAAATAACTTACCGTGATCACCTCGTTTGGGTTCTCGCATTATGACCGATCCACAACAAACGCTCTTCCGGAATCGTTGACTTTGACTTTTAGGGACGGATTTTTTGAGTCACCGTCCTCACTTTGAACTAGGTTTATTCTGCAAATACAATCTCGGCGATATGTCCTTCCTTTCCACAACTATAGCATACCTTGAGCTGTTGTGGGCGGTTTGGTGATATGTCCCTCTTTTCGCATTTGTAGCGTATAATGGGTGGTGGTCGTTCTCCTCCCTTAGAACCGATTCTTTGCCGGACTGTCGTCTTCACATAGTCGTTGTTAAATCTCCTCTTTTTAAAATCTCCTCCCGACTCGCTTTTCTTCATTTTCCATGGCCATGATTACCACCAGAGTGGTTACCATTTCATCCGTCTGTTTCTTTCTCCGCAGTTATCATTATTACATTGATCGCTATCTCTCGATCGATCCTGATTGTGGTCCTCAGTTGGCCGTACTTCGTTATCTCGCTCTAATAATTGAGCCACATTTACAACATCGAATAAAGAAAAATTTATGAAAATGAGATCTTTGATGTATCTTAGGGTTTCAAACCTCTAAGAAACATCCAAATCATCGTTCCTCATTCTCCACCAAATGAGGTGCAAACACGGATAACTCTCTGAACTTTGCCTCGTCTTGAGACACCGCCATGTTGTTTTGTTCCAATCTGATGAACTCCACTTCCTTCATATGATGAACACTTTCGAGAAAGTATTTGTCATTAAATAGCTTCAAACGTCTCCCAAGACATCTTTGAGTGCCGGATGGATGGGTACGCTTCACTGAGACTCCACCATGATCTGCCTCGCCACGGAACATAAAGGTGGTGAATGGAACCTTCATTCCTCCGTGCATCCCAAGACATCGAATATCTTGGTAATTTGTTTGACCCATGTTTCCGCCATGATCGGATCTGGCTTTCCTTAAATTACGGTGGTCCCAACTCTTTGAAGCTGCTTGGGTTTGTGACAACGGTGAATTGCTATCATTTCTCTCGTATTTTGAACACAAGTTTCCTCGTCATGCGATTTTATGCATGAGCTACGAAAAACTTCTAAACATCCTCTCGTTCATCATCTCGCTTCAATGGTGTTGTTCACGGGAGGAACATTGCCACTGCACTGTTGCGCGTTCTCCTCGTTGGTGAGTACAGGCATCTCCACGGTCTCATTTCCATTGTTAATATTCTCGATTGACATTCTCAAATCTTTCATCATAAACAAGGGTTAATTAAGAAATCAATATATCACATAATATCCATATATACTTGACCAACTAACAAATAAGCTTAGGTAGGACACACTAGCGAAGGATTTACTCGTCTCTCCCTCCTAGTTCTATTCCCCGATCTCCACCAGAGATCATATCCTAAGCTCGATACCAACTATGGCGCCCCCAAAATAGGTATACATCACCTATTCCGAGTTGTCGATACATGGTATGTAAACAACTACAACTTTATTATTACAACAAGAAAAGCTGTGAGTTTGAATACAAATATTATCTTCTGTACAATATCTATACTCAAATAAATCCTCATCACATTTATTGATACATTATTTTACAAAAATGGTGAGGACTACTAAACAATCCTTTCTAAAACCTTCATTCCATTACCCAGGCTAAATACTTCTATATTCTCGCCTCCACGAGAAAAATGGAACAAAAGGAAAAGGGTGAGCTCAACTAGCTCGAGAAAGAATATTATGACTAAGATAATATACAACAAATTATCGTTAGTCTTCAACAGGGAAAAATATAATAGAATACAATAGACAACAAATTTTAAATCAATATTCGCAATGAAATAATAATTCATTAGAAGAGTTAAGTAGAGAATGCAAACTACTATCTTCTATGTATGAATTTAAAAGTTCATCGTCTATCTTTTATCCTGTAACATCAATCAATATACATCCGGAATCAAATATTCATCTTTTTACTACTGGCCAAAGATATTCATCGATTAATCATGTTCATTTAAACACTTGTTCATCTTTGCACTACGGGCCAAAAGATATTCTTCAAAATCATTCATCTTTGCACTACGGGCCAAAGATATTCTTAAGAAATCATTCATCTTTGCACTACGAGGCGAAGATATTCCATAATATCATCATTTAAGGCGAGGATGATGAAAATATTTTTTTTAAAGAAACGAATCCAAAGGTGAAACAAAATGACAAGGATTAAGGATTAAGGATTAAGTACTTGGTTTTATCCACGTCCAAAAATACCTCAAAAATAATCATAGTGGTGTAAAATTTAAGAATGATCAAAACATGGATACAATCGAGTTAGTATCCGAAATAGATGTTTTAGACGAAAAGAAGAAATTTTATTTTTCGGTGAATAATCTTAGTATCGTGAATAGTCTTGAGTATACGTGAATAGTCTTAGATATCGTGAATAGTAACTCAGACACCAAAGATAGAAATTCCACAAAAAACATCTTCACGCTTCATTAAATAGTACTAAGAATAGTAACTCGTGAATAATTAACTCATGAATAGTAACTCGTGAATAGTAACTCATGAATAGTAACCCATGAATAGTAACCCAGCATGAAAAAGTTCCAAATTTGATAAAAACTTCAGATCAACATTTCAAAGATAATGATATTGAAGAAATAATATCATTACTGAAAAAAAAAATATCCACTTACCTCGAAAGATCGATTTACTAGCTAGAATACCGGTATAGTCTTTGAAGGAACTTGCAGATCGCCTAGCAATACTCAAAGTATACTCAAAATACTCACAAGAATACGCTCGATAATATAGAGAGAAAACTTGATTTACGGTGTGATTTTCAATTCTAACCCAAGCACCCTATTTATAGGAAAATCTTTAGAACACCAAAAGCGAAAAATTTAATAAAATAATAATATAATTAAACAAATTCAAGCCCACCTTAGACCAACTGAATTCAGCACATTTATATCACATGTGGGATTGCAAAAAACGTTTTCTTAAATAAAACAATTAAAACTTCCAAAATTAATTATTTTTGAACTTTAGAGCTTCAAAATTCATAATTAATAGCCCTTTCATTAGAAAATTCGAATCTCGTGAGTTTTATAGGAAATTCAATTCTCTACAACTTTGCGGAAGAAAGTTTTTCCAAATTCCAAATAGAAATTGACCAAAAATCCACAAAGCAGGCGATTTTACGGTATATAATCAAATTTCGATCGATAAATGGGGTCCACATTGACATGTTTAACATGTTTTAAACATTTATTGCAACAAAAAACTCTTCCTCCTCTTATACTCATATATCCCACATTCGTTGTAAAAATATCACGTTAATATATTATTAAAATAATATATTTAAATGAATTATTTTATCGAGAAAAGATAAAATATTAATTTTCAACAATTGTCATTTTAAAAATTTTCTCCATCTATATCCACATAAAATCAATATTTTCTCATCATATAAATCAATAATTAATTATTCACAAATAATATTACTGAAATCACAATATTGACAACCGGCGGTTCAGGAAGAGGGCTTTCCGATAAAAAATTTTCTTCTTCTTGCCGCAATTAGGTGACCAAACCTCTCCTTAGATGAACTTTCTAGACATTGCCAATAATGTTATCTAATAATATTATTCAGATAATATGAATTATTGCTTCGATAATGAAAATATTGTGTAATGATAATTATTGAAACAACAAGAATATAAAATATCAACGCAGAATTATTAACTCGATAAAATCTTGAACATTAATTACTCAGAACCATTATTGAGTAGTGCCTTCTTCGTAAGAATCAATAATTGGTGCATTTGGTGTCTTCTACTATTCAACAACGCCAGACATTAGTGTGTTTTTTAACCACCGGGTATTCCAACGATATTAATTGGTATAACTACGCCGTTATTTAAAAACAACTTATATTTGTCGTTTTCTTCATCCAATCGCTTTCAGTTATGGGGCCCACACATGGTCGCTGCTTGTCAAATTTAATATTCTCCGAAGCGATCTGAATATTCCACGACCAAACGAATATTCCCGACGATAATGAATATTTTATAACCACTTGCTTATTTTGAAATATTTGCGTATTTAACCCTTAACTATCCACATTAATCAAATCAACCCTTACTATTTCAAAATAATAAATAAAGGAAATTCCTTTTTATTTAAAAATTTGAGGTCTTCTGAGTTAGTGAAGGAAATTGATTTTGGAGCTCTTCTTTTTTGAGTGGTGGTGTGGTGGTAGATGCGGTGGCCCAAATACCTTACCACGTGAAAATAACTTATTTTATTTTTTTTTCAAAAGCCACGTAAGAAAATTCGATCAATTTTGTAACGTCTGTTAGTCAAATTGGACGGAATGGCTTGATTGTACATTTTTAAAAACCACAGTGGGTCAATTGAATATTTTAAAAGCACAGTGACTAATTGCTTAAAACACTACAACTACAGTGGGGTAAAAGTGCTTTTTCCCTCTATAGATATAATGTAAGTAAGAAATAAATCAATAGAAATTAAACTTATCTCAATACTTTGACCAATTTTTCTCTTCAAAAATAATCAGAACTTTTGTAAGAAGAGATATAAAGTTTAGAGAAAATGTAGGTAAGGAGAGTATAATTTTCTTTTCACTGAATTGGTAAAAACTAAATGAATGAAATACTCCCTATTTATAGAATTTTTTAAGTTGGGGCAAAATTATAATTTTGAAAACTAATTTTTGAATGCACGATTTTGATCAATAAAATTTGAATTTAACGGACCAGATCGAAAAAAATTGCACTCGGAAGAATTCAAAAATCTGCCCTGGCCAAAATCTTTCTACCTATCATTAATTTTTTATTTGGACCATATATTAAAAGCCAACTGCCAGCACACACGATTTTGTCCCAAAATGAGTGGCGTGAGTTTAAAAAATCAACTAGATACAAACCCGTGCTTTGCGGCGGGATTATTCATTTTGTTAATAATAAATTTATACATGTAATTAATAAATTAAAATATAATAAGAAGATGGTAGATTATTGTGCGATTATCAAATTTTAATAGCATATGTTATATAGTGTTGCATAAAAATTTTGTGCGCAAATACATATCCAAGTATATAATTAATCTGATCACTAAACCCCATAACATTGCATAATAGTTGTGTGTGTGTGTGTGTGTGTGTGTATATATGTATGAATGTCTTGATAAAAATGTTTATAATGTAACCAATATAGTTAAAAATGGGTAACTCTTTCATTCTAAAGCACTAACAAATATTTAGAAAGTGTCATGCACAATGTCATCGAATTATTATATTGATATAATTGCTAGTGGTATATTTGAAGTCTGTTACACATTACACAAACCTCACCAAGCCTCAAATATCTGACACATGTACTTGATGCATTTTGAAGAGTCCATGTCTCGTACCGCTTTTTTGCACGAAATTCTAACATCCAAACGAAAGAAAAACAACAAAATAATGTCTCGGTTTGGTCCTCGAGACGGGAAGGAAAGCACATATTACATGCGGCCCGAAAAAGCACGAGAATTAATAATTATGTTAGATCTTCATGTCAAACAAACACCATGTCCAAAAATATAGCGATATATAAGAGTATTAAATACATAACACATGTTATAGTTAAAGAACGAATACATTGTCTCATTAGTTTTTTTTTTATCAATTTTTGACAATTGTATAGGCATTCACAGTATTATCATAATGCCAAAAAAATGTATTAATGATGATGAAAATGATTTACCGGATGCTAGTACTTAACAAATCATGCAAAGCCACAATCCATATAATATAATGCAATAAATGAAGAAACCATAAATATAAACACCGTGAGATATAGTCCACAAAATGAAGTCATAGCCCCTTCCATTGAATGCAAAGTCCCATGATATGAAGGTCTTCATATAACTCCTTTGCACTTTCAACAGTATTTAAAATTATAGGGCACAAAATTTTGTTGTGCTAAACAGAATAAAATACATGATGCACCTGAAATAATGCAAGAAGCATGACAACAAAAATTTAACTCTGCTAAGAACTACATACACCAAATTCATTGTCACATTACCATTGAACCATAGGTACCAGGATTATCACATTTAAGCTTCTTCCAGTTTAGGTCTTCAATCTAGTTATATTTATTGAATGTTCAATATATTCACACAAACAAAAATTAGCACTTAAATGATCTTTTTAATAGTCGTTGCAATCTTATAAATATTTACGACAGGAATCTGGACAATAGTGAGATATAAGAATTTAGACATACTTAATAGTTGATTTCAACATTGCATAAACTATCAACCAAATAAATAATTATCTTTCCACAACTCTTTTATAGGAAATAGTATTGCCCAAGATAAAAAAAGTCTCACACTTAGCTAAAAATTTATGTGTTTGTCGGATTGAAAACTAATAGAACATAAAGGAATTTAGCTCATATATTAAATAAAAATGAAAAGAATTAGAGTAAAACACATACGAAATGGACTTACATAGAATTTCAAATTCTGTCATCCAAAAAGTAAAAGACAAACCTATTATACTCTTATTTAAAAAATTTCAATGGTTATACATGAATATATATACACAGACAAAAAAATGAATATACATAAACTCTACTCAGTAAATGTATTAACAAAATTTCGAGTTGAATGTATAATAAAAACTAAACAATTTTGTAGGGGGTAGTGTTGAGAGTTTACCGGTTTATTTTTGTCTTTGCAACTGGAATTTGGCAACTGGAATTTGGCTCGATCGAGATAGCTTTATAAATGCATATCATAGGTTTACCTAAAAAAATTCAAATAGATTATAGTAAAAATTTCATGAGATATAATAATAAAATAATTAGGGTTTACACTAATAATAAGCAACAAAAAGATAATAGCCAGAAACAGTCAAACCTTTCTACATTAAATTGCGAAAAACTTTCTAGAAAACTACATTCTTTGTAGTATTGTATGTTTGTCCATCTTTGTCACAAATTATTATTTTTACTCCACTCTTGCTTGTAACTCTTGATACTGCTACATACAATTGGTCATGGCGAAAAACTGGACGTGACAGATACAGTCCAACATGTGAGAGAGATTGGCCCTAGCTCTTATTAATTGTCATGAAAAAGCAAACAGCCAAAGAAAATTGTCTTTGTTGGAATTTAAAAGGTAATCTAATGTTTGACGGTGTTAAGACCAAGCGAGGTATGAAAACTTTGTGTCCAAAATTGCCGACTGAAATTACTTTTGCTTCTTTTAGATGTTTTCCCAATCGAGTTACTATTAATCTCGTGACATTGCACAAATCAGATCACTGATCTATATTTCGGAGCAACATTACAGGAACCCCAATCTTCAACTTTATCGTGTGGTTTGACATTCCAGAAGATGTAATGTTATTAAAAAAATTATAGGATGTAAATGCCTTCATAGCTGTTTGAGTTTTCATCAACCTTACATAGGACATATTAGATATGGTACTTCATCGCCTGGCCATAAATACATCACATATTCGTTCACCTTATTTATAGCATCAAGTGTAGGAGCAAGGATGGCTTGGTCTTGAAAATAAAAGATATCGTCAAAATTTTCCAATAAATTAGGATATGTGACATCAACAATTGTTGCAAGGAGATTGATCGGATATTTGATAAGAAAATTAGGATAAATAATGGGGAGTAATGATAATAGCTCAATAATGATAATATAATAAAGTAGTAATTTTAGGAGATAATAATTAAATTAGAAAGTATAATATCAGAACAATTTACATTACCAAAATAGTTTAGATTTGTAGTGATTTAGGGGATTATACATTTAAAATATTAATTTGGGATTAAAAAGTAGTGATTTTAGTAGATAATAATTAATTTAGTAATGATAATATTAGATAATAATATTAGAAGTTTTAGATGTGTAGTGATTTAAGGGATTATAAAATCAAAATAATAATGTAGGATTAAAAAGTAATGATTTTGGAAAATAATAATTACGTTATTTATAATATAAAAACCATTTAGATTGAAAAAGTAGTGATTTAGTGAATTATAAAATCAACATAATAACTTATGATTTATATTATTTGTTATTTTATTTTATTTTAAATGTTTTAAATTGTATAATATTATTTTGTAATATAATTATAAATGGTATAATATTATGTTGTAATGTAATTAAATTAGTAATGATAATATCTACATTTTAGATAGGTAGTGATTTTATTATATACGTGTATTATAATATTATACCATACATGTATGATATAATGTATGGTATAATTATGAATATTATAATATTAGAAAAGTAATTATTTTAGGATATAATAATTATGTTTTAACATAATTAAATTAGTAACAATTTAGAAAAGTAGTGGATTTTAGGGTTTATAAAATAAACATATTAGTGCGAGGATTATATATATGTATGATAATGTATGGTATAAGATTATAAATGGTATATAATCTTGTAAAATTCAAAAAAAAAGGATTTATTAGGTTGTCACGGTTAGTAATGTTGGAACTTATATATATGCATGGTATAATATTATAAAAAGTATAATATTATAAAATTCAAAAACCTAGGTAATTATGTAACAATTGACATTACAAAAATAGTTTAGATTTGTAGTGATTTAGTAGATTATAAATTCAAAATATTAATTTGAGATTAAAAAATAGTGATTTTAGGAGATAATAATTAAATTAGAAATGATAATATCGTAAAAAGTTGACACATTATCAAAATAATTTAGATTTGTAGTGATTTAGGGATTATAAAATAAAAATATTAATTTGGGATTAAAAAATAGTGATTTTAGGAGATAATAATTAAATTAGAAAGGATAATATCGAGCAGTTGACATTACCAAAACAGTTTAGATTTATAGTGATTTAGTAGATTATAAATTTAAAATATTATTTTGTAATTAAAAAGTAGTGATTTTAAAAGATAATAATTAATTTAGTAATGATAATATTAGAATGCTAACATTATCGTAACATTTTAGATTTTGTAGTAATTTAGGGACTATAAAATCAAAATAATAATAATAATATAAAAACGCTTTAGATTGAGAAAATAGTTATTTATGAGATTATAAAATAAACATAGTAAGTTATGATTGATATTATTTGTTACTTTAATATTGTTTTAAAATAAATGTTTTAAATCATATAATATTATGTTGTAATATAATTATAAATGTTATAATATAATTAAATTAGTAATAATAATATCCATACATGATTTAGATAGGTAGTTATTTTGTTATATATGTTTATTATAATATTATATTATATATACATGTATAATATAATGTATGGTATAATTATGAATGGTATAATATTAGAAAAGTAGTGATTTTAGGATATAATTGTTTTAAATGTTTTAAACTATATAATATTATGTTGTAATATAATTATAAATGGTATAATATTATGTTGTAATATAATTAAATTAGTGTGGGATGCACATTAATTATAAAGAACATATGTTACTGATGTGGAAAAGGCACATGTCATTCAATGATGCTATGTACTGCAATTTAGTATAGATAATAGATAATAAATAATAGATAATAGATAGATTCCATTCAAAATCTTACCACATCAGTACAACCTCATATGAGCTCACGTAAATTGTTCATTCTATTTTAATAAAATAATTAAACCAATTTCAAGTTTCATGACAAAATTAATTATACTTCTAGTATCCCATAAAAAAAAAAACCAGTTTAGATTCTTTTACTAATCAATTAGTGAAAATTACAATTTCAATTCATGTAAATTAATTTGATAATGTAATAGTTGATTTCTTGAACTACTTTAAAAATATCGCCATTACAAAATTATTATTTTAAAGATAAAAATAAATATTCACATGAATTATAAAATTTTAAAAATTAACTATAATGAAAGTTAAATAGACTCATTTTGTTAAACAGAAGAGTATATACGAAAGAAAAATGTTAATAAATTCTATATATGAAAAAATTATATACAACTTATGTGTAAGTTCCATTATCTACCTCAATTAATGCTTGAACCACCAACCTCCGTCGCGCCACCACATCCGACACAACCATCTCCACTAGAGGCGGAATACCTGTCCAGATTTAGGGGAGAATTAGGGGATTGAATTTAGGTTTTTTACAATTTCAGTTGTTATTTTAGATGGGTATTTTTGTCAAGAGTATTTTTGTCAAGGGCAATAAGGAGCATTAATTAGGATGGACAGGTGTTGATTTTATAGAATGACAGATGTCAATTTATTGTGCCATGTACTGTGATTTAGTATATATAATAGATAATAGATAATAATAGATAATAGATTTCTCAATCAAGACTCTAGGATATTGCATTGCATGGTCATATTTATGGAAGTGGTTAAATAATTATGAAATAAAGTAATTGGACTTTCAAAATTAATATGAAAATATAATGAAAAATCTGAACCTTAATGGTTCATAATATGGAATTATTTAATTGGTATATTAAAATAAATATGAAAATATCAAAATCTTAATTGAGCCTAAGTTTACTTTCAAACTGCCCGATTCACTTTGTAATTGGTCTAATTAATTAATAAATCATATTTTATGATTTAAGAAGCGGTCAATGAAATGGTAATGAGTTGTCCATCCGAGTTGTTAAAAGAGATTAATTTTTTATTCATTTCGTTCCATATTAAAAGTTCCTATTATTTAGTGAATTCTGTTTGAATCATTTCCTTAAGAACCATGACTTCTTTATTGGAATAAATCAATTTGTAATAAGCTGATTGAATGTTATATTCCATAAAAATTATAAAAAGTTGTCGATTAATTTGTTGATTGAATCCTTCAAGGATTTATTTTTTAAGTAGCATGATTCAATTGAATGAAAAAGTGTTGGTCGCGTAATTGGCACAAAGAATAAAATAATAAATATGAAAATGTTTTAAAATGTTGATTTTTAGGGAATAATTGATGGAGTTGGTTAGAAAATAAGTTTTTAAAAGATTTATTATCTTTCATATATCTATCCAATATTGTTTTCATAAATCTTGGGATGGGTTTTACATTATTTAAGTATTCCATAATTTATTAATTGATTGAGTTTTCCATAAATTCGTTAAACAAATAAATTTTCATATCCTTAGAATCAATTAGTGCGGTTCAAATAATTGGAAGAATTTTTGGAAGCTAATAGATTGAAGTTTTAAAATGAATATGGAAATAATTTTTAATTGTATGGAACTATGGAAGTAATTAATTAACCATAGAATAAATTTATTAGGCACATGAAAAGTAGGTAAAATAAATAAAAGTCTAATATTAAAGAAAATTTACTTTTCAAATAATTAAAACTAATTTTTCATAAAAAGCAAGTTGGCCCTATTGTGTTTAAATTGATCCAATCTGGTTGTTGCTTATGAGCGTTATCTAATTAATGGATCCTAAAATAACGTGGTTGTTAATAATATCCATAAAATAAGGTGATCAATATATATATATATATATATATATATATATATATATATATTAAAGTAATTGTCAAGGGTATTTTTGTCAAGGGCAATAAGGAGCATTAATTAGGATGGACAGGTGTTAATTTTGTAGAATGACAGATGTTAAAACTAATTTTTCATAAAAAGTAAGTTGGCCCTATCGTGTTTAAATTGATCCAATCTGGTTGTTACTTAAGAGCGTTATCTAATTAATGGATCCTAAAATAACGTGGTTGTTGATAATATCCATAAAATAATGTGATCAATATATATATCAAAGTAATTGTCAAGGGTATTTTTGTCAAGGGTAATAAGGAGCATTAATTAGAATGGACAGGTGTTAATTTTGTAGAATGACAGATGTCAATTTATTGTGCCAAGTACTATGATTTAGTATATATAATAGATATACCAGCACATGTGTACACGATTTTAGCATATACTTAAAAGAATGGCAGTGCGTGCATTTCTTTATATTATTAATATATCATATATATATATATATATATATATATAAATGATCCATAACAAGTATTTGCTATGAATAAAAATTTGATAAATAACATCATAACCATTCATTACATAAATTAAGGGCCGTGATTAAAAAACAAACACGCCTTCCCCTAGTTCAACTAGCGGACGCATAAAATAATAATTTCGGACCAAATTGCCCCAAGTTTCATTATCTTTTCAGTCCGCTAGCGTACGAGCACCTTCAATTCCTAAATCAAACCCTCCCTCCTGCTGCGATTTCGAAAACCAAACCCTCCCTCCTGCTGCAACCATCCCTCCTGCTGCGATTTTGCTCCTGCATGCAACCCTCCCTCCTGCTACGATTTCGAGTCCCTAAACCAAATCCTCCGGCTGCGATTTCGAAAACCAAACTGCGATTTCGAGAACCCTCCCTCCTGCTGCGATTGACCAGGTATTTTGCTTCTTATTCAGTGCTCATTACTTTGATCTGCATTATATTTTGGAACAAA
Organism: Panax quinquefolius; assembly: GCA_020205615.1. NCBI lineage: Eukaryota > Viridiplantae > Streptophyta > Magnoliopsida > Apiales > Araliaceae > Panax > Panax quinquefolius. Next base: position 42,461,036 of record CM035155.1, on the reverse strand, counting down.
CTCTCTAGGTTTATCCTCTTCTGAACCAAATCTCGAGTCATAACATAAATCTTCCTTTCTTCCTAGATTCTGTTTTTCAGCAGTGTGGCTCGTCACCAAAGGACGCTTATGCGTTTGACCAACCAAAGTCTCGTCTGATATAATCAGAACAAAGCTATCACCTGGAAGAAGTGAAGTGAAAGATATACTTTGAATTTAATAAAAAAGAATAATTAAATAAATAATATGCTATATACAAGAAGAATTAGCTAAGAAACATAGCAGAATAAAGTTGTTCCCATCACATTTAAAGTAAATCAATAAATTTAGAATTGTTCAATCAATGGGTTTTACTGAATTGCAAAATTAGACCAATGTACTAAAGTATCCTTTATTTCCGGAATTGCAAAATTAGAAAAAGATGTCCTAATCTTTTCAGGAAAGCTGTTAATTCAGGGAAAAGGTGAGCAGTGTTAATTCAGTTGGAGTGAAACAGTGTTTGGCATGTTCAAGGTGAGCAGTTCTATTTCTTTCTTTGTATTTTCTACCTTTCACCTTTGATGTGCAGTTCTATTAATGATGCTTACATGATAATTTTAAAAGTAGAGGAGCATGAAATGATGATCGGAAGCCAAAGAGTGATAGCTTTTAGTTTTTAATTGAGGTCATGCAGCATACTTTATTACTTGTAATCTGTGGTAGAGCTGTTATTTCTAATTTAATTACATGATAAAAACACTAGCAGAAGTTCTAGTACAGAGGCACCTAGACAGAATCATTGACTCACTAAACCCCCTTGTATCTTTTCAATGGTCCAAAATTATTAAAGTCGAGTAGATAGTTAGTCTTAAGAAGAGCAAGCTCCTAAGAATGTCTTGATTGTACATAATCCTTGAAGTGTATAATATATGGTCTGTTAATGTTCTTTTTTTTGGATACTTTTGTTATCTTCTGCATTGAAACAATTTCATGCTGTTCAGCTTCATGAAACTTGGGAGATCCTGCGCAACCATAGAAGTAGGAAACTCCTGTATGTGTTTTTTGAGCTATTCATGTCATTTTATATTTAGTGCTACTTCATTCGTTCAGAACCTTCATCTTGGTTGAGACTTGAGAGCACTTCTGAACATTAAACAACTGTACGAGTGTGCTATTGAGTGCTTCTGTTTTTCCAGTTGCTAGTATTTCTGTGTTTTTCTTGGTTTCAATTCTTTTCAGGACTTGCTCTTTATGACTAAGCTATTCTGTTAAGCAGTGATAGTAACTGGTTTTTTGCTTTTCCATTCCAATTACTTCTTTCATTCTTTGTCTTTTCGTGCAGAAATTGGTTCGTGCTGTAGGTCTGTTTGCTGGCTCCATTGTTTTGATGCGGAATTATGGTGATCTCATGGCCATTTGAAGATACATGATGGGCCTTGACGATTACTCGTATTTTCTTTTCTCAAAATGAGTAGGCGCTTACATAAAATAATTGGGTTTTGTTAAAGGATGACCTCTTTTGTTTAGCATCAGTCAGGAGGACATCTTGTAGTTTAATAACCTTTTTTGGGATCATAAAATGTATTTGTGTTCAAAGTGATGAATTATCTTTATTTTCATCATGTCATAGTCTTTGGCTTTTCAGATTGCTTTGTTATCCTGTGAATTGGTTCTCAATTCTTTCAGTAGTTGGCAGCTTTGATGAGTAATGTATGGTTTCCTCTGTCTTTGTTAACTGCCTTTGAAGTTGTCCAATCATTTTAAAACATGACAAGTAAAACACTCCAATTTATCTATTTGCAGATTATGCAAGTTTTCTGAGTCAACTCTGCCTACTAGCAGAGAGGGCAACATATGTTCTTACTATGTTTTTTGCTTTACCGTAACAACTTGAGGGATAATATGAATGTCTGGTTTGCTGGCCAAGATGTGAGGAGTTCAAAGATCTTTTGATTTAGGCAGTCAATATGAGTAATCTATTGAAGTATATCCCACCTAAAGAATCACAATAGTGAGCCAAAAATGAAAATTAGGATGAAGACACAAGTGTGATTATTGCTTACTGCTGCATTAAAAAGAGATTTTATGTTTCAAGTATAAAGCAGAATGCATTGATGATATTCCTTATAAAATTCTACCATTTAGAAGGAAGAGACTGTAAAAACGGTTTTGTTTTTATATTGAAAGTTTGTAACTGATATCATTTGTAAATTTGTGGTATCTATGAAGTTCATAACATATTTCAGAGCTCAACCACTGGAGAGTCCTGAGGATATATCAAAGATCTATACCAACAATGTCCTTGCAGTAAAAAAAGTTCAATATCTGTCTACAGTTACTTTAACCAAATAAAAAAAAACTCGAGCCAAAACCAAAATTAAGAAAACATTAGAAGTCCGATGTTATGGTCATCTTGTAAGGACTGCTAGAGAAACAATTAGAAAAAAAAGAAGGAAATGGAATTAATAAGTGCACATCCAACATCAGGTCCATCAGCCAGCATGTAAATTGCTTCAGAACAAGCACCAATTCCAATCTACATGATCATTTTAATCCCTAAAAACCATAAAGCAATAAATAAACCTATATGATTACATTACAGGGAAGACGTGTTGAATAGATAATTGTATTCCAACACTGGTTAACAATTAACTATCATTTAAATATTTGTGCCATTTAAAATGTAAGATTTACGATTTATTACAAGGAAGATGATACAGGTTTGCTTCTACATGACCCAATCAGAAAGTTGAAATCCATTTATAGTTATACTACACCTTGACCCACATGATCAGGTTGTGCTCATAACATGCAGTCTGTTCTTGCTGGCAATCTCCTGAAGAAATTGAGCAGCACCGAAGGAAGTTTGTGACGGAACCTTGGATGTCTTAACACATAAAATCCAGCGAGCAGAGCCACAACTTGGAAAGGAGTGACATAGAGCATGATAGCAACAACTAAACAGAAAATCACAAACAGCGCTGTAGCTCTAGGATCTCTCCAGCATAGCAATGACTGTAGCCTCTCCCCTGAGTTGCCCAGTCACCAACCACAATTAGAACAGTGGTAATGGGGTTCTTCCAATTGCAAATCTGATCAAACCATTTTCCTACAGCAATTAACCCACCCAAAACTCCCATAATTCTGAAGAAATTGGCTTTACTTCTTCTCATCCTCCACATGTGAGATCCCACATCCAGTAAATACTCCACCACCCTGCATATAATGAAGCTTCCCAAATCTAAATTAAGGTTGATTTTACAAATAGCAAGTGCTCACCGAGAACAGAACATGGGAACATAAATCAGGCTGTTATGCCATTAGAACTATAACATGAGGAAAAATAATTTGCAGAATTACCTATACTAGGCATATAGGAACTATACTTGGTAGTTTCTTAGGGAGTCTTAAGTGCATGAAATGAGTCAAAAATGTAACACACACACATATACATATATCACGGTTTGTTTTCCCCAGTCCAACGACCTGTCCCTAAACATATTACAACAATTTTCATGGCATCATTGGGCTCTTTCCTTGTAATAAAAAAAGAATGGCATCATAGAGCGAGTCACTATAGTATCCATACCTACGCAGTCTGCACCTCTTGTGCATAGGTTGGTGATGCTGTTGTTACAATGTCAGAGAACACGATGGCACCCTGAAAAAGACAAGAACATGTTAACATACACTACCTTAACTTGATAAAATCACTCCAAGTAGGTCATAGCTGAATAAAAGTCCCACTACAAGTGGGATCAGGAAGCCTTGTGTAGTTAATTGAAGGCTACTTCCATTTCCATTTTTGAGAACTTAACAAAAACGGGTCACAATAATTACTTTTTTTGGTGAACCAATTAATAATGCTATAAACAATATATTCTGTAATCTTCTAGGTTCATGCTAATTCGAAAAAGGGGGTTTTACTTTTAGTCCTTCTTAAATAATGTAGTACTAAAAAAACTACTACTAATAAAGAAAAATGTAACAATAAAGGACCTGATTTCCCTTAAAACACTTGTCAGTGTCATAAAAGGGAAGCCTGAGAACAAACTTTTTAAAGGTTTATTATCCCAATTCCGCGTTGGACTGTTTTACCATGAAGTCACATATTTACATAAAAGCATATAAAGGTTACTACAGTAAATAAATGGCCCTCCTTGTAAACTAAAAACAAAAAAATATATGGTCCTAGCTTGTTTCAGAAAACACAGACCTGAGGCAAACATAATTTAGCAAATACAAAACATTTATCTCACATATAAAAAGATTTTTATGAATAAAAGTACTTGTGATGCCATTGTTGCCCATGCTGCTCCAGCGATACCATAGCCTCAGAATGTGCATAGGACCACATCACCAATTCCATTTATAGCACTGGCGACTGCCAAAGCCTTCAAAGGTCCCCATCAATCTTTCATGCCAAGACTGTACCAAAAGAACAACTGCTAAAAAGTTACCAAACTAAACTTATCATACAACCTGCAATTCAGAAGTAAAAATAGCACTGATGTAAGTGTCCCCTGGTACCAAATCATGTTTAAATAAGGGGTCTGTCAGAAGAGACATGGCTAAACACATGAATCGAAATCTGGCGAAATCGCAGCAGGACTCGAGATTTGGTTCAGAAGAGGATAGACCTAGAGAGTTTGTTCCAAAATATAATGCAGATAAAAGTAATGAGCACTGAATAAGAAGCAAAAATACCTGTTCAATCGCAGCAGGAGGGAGGGTTGAACTCGAAATCGCAGTTTGGTACTCGAAATCGCAGCAGGAGGGTTTGGTTTAGGGACTCGAAATCGTAGCAGGAGGGATGGTTGCAGGAGGGAGGGTTTGGTTTAGGAATTGAGGGTGCTCGTACGCTAGCGGACTGAAAAGATAATGAGACTTGGGGTAATTTGGTCCGAAATTATTGTTTTATGCGTCCGCTAGTCGAACTAGCGGATGGCATGTTTGCCTTTTATAATCCCAACCGTAATGGACGATTATGATGCTATTTGTTCAATTTTTATTCAAAACAAATAGTTGTTATGGATCATTTCCCATATATATGTGTGTGTGAATCATATTATAAATATATAATATTAATCATACTCTTAGTATATATATATATATATATATATACTTTAATATATACGGTATATATATATATATATATATATATATGTATGATTATTTATATATATATATAGTGTACTGATAGTTTTAAAGATAGTAATATATATAAGTATTTTTGCTATATGTTTTATGAAGTATGCATGCATAAAAATATTTTTGCCCAACTTTAGTTTTAAAAAAAAAATAAGGTTTCCTTGCCTTGAATATTATATGAATTAATTTATTTAACACTTGACATATAATTTATCAAGGTCAATAAAAATTAATTCAAGTAAAAACGAAAAATAAAATAATAAGGAAAAATAAATAATTACATAATTGTTATCATCGAATATAAAATAAAATTCTACCTATCAGGATATAATTATAATATTATATATTTATATAAAGTTATTTGTTTTATTAGAATATCTTATTTGAATAGTAAAAAAAATAAGAAAATCCGTGAATGTTTACTATTTAGTCCGTGATTATTTTAAAATAGTGGTACACCTCCATTCTCTATAAATAGGTTACTCAGTTAAGTAATGAAACTCACACCAGAATTAGAGAATTTTTTTTCTATAATATTGTGCGTATTTCTTTTAAGTATAAGGATACTTTGAGTGTAGCTAATAGTGCAAGATTTTCTTAAAATAATCTCCGTTATACCAGTCAGATTTAGTCTCCTACTAAGAAAAAGGATGTTATTTTCTTTTAATACTCCTAAGAGATATTATTTTCTTTCATACTCCATATTATGTAAGTGATATTATTTGATTTTATATTCCTAAATCTAAACTTACTATGGTGAGTATTGCTTCTATAATTCCTGAAATGATTAGAAATTCCTTAAGGTTTTCACTTCATCTAATATCATTTCACTAGAATATTGGTCTGAACTTTCTTATTAAATTTTAATCTTTTCATGCCGGGGTACTATTCATACTGCAATACTATTCATCCGGGATACTATTCATGCCAGATTACTATTCACAGCATAATTTAATTTTTTTTCTTTGTCCAAATTATCTTTTACGAATCTTATTCTTGAAATTGAATCCATGTTTCTATCTTTATGTTGACAATTTGGACATTTTTGAACTCTAGATAAATTGAATTATAAATCTCTAATATTTATCCGTTATCTCACTTGATTCATTCTTTATATCATTGTCACAATGCTCAGACTTTAATGGTGATGAAAGTTCTCTTTGGCCCGTAATGTAAAACCCCAAATTTTACGAATAAAGATTTAATTTTCTCAAAATATTTTTTTGAATATTATGGCGTGGATTTGATATAATGTTATAGTTGTGGGTAATATTTATAAATTTTGCAAAGTATGCAAGTTGTTATATAATATTTGTTTGGTCGGGGAATATTCTTTTTGTCGGGGAATATACGTACAACGGCACAATCACTGGTGGACCCCACAACGGAAGTATTGTCGTAGTTAAAAAACGACAGAATTATCTTTTTATAAAAATAACGACGAAAGTATTACCGTTAAAACTGTTGAACTACTCGGTAGTAAAAGTACAAAGATGTCTGGCGTGGTTGCATAAGTAGCACCTACCGGTATTGATTATTGATGCTTACGTAAGAAGTCACTCGATTATATTCAATTATTACTCTGATAATTGTTGCATCATATCTCTCATATTATTGATTCAATTATTGTCACAGTATAATCTGCATAATATGTTATATTATTAAATAAATAATTGAGACGTCAAAGTTATTCATATTATTATTTGCAATATTGACAATGTCTAGAAGTTCTGTCAAGGAGAGGTTTGGTCACCTAATTGCGCGCCAATAAGGAGAAATCCTTTTCGAAAAGCCCCCTATTTCCTGGGAACGACCTGGTTGTTAAATATTGTGAATTATAATATTAATGATGAATAAGTTCGTGTTGATTAAGGATGAAATTGATAGTTCCATTGTGTTGGAATTATTAGTGTTAGTGGAAATCGACATTTATTTCGATAATAATTGATGTCTGGAGGTTATATTGACCAATCGGATAATTAACCGGATAAATGAGCAATTAATTGCTATTGATTCACATGATTATAACTATTTATTCACATGTGTGTACTATTAATTCACATTCATTTACTATTAGAGGAGTTGGTGCAAGATTGATAATACTTGCATGACTAAGTTAAAAATGGAGGTATAGATGGAGGTACTATACTGTAATTCATATTTTCACATGTCTAGAACTATTGAGTCACATGATTTACTATTGATTCACATGATTTACTATTAGGGGAGGTGGTGCAAGTTTGATAATACTTGCAGGACAAAATTAAAAATGAAGAAAAAGAGGAAGGTATTATACTATAATATTTTGAGCCCCAAAACGTGCAATTATCGAAACTATATTTTCCTATAAATAAAAGTTCATTCCTTCATTATTTTTCACCAATTCATTAAAGCTATAGAGCAATTATTATAGACAAAAATTATAGAGAGAAAGAAGAAGAGAAGTCTGTTACCTCACTATTCCAGTATCCAGTCTTCTTTTGAGGTAAGGGATATTATTCTTTCGTATTCATGAAGAGAGTTATTTCTTTCAATACTCGTAAGGGTTGTTATTCCATTGTTTATTATTATGTTGGAATAACCTGTCTATGCGAAGTATCGCATACATGGTAAAATTCTTTTGTTATTCCATTCTTTATTATTCTCATTGAATAACATCATGCGTCGCGATCTATCGCATGCCCGGTGAATTCTTTTGTTATTCCATTCTTTATTATTACATTGGCATATCCCGATGCAATGCGGATTACGCGTGACACAGTTCCGCTTCTTTATTATTCATTGAATATCTTGTCTGTGTGGATTACATACGACTGGTTCCATTCTTTATTATTCTGTTGGAATAACTTGATACGCTGCGTTTTATCGCATGCACGGTGAATTCATTGTTATTCCATTCTTTATTATTACTTTGGAATATCCTGTTTGTCTTGATTACGCATGACACAGTTCCATTCTTTATTATTCATTGGGAATAACCTTTACGTGCGATTATCACATGCCCGGTGAATTCTTTTGTTATTCCATTCTTTATTATTTTGTTGGAATAACACGCCTATGTGGATTACTGCATGCATGGTGAATGATCCTTCATATTCATTCTTTATTAAATTGTGGAAATGATCATCTCACGTGGATTACTGCATGACGGGTGAAAATCCATTTGCATTTAGCCAGATATTCTATTATACTCGTATGAGATATCATTTCTTTTGTACTTTCGCCATGGAATATCATTTTATTTGGTATTTTTCTTTTTTACGAGTTACTATTCACGGAGTTACTATTTACCCTTACTTATTTACTCTAGTATTATTCACTCGGGTATTCGGGGCACTTTTTGTGCCGAAGTACTATTCATGAGTTACTATTCATGGGTTACTATTTACTCGATTATTATTCACTCTAGTATCATTCACTCGGGTATTTGAGGCACTTTTCGTGTCGGGGTACTATTCATGGGGTACTATTCCCGAAGTACTATTCACGGGGTACTATTCCCCTGAATTTTTTTTCCTGTCCAAATTATTTTTGGTACATGAATATTCTTGAATTTTACTCCACAAAGCAGTGTCATGTTGACAATTTGGACGTTATTGATTTCCGGATAAATTAAATTATAAATCTTTAAAATTTATCCTTGAACTTGTTTTATTGAATTATTATGTCATTGTCATCATCCTCATGCTTATATTGTGATGAAAGTCATCTTTGGCTTACGTGCATAAATGGACTTGGTATGATTATTGACCGGGGATTATCTAGATTATAATCATGGCCGTAATGTGACGAATGATGTGGTGAAAGTCCTCGATGGCACATGTAGTGCATTGATGGACAATTTTTGTATGATTATGACCGGGGATTATTTGGCGTAGTCATGACCATTGATGATTTAATGAATATCCTTGGCCGTAGTGCAGGAGAAGAATCGATGATATGGTTTATTTATTAAGCTGAGTCTCAGCGATAAAGTTGATGAAAAACTTTTTAAATCATAGAAGATAGTATATTTTATGCTCTACTTGACTCTTCTAATGGATTGCTTACTAAAAATTATTGTCTATTGTATTCTATCAGTTGTTATACTGTTGAAGGCTAAGGATAATTTATTCTGCATTATCTTAGTCATAATATTTCTTACTGAGCTAGTTGAGCTCACCCTTTCTTTCATTGTTCTCTTCAGGAAATGAGAATATAGCTGGGACAAATCAGGGAATGGAGTGATGGTCCAGGATAAATGGCTTTAGTAGTCCTCACTTGTGAGATCCCGAATTTTATGAAATAAAAGTATTCAATTTTTCTATTTTGGTAAATGGTTAAATTGATAAAAGGTTAAAGTTAAGGGTGATATTTGAAAATTTTTCAAAGTAAGAAAGTTTTCATAAAATAATCGGTAGTAAAAGTATAGTAATACGCATGGTTGTATAGTAGCACACGGTATTGTTTATTGATGCTTACGTGAAAAGTCACTCAGTTATACTCAATTATTGCTACAGTAATTGCTGCATCATATCTCTAATATTATTGATCCAATTATTGTCACAGTAGCATCTGCATAATATGTTATATTATTAAATCAATAATTGAGACGACAAAGTTATTCATATTATTATTTGCAATATTGACAATGTCTAGAAGTTCTGTCAAGTAGAGGTTTGGTCACCTAATTGCACGCTAATAAGGAGAAATCCTTATCGGAAAGCCCCCTCTTTCCTGGGAACGACCTGATTGTTAAATATTATGAGTTATAATATTAATAATGAATGTTATTAAAAATCGAATTTGATTTCGGAGTTGAATTTGTGTCCAAAGATGGAGATTTTTGGATGTATAAATTAAGAGTTATGGATTTTATGGGAAAATACTATTTTAAAAGTAAACCCTTATAACTCCTTGTGGTTAACTCTAAAATTAGTGAAAATTTTATTGGGAGTACATTTATATAACAGGAGTATACCCTGTAAAATTCGAAATTTTTGGACAAAAGTACAATGTATGATAAATGTCTAAATATTCAGCAGTTTTGGCCATATGAAAAATAGTAAATGAATTTTAAAAATTCCGAGAAAAATATATGTTCAATATGGGACTATATTCTGCTAAATCCCAGAAAAGAAATATTTTTGAGACTAATTTGGTATTTTTCATGAAAATGAACTAGTTATGAGTAAATGAATTAAATATGTTATGTAAAGTAACAAAATTGGAAAATAGGATTTTATGGCTTGGGAATCCTATATAGGGTATATGCAGATTTTTGATGAGGGATTTGATCAATGGTGATGAAATCTTATGAGTATGGCATTTTTGAATGATTAAATGCATTATTTGGTAAAGTGTAAACAATTGAAATAAATTGTTTATAAGTTTAAGAAGTGATTAAAATATTGTTATAATATTAATAATATTAGATTATCGCTTTATTAAGTGATTGATAATATTTGGATAAAATTAAAGTCTTTAATATTTATCCTTGTTTTCGTTTGATTAATGCTTATATCATTTTCATCATTCTCATGCTTATATTATGATGAAAGTCATCTTTGGCTTACGTGCAAAGATGGACTGTTGATTATTGGTTTTACAGTTGTATATCTTTGCTTACGTGCAAAGATGGATCATTGATTATTAGTTTTACAAATTGTATATCTTTGGCTTACGTGCAAAGATGAACTATTGATTGATGAGTATCTTTAGCTTATGTGCATAGATGAACTGCTTTATTGGTATGATTATGACCGTGGATCATTCGGTATAATCATGACCCGTAATGTTATAGATGATGTGGTAAAAGTCCTCATTTGGCGTAGTAGCATTGATGGGCAGATTATTGGTATGATTATAACCGTGGATTATTCGGTATAATCATGACCATCGATGATAACATGAATATCCTCGGCCGTAGTGCGAGGATGATTCGATGATGTAGATTATTTATTAAAATTTGAGTCTCAAATGATAAAATATTGATTATACACTTTTAATTCGTAGAAGATAGTAGATATCATGCTCTACTTGACTCTTCTATAATACAGTTGTATGTCTTTGGCCTGTAGTGCAAAGATGAATTGTTAATGAATATCTTTGGCCGTAGTGGAAAGATGAATTTATTAGTATGATTATGAGCAGGATGAATTGTTAATGAATTTTGGGGGCGTCACAGTTGGTATCAAAGCTTAGGGATATGATCCCTGGCAGAGATGTGAGACAAGAACTAGGAGGGGAGAGACGGGGAATTCCTTCGCTAGTATGACCTACCTAAGTTTATTTATTATTTAATTGGTCGGTCAGAGTATAGGGATAATATGTGACATGTTAATTAACCCTTATTTTATGACAGTGTTTGAAAATGGCATCTGAAAATGTTGAGATCAGCAATGAAGCACATGAGAGACCGCTGAGTCACCAATGATCAATACCTGTGATAATGTGCAACAGAAGACAATAATCCTCGGTAAATAACAACATCGTTCAGATGATGAACGATGGGATGTTCAGAGGCTTTATGCAATTCATGCAACATCAAAGAGAGAGACTCTGCTCAAAATGCGGTGGAAACAATGGCAACCACGGTTGGTCATCGCTAAGCGATTCGAGAGCCGGGACCGCCAGAGTTTTTTTGGAAAGCCGTAACCCCTTAGCGCGAGATGTGGTTAAAGCAGATCACCAAGATATTTGATGTCTTGGGATGCTCTGAGGAGAAAAAGGTTCTCTTTGCCACCTTTATATTGCGTGAAGAGGTAGATTATTGGTGGGAATCTGTAAAACGTACCCAGCCTGACGCACTCAAGATGTCTTGGGAGAAGTTCCAAGAGTTGTTCAACGACAAGTACTTTCCTGAAAGTATTCGTCACATGAAGGAGGTGGAGTTTATCAAGTTGAAGCAAAACAATATGACCGTGTCGCAATACGAGACTAAATTTACGGAGTTATCCCGGTTTGCATCCCATTTGGTCGATAATGAGGAGTGAATGACGAGAATGTTTCTAAGAGGTTTGAAACCCGATATACGTCAATACCTCATTTCTCACAAACTTTATTTATATTCAGATGTTGTGAATAGGGCTCAGTTATTGGAGCTCGATAATGAGTCAGCATAACCAAAAGGTAACAACCAACAACACGATAATAATCGTACCGGTGGCAACGGCCATCGGAACAATGATAACCATCGTGGGGGAAATTATCATGCCAAAAATGGTAACCACTTCGATGGTAATCATGGCCAAGATAATAGAAGTGAAAAATTAAAGAAGAGAAGATTTAACGATGGTGGGAAGACGTTGGCAGCACCACCAACACCATCAACAAATTCTAGGGGAGGAGAACGACCGCCAGTTAGATGCTACAGATGCGGAGAAGAGGGACACATAAGTCCAAACTGTTCACAGCCTTCTAAGGTATGTTTTAGTTGTGGAAAAGATGGTCACATAACTTGATTTTGTCACGCAGGTGAAATCAAGTCCAAATTGGTAGAGACAGGCACCAAAGCGATCACGAGACAAAAAAAAGTCGGTGGTTTCAGGAAGTGCATTTTTCGTGACCTCTCAAAAAGTGAATAAGATGGATGAAGTTAGCACGGGTTAGTTAATTATAAATTCTTGCGAAGTCTATACCTTATTAGATACCGGTTCTACCCATTATTATATCTCTCTTACTTGCGCTCAAAATTTAAATTTGACCCTAGAAAAGTTAGACTTTGACTTCTTGGTTGAAACTTCGTTAGTAGAAACCTTCATTTCATGTGCTATCCAAGTCTTGGATGAGAGTCACAGTTTTTAAATGATATTTCTATCGTTAATAAATTTCCTGACGTATTCTCGAAGAACTTCCTGGCCTACCCCAAAGTGTGAAATCGAATTTTGTATTGTCCCCAATACAAAACCCATTTCTTCAACCCTTAAATATTTCTTCAACCAAAACGAACGTATAATGCGCCAAAGACGTTGGCTCGAGCTGTTGAAGATTACGATCGTACCATTCAATATCATCGTGGAAAAGAGAACGTGGTAGCTGACGCGTTGAGTAGAAGATCGTATGCGTTTACGAGTGCGATGTTGTTAACACAAAAACCAATTTTGTATAACTTACAAATGATGAAGATAGAGTTAAAGACTCTAGGGACCCGCGTGGTGATATCAAATATACGAGTAAAATCGACTTTAATCGATAAAGTTAAAAGCCGCTCAAGCTACACACCCGGAGCTGATGAATGTGAAGAAGAAGGTTCAAGAGGGCGTTATTCTAGAATCAAGACTCGATGAAGAGAGGAAATCTCAACCCTCGATTTAATTGGCCCATTTGAAATCCTCGATTGAGTAGGAACTGTGGCATATAGACTCGTTTTACCGCCAAGTATGTTGCGTGTTCATAATATATTTTTTTGTATCGATGTTACGTAAATATGTGGACGACCCGAACCACATTATTGATTTAAAACCGGACGAGATAGCAGAAGATTTAACGTATGAGGAGATACGTGTTAAAATCTTGGATAAAAAGGATCACATTCGACACTCAAAGGTTATACCTCAAGAGTTAGAATTTGAAATGAAGTCAAGGTATCCTCATCTGTTCGGGATACCAGGTACGTACGTAAATTTCGAGGGTGAAATTTCATAAGGAGAGGAGATTGTAAAACCCCAAATTTTACGAATAAAGATTTAATTTTCTAGAAATATTTTTTTGAATATTATGGTGTGGATTTGATATAATGTTGTAGTTGTGGGTAATATTTATAAATTTTGCAAAGTATGCAAGTTGTTATATAATATTCGTTTGGTCGGGGAATATATTTTTTGTGGGGAATATCCATACGACGGCACAATCATTGGTGGACCCCATAACGAAAGTATTGTCGTAGTTAGAAAATGACAGAATTATCTTTTTATAAAAATAACGGCGAAAGTGTTACCGTTAAAACTGTTGAACTACTCGGTAGTAAAAGTACAGTAATACGCGTGGTTGTATAGTAGCACACGGTATTGATTATTGATGCTTATGTAAGAAGTCACTCAGATATACTCAATTATTGCTACAGTAATTACTGCATCATATCTCTCATATTATTGATTCGATTATTGTCACAGTATAATCTGCATAATATGTTATATTATTAAATCAATAATTGAGATGGAAAAGTTATTCATATTATTATTTGCAAATATTGACAATGTCAAGAAGTTCTGTCAAGGAGAGGTTTGGTCACCTAATTGCGCGCCAATAAGGAGAAATCCTTATCGGAAAGCCCCCTCTTTCCTGGGAACGACCTGGTTGTTAAATATTGTGAATTATAATATTAATGATGAATAAGTTCGTGTTGATTAAGTATAAAATTGATAGTTCCATTGTGTTGGAATTATTAGTGTTAGTGGAAATCAAAATTTATTTCGATAATAATTGATGTCTGGAGGTTATATTGACCAATTAGGTAATTAACCGGATAAATGAGCAATTAATTGCTATTGATTCACATTATTATAACTATTTGTTCACGTGTGTGTACTATTGATTCACATTCATTTACTATTAGGGGAGTTGGTGCAAGATTGATAATACTTGCATGACTAAGTTAAAAATAGAGGTATAGATGGAGGTACTGTGAGACCCCAGATTTTATCAATAAAGATTTAAATTTTGTTGAAATAATTTTTTAATATTATGGTGTGAATTTAAGATAATATTATAGTTGTGGGTAGTATTTATAAATTTTGCAAAGTATGCAAGTGGTTATATTATATTCGATTGGTCGGGAATATTCGGTTTAGCGGGGAATATTCGTATAACTACCAATCATTGGTGGACCTCTATTAATGTAATTATTGTCATTTGAAGAAAACGACAAAATATTTTTTATTGAAATAACGGCGGAAGTTTTACCGTGGTTCTTGTTGAACTACTTTCGGTAGTAAAAAATACGATGTCGTGTGGTTGCATAGTAGCACACCAGTATTGATTATCACGCTTATGTGAGAAGTCACTCGGTTTGATTCCATTATTGTTTATTAATAATATGAATTATTATAATGATAATGACGTTTTTGTTTTATTCATTATTATTAACGTAATAAAATGAAACATCTTTTATATAAAATAGAATACTTTATTAAAGTTATTCTAAATAGAATATATTATATTTTATTATGCATAGTGTTGCATAGTGTTTTTGCATAGTGTTTTGCATAGTATTGCGTAGTGTTTGCATAGTAAAATGTTTTATATAAATAGAATATATTATATTTTATTTAAAAGATTTTTCTTTAAATATGGACCGTCGATTAAAGTAAATCAATGGACCGTTCATGGATTAGTTACTATGCATTCCATTTTCCTATAAATAGAAGCTCATTCTTCATTATTTTCTTTACTTAATTCATTGAAACTCTAGAGAGAAATTATAGAGAGAAGTTATAGAGAAAATTATAGAAAGAAGAAGAGTATTCGCTACTTCACTACTTCTATTCAGGTTCTTTTACGGTAGGGTGTTATTCTTTCTTCTTGAAGAGAACTTCCGTTATTCCATTCACTATTATTACGTGAATAACTTTTAAAAAGTGGCATACCCTATACATAACCCAGATACGCCAGTATACCCTATACTTGGTGAAATCCTTATGTTATTCCATTGCTTATTATTCATTGGAATAACTTTGTACTGTGATTTTACCTATACTTGGTGACATTCTTCTATTATTACTGCTGGAACATCCCCATCTGTGTGTTTTACACCTGGGACACGGTTCCGCTCTTTATTATTATTCGCTGGAACATCCTGTCTGTGTTTTACACCCAGGACCGGTTCCGCTTTTTATTATTATTACATTGGAACATCCTCATGCATGTGTTTTACACCCGGACTGGTTCCGCCTCTTTATCATTCTGTTGGAATATCCTATCTCGTGTTTTACACCGGATCCGGTTCCATCTTTATTATTCTCATTGAACATCCAGCCGATTGTGAATTTCACCGACCGGTTCCGTTATTATTATTCATGCTGGAATAACTTTGTCATGCGCGGCACCGCATGCGTGGTGATTTCTTTTGTTATTCCATTCTTTATTATACCCAGTTGGTTAAAACTTTGACTTATATACTCCATGAAATTAGTAGAATATCCTTGATATTTGCGTTTCATCCAAAGATCTTTTCATGGAAATATTCTTCCGATCATTCTTGAATTTTACTCTCTGAAACAAGATGTCATGTTGACAATTTGGGCGTTAATAATTCATGAATTAAATAATTCTTGAACTTGTTTTATTGAATTATTATGTCATTGTCATCATCCTCATGTTATATTATGTTATCTTTGGGCTTACGTGCATAGATGAACTTAGTATGATTATGACCGAGGGATCATTCGGTATAATCAATCACGACTTGATATAAATGATGTGACAAAAGTCCTCAGTGGCCTGTAATGCAGTGATGGATAGTTTTTGGTATGATTATGACCAGGGGTGATTCGGTATAGTCATGACCATTGATAATTTGATGAAAATCCTTGACCGTGGTACAGGGATGATTAGATGTGGTGGTTTATTTATTAAACTGAGTCTCAGCGATAAAAATTGATGAAAACCTTTTTAAAACATAAAAGATAGTAGACTTTATTCTCTACTTGACTCTTTTAATGGATTGCTAATTCCGCTGCAGTTAAACTGGTTGTCTATTGTATTTTATCAGTTTAACACTATTGAAGGCTAATGATAATTTATTCTCGCATTATCTTAGTCATAATATTTCTTCTTGGGCTAGTTGAGCTCACCTTTCTTTCACCGTTTCTCTTGAGAAATGAGAACATATTTGGACGAGCCTGGGAACGGCAGTAATGGTCCGTGAGGATAGCATTAGTAGTCCCTCACTATTACGTGAAATAGTGTGATAATAGTTGTAATAAGGACTCCTTTTGAGTTTATATAATATCTAGTAGACAATATTTGTATTCAAACTCACGCTTTATGTCGTATTGTACACGGACAGCTTATATAGTAAGTTGTATTTGAATTTATGTACCATGTAAGTGGCGACCCAAGATGGGTGACGATACCTAATTTTGGGGGCGCCACAACAGGTATCAAAGCTTAGGATATGATCCCCGGCTAAGATGTGAGAATAGTACTAGGAGGGAGAGACGGGGAATTCCTTCGCTAGTATGACCTACCTAAATTTATTTGGTATTTAATTGGTCTCGAGTATAGGATAATATGTGATATGTTAATTAACCCTTATTTTATGGCGATGATTGAAAATGGCATCCGAGAATGTTGAGAATAGAAATGGAGCATGTGAGATCGTTGATTCTCCATGATCAATAATCGACAATGTACAACAGATGGCGATAATCCTCCGTAAATAACAACACCGATCAATCGACTAACGACGACGCGTTTAAAAGGTTTTAGAATTCATGCAATATCGGTAAAATTCTCGCTCAAAACGTGGGTGGAAACACGGAAAACTCTCGGTGCGGTCACCGCTAAACAATTCAAGGAGTTGGGACCACCGGAGTTTAAGGGAGAGCCAAAACCACTTGGCGGAAGCATGGATTAAGCAGATTACCAAGATATTTGATGTCTTGGGATGCTCAGAGGAGCAAAGGTTCCTTTCACCGCTTTATGTTGCTTGCGAGAGGCGGACATCTTGGTGGGAATCGGTAAAACGTACTCAACTTCTTTGTCTTCAAGATATCTTGGGAGAAGTTCCAGAGGAGTTTCAACGACAAATACTTTCACAAAGTATTCGCCACATGAAGGAGGTGGAGTTTATCAAGTTGGAACAAAACAATATGACCGTGTCGCAATACGAGGCAAAATTTGCGAGTTATCACGATTCGTCCCCACTTGGTGGATAATGAAGAGAGAATGACGCGAATATTTTTAAGAGGTTTGAAGCGAGAGATACGTCAACATCTTATTTCTCATAAACCGTGTTTTTATTCGGATGTTGTAAATAGGGCTCGGCTTAGTGGAGCGCGATAACGAGTCAACGAACTAAAAGAGAGCGGTAAAGAAAATTATAATACCGGTGAGAGAGTCATCGAGCGGTGACAACAAGCGTGAGGAAATCAACAAAGGCGAGATATGGTAACCACTTTTGGTAATCGTGGCCAAAATAATAAGAATGGACATTTCAAGAAAAGGAGATTCAACAATGATGGAAAGACGCCAAAGACCAAAGACCTGCTTCAAAGGAAGAAGAACGACCACCCTATCATATGCTTCAAATGCGGAGAGAGGGACACATCGGTCCCCATGCGCCATGCCATTCAAAAGCATGTTATAATTGTGGAAGAAGGTCACTTAGCTCGATTTTGTGCCATCAAGACAAATTCAACTAGGATGGAGGCACCAAAGGTCGTCCCTGCACAAACCAAAGCCGAGAGTTTAAGAGAGAGCGTTTTTTTTCTCGTGACGAGGAACCCGAATAAAATTATCACGGGTAAGTTAATCGTAAGCTCTTGCGAAGTCTATACCGTGTTGAGATACCGCCTCTACCCACTCTTTTATTTCACCTAGTTGCATTCAACGCTTAAATTTGACTCAAGAAGTTAAACTTTGACTTATTGGTTGAAACTTTGGTAGGAGCCTTTTTCGTTATCGCTTACTATTTTTAAATCTTGTTGATTCAAATAAACATTTTCACGTTACTTCGTCGATCTTATCTTTTGAAAATACTTGCCTTTGATGTGATTTTAGAATCAATTGGTTAGCTAATCATCATGCTTTTAAGTAAGGTTGTTAGCTTTTATATTCATAACCAACTTTATATCTTAATTCAAAGTAACCAAACCCTAAAGTTAATCATCATTATATCAAGCCATAAGAAAAGAGCTTCAACCTTTCGTTGTTGACTTCCTTGTGTGGAATGCAATCAAGCCGGACTTTCTGTAAGCGAATGAAGATGGCAAGTTTATAGGTATCATTGTGAGGTGCTATTTAGGTTAAGGGATAGAAGTCACAATTGGTATTAATGTGACGTACTATCCAAGTCTTGAATAAAGTATGTGCTTTTGAATGATATTTCTATCATTAATAAATTTCTTGGCGTATTCTTGAAGACTTCCTAGCCTACCCTAGAACGTGAAATCGAATTTTGTATTGACCCCAGTACAAAAATCCATTTCTTAAACCCTCAAATATTTCTTCAACTAAAAGGATCATTTACGTGGATTATGATGAAAGTCATAATAAAAGTATAGAACTAATAAAAATCATGGGTATATGAAGTATTAGTAAGTTTTATGATGAGTTATGTTGGTTTAGTATGTGAAAACATGAAAGTTTCTTAGAAATCACAAAGAGTTGAAAATCGATTTTGGTGAAAAACGTAACATGAAATTCAATTGACCATATCTCCTATTATATTTTGAATTTTGAGTGTGGTCAAGTCCTAGAGTTAGATCTATGAGTTACCTAACTAATCCAAGTGGAATTACTAGAAAAGGTGTTGTAGATTTTTGTGTGGACTGATTTTAGCAAAGGAGTGCAAAGCTGCAAAACCGAAAAAGCTTCTGCCATGATTTTAGAGAGGCTGTTTCGGCCACTTAAATTATGAGAAAAAATTCTGGCCTTTTGGGACATAAAAGTATATGGTATAAAGTACCTCCTGTCCAAAATGAGCTCATTCTCGACTTAAAATGAGCAAGTTATGACTATTTCAATATTTAGGTTTTTCCCATTTAAAAAGCTATAACCGAGTTCTATAACTCCGATGACCATGAAATTTAAACTGAAGCTCACGTTAACATGTGTAAGGTCCTGCCAAGATTTGGGAATTTTGGAGTTAAACTTGAGGTAGCTAATTTCTTAAGAAATTAGTTAGAAATTGATTTTGAAAAATAGTAAATGAATTTTAAAAATTTCGAGAAAATATATATTTTCATTATGGGACTATATTATGCTAAATACCAGAAAAGAAATATTTTTGGGGCTGATTTGGTATTTTTCATGAAAATAGTTTAATTCTGAACATATGAGTTAAATATGTTATGTGAAGTAACAAAGTTGAAGATAGGATTTTATGGCTAGAGAATCCTATATATAGTATATGCATATTTTTGATGAGGATTTGATAATTGGTGATGATATCTTATGAGTATGACATTTTGAATGATTAAATGCATTATATGGTAAAGTGTAAACAATTAAGATAAATTGTTTATAAATTTAAGAAGTGATTAAAATATTGTTATAATATTAATGTTATTAGATTATGAGGTTATTAAATGATTGATAACATGGGGATATTCTTGAATCCTGGATAAATTATATTATAAATGTTTAATATTTATCCTTTATCTCATTTGATTGATTCTTTATATCATTATCCTCATGTTTATATTATGTTGAAAGTCATCTGTGGCTGTTAGTGCATAGATGAACTTGGTATGATTATGACCACGGATTATTCTATAATCATAACCAGTAAATGAATACACAATTATCTTTGGTAGTAGTGCATGGATAATTTGTGGTCGTGATACTAATGAATATCCTCGCCCGTGCGCGGGGATGATTCGATGATGTGGATTAATTATTGAAATTGAGTCTCAAAGAATGAAATATTAATTCATGGATGTGTTCAAAGTCATCTGTGGCTTACGTGCATAGATGGACTTGGTATGATTATGACCAGGGATTGTTCGGTATAATCATAACCGTAATTGAAAACACAATTATCTTGGCCGTAGTGCATGGATAATTTATGGTCGTGATACTAATGAATATCCTTGGCCTGTAGTGCAGGGATGATTCGATGATGTGGATTAATTATTGAAATTTGAGTCTCAAAGAATGAAATATTAATTCATGGATGCGTTCAAAGTCATCGTGGCTTACGTGCATAGATGGACTTGGTATGATTATGACCAGGATTGTTTCGGTATAATCATAACTTAGTAATTGAAAACACGAATATCCTCGCCAAATTGGTGCATGGATAATTACGTGGTCGTGATACTATTATTAAGTCATTGCGTCTTAGCATTATTGGTTTTACAGATTTGTATATCTTTAAATTTGTAGTGCAAAGATGAATTGTTAATGAATAGCTTTGGCGATTTCAAAGATGAATTTAATATTTTTAACGATAAAGGTATTCAAGGTATCCTCACCTCTTTATCATATCGTGTGTACCTAATTTCGAGGCGTAAATTCCATAAGGAGGGGAGATTGTGAGACCCAGATTTTATCAATAAAGATTTAAATTTTGTTGAAATAATTTTTAATATTATGGTGTGAATTTAAGATAATATTATAGTTGTGGGTAGTATTTATAAATTTTGCAAAGTATGCAAGTGGTTATATTATATTCGATTGGTTAGGGGAATATTCGGTTTAGCGAGGAAATATTCGTTAACTACCAATCATTGGTGGACCCTACAATGTAATTATCATCGGATTGAGAAAACGACAAAATATTTTATTGAAATAACGGCGGAAGTTTTAACTGTAGTATATTCTTTGTTGAACTACTCTAGGTAGTAAAAAAAAGAATATCGAATACGTTGCATCAGTAAGACAGACACGGTATTGATTATTGATGCTTATGTGAGAAGTCACTCATTTGATTCCATTATCATCGATTAATAATATGAATTATTATAATGATAATGACGTTTTTGTTTTATTCAGATTATTAACGTAATAAAATGAAACATCTTTTATATAAAATAGAATACTTTATTAAAGTTATTCTATAAATAGAATATATTATATTTTATTATGCATAGTGTTGCGTAGTGTTTTCAGATAGTGTTTTGCATAGTATTGCATAGTGTTTGCATAGTAAAATGTTTTTATATAAATAGAATATATTATATTTTATTTAAAAGATTTTTCTTTAAATATGGACCGTCGATTAAAGTAAATCAATCTGGACCGTTCATGGATTAATTACTATGCATTCCATTTTCCTATAAATAAAGCTCATTCCTTCATTATTTTCTTACGAATTCATTGAAACTCTAGAGAGAAATTATAGAGAGAAGTTATAGAGAAAATTATAGAAAGAAGAAGAAGAGTATTCTGCTACTTCACTACTTCTATATTCGGTTCTTTTACTGTAAGGGGTGTTATTCTTTCTTCTTGAAGAGAACTTCCGTTATTCCATTCACTATTATTCTGCTTGAATAACTTTTAGTAAAGTGGCATACCTATACATAACTCCGTATACGCCAGTATACCCTATACTTGGTGAAATCCTTATGTTATTCCATTGCTTATTATTCTGTTGGAATAACTCAGATACGCTGGGTTTACCCTATACTTGGTGACATTCTTCTATTATTCTCATTGGAACATCCTGCTCATGTGTTTTACACCGACCGGTTCCGCTTTTATTATTATTCGCTTGGAACATCCTCGTCATGTGTTTTACACCGATCTCGTTCCGCTTTTTTATTATTATTCGCATTGGAACATCCGTGTCGTGTGTTTTACACGGACTGGTTCCGCCTTTTTATCATTCTCGTTGGAATATCCTATCTCGTATGTGTTTTACATCGGATCCGGTTCCATCTTTATTATTCTGTTGGAACATCCTCGCTTGGTGTGTTTCACCGACCGGTTCCGTTATTATTATTCGCTGGAATAACCTGTCCATCGAGTACCGCATGCATGGTGATTTCTTTTGTTATTCCATTCTTTATTATACCCAATTGGTTAAAACTTTGACTTCTATACTCCATGAAATTAGTAGAATATCCTTGATATTTGCGCTTTCATCCATGAGATCTTTTCATGGAAATATTCTTCCGATCATTCTTGAATTTTACTTCACTGAACAAAGATTCATGTTGACAATTTGGGCGTTAATAATTCATGAATTAAATAATTCTTGAACTTGTTTTATTGAATTATTATGTCATTGTCATCATCCTCATGTTATATTATGTTATCTTTGCTTACGTGCATAGATGAACTTAGTATGATTATGACCGTGGATCATTCTAGATAATCACGACTTGATATAAATGATGTGACAAAAGTCCTCGAAGGGCTTTGTAATGCAATGATGGATAGTTTTTGGTATGATTATGACCAGGGGTGATTCGGATAGTCATGACCATTGATAATTTGATGAAAATCCTCGACTGCAGGTAATGCGGATGATTAGATGTGGTGGTTTATTTATTGTCGAGTCTCGCCGATAAAATTGATGAAAACCTTTTAAAACATAAAAGATAGTAGACTTTATTCTCTACTTGACTTTTTAATGGATTGCTAATTCACATTTAAACCGGTTGTCTATTGTATTTTATCGCTTTAACACTATCAAGGCTAATGATAATTTATTCGCATTATCTTAGTCATAATATTTCTTCTTTGGGCTAGTTGAGCTCACCCTTTCTTTCACCGTTTCTTCGTGAAATGAGAACATAATTACGGGACGAGTCGGGGAACGAAGTAATGGTCCGGAAGGATAGCATTAGTAGTCCTCACTATTCCGTGAAATAATGTGATAATAGTTGTAATAAGGACTCTTTTGAGTTTATATAATATCTAGTAGACAATATTTGTATTCAAACTCACGCTTTTATGTCGATTGTATACCACACAGTTATATTAAGAAGTTGTATTTGAATTTATGTACCATGTAAGTGGCGACCCAAGATGGGTGGCGTATACCTAATTTTGGGGCGCCACGGTACTATAACTTAAATTCATATTTTCACATGTCTAGAAACTATTGAGTCACATGATTTACTATTGATTCACATGATTTACTATTAGGGGAGGTGGTGTAAGTTTGATAATACTTGCAGGACTAAATTAAAATGAAGAAAAGAGGAAGGTATTATAATCGTAATATTTTGAGCCCCAAAAGCGTGCAATTATCGAAACTATATTTTCCTATAAATAAAGTTCATTCCTTCATTATTTTCACCAATTCATTAAAGCTATAGAGCAATTATTATAGAGAGAAATTATAGAGAGAAGAAGAAGAGAAGTCTTACCTCACTATTCCAGTATCCAGTCTTCTTTTGAGGTAAGGGATATTATTCTTTCGTATTCATGAAGAGAGTTATTTCTTTCAATACTCGTAAGGGTTGTTATTCCATTGTTTATTATTATGTTGGAATAACTTTGCCATCACAAGTACCGCTATATGGTGAAATTCTTTTGTTATTCCATTCTTTATTATTCTGTTGGAATAACCTGTCTGTGCGGTCTATCGCATGCCTGGTGAATTCTTTTGTTATTCCATTCTTTATTATTCTGTTGGAATATCCCGTCTGTGCGGATTACGCATGACCTGGTTCCGTTCTTTATTATTCTGTTGAATATCTTATATATGCGGATTACGCACGACCGGTTCCATTCTTTATTATTATGTTGGAATAACCCGCCTCGCATGCGTTTTATCGCATGCCCGTGAATTCATTGTTATTCCATTCTTTATTATTCTGTTGGAATATCCTGTTTAAGCGATTACATACGACCGGTTCCATTCTTTATTATTCATTGGGAATAACCTTTCGCTGCGGCCTATCATCGCATCCTCGGTGAATTCTTTTGTTATTCCATTCTTTATAATTACATTGAATAACTTTGCCTATGTGGATTACAGCATGCATAGTGAATGATCCTTCAGATTCATTCTTTATTAAATTGTGGAAATGATCCATCTACGTGGATTACCGCACGGCGGTGAATATCCATTTGCAGCTTTAAGATATTCTATTATACTGTATTTGAGATATCATTTCTTTTGTACTCAAATCATGGAATATCATTTTATTTGGTATTTTTTTTACGAGTTACTATTCACAGGTTACTATTCACCCAGTTACTATTCACTCTAGTATTATTCACTCGAGTATTCGGGGCACTTTTCGTGCTGGAGTACTATTCACGAGTTACTATTCATAGGTTACTATTCACCCGATTACTATTCATTCAAGTATCATTCACTCGGGTATTTGAGGCACTTTTTGTGTCGGGGTACTATTCCCGAAGTACTATTCACGAGGTACTATTCTCCCGAAAAATATATTTCTTTTTTGTCCAAATTATTTTTGGTACATGAATATTATTCTTGAATTTTAATCCACATAGCAGTATCATGTTGACAATTTGGACGTTATTGATTCTGGATAAATTAAATTATAAATCTTTAAAATTTATCCTTGAACTTGTTTTATTGAATTATTATGTCATTGTCATTATCCTCATGCTTATATTGTGATGAAAGTCATCTTTGGCTTACGTGCATAGATGGACTTGGTATGTTTATGACCAGGGATTATTCGGTATAATCATGACCGTAATGTGACGAATGATGTGGTGAAAGTCCTCAGTGGCTTGTAGTACATTGATGGACAGTTTTTGGTATGATTATGACCAAGGATTATTCGGTATAGTCATGACCATTGATGATTTAATGAATATCCTTGGCCCGTAGTGCAGGGAAGAATCGATGATATGGTTTATTTATTGAGTTGAGTCTGAGCGATAAAGTTGATGAAAAACTTTTTAAATCATAGAAGATAGTAGATTTTATGCTCTACTTGACTCTTCTAATGGATTGCTTATTTTCGCTACAGTTGTTGATCTAAAAGTTGTTGTCTATTGTATTCTATTAGTTGTTAAACATTGAAGGCTAAGGATAATTTATTCTGCATTATCTTAGTCATAATATTTCTTACTGGGCTAGTTGAGCTCACCCTTTCTTTCATTGTTCTCTTCAGGAAATGAGAATATAGCTGGGACGAATCGGGAAATGGAGTGATGGTCCAGGATAAATGGCTTTCGTAGTCCTCACTATTCTACTGAATAATGTGATAATAATTGTAATGAGGACACCATTGAGTGTGGATATTGTCTAGTTGACAATATTCTTGTTTAAACTCTCAGCTATGTTTTGTTGTATTTTACACGACTGTTGTATAATTAAGTTGTATTTGAATTTATGTATCATGTATCTGGCGACTCAAGATGGGTGATGTATACCTGTTTTGGGGGCGTCACACGTAATGCAAAGATGAACTGTTGATTGGTGTTATAAATGAATATCTTTGGCCCGTAGTGCAAGATGAACTGTTGATTGATGAATATCTTTGCCCGTAGTGCAAAGATGGACAAATGTTTGGCATGATCATGACCATTGGTGATACAAATAAATATCTTTGACCCGTAGTGCAAAGATAAAATGTTGATTTGCATAATTATTGATTGGTGTTATAGGGATAAAATATTGATGATGGGCTTTTAAATCATAGAAGATAGTAGACATCATGCTCTACTTGACTCTCTAATGGATTGTTATTTTCGCTATAATTGTTAATCTAAAACTTGTTAGCCATTATATTTTATCTGATTTATCATTGTTGAAGGCTATAGATAATTTATTCTTCATTATCTTAGTCATAATATTCTTTACTGTGCTAGTTGTTAGGTGTAATCTAATTAACCACGGCACGCAAGTATATGTGATCAACAAGTAATATAATGATAAATAGAGTATCGTTCCCACAGAGACAGAAATCAATTTTAATCTAATAATTACCAACTTTATATTATTTCAATTTTATTAAACTAACCAATTTAATTGATACGAATACTAAAAAACTAATAAACAAAATAAACATCAACTATCAACCACAAAATTTACTCAGATAATGGAGAATTAAGCATACAACTTCACTTTATGCTTCACTCAGATTATCATACTTCTTTTTAATCCAATTCAAGTATTCCAGTTCATTAATCAAGAACAAAAAAGTAGAATTAGCCATCTCTCAATACACTAAAACCATATCAACATAAATCCACAGATGATAGAATTAAGTCAAACACCCTAATTAACTAATTCACTATATCTCTATGAGAATTACAATTAAAGAAGGTTTAAATTCCAAGTTCTCATATGATTACATGCGATGCATAGGTATATCAATATCCTAAACATACATCATGAATTCCATTAAAACGTAGAAATCACAAAAATATGCTATTATGATTACGTCTAAACTCATAATCCATATCTCGAATTCATACAAGTTCACATAGAATTGGTTATTAAGCAACTCATAGATTACGCACAAATCATAATTGATGAACTAAAAAAATAGCTTTATTGAATTGAAATCAAAGCATAATAATCCTCGTTACACTTAAAGATCCATTGTAAGCTTAATAAGTTAAATTAGTTCATAGCTAATGAAATAAACACTAAATAGATTAAATAAATCAATATCCCAATTACAGAAACAAAAATTAAAGAACAAGAATTGTAATAGAACCACTCTTCTCTTCACTCCAATCTGCAATCTTTGTGTTCTTTGCTCATTTGCTTTGTTCCTCCAAAATCTTCACAAACTAGGGCTTTAAAGTTATTATGATTGATTGATGAATGAATGATTCTTCCAAGTTAGTAAAGTCTCTACTTTTTTATCTGAAAAATTCTTCTTTTCAGTCCCAATCGCTTCCAAAGTCCACCAATCCGCGCCACCAAAGTGGTAGAATAACATCAGAACTCTTCATTCTTAGTCACACTTCATTTCAATGGGCATTTTATATTGGGAACCCAGCCCGGTGTAATGGGTGCTAAACTTCTAGGCAATGTACACCTTCGCCCCAACGGGGTATTTGCTTTGTAAAAAGGCCTGCCTCAGTGGGGTCTACTCTTTACACCTACTGATTTTTGCTAGTTTGTTGCACTTTCTTTCCATATTGCCACCATCCTTGCCTTAGCCAACACATAGTAACCATGCACAAAAATAAATATAAAACACATAAACCACACTAATATAAATGGATTAACAAACATTTAAGTCTGAATAGGCATCCGATTTGTAGGTATAAAATCCACTCATCAAATTCCCCTAAACTTAAACCGTGCTTATCCTCGAGCACAACAAAATGCAATGCAATGTAACTAACTACATGCCTACGAATCCAACTATCAGACAAAACAAGGTCTATTCAAATTGCCTCAGAGAAACCACAATAGACATGACATTACATCTTTCTAAGGTAAATCAACGACCTCACATCAATCACTAAATCTTTCCCAGTTATGATTGATATAGTGCACGTGTACGCAAAAACCATGCTAACTGACAAAAACTTAAATAAAACATATAATATGCCTCTTTAAAGGAGTCAAACAGCTTACAGTCAAGAAATCCAAAAACAAGCAAGATCTGGCTAAAATCAAACAGTTACCTAATTTAGAAGTCAAAATGGGATACTTTTGCTTTCTTATTCACTTACGGGGGCTTTTCGTTCTTTTTCACATTCTCACTTTTATTTTACTCATGACTATGCAATGTCTAGTCCTCTTAGGCTTTTCAGTGCTACCCATTAGCGAGTTTTCGACCAATGACTCCCAAACCATAAGGCTTTAGGGCAATGGGTGTAGAGACATCCCCTCAGAGCGTACTTACTCAAGTAACAAACGCCACATAACTAGACTAGCCACGGTGTTTATTCATATTTTTTTTCTTCATTCCTTTTCTCTTTTCTCTTTTTTTAAAGTTATATCCCAAATCTTCCCCCAAACTTAGGTTTTTGTCTAAACTTAGCCATCACCACTTATTCATAACTTTCTTTCATTTAAACTAACATTATCCTTAAGAATTCAATTATGTATAAATTTAAACCTAATCAGTCAACATAGTTATTTTATAGTGATATCCTGATTATATCAGTTTCAAACAGACAAAGATTTAGATCATGATAAGAAATTTCATCAAGGCCTTGACAGTCAATACTATTCTTGTCTATATAATTCCAATCTCATCATTGGCTCAAACAAACTTTAACCATCTAAAAGTTGGAATCATGCAAATATGAACTAAATGCAACACAAAAACAGTAAACTAACTAATATTTTTGAGATTTTTGATTTTTAATTTTTTTTATTATAACTCAAAAAAAACAAAAACTAACTCAACAAAAATAGAAACTAAAATTTACACAACTAAACTACTAAACTACAAAATACTAATGATGAAACTAACATATAATATTGAAGTAGAAGGCGGAATTTGTGTGAGGTGGGAGATTATGGAGGGAGTTCGTGGGTTTAGAGGTGTACTGGTTTTCGGTTTTGATGGATGAAAGTGGGGACATGATCTGCAGAATAACCTCATAAAAAATTTTTTGAGCTCTTGTATTCTCACGGGAGGGCAGAGATATAGAGTCCCACCAATAGGATGCATGTTAGGCTAGAATACCCCATTGAGGCAAGCATCTGCTTCTGTATGACTTCTGATTTTCTATTTTTTTGACCCACACATATGTAAAACTTCCTCCTTTGTTCTTGAAAACCATTAAAACCCATGATTTAAGTTAAACGCGGACAAATTAAGCAAGAATGTATTAAGTACCCACATAATAACAAGTTAATTAACTTCTAACCTATAAATTTCAAAATTTTGAACTATTGAATACTAACACTTTTACTAAGCTACTGAATTATACAATATGAAACTAAATACTGTAAATAACTAAAAAAAAATTTGTCTCCCAATGAATGCTTGTTTTTAAGTCTTTCAGCCTGACTACTCCCTGTGTCATAGTACATCGGCAAGAGTGATCGCGGTGGCTTGATTATCGACGTCACCACCCCAATAGTGCTTTAAACGTTGCCTGTTGACTTTGAATGTTTCAAGTGGATTCCTGATATAGAGTTCAATGGCGCCATGTGGGTAGACTGTTTTGATAGTGAATGGCCCCGACCATCGTGATTTAAGTTTCCCGAGAAATAATCTCAGTAGAGAGTTGAACAATAACATAGCTTGGCCCGGTTTAAACTCCGTGTTCATAATTTTCTAGTCGTGCCACTTCTTGACCTTTTCTTTATACAACTTAGAGTTTTCATAAGCTTGTAGACGAAACTCATCTAGCTCATTAAGTTGCAACAATCGTTTCTCGCCCGCAGCTGTTTGATCAAAATTTAATTTTTGAATGGCCCAGTATGTTTTGTGTTGAAGTTCAACTGAGAGGTGACATGATTTCCCGTAGACAAGTTGATACGAAGACATACCAATTGGTATTTTGTATGCTGTGCGATAAGCCCATAAAGCGTCATCCAATTTTAGAGACCAGTCATTTCTGTTCAGATTTACTAATTTCCCTAAAATTCTTTTAACCTCTCTATTTGAAACTTTAGCTTGGCCACTCGTTTGGGGATGATAAGTCATCGTAATCCTGTGATTAACCACATATTTTGCCAAGAGAGCTGTGAAGAACTTATTACAGAAGTGACTTCCCTCGTCACTTATTATTGCTCTCAGCGTGCCAAATCTCGTGAAGGTGTTTTTCTGTAGGAATTTCAAAAAAACTTTGGCATCATTCGTTGGGAGTGCCACAGCTTCAACCCACTTCGATATATAGCCCACAACTAGCAAGATGTATAGATTATTGTATGAAGGCGGAAAAGGTCCCATAAAGTCAATCCCCTATACATCGAAAACTTCAATTCTAAAATTATTTTGAGCGGCATCTCATTCCTTTTTGAAATATTACCCACTCTTTGACATCTATCACAACTTTTACAAACTGGTTGGCATCTTTGAACATAGTTTGCCAGTAGAATCCTGCCTGAAGAACCTTTGTCGTTGTTCGCTCACTTCCATAGTGTCACCCATATATAGATGTGTGGCATGCATGCAAGATGTTTTTAACTTCACTGTGGGGCACGCATTGACGAATCATCTTATTCGCACACTGTCTGAAAAGATAAGGCTCATCCCATATGTACCACTTGACATCATGTAGGAATTTCTTTTTCTACTGACGTGTCAAGTCTGGAGGAAGGATCTTGCTCACCAAGTAGTTACCAAAATCCGCATACCATGAAAATTTTAAATTTACCCCAAATAGTTATTTGTCCAAAAATGACTCATTGATCAAACATTTATCTGCCTTGTCCTTGTCCGGATTTTCCAACCTCAAAAGATGATCAGCTACCTGATTTTCTGTTCCCTTCCTATCCTTGATTTCTAAATCGAACTCTTGAAGGAGTAGAATCCATCGAATAAGCCTAGGCTTTGCATCTTTCTTAGAAATTAGATACCGAATAACCGAGTGTTCCGTGTATACAACAACCTTTGTTCCTATCAAATATGAGTGAAATTTGTCAAAAGAATACACGACCGCAAGTAACTCCTTCTCGGTAGTTATGTAGTTCAATTGTGCATCCGTGAGGATTTTACTTGCATAGTACATAGCATGAACTATCTTGTCTCAGTGTTGTATCAAAATAGCCCCTGTCGCATAATCTCTAGCATCACACATCAATTAAAATGACATCGTCCAATCCGGTGCTATTATTACGGGAGTTGTTGTCAACTTCTTCTTCAACTGTTCAAAAGCTGTCAAACATTCTTCATCAAATCTAAAAATCGCCTCTTTCTCTAAAAGACTATATAGTGGTTTTGAAATCTTTGAGAAATCTTTGATAAACCGGTGGTAAAATCCAACATGCCCGAGAAAATTGTGAATTCCTTTAATTGATGTTGGAGGTGGAAGATTCTCAATTGTTTCCAACTTTTCCCGGTCTACTTCCAACCCTTTCGCAGAGACTTTGTGCCTGAGGATGATTCCTTCTTCGACCATGAAATGACATTTTTCCCAGTTAAGCTCAAGATCGGTGTCCACGTAACGTTTCAATACCATAACCAGATTCTCAAGACAACTGTCAAAAGTATTCCCATATAATAAAATGTCATCCATGAAAACTTCAACATTGAGCTCCTCCATGTCTAAAAATATAGCTATCATACATCTCTAAAAGGTCGTCAGTGCATTACACAGCCCAAATGACATCCTCTTGAAGGCAAAGGTGCCATAAGAGCACGTGAATGTAGTTTTCTTTTGATCTTTCGGTGCAATGACGATCTAATTATACCCCGAATACCCATCCAATAAGCAATAGTATTCATGTCCTGCCAAACGGTCCAACATTTGATCGATGAAAGTTAAAGGAAAGTGATCCTTTCGGGTTGCCTTATTGAGCTTCATGTAATCAATGCATACCCTCCAGCTGGTCACTGTCCTCGTCGGTAGTAATTCATTATCATCATTAGTCACAACCTTCATCCCACAGTTCTTTAGGACACACTGCACCGGGCTCACCCATGAACTGTCTGAGATAGGGTAGATTATACCAGCATCCAGCCATTTCAAAATCTCTTTCTTCACAACTTCTTTCATAATCGGGTTGGCCCTTCTTTGCTATTCCACTGTCGGTTTTGCCTCATCTTCCAAGAGTATCTTGTGCATACAGAATGAAGGGCTTATTCCCTTAATGTCGATAATTGTCCATCCTATCGCAGACTTGTACTCTCGAAGAACCCTCAATAACTAACTTTCCTGCAAATCGTTAAGCACAGATGCAAAAATAACAGGTAAAGTATTAGAATTGCCCAAAAATGCATAATTGAAGTGTTTAGGAAGAGGCTTTAGCTCTAGAGTGGGTGGTTCCACAAGTGAGGGTTAATTTCATCCGTGTCGATGCTTTCTCTTTCGTATGTAATGACTTGAATGACACCTTGAATCTACTCACCTTAGGCAATGCATCCAACATATGCAGATAGTCCATAAATTCTGGATCATCCAAGTCGGCATCTCCCAGCAAAGTGTTTTCCAACGGATCCCTATCCAAACCTCGAATCAAGTCTTCATTAACCATCTTTTCGATCACATCCATTCTAAAACACTTTTCATAATCTGTAGAGAATCTCATAGCTTTAAACACATTGAACTTCACCTCTTACTCTTGTACTATCATCGTTAACTCCCCTTTTTTCACATCAATAAGAGTTTTCCCAGTTGCCAATAATGGCCTCCCTAAGATAATAGGAATGTTCTTATCTTCTTCATAATCCAAAATGATGAAATCTGCTGGGAATATGAACTTATCCACCTTTACTAGTATATCCTCAACAATCCCCCTCGGATAAGTAACTGATCTGTCCGCCAACTGTAATGAGATGTTTATAGGTTTCGGTGTCAGCAAACCCAACTGAGTGTACACAGATAATGGCATGAGATTCACACTCACACCCAAATCACATAAACATTTGTTGAAGGCCATGTTCCCAATCGTGCAAGGAATGGTGAAACTCCCCGGATCCTTCAACTTCGGAGGCAACTTCCTCTGCAAAACAACACTACATTACTCCGTCAATGCAACAGTCTCATAATCTTCCAACTTCTTCTTCCTCGACAAAATACCCTTCATAAACTTTGCATAGCTTGGCATCTGTTATAGGGCTTCTACAAACGGAATATTAATCTGTAACTTCTTGAAGATTTCTAAAAACTTTGAGAACTATTTATCTAACTTCTACTTTTGAACCCTTTGCTGAAACAATGGTGGAGGATATATAACTGGTTCAACATCTGCCTGATTCTTATCCACTTGCTTGTCTTCACCCTATTTCTCTACCAAGAACTTTTCTTCACATCTTTCCTTGGTAAAATTTCTGCACTTTCTCTCGCAAGATGTTTTCCACTTCGTAACGTGATTGCTTGACATTGTTCATGATTTAGCCTTGGATTCTTCTCAGTATCACTCGGTAAAGTCCCTTGAGGTCTGTTATGCAATGCCAACGCAAGTTTTCCCATATGATTTTCCAAGTTTTTAATCGTCACCGTTTGTGTTTTCATAGCTGCCTCATTACCGGATATATATTTCAATAATAGTTATTCCAAATCTGACTTTTTTTCTTGATGTGGAGCTAACTGTTGATGCTAATTTTGGAAACCAGGGGGATACGATGGTCATGGAGCTTGATGATTTTGGTTGTTACTCCACGAAAAATTTGGATGGTTCCTTGCCCCCAGATTGTAGGTATTCTGGTATGGATTTGGAGGTATATTATAACTACCTACAAACTGAACTGCTGCTGGATTGATAGCACACCACTCTTTCGGATGTTCCCCCGTACATAATTCACACACATACGCCACCTGCTGAACTTGTACTCCCATGAGAGTATCTATTTTCTTTGACAGTGCTAAAATTTGAGCCGCTAAAGTCGTCACTCCATCTATTTCTAACACTCCAGCTGCCTTTGGTTGTGTCATTCTTGTTGTGGGCCACTGGTAGTTGTTAGTTGTCATTGTCTCAATCAAGTTATATTCCTCCTCAAATATTTTAGCCATAAAAGCTCCCCCTGACGCTGCATCTATACTAGTCCTAAGATTACTGTTCAGCCTATTGTAGAAGGTGTTCATTTGTATCCACTTGGGTAATCTATGATGCAGACACTTTATTAGCAATTCCTTATACCTTTCCCAAGCTTCATACAAAGACTCCACATGCTGCTGTTCAAAAGTTGTAATCTCATTCCTCATCTTTAAAGTCTTTTTCGGCGGAAAGAATTTTGCTAAAAACTTCTGAGCTAGGTCATCCTAAGTAGTGATTGATCCTGACGGTAGTTAATGCAACCAGCTCTTTGCCTTGTCTCATAGTATGAATGGAAACAAATGTAGCCTAACTGCATCATCAAATATCCCATTGTACTTGAAGGTATCACAAATCTCCAGAAAGCTCACAAGGTGCTCATTTGGATCATCATTAGCCAATTCCCCAAACTGTACCAAATTCTGTATCATCTGAATAATTCTAAGCTTGATCTCAAAATTATTTGCTGTAATTGTAGGCCTGGTGATGCTCGACTAAATTTCAGTAACCTTGGGTGTAGCATAGTCCCTAAGTGATTTCTGATCCTCTGCAGCCATATTCTCTTACTTATCAAAATTCTCCCTAGTTTCTTTAATCCATTTACTCAACCTCTGAAACCTTCTTTCGATGTCGTCCTCGTAAGGAAGCAAATCATTGAGTTTACATGCACTAAGTAAGAGAACCTGAAACAAGAAATACACAAAAATAAAAGGAAAAATGTTTAACTAAAATTGATCTAATTAAAATGATATTGAAAGTAATAAAATCAATAATATGTTCCCCGACAATGGCGCCAAAAACTTGTTGGGTGTAATCTAATTAAGGACGGCGCAAGTATACTTGATCAACAAGTAATATAATGATAAATAGAGTATCGTTCCCACAGAGACATAAATCAATTTTAATCTAATAATGACCAACTTTATATTATTTCAATTTTATTAAACTAATTAATTTAACTGATACGAATACTGAAAAACTAATAAATAAAATAAACATCAACTATCAACTACAAATTTTACTCAGATAATGGAGAATTAAACCTACCAGCTTCACTTTATGCTTCACTCAGATTATCATACTTCTTTTTAATCCAATTCAACTATTCCAGTTCATTAATCAAGAACACAAAAGTAGAATTAGCCATCTCTCAATGCACTAAAACCATATCAATTTAAATCCACATATGATAGAATTAAGCCAAACACCCTAATTAACTAATTCACTATATCTCTATTCGAATTACAATTAAAGAAGGTTTAAATTCCAAATTCTCATATGATTACATGCGATGCATAGGTATATCTCTATCCTAAACATACATCATGAATGCCATCAAAACGCAGAAATCACAAACATATGCTATTATGACTACGTCTAAAATCATACTTCATATCTCGAATTCATACAAGTCCATATAGAATTGGTGATCAAGCAACTCATAGATTACACACAAATCATAATAGATGAACTGAAAAAATAACTTTATTGAATTGAAATCAAAGCATAATAATCATCGTTACACTTAAAGATCCATTGTAAGCTTAATAAGTTAAATTAGTTCATAGCTAATGAAATAAACATTAAATAGATTAAAGAAATCAACATCCCAATTACAGAAACTGAAATTAAAGAACAAGAATAGTAATAGAACCACCCTTCTCTTCACTCCAATCTGCAATCTTCGTGTTCCTTGCTCATTTGCTCTCTTCCTCCAAAATCTTCACAAATTAGGGCTTGAAAGTTTTTATGATTGATTGATTGATGAATGTATCTTCCAAGTTAGTAAAGTCTCTGCTTTTTTTATCTGAAAACGTCATCTTTTCAGTCCCAATCACTTTCAAAGTCCACCAATCCACGCCACCACAGTAGTAGAATAACATCAGAACTCTTTCTTCTTAGCCGCGTACCCCCGCCCCAACGGGCATTTTATACTTGGGAACTCCCACCCTGGCGGGGTGTTAAACTTCAAGACAATGTACACCCCCGCCCCGGCGGGGTATTTGCTTTGTAAAAGGGCCCGCCCTGGCAGGGTCTACTTTTCACACCTATTGATTTTTGCTACTTTGCTACACTTTCTTGCCATATTGCCACCATCCTTGCCTTAGCCAACACATAGTAACTCTGAACAAAAACACATACAAAGCACATAAAACCACACTAATATAAATGGATTAGCAACCATTTAAGTTCGAATAGGCATCCGATTCGTAGGTATAGAACTCACTCATCACTAGTTGAGCTCACCCTTTTCCTTTTTGTTCCATTGTTTTTTCTCAGGAAATGAGAGTGTCACTAGAACTAGTCGGGGTGTGGAGTAATGATTCAAGATAGTTATTATAGAAAATTTTCATTATGTTGTGTAATAGTGTGACAGTAATTGTTATGAGAACTTAATTTGAGTGTGGATATTGTCGTATTATATACATTATAATATTTATATTCAAATTCACAGCTTATGTGTTTTTATATTTTGCACGACAGTTTAATAGTTATAAATAGGAAGATTTATATTTTTGTAGTATGTATTTACCGACTCAAAATGGGTTGTGTGGATCTATTTTGGGGGCGTCACAACTTTCACCACAACTTAAGTCTTGATGATTATAATAATGATATAAAGGATGAACATAAATAATAAGAATAATAAGATAAAGAATAAACATTAGAGATTTGCAATTTAATTTGTCCAGAGTTGAATAATGTCCAAATTATCAACACAATATTCATAATATCGATTTGAGTTCAAGAATAATATATAAGGTTTATAGTTCAAATATAACGGTTAAAATTTTCAATAGCAAAGTTCAAATCAAAAAAGATATTAGATGAGACACTAATTATTAAGGATATTCTAATTATTTTAAAAAAATCATCGTTTAATGATAAGGTTGTAGAAACAAATAATATTTTTTTATCATAAATTTAGGAGTATGAAAGAAAATGATATTCCTTACCTTAAGTATATTTATAATTATAATTTAATTTAATTAGTAACTATCACATAGAAGTTTCATGGTGTACACTAACTCAGTATATTATGAATAGTCAAATATGACTTGATAGTATAAATTTGTATAGTATACAAGATAGAGTAAAATAAACTTCAAAATAATTTTTAGAAGGAATAAAGTAATATTTCAAAACAATCTTCCAGATGAAATTTTTCAAAATGAATCTTCTAAAGGAAGTCTTTTAACGAAAAAGTTGTAATAGTATGTAATGTGTGTGTGGGTGGTTGCACAACTTTTATATAAAAACTCACCTGAACAATTCTTACACTCTTACTAATATTCACATCTACTTAAGGTAGCCTTAGCACACTCAAAGAGACATTTATACTACATAATCTTTAGAGAGTGGAAGGAAACAAGAAAGTTATGAAATTCCTTATGCGAAACCTCCTATTTATAGTCAAAACTTAATCAACATCTACCACACATCACTTAACCACACTTTTCACATTTCAAAATTATCTTTAATCGATGTCATTCATCATTTATCCACACGTTTCATATTTTAAAGTTATCTTTAATTTATATCATTTATCAATTATCCACATTTTTTACATTTCAAGATTATCTTTAATCTATATCATTCATCAATTATCCATATGTTTCACATTTCAAGATTATTTTTAATCTACCACATATTAGTTATCTACACATTTCACATTTCAAGATTATCTTTAATATATATCAATCATCAATTATCCGTACACGCCTCACATTTCAATATTATCTTTAATCTACCACATATTAGTTATTCACACATTTTACATTTCAAAATTTATTTATATATTTTGTTAAATGAAGATTATTTTTAATTTACCACATTAGTTATCCAAAATTTTCATATATATTTCAAGATTACATTTTTCTTTACTATTAACAATTATTATTACATTATCTATCTTTTGTATTATTGTCTTAATGTATTAATATCACATATATTAGTGTTTTTCAAATAATGAGTTTGTCTAAATATTTCATACCCGTGATTTTTAATTACGTAACTTTTTATTACTAACCTTGCTACGGTGATAATTATTGATTCAATAATGTGAACTATTATACATTTGTTACCGTGACAATTAATAAACTTTACACCCTTGTGGGAGAAAATTTCTTAAAAATATTAATAATAATATAAATCTTTCTGATTTGGGAAAAAATCGAGGTAACAATAAACAGTGCAGTGTTCACCCGCCAAAATCGCCCCCAGACTAGTTTACTCCCTCCGTCCCAAGATAAAAATACTTATAATTATTTTGGATAATCTCATATTAAATGTCCAATTTCTTTTAATAAATAAATTTTTACATAATTTTTTTATTATACCTTTAGCATTAAATATCTAATATTTTTCTTATTCTAATTCTATCCCCATATTCAATAAGTATAATAAGTTATGTGCCGAAAATATTTTGAATTAAAAAGTTAGAAAATCACTCTGTCATCTATATTAAAAAATAATTAATGACATATTATTATTAGTAATTTTGTCATTTAATTTCTGTTCTTAATATGCTTAAAAAGTTCACTAGACTTTTATCATGATCTTTACGGTTCCAGATTTCACATTGTTGATGATGATTATCGAAACCTACTTTCTCACTCTCTCAATCAATTGCAGGAGTCCAAATCCTGTCGAAATCAAAAATGCAAAAGTGCGAAAAAATTTCCTTCGGTTCCAGTTGCACCTCAAAAATCTTAGTCAATCGGCATGGCCGTCTCCAGTGAAACAGTAAGCTCTTTCTCTCTCCAAACAATCAGTTATTGGTGAAAAAATAATTTATTCTGGGCGATAGAGAGTATTCGATTGGGGCGGAACTTGTGCAAGTGGAAGAGGGCGAGAATTCGACTAATTACATGCCAACTCTTTGATTTCTGTTTGTCAGTGAAGATATCGGCAGCTTATGCGAATTCCGAGTTGAATTT
Organism: Panax quinquefolius; assembly: GCA_020205615.1. Classification (NCBI taxonomy): domain Eukaryota; kingdom Viridiplantae; phylum Streptophyta; class Magnoliopsida; order Apiales; family Araliaceae; genus Panax; species Panax quinquefolius. The sequence continues at coordinate 42,421,838 of CM035155.1, read as the reverse complement.
GATATATTAGGGCTCATTTTGACATTGTTTTTAATATTATAAGATCCTTGTTTCTGTTTATGTGAACCTTTTTTTTAATTTTTAATTTTTAATTTTTTGTAAATTTTGTTTACACTAATTTGGCAGCATAAATGAAGTATATACAAATGAGATTTTCACTGATCAGTACTGTCCTTTTTCCTACTCTTTCCGAGCTTCAAACTTTTAATGTCTAAAAGCTTGTATCTCCGAAATTCATTTTTTTTTTGATTTTTTGATTTTGATCATGGGAAGTGTAAATTCCACAAGTAAAAATGCCCTATTATAAAAATATTTGTTATTGTTCAATTGCAACTGCAGATATATATATATATATATATATATATATATATATATATATATATAAGAGAGAGAGAGAATTGATCAGTGTCCGGACTCTCTGACGGGAGAAATCCTACCTTTTTTTTTTTTTTTTTTAAAACAACTAATTTTTTATAATATTTTATGGAACTTGAATTTTTACATGTCACAGTGTTTTGAGTGTGATTTGGATACATATTTACAATTGCATGCATATGTTTTGTTATATGATCCAAATCACACCCAAAACATCGTATTATGAAAAAATTCAAGCTCCATAAATTATATATTTTTTTTAGTTGTTTTTAAAAAAAAAAAAAAAAAGGTCCCAGATTTTGGTCGGTCCCAGAAATCCTACTTCATTCTCTCTCTCTCTCTCTCTCTCTCTCTATATATATATATATATATATATATATATGCCAAGTTGTTCTTTGTTATCGCAAATGAATTCATGATATTAAAGCATGCAACTTTTCTATATAGATACTGATTATTAGTTCTTTCATGAGCCAGATGAAATGGCAATGTTTTTTTTCCAGCTTCCATATATATTACATCTATATGAGTTCACTAGTGATGTTTGGGCTATTATTGGCAATTTTTCCTGTAGGTACTCTCACATTTAACATTTATTGTATTTCTTGTACTTTGGAGGTGCAGTGTTTGTGTTAGTTTGGCTTCTACATCAAAAGGGACTATTTGATCCTTTGTATGACTGGTGGGACAATCATTTTGGACTGCTGAACACATATGAATGCATAGAACAGTTGCTGACCTGTCCCAATTCTGTTTCAAAATAACATCATAAGCTTGAACAAGGCATCATATGATTGATGCTAAAAAAACGTAAGTATTCATGGTGTGCGTAAGCACATAAACTCAGAAGATAGAACAGGACAGTGATTATCACTATTATTTTCACCAAGTTCACAATGACAAATACAAAACTCAAGTATCACATAGCAAATTCACGTGGACAGAGAGGAAGCTGATATAATTGGGCATCGCAGACGCAGAAAATAAATATAACTGTCGAAAGATTATTGTAATCACTCGAAATTTTGCATTCTTGTTACTAACCATGCAGGAGGGCAGAATCGTCTTTTATCTTCCAAAGACATCTCTAGCGTAGCATCGGGGAAGGGTCCGGTGATGAAAGCCATTAACTTCTTTGACGAATATTTGAGTTACTGACAGTGTGAACCGTTGGCGACAACCCCAGCGTAGCATCGAGAAGGGTCCGGTGATGAAGCCGTTGAGAACAACTTCAGCGAAGATCAGGGTATCTAGTATTGCAAGCCGTTGGTAACAGCCCCAGCGTAGCATCAAGAAAGGTCCGATGATGTAAACTGTTGGAAGTCTCTTCCTCCAAGATCAGCGAATTTAACATTACAAGTCACTGACATCAACCCAGCATGGCGTCCTGAAGACCTGGCCAGAACGACCAAGGAAAACTATCTTCATCGGGAAGGACCAATGATGTAATTCATTATAAATGAAATCTTCAACTGAATCAAATCAGATCATTAATGATCGACCGCTGTAAACTACCGTTCGAGTAGGCATCGAGGCAGTTCGGTGATGGTCAACCTGTAAACTACCGTTCGAGTAGGCATCAAATCAGTTCAGTAACAATCGACTGCTGTAAACTACCGTTCGAGTAGGCATTAAGAAAGTTCAATGATGATCACCCTATTTCAAAAATATCGTTCGAGTTGGCATTGAGAAGATGTTATGATAATGATCATTGTAAGCTCTATCCCCGACAGCAACATCGACATCAACCGGATAGAAATCCAAACCGTTGGTGACAGCCCCAGCGTAGCGTCGGGAAGGATCCGATGATGTAAACCAGTGCAAATTATCATCAGGATAGGCTTCGGGAATCCCCAATGAGGTCACTCGTAAGAAAAGGGATATCCCCAGCGGAAGTAAAACCAGATTGTATATCTGGAAAAGAAAGAGTTGGCGACAACCCCAGTGTTAAATATTCAATAGTGTCAACCCTGAAAATCATCCCCAACAGAGAATAGGGAATGATCGTTGATACAACCTGTGGCAGCTAACCCCACAGAGGCATATAACATTCATAGCATACCATACTATGCATTGCATTACATTTGCATTTATCGTATTTCCAGTGTCTAGAAATCTTTATCCTGTTCATTCCATTGTATTGCATAAACATAATAAAGAGAGACATCTGTAGACACTCGAAATTTTTTATTCCTGTTATTAACCATGCAGGAGGGCAGAATCATCTTTTATCTTCCGAAGACAACCCTGAAAATCAAAATCATCAACTCTGACCCCTGGCGACAGCACCGGGAAATCATCAAACCAGACCCCCGATGACGGCATCGGGAAATCATCAAACTAGAATCCAGGCGACATCATTGGGAAATCATCAAATCAACTTTAGAGATAACCCTGAAGACAGACAAAAGTCGACAGCAATTGAACCCCGGAGATAACCCCGAGAAAGATAGCTGTAGCCATGTCAAGCCCGGAACTAACCCGGAAGGGCGAAAGAGTAATTTTTCCAAATCAACATCAAATCAAATCAAATCACCATAAAGAAGGTCATGCAGAACCATAACAGCAATCTTGAGTGAGAATGGCACAAGATAGCTCAACGGACTGATTGCGAAGACTCGAAGATCTGGTCATTGACCCGTCTTCCCGGATTCAAAAAAGGTCAAATCTCATGTCATTGTGTAGCTCTTAGAAAAATCTTTCCGGAAAGGTATAGTACGCCTCCATCGAATTCCTGGATTGAAGGTTATGAAGGTTCAAGCAGATAACGCGTTGGTCGGAGTGCACATACTTTGAGACAACAGGACCCACCGGGCCAGACCCACCAGGCCCAACAACATCTCTACCTGTGGCTGCCATAGGTAGAGTCGCGTCAACCCGGGTTTATATATATACCCTCACCCCTTTGGCTTCTAAGAGAAGATTAGGAAAGAAGAGGGCCTAAGCGAGAGAAATAGAGGCTAGAATAGCTAAACGGAGCTTGAATCATGCTCTGATTTTTGTAAAATTTCTTTGTAAACACTCTTATACTTATATACTACAACATATTAAGTTTTCACCGGTGGAAATCGTTCCTAAAGGCGCCAGAAGCCGTTCGATAGCCATTCTCACGAAACACTATAAGCTTTCGCCAGATCTGGCTTTTTCGCTTATTCTAATACGTATATAAGCGTTATATATACATTTTTAACGGTCAATATTCGTCAGATCTAAAGTTTTAACTGTTCATTTCTTGTAAATAGTCAATATTTGAACTTTATTGACTAGATATATACTAGATCTAGCCAGATCTAGCTTTTGACCGGTTCAAAAGTTGTAAAATTTGAATTTGGAGGCTAGAATGCTAAAGATCTGTACAGATCTAGTTTTCTTTCTAGTTTTTTGTAAGTTTTAGTGACCATGTGACCCTAGATATGTATCTAGAGGAAACTAGAAGCTTTGGGCTACTCGCTAACGAGGATTCGACTGATGAATCCTTCGTCCAGCGATGTCTAGTGTAGAAATATGTTTTATTTCAGTATATTTTCTATGCAGGCTATTTATGTGATATTATGTGAGCCTAGGAGCCACATGATCTATGATCTAATTGACGGATCTAGATCTGGCTCCCATGATAGACTTTTTCAGTTGTACAGCTAACTTGCAAATTTTTGTACTTGTAAATACAGGACCTTAAAACGGTTATCCGGATTTAAGGTCTCTGTAATAATGAAAATTCTATGTGTGGTTCTCGGGCATACTTTGATGGCTTTCATGCCCATAAAGAGCCTGACATATATATATATATATATATATATATATATATATATATATATTATTATTTTGTTGAAGATTTTGCATCTCGAGAATACAACTCAAAATAAGCCGAATATGAAATAAAATGGAAGTATCGAAGTCCTCGATTCCTAGTTGAGCGAAGGATTTGAAAACCATTGTGTTTTTCCAAAATATCATTTCAATTTATATATATCTTTCCTAAAATGAACTTTTCGCTAAATCAAATCCTTCGTACGTAGGCGCAAAAGAGGTACAACACTACTTTCAAATAACACACTTAGGCCCAATTAACTGCAATACACACAAACTAGGGAATAAAAAGCGCGGTAATTGTGTTTCATGGAAGTCGGGGGGTGCCTAACACCTTCCCCCGCTTAATCGAGCCCTCGAACTCTGAATGTCGGTTTCCAAGACCAATTAAATAGAGTCCAATATTGGGCCATATTGTAAAACCTTTCAAAACTCGGTTGAGTTGGTACAACCATTTAACTCATACCAAGTGGTGGCTCTGTCTAATTAGGAAGAGGAAGAATTTTTTCGACGTCGATAATTATGCAAAATTTAGTAATGAAAATCAAGAGGAACTCAACAGGTACAGTAGGGTGGTAAAATCGTCTGGCATGCTCATTTGCAGGACCAGGATGTGTCCAATATGTTGAGTTTCCTAGTAATATTAAACTAATATTACTAGATAAATTCAACATTAGGTGTCCTTGCAATGGTGAATACATAATTTGCATGCTAAGCGGAGAGAATAGTGGGAACTGAATCTAGACCAGAATGTTTGTCATTGTTTGTTGTACATATTCACTCATCCTTTTCATTTTTCTGCCACATCTTCTCAAATTTTCCACTATTTTTGAGGGGGTAGGGGTTTGTGAATCAAAAACACTAGTGATATATCGTAAGCAAACATTTATAGATGGAATTCCTACACTAATAGTTGGTGTACGGAAGACTGGCACTAAAAGAAGATGTATACTAATTGTCACAGGTAATTTCTTATATTGACAAGTGTGTTATATATTGACCTTTTACATGCATTTTCATTTTTCTTTCCTTGTTTTTTTCCTTTTTCTTTGTAAATCTTTCACATCTATCTGATACAAAATAAATGTAGCAGCTCAAAACTTCGTATTCACTCATGAGCAAAATATTGTCAGCTTGATCTTGATTTCTGGAGAGACCTTCATGCCTGCCTTCTCCTTCCTTCCAATGCTGTCTGAATCTGCTGTTGGCTATTAGTTTTTTTTTTTTTTTTGCAGATTGAGATTCTTTGATAGGAAGCTAAATCAGAATCTCATGTGATTTTCCTTTACCAATACATGTGATTTACCTATTCGTCTTCTGAGTTTGATGGTAGATTTGTATCAGCTTGCGCTTCTAATTTATTTTTCTCAGATATCTGAATATGGAAACCCTTGAGAAATTGTAAGCCAGGAGTTCGGACAATGTCTCCTCCTTTGATTGGTAGCCACCTGTTGATTTCAGAAGTAATAGGTTAGTGATCTCTCCCTTGCATAACTTTCTACTCAGAGTGTGCTGTATGCCTACCTGTACTTGGTAACCAAGCAATGGAGAAAAACAGCCATCTGAACCTTAGTGAAATCTGTTCCAACACAAAATCTCATTCCACCTCCAAAAGCCATGAAATGTTTCGATGCACTTTTTAGTTCCATCTCCTGCATGTAACCGAATTCTGCACTATGAGAATTTAGAAGAAAGATAATTCTCTAGAGGACCAAACTCAATTTCTTAACAGAAAATTCTTGCAGGTGCTGAATTTATATATAGAGCACAGGATTGTGTGAGATCCTTGACTTACCTCCCATCTCCGTGGATTAAAGTTAAGGGGGTCTTCGTATGTGGAAGGATTCAAATGCACAGCTGGAGGACAGACCATAACTGCCCAACCTGCTGGAATGGTATGTCCTGCATCAATACCAATATATTTTTTATATTAAGTTATGTTTATTTGAACAGATATCGAGATACTTTTGTCAAAATTTCAAGTTAATATAAAGTATTTACCCTTAAACTTGATATCCTTTAGTGCTTTTCTGAATATTCCTGGAACTATATTTGCTAATCTGACCGTTTCATTGATGAACTGCAATATCAGTTAGTTGTTAAGCGCAATAGACCTTCTCATGGAATGTTTCTTAAAAATTTCTGGTGCGAAAGTGCAACTGCTTAACCCACCCGAAATGTGAACCTCATTGATTTGTATTCTTTCCATGTGAGTCCATTCTCCAAATCTTCCCTTTTTCTTAGAATTGCATTATGTTCTTCCTGTGGACAACGGATAGAGCGTGTCAATTGTTGTGTTCATGAAAAAAATATTAAATGGACTGTCATTATCTAGATAAATTTTCTTTACTTACTGTTAATTCTTTCAACACATGAGGATGGTCCGCAAGAATTTTTATAGCAAAAGTTATTGCCAGGGAAGTTGTCTCAAAGCTAGCAAAAAGTAGCACAAACATTAAATCCAGAGCAATTGCTTCTGTAAGAACTGTATCCTTTCTCTGAAGTTCTTCAAGGACGTAATCATAGAAATCCCTTTGGAACTTATTAGGTCTTGCCCGTCTTTCTTCTAGCATGCTCTTCAGCATTCTCATTGCCTTCTTTCTTCCCTGATCAATCTCAGAAAAGTCGATCAAAAGATGGAATATGTTTTCTACCGATTAAGATTGTAATCTAGTGATTTTTACTGTCCATTGAGGATAGCTAGAATATTGGGTGGACAGATTAGGCCCATATTTGGCTTTTTGTTAACCGGTATGATAGAGCTTAGAATTACAGAATTTTTTGTCGAATTAAGTGATCAAAATAAGAATGATATACCTGTAAACACTTGTGGTAAGCTGTTCCAGGAATGTCCATAGGAAAGGATATTAATCCCTTTATGAAAGCAACAAAATTCTCCCTTAGATTCTCTGTGGATTTCTTTGGATCATAACTGATCAGTTTTTTTGCTGTCAAATCAAATATCATCTGCAAACACCAAAGTATAAGTTAATTAAAAAAAAACCAAAAAGAACAAGAGAGTTTTGGTTGTGGAATGCCAATGAGAATAACAATTGAAGCTATGCTTACCGCTGCACTTGCATCTTTCAGTTCTACAGTGTCCTGCCCTGACCACATCTTCAAGTTTCTATTTGCTTCCTGTTCAACTTCAGGGAGCATCTTTTTCAGGCTTTCGGGACCAAATAGATTCAATACCATGCCCTTGAGATACTTGTACATGAACCCGTGCAAGGAACCTACATTCTGTTTCCCAAATATCTCTGTGAAGGTATCAGGGTACCAGCTCTGAAACAGTTGACCTTCTTGTTGGAAAATAAAATGATTAAGATCCGAGTCTGTTGATACTATAACTGGTCGTCCCACTAAATTGGTTCGAAAAATTGGCCCATATCTGAACATGATGGTAAAATATAATGTAAGAAGTGAAACATGAGGATGTTAATGCTGGTAATATGAGTGTAGTATTCTTGGATTGAAGTGTTATATCAGTAATTACCTTTTCATTCTCTCTTTGACGAAGGGAGGAATGTCAGATGATGAGTTGGGGGCAAAGAACTGAAGAGTTTCTCCCAGAAGTGGCAAGCCCATTGATCCGGGGGGGAGTTTTCCATTGCATCTAGGATTTCTCCATCTGTAAACCCAATGCATAATGCATAAAGCTACTAAAACCGCAATGCACCAAGAAACTGACCACATGTTTATTAAATGAAAGAAGGGCAGTGTTATCTTGAAGAAAGAATTTAATCTGATATTGTTACTCAGAGGAGTTATATGGGGGTTGTATCAGAAAAATGAAAGTTAAGGTAGGAAATGTGGGAAGAGAGACAAGGAAGAAAAGGAAGTGCTGGCATGTATCTCAGTATCTTGAGGTGAGCTACTTAAATAGGCTGGCCAGATTTTGCATCCAGCGGGAACAAATCGATTTTGTTCTACCTATCCAATTTTTCTGTCCGTGTATACTTATTGGTCAGAATAATAATGTGAAGTTGGCATTCTTTGTTTTTGTGAAGTTGGTTGCTCAAAAAGCTGTTCAAGTAGTTGAGATAAGAATAAAATAGATAGAATAATTTTGTCTCTAGAACCCACCTATTATCCTATGTCAACGGAATGTATAAAGATTAGTTTGAAAGCCTCGCATGACTATGAACCTTACACGATGTTTCCTTCTCTCTCTAGTTATCTCTCTCTCATCCTTGAATAGTCATTATTGCAATCATGAAGGAGCACGAGGCAGAATTATGGCATTTTTTAAGGAGATCAGCAGAAATGGAAGGTCTCTCTTCCCTAGATTTGAGAAGATAATAGAGAGGTTTAAAAGATCTGTCTGACTAATCTCAGTACCAAACCAATCTTCAATTAGATCATTAAAACTAGAATCTAATGAGTTTCAATTAATTGGCAAATCTTTCAAATATCTGTGCTAAATACTGTGGTATCTTTGTGATGTTAAGCATGTTGTTTTTGTCATTCTTTTTATTTTTTTTTTCTATACTAGATCTATATCTCATATATCCTAGATCTTCTCTTACCGAAATACTCCTATCAGTTATAGGATAACTATATGGCAAATTAACCCATTTCTACATAGAGCACCACCCCGCCTACCCTTTGAGCCACGGGCTTAATTACTACCTTTCAACTACTACAGTTATAGGTAGGTCACTGTATTATGACCAACAATTATATCCCATTGTCTGTGTTTGTTGCGTATTATTAAAGCAGTTTCATATTAACAACTGATATAATGGAATTTACGCACTGTCCAGGTCTTAAAAAAATACACCAGCACGGGGATCCAAAAAAACCTTGTCTGCTCACGGGGCATGTGATTTCTTTTAACACCTCGTGTGCAGGCTGCAGACTACATATAGAGTCAAATAGAACTTTATATTCCAAAATGTTCCTTTTGACTCCAATAAAATTAAACTTTCAGAATTTAAAGCTTTGAAGATAATGACAATGCTTGGTTTCTTTCATTTCCATCAACTATGAGAAAGTTGTTATTGTAGTGCTGGTTTTTCCAAACTTTGTGTTGCACCCACTTTGCATCTAACTAATCATGTCTATCTAAATGCTAAATCCAAACACCGTCTTAAGGTTCATCCTTTCGGTGATTTATTTAAACTTTCGAATACTTAAGGGTCTTAATTAATATCACAGAAGAGTTCAAATTTTATGTTAAATGTATTTGCTTAATAGGGTGACAAAGATTGCTCAACTGTTAGGTTGGGGCTTGGAAAGGTCTCCTTAAGGGGGAGGGGGAGGGGGAGGGGGGTGCAGAGCCATGACAGCTCAACTTGGACCTATCTTGGGACTGCTAATAAACAAATTCACAGTTTTTATTAAAAGTAAGTGTTGTATGAAGTCAAGTTCTCTGGACTCAGTAAAGGCTGTATTTTAAAATGGAGGGGAATTGCTCATGGAGGGTCCTGCCTGTCTTGATCTGCAGTGATGTAGGACCCATTTACAAAGGATCGACATCAGAGTGATCATTATGTTGATGGGATGAGATGGCTTGCCTCTCATTAGCCTGGGAATTAAGATTATTGGTCTAGTTTTTCTTCCCTTTAGGCATCATATTCCTAGGAGAAAATCAGTTTTTTGACTACTACAGTGCTATCAGCTAGTTTAAAATTCTAGTGGAATTTGTGTTACAGGATACTCCCTCCCTTCCACAAAAATAATCTCACTTGTAAATTTTGCAAACTTTTAAATATATATTATTTCTGTTCTTAAAATATTATCGTTTAAGATTTTTAGACTTGGATTAAGAAAATTATTTAATACTATCATTTAACAAAATTTGTTTAAAATTCTATCACTACCCTTTTATGGAAAGTTGAAAACTATTAATACAAGGGTGAAAATTTCTTGGGACAATGAGAGAATGTAGGGGTGATATATGAAAATAAATAATTTATTTTCCTAGAAAGTTGTAAACGACAAATAAATTGGAATAAATTTTTTCTTCTAAAACGACAATCTTTTAAGAACGGAGGGAGTATTTTGTTTAGTACTAGTGGCGTACATTGTAAGACCCCAATTTTTTATTAATAAGATTTAATTTTTTAAAATATTATTTTAAATAGTAAGGTGTTGATTTAATAAATGTTATAGTTATTGATGATATATGCAAATTATACAAAATAAACAGTTTTCGTAAAATATTCGTTTTGTCGGGGAATATTCTTTTTGTCAGGAAATATTCGTGCGACAGCACCGATGTAAGACCCCAATTTTTATGAATAAAGATTTAATTTTTCCTAAATATTATTTTGAATAGTAAAGTGTTGATTTGATATAATGATATAGTTATGGGTGATATATGCAAATTTTGCAAAGTAAGCAAGTGATCATAAAATATTCGTTTGGTCGGAGAATATTCTTTTTATCGGAGAATATTCATACGATGACGCAATCATTGGTGGACCACATAACGGAATAACTTTCGGATATAGAAAGCAACATAAATAACCTTTTCATAAAATAACGGCAAGACTTTTATCGTTAAATTGTTGAAATACACGGTGATAAAAGTACAATAATACACATTGTTGCATAGTAGGACACGATATTGCACAGTATCTTTGATTATTGATGTTTATGTAAGAAGTCACTTAGTTTCATTCAATAATTGCCACAGTAGTTGCTGCATAGTATCTCATATTATTGATTCAATTATTGTCACAATATCATCTGCACAATATTTTATATTTTAGATCAATAATTGATACAACACAAATATTCATATTATTATTTGCATTATTTACAATGTTTAGAAAGTTCTGTAGAGGAAAGGGATTTGTTTATTTAATTGCGCGACAGTAAGGAGAAATCCTTATAGGAAAGCCACATCTTTCCTGTGAACGATCTGGTTGTCAATATTGTGAGTTATAATATTAAATAATGAATAATTGTTGAAATTAAAGATTAAAAATGTGTTGATTGAAGATAAGTAATTTGTGGTAAATATTTATTCAATTTTTGATATAAATAGAGGGGTTTGTTATGAGACGTTTGTTGTAAGTTTGACTTATTATTTCATGGGGAGATGTGCTAATTTTTCAGACCGTTGGTTGAAGTTTTAATAGTAAATCAATATGCACCGTCGGTTGAAGTTTTAATAGTAAATCAATATGGATTGTCGGTTGAAGTTTTAATATTAAATCAATATGGACCGTCAGTTAAAGTTTTAAAAGTAAATCAATATGGACCGTCCGTTTTAATAGTAAATCAATCTGGACCGTCCGTGAATCATATACTATTTAGTTCATTCTCCTATAAATAGAAGCTCATTACTTCCTTTTTTTCTCACCAATTTACTAAAATTGTAGAGAGAAACTATAGAGAGATAATAAGAGGGAAAGAAAAAGAGTATTCTGCTATTACACTATTGTAAGATCCAATCTCCTACTAAGGTAAGATGTATTATTTCTTTCGTATTCGTAAAGGATGTTATTTACTTCATACTCATAAGGTTGCTATTCCATTCTTGATTAATCTGCGAGAATTATCTGTCTACGTGGATTACCGCATGCCTGGTGAATAACCCTTCATATTCATCCTTTATTAATCTGTGGGTATAACCAGTCTATGCGCCGCATGCCTGGTGAATAATTCTTCATATTCATTCTTTATTAATTTGTGGGTATAACCTGTCTACGCGGATTATCGCATGCCTGATGAATAATCTTTCGTATTCATTTTTTATTAAATTGTGGAAATGATCTGTCTACGCGGATTATCGCATGACGGGTGAAAATTCATTTGCAGTTTCGTATATTTTTTCATACTCATATGAGATATCATTTCTTTTGTACTCATAAAGGGATATCGTCTTCTTTCACATTTCTCCATTTATGGTACGAATTTATTGTTTATTTCCATAACCTTATTATTAAATTGTGAAAATTCTTGAAATTAGTAGAATATTCTTAATAGTTTGTGCTTCATCTAGTATCATTCCACTATTGGTCTGAATTTTCTTATTGAATGACGGGATACTATTCATATCGGGGTACTATTTATTCAGGATACTATTCATTTGGGGTACTTTTCATTCGATTATTATTCATTCAGGATACTTTTAATTTGAGTACTATTCATTCGGGGTACTATTCACAGGGTAATATTTTATGACAAAATTGATTTTTTCTGTCCAAATTATTTTTGATACATGAATATCATTCTTGAATTTTACTCCACAATTAGTTATCATGTTGACAATTTGGACATTCTTGAACTTTGGATAAATTAAATTATAAATATCTAATATTTATCCTTGATCTCACTTGATTGATTTTTCATATCATTGTCATCATCCTCGTGCTTATATTGTGGTGAAAGTCATCTTTGGCCCGTAGTGCAAAGATGGACTGTTGATCGGTATGATTATGACTAAGAATTGTCTATTGGTATAATCATAACATTTAATGTTACATATAAAGGTTTGTGGTGAAAGTCCTCTTTGGCTCGTAGTGCATAGAGGGACATGTGTTTGATGTGATCATGACCACTGGTGATACAAACGATTATCTTTGGCCCGTAGTGCATAGATAATTCGTTGATTGTAAATAATTATTGATTGGTGTTACAGGGATAAAATATTGATGATGGACTTTTAAATCATAGAAGATAGTAGATATCATGCTCTACTTGACTCTTTTAATGAATTATTATTTCCGCTGCAGTTGTTGATCTAAAACTTGTTGTATATTATATTTTATCAGATTTTTCCCTGTTGAGGACTAAGGATAATTTATTCTACATTATCTTAGTCATAATATTCTTTACTGGGCTAGTTGAACTCACATTTTTTTTTGTTTCATTGTTCTTCTTAGGAGGCGAGAATGTAGCTAGGACTAGTCGGAGAATGTAGTAATGGTCCAAGATGATTATTATAGTAGTTCTCACTATGTTGTGAAATAGTATGAGAATAATTATAATGAGGAATTTATTTGAGTTTAGATATTGTCTACGAGACAATATTTGTATTAAAATTCACAGCTTATGTGTTGTCGTATTTTGCACGACAGTTGTATTAATGAAGTTTGAATTTGGATTATATACCATGTACGTATTTAACATCCCAGAATAGGTCGTGTGGACCTATTTTGGGGGCGACACAGCCGAAATAATCAATTATTGGTGGGCCTCATAACGGAATAACTGTCGGATATAGAAAGTTAAAAATAATTTTTTAAAAATTGACGGCAAAACTTTTACCGTTAATTGTTGAAATACCGTTAATTGGTCATTGTCTTAATTATTTAAAAGATTACACTCTATTAATATATTAAAATATCCATTTTATTTGTTAGAGTTATTATGTTAATAATGTATTAGTGGTTTATCCGTCAACATTCTTTCTTTTAAATCAGACAACTTAGTCAAAAGGAAGGTCCGTCATTTGCAAAATTTCCTAAGTGATGTTCATTCTTTCTTTTAAATTTTGGCATACTGAGATTTCTTTTAAAATGGGTGGTCCCACATTTGCCTAACTTTTTAAGTGGTGTGCATTTTTTTCTTTTAAAATTTTGGCATACGAAATTCTTTTTTAATGAGTGGCCCCTCATTTGACAAATTTTTCAAAAGGCGTATCTTTTTTATTCTGACATATTGTGAATTTTTTTCAAAGGATGGCCCCTCATTTGCCAAAATTTTCAAGTGGTATTTTTTTTTTGACAACTTGTGAATTATTTCAAAAAGGGTGTTCTCTCATTGGCCAAAGTTTTTAAATGAGTATACTGATAGGTTTGAAACCTGTAACTGAATTCCTTGATTAACATACGCATGTCTCCTAAACTTTGCCTTTGAATGCACCTTCAGAAGATAAGATACACCTAAAACACAAAAATTTTCATCCATAATATTGTGAGTATTTTTTTTGAGTATAAGTATATTTTGAGTGTAGCTAATAGTGTAAGATTTTCTCAAAATAATCTCTTTTATTCTCGTCAGATTTAGTCTCCTACTAAGATAAGAGATATTATTTATTTCATATTCGTAAAGGGATATCATTTCTTTCATATTTATAAGGGATATCACTTTCTTTTATACTCCTAAATCTAAACTTACTATGGTAAATATTACTTCTATAATTCCTAAAATAATTAAAAATACTTTAGAGGTAAAGTACAATAATACGCATCGTTCCAAAGTAGTACGCGATATTGCACAGTATCTCTGATTATTGATTTAGTAATTGCTACTGTAGAAGTCGCTCAATATTTCATTCAATAATTATCACAGTAGTTATTGCATAATATCTCATATTATTGATTCAATAATTATTACAGTAACTTCTTTACAGTATTTTATATTATTAAATTAATAATACGACACAATAATTATATTATTTGATATGATATTATTAAACCAGTTAGCATTATTAACAATGTCTAGAAGTTCTGTCAAGTAAAGGGGTTAGTTAATTGCGAGCCGTTTATACGGAAGGCCCCTTCTTTTCTGAGAATGATCTGGTTGTCAGTATTGTGAATCTATAATATTATTTAAGTATCCTTGAAAATTGAACTTTTGATGCATTAGAATATTTAACGTAATGGTCATTGTCTTAATTATTTAAAAGATAATACTCTACTAATATATTAAAATATCCATTTTTTTGTTGGAGTTATTATGTTAATAATGTATTAGTGGTTTATCTGCCAACATTCTTTCTTTTAAATCAGACAACTTAGTCAAAGGGAAGGTCCCTCATTTTCTAAATTTTTTAAGTGATATGCATTTTTTTTTAAAAAATTTTGGCATACTGAGATTTCTTTTAAAATGGGTGGTCCCACATTTGCCTAACTTTCTAATTGGTGTGCATTTTTTCTTTTAAAACCTTGGCATATGAAATTCTTTTTTAATGAGTGCCCTCTCATTTGCCAAATTTTTCAAAAGAGGCATCTTTTTTATTTTGATTTTCAAAGGATGGCCCTCATTTCCCAAATTTTTCAAGTGGTGTTTTTTTATTTTGACAACTTGTGAATTATTTCAAAAAGGGTGTTCTCTTTTTGGTCAAAGTTTTCAAATGAGTATACTGATAGGTTTGAAACCCGTGACTGAATTCTTTGATTAACAGACGCATGTCTCCTAAACTTTGCCTTTTAATGCACCTTCAGAAGATAAGATACACCTAAAACACAAAAATTTTCTTCCATAATATTGTGATTATTTCTTTTGAGTATAAGTATATTTTGAGTGTAGTTAATAGTGTCAGATTTTGTCAAGATAATGTTATTTATTCCCGTCAGATTTAGTCTCTTACTAAGGTAAGTGATATTATTTCTTTCATATTCGTAAAGGGATATCATTTCTTTCATATTTATAAGGGATATCATTTTCTTTTATACTCCTAAATCTAACTTACTATGGTAAATATTACTTCTATAATTCCTGAAATGATTAAAAATACTTTGAAGGTTTGTGCTTAATCTAATATCATTTCCTTTACCTAAATCTTTTTATTGGATTTTAATCGTTATCTTTGAAATATGAATCTTGAATATCATTCTTGACTTTGATTCGACATTTTGGTCATCATGTTGACAATTTGGATATTCTTGGACTCTGGATAAATTAAATTATAAATCTTCAATATTTATTCATGATCTTATTGTTCATATTATTTCTATTCATCTTTTATATCATTGTCACAATTCTCAAACTTAAATTATGGTGAAAAGTTATCTTTGACCAATAGTACAAAGATGGACTATTGATTGATATGATTATGACCATGAATTGTGTATTAATATAATTATGACCTTTGGTATTACATAAAAATGTTAGAGTTTATGCCCTAGAGGCCAATTATTTGATATAATTGCTTAATATTTTTGATATTATGTTTGATTGAATAAATGAATTATTTTATTATGGTTTTATTTACTGCGTTATATAAATGTTAACATAATAAAAGTCCTTAGAATAGTGATACAAAATATATAGCTTCAAGTATGTGACTTGAGCATGAGATTATATAATTACAATTACTATCATTGCTCTTAACTTAAATGTCCCTAGTCAAGTATCATTGTTATTGGGACAACAACGATACATTGAGACTAGTATGTGGATTGACTGATGACCAAATCTCATTGGTCATAAATATATGAGATATTGAGTCAATGCATAGGTACATGTTGAGAACAATGTCTCGGATGTAACCCACCATGAGAATTCTACACGGAGCATTATGCAAAGTGTCATTAGCAATTCTCATAGTGACAATGATATAATGAGAATCCTCTGACCTGAAATCACTACATTACTACATGAGAATTTATGTACTTTGATATCATAAAAGGTCACCTTTAATAGGGTGGACTATAAAGGTGATTATTGGGTACATCATGAATCGTGTGAGGAATATGAGTGATCTAGATGGAATTTAACCCTCCTATATATTAGGGGTGATATCCATAGGCCTCTTGATTGAGTAGGACTATGAAATGCATGGTCATGCTCAAATAGTGATTTGTTTCATATAGTCTACTCATTGATCAAGGAAACTCAGATTAAATTATGAAGAGTATGACACATTTCCATGACTCGAGTTTAATATAGGATGTCAAGGTTAAAAGGATTAAATTATATTAAAACATTGGTCACGAAAAGGTTGTATCGAATTACCAATCTTATTATTACTTGGGTAGCAGTGATGCATTACTAGATGCCACTCACTGTTTATAATTTTATAATATGATTTTAAAATTATTGTAACGTAATAATAACATATAGGGTCACACACATAGAACGTAATTAAAAAAGGTAATTAATTTAAATTGTAAGGATTTAAATATGTCAATATGATTGATAGTATTTAAATTAATAGGATAATTTGTATATATGTATATATTAATTAAGTAAGACTTAATTAAGATATAATACATATAAATTTGGATTTTACTTTTCTAATTGATTATGTTTTGATTAATTCCTTTTGACTGCTATATATATATATGATATATCAGCCATTTTAGGCATCACATCATTAACCTAAAAACCCTAGTCGCTCTTAGAGAGAGACTAGAGAGAAAACAGAAAATCCATATCCTTGGTGGCTAGTATCGCGACTCTCTTTACTGCAGATCGTGTGACAATTCGCAGGACGTTCATGTGGATACAGTTCTGTTGGATTGCGTTGGAGATTCGAAGCCGTTTCAGAATTTTCTATAATCGGTATAAAATCTAAACCACTAAATTAATATGTTTTCGCATGGATCCTGTTGTAGGGTTTCGAAAATTACTTGGAAAATTTTTATATTCCGCTGCTTTTATGTGCCGAAATCCCTACAAAAAATATCTGTGGTGAAAGTTCTCTTTGGCCCGTAGTGCAAATATGGACAGATGTTTGGCATGATCATGACCACTGGTGATACAAATGAATATCTTTGGCCCGCATATAGTGTAAATGTAAGACACCAACTTTTTATGAATAAGATTTAATTTTTTTTATTTATTATTTTAAATAGTAATGTGTTAATTTAATATGAAGATGAAGTTATGGGTTATATACGCAAATTATTGAAAATAAATAGTGTGTCAGGGAAAATTCGTTTTGTCAGAGAATATTCGTTTTGTTGGGAAATATTTTTTCTATCGGGAATATTATATTCGATAAAGTACGACGGCGGCACCGAAATAACCAATCATTGGTGGACCCCCACAACGGAATAACTGTCGGATATAGAAAGCAACAAAAATAACTTTTTATAAAATAACATCAAAAATTTTACCGTTAACTGTTGAAATACTCGGTGATAAAAATACAGTAATATGCGTTGTTCCACAGTAGTACGCGACATTATACAGTAACACACGATAATGCACAGTTTCTCTGATTATTGATTCTTACGTAAGAAGTCACTCACTATTTCATTCAATAATAGCCACAGTAGTAACTGCACAATATTTCACATTATTAAAATCAATAATAGACACGACAAAGTTACTCATATTATTTGATATGATATAATTATTAGCATGATTGATAATATCTAGAAAGTTCTGTCGGTGAAAGAGGTTAGGTTATCTAATTGTGCGCCAGTAAGGAGAAATCCTTATCGGAAAGCCCTTTCTTTCTTGGGAACGATCTGGTTGTCAATATTGTGAGTTATGATATTAATGATGAATAATTGTTGAAAGATTGTGTTGATTAAAGATAGGTATAATAATTGATAATTGGTAAATATTTATTTAATTTGTGATATAAATAGAGGAGTTTATTGTAAGTGGACTTATTATTCCATGGACCCCCCCCCCCCACCCCCATTTACCCATTTTTCAAAATCGTCGACATAAATTTCGTTTTATTATTATAATAGTAATAAAACAGAAAACTTTTAATAATATATATAAATTTATTTGTTTTATTAAAATATATTATATTATATATAAAGTTATTTGTTTTATTCGAATATTATATTATTTTTTAAGAAAATAAGACGAATGATTGTTCGTTCGTGATTATTTTTAAACAGTGGTACACTGTCATTCTCCTATAAATAGGTTGCTTAGCTGAAGTATGAAACTCACACTAGAATTAGAAAATTCATCTTCTATAATATTCTGCGTATTTCTTTTAGAGTATAAGGATATTTTGAGTGTAGCTAATAGTGCAAGATTTCCTTAATATAATCTCTATTATACCAGTTAGATCTAGTCTCCTACTAAGGTAAAGGGTGTTATTTTCTTTCAATACTCGTAAATGATATTATTTCCTTCTATACTCGTAAGGGATATCATTTTCTTTCATACTCCATATTATGTAAGTGATATTATTTCATTTCATATTCTTAAATCTAAACTTACTATGGTAAGTATTGCTTCTATAATTCCTGAAATGATTACAAATTTCTTGAGGTTTGCGCTTCATCTAATATCATTTCACTAGAATATTTGTCTGAACTTTTTTTTATTAAATTTTAATCTTTTCATGTCGGGGTACTATTCATCTAAGGTACTATTCATACCGGTGTACTATTCATGTTGTATTACTATTCACGAATTTTGTTTTTTTTGTCCAACTTATATTTGAAATATGAATCTTAAATATCCTTCTTGAATTTTACTCCACAATTGGTGATCATACTGACAATTTGGACATTCTTGAACTTAAATAAATTAAATTACAAATCTCTAATATTTATCCTTGATCTCTTGATTCATTCTTTATATCATTGTCATAATCCTCAGACTTAAATTGTGATGAAAGTTCTCTTTGGCCCGTAGTGCAAAGATGAACTGTTGATTAGTGTTACAAATGAATATCTTTGGCCCGTAGTGCAAAGATGAACTGTTGATCGATGAATATCTTTGACCCGTAGTGCAAAGATGGACAGATATTTGGCATGATCATGACCACTGGTGATACAAACAAATATCTTTGGCCTGTAGTGCAAAAATAAATTGTTGATTTGAAATAATTATTGATTGGTGTTACAGGGATAAAATATTGATGATGAAATTTTAAATCATAGAAGATAGTAGACATCATGCTCTACTCGACTCTTCTAATGGATTGTTATTTCCATTGCAGTTGTTGATCTAAAACTTGTTGTCTATTATATTCTATCAGATTTTTCACTGTTGGGGACTAAGAATAATTTATTCTTCATTATCTTAGTCATAATATTCTTTACTAGGCTATTTGAGCTTATCATTTTCCTTGTTTGTTCCTCTTAGAAAATGAGAATGTAGCTGGAATTAGTTGGGGAATGGAGTAATGGTCCGAGATAGTTACTATAGTAGTCATCACTATTTTATAAAATAGTGTGACAATAATTGTAATGAGAACTTAATTTGAGTGTGGATATTGTCGTATCAGATATGGTTCAATATTTGTTTTGGAACTCACAGTTTATGTGTTGTCATATTTTGTACGATAGTTTAATAGTTGTAAATAGGAAAATTTATATTTGGAATTTTGTAGTATGTATTTGGCGACACAGAATGGGTTGTGTGGACCTATTTTGAGGGTGTCATAGTAAAGATAAACTGTTGATTTTCATAATTATTGATTAGTGTTACATGATAAAATATTGATAATTGACTTTTAATCGTAAAAGATAGTAGACATCATGTTCTACTCGACTCTTCTAATGGATTGCTTGTTCCACTGCAGTTATCGTTGAAAATTTATATTATCTTTAAATATATGATTTGTCATTGTTGAAGGATAAATATAATTTATTCTTTATTATCTTAAATATACTTTACTGGGCTATTTGAGCTCACCCTTTTCTTTTTTATTTCATTGTTCTTCTCAAGAAATGAGAGTGTAGCTGGGACTAGCCGGGAAATAGAGTGATGATCTGAGATTGTAGAAGTATCTCAATACATTATAAAATAGTGTGACAATAATTGTATTGAGAATTTAAGTTGAGTGTGGATATTTTCGTACTAGTTATGGTACAATATTTGTATTGAAACTCACAGTTTATGTGTTATCGTATTTTGCACGACAGTTTAATAGTTTTAAATTGGAAAATTTGTATTTAAATTCTGTATTATGTATTTGGTGACATAAAATAGGTTATGTGGACCTATTTTGGGGGTTTCACAGTTGGTATTAGAGCTTAGGGATATGATCTCTGGTAGAGATCTGGGATTAAAACTAAGATGAGAGAGACGAGTAAGATCCTTTGCTAGTGTGTACTTTCTAAGCTAAATCTCGTTATTTAATTAGTCGGTTTGGATGTTGGGACAAGAAGTGATGTGTCAGTTTGTTTTAATTAATCTTAGTTTTGTGACCACATTTCAAAATGACATCTGAAAATCAAGAAGTGAACTATGAGGCAAATATGGCTGAGAATCAGGAAGTTACGAATAATCTCGTTGCAAACTCAGAAAATAATGTTGTTAACAACATGATGAATGGTGATTTTTTTAGGAACTTCATGCATTTCTTGCAGAAACAAGTGAGAGAAACCCCTGCCTATAATACTGATGGAAACATGGGAAACTTACAAATGGTCATTGTGAAGTAGTTTAAGGAGTTAGGACCACCTAAATTTCTCGAAAAGCCAAACCCACTCAAGGCGGAAACGTAACTCAAAATAAATGAAAAAGATATTTGATGTACTACATTGTGCTAATGATCAAAAGATTCCATTTGCTACTTTTATGTTACGAGGAGAGGCATATCACTGGTGGGAAATAGTGAAGCGTACACATCATTCTGCACCTGAAATGTCTTGGGTAGAGTTTCAAGAGCTATTTAATGAAAAGTATTTTCTGGAGAGCATTCGTCATATGAAGGAAGTGAAATTTATTAAGTTGGAACAATATAATATGATCGTCTCGCAATATGAAGCTAAATTTGTTGATCTATCCCGATTTACGCCCCACTTGGTGGATAATGAAGAACACATAACCCGAATGTTCTTACAAGGTTTGAAATTTGAGATTTGTCAACATCTTATTTATTATAAACCTCATTTATATTCAAATATCGTGGATAGAGCTCAATTGGTGGAACGAGAGAAAAAATATTGCAATTAAGAGACAACGACCGACAACGAGAGAGAAATTATGATAATAATCGTACCAGTAACAATAATCATCGGAATAATGAGAATCAACGAGGAGGGAATCATCATGTCAGAAATTGTAACCATTTCAGTGGTAGTTCGGGCCCAGATAGTAGAAGATCTGAGTCAAGTGGAAACACCTTCAAGAAGAGGAGATTTCACAATGACCATGAAAAGACATCGACAATAGTACCAGCACCAGCACCAGTTTCTAGGGGAGGAGAACGACCACCAGTCAGATGTTACAAATATAGACAGGAGGGACACATCAATCCAAACTATACACATCAATCCAAGGTGTGTTATAGTTATGGAAAGGAAAGACACATAGCTCGATTGTGCCCTATAGCAAAATCAAGTCTAGCTGCAATGGTGACACCAAAGGCTGTTACGAACAAGTCAAAGTTTGTGGTGCATGGGAGAGCTTTTGTAGTAACCTCCCAAAAGGTATGGAAACCAGATGAAGTCATAACCAGTAAGCTAATTATAAACTCTCACGAAGTCTACCTTATTAGATACTAGTTCTACCCACTCTTTTATTTCACCTCCTTGTGCTCAACGTCTAAACTTGATTCCTGAGAAATTATATTTTGACTTATTTGTTAAAACTCTGTTAAGATAAACCTTCATTACATCAACTTTTTATAAATCTTGTTTGATTCAATTCGGCACACTCACATTACCCGTTGATCTTATCTCTTTTAAAATACTTGAATTTGAAGTGATTTTATGAATTGACTGGTTAACAACCCATCATGCTAAAATTGATTGTTTTTGTAAGGTCTTTAATTTTCATATTTCTAATCAACATGTTATGAGAATTCAAGCAACCAAACCGTTGAAATCAATCACTGTCATCTCAAGCCATAAAACCATTTGTTTATTAAAAAATAGATGTCAAGCTTTCTTATCCTATTTCACCGATTTAAACAAAAATATGTCAAATATGAATGATATTTATGTTACTAATAAATTCCCTAATGAATTTCCCGAAGAACTTCTTGGCCTACCCCAAGAACGTGAAATTGAATTTTGTATTGACCTTGAACCCGGTACAAAACCCATTTCCAAGACCACATATCGAATAACTTATATTGAACTTCAGGAATTAAAAGTCCAACTTCAGGAATTATTAGACACCGACTTCATACGTCCTAGTACACTGCCTTTTAGTGATCCTGTTTTATTCGTAAAGAAGAAAGACGGGAGTATAAGACTCTGCATTAACTATCGGTAGTTGAACCATGTCACCATCAAAAATAGATACCTATTACCTCGCATTGATGATCTGTTGGACCAGTTGGAAGGTGTTCCATTCTTTTCAAAGATCGATATCCGTTTTGGATATCATCAATTAAAGAATAAAACAGATGACATTCCAAAGACTGCCTTCAGAACTCGATACATGCATTATGAATTTCTGGTCATGTCTTTTAGATTCACTAATTCTTATGTCGCCTTCATGGATATGATGAACCAGATATTCAAGGAATATTTGGATCATTTCGTGGTTGTCTTTATTGATGACATCCTCATTTACTCCAAAAGCCATGAAGATCATAAGCAACAATTGAGACTGATACTCCAAAAGCTTCGTGAAAATAAACTATATGCAAAGTTAAACAAGTGTGAGTTCTTACTTGAGGAAGTAGTATTCCTTGGACACGTGATCTCTAAGAATGAAATATCAGTCGAACCGACAAAGATTGAAGTGATACTAAATTGGGAGCAACCTAAGTCAGCAATCGAAGTACGTACCTTTCTAGACCTAGCTAGTTATTATCGGAGATTCATAGAAGGATTTTCTAGAATTGTCACTCCATTAAATAAGTTGACTCGAAAGGATACAAAATTCGAATAGAGCGAGGAATGTGAGAAGAGCCTCCAAGAACTCGAGAGGAGACTCATTTCAGCACCTATTCTGACCATACCATCAGGTTCGGAGGGATTTGTCATCTACAACAATGCTTCATGTAAGACCCCAACTTTTATGAATAAAAATTAATTTTTTCTAAATATTATTTTGAATAATAAGGTGTGGATTTGTTATAATGTTATAGTTGTGGGTAATATTTGCAAAGTAAGCAAGCTGTCATAAAATATTCGTTTGGTCGGAAAAATCATTGGTGGACCCCACAACAAAATTACTGTCGGAGTTAGAAAATGACAGAAATAACTTTTTATAAAAATAACGGCAAAAGTTTTACCATTAATTGTTGAAATACTCGGTGATAAAAGTACAGTAATACGCGTGGTTCCATAGTAGGACACGGTATTGTATAGTATCTTTGATTATTGATGCTTACGTGAGAAGTCACTCAGTTTTATTCAATTATTGCCAAAGTAATTGTTGCATAGTATCTCACATTATAGATTCAATTATTGTCATAATATTTTAAATTAGTAAATCAATAATTGAGATGATAAATTTATTCATATTATTATTTGTATTAGTGACAATGTCTAGAAAGTTCTGTCGAGGAAAGGGTTTTGGTCACCTAATTGCATGCCAATAAGGAAAAATCCTTATCGGAATGCCCCCTCTTTCCTGAGAATGATCTGGTTGTTAATATTGCGAGTTATAATATTAATAATGAATAAATGTTATTAAAAATGTGTTTAGTGAAGCCAAGTGATTGAGATAAATAGAGGATTTTTTATGAAGTATTTGTTATAAATTTGGCTTATTACATGGACCCCCACTTACTCATTTTTCAAAATCGTCGGTAGAAAGTTATCTCAATTTTTGTTTTATAGTAATAAAACAGAAAACTTTTTATATAAAATAGAATATTATTTATAAATAGAATATATTATTTTTATTTGTTTGCATAGTACTGCATAGTATTGCATAGTGTTTGTATAGTACTGCATAGTGCAGCATAGTAAAAATCATGTGAATTCTCAAAAATTTGTCCGTGAAAAATTAGTCTATAATTCTTACTATGCACCCATGATTTTCAATTCAAATAGTACCATGTCATTCCCTTATAAATAGGATGCTTAGTTTAGAAATGAAAATCACACCAGAATCAGAGAATTCTTCTTCTATAATATTGAACGTATTTCTTTTGAGTTTAAGGAAGGTTTAAGTGTAGAAAACATGATAAGTTTTCTTCAAGAATATCTCTGCCAAACCAGTTAGAAATACTTTCCTTTTAAGGTAAGGGATATTATTTTTATTCAATATTCGTATGAAATAATATTTTCTTCCATACTTTGTAGTATGTAAGTAATATTATTTCGTTTCATATTCCTAATTCTACACTTATGTTGATAATTATTGCTTCTATACTCCTTGAAATTAGTATAATATTCTTTGTTAGTTCCTAGTAGGCACACAATAGATCTAGAAGGGGGGTTGAATAGATCCTTTTTAATTTCAAATACTTTTCCTGTTTATTTTGTATTTCTAATGAATTAGCATATGACAAACACAAGAATCTTTTCAAGCACAGTGGAATAAGTAAAAGATCCCCTTCACTGATATATTTATAAACATTTATACATTGTTCATGAACTTAGTTTAGTTGTAAGTAGTTAATACATTCATAACATTTATAGCAGTTAGGTACATAATGTAAATGACATAAAGTAAATGACTGAATATAAAAGACACAAGGAATTTTAAGTGCTTCAGAGACTCATGCTCTTAATTCACTCTTCTGCTTCAACAAGCAGGAATTCCACTAAGGAAGGGCAGCACCCTGAATCACTAAGATTCCTTCAAGGCCAGCAGGCTTGGAACTTTATTTAGTCCCTCAGAACAAGGACCCCTCAGGCCCTGGCTACTTGTTGTTGTTGTAGTTGTTGTTGGTGCTTTGCTGCTAAAATGTCTTGAAGCTTGAACATCTCTTGTACTTAGCAGCTTGACGTGATCCTCTTTGCATTCTGCGTAGCCCTGGACCACCTCTTCTCTGGTGCAGTTGATCTTCATACTGTTCATCTCATCTTTATCCGATGTCAGCTGTGCACCATCACCATTTAGGTTTGCTGAGTCTTTGAGCTTTTGGTAGACTTCGTCTGGCAGTTAGCATTCTCTGAACCCTTCTTGAATGGTATGCAGATATGGTTCTTCATCTGTTCTATTTCAGCTTATGGTTCATGGTGATTCTTAGAGTGGCTCTCTGGATCTTCTTTGTGCTCTACCACTTTTCTGAATGCTATCTTCTTGGCTTTCTCGGCTCTTAGCTTAGCTGCCATCTTCAGTGACATTCTCATCCTTGTTGAGTGAAGCTTTTAGTCTGTTCAAGTCCTTCTTCAAATCTACTTCATTTCTACCTTCGTAGTCTCACTACCACTGAGACTTGTTCTGTTCAGCTCTAGTGGAACTCGTAGAGTAATATAGCATTCCAACAACTCAACGATTCTTTAACTCAGCAACATTTGATCTTTGAAGCTCTAACTGATATATACTCCTTCAAAATTTTCCCATTGGAATATATTCGTTGGAAGCTATTTGAATTGCTTCGCAGATCTTGAGTTATTTGGTGCAGATTGCTTAATGTGACGTGACAGCTCCTTTATAACTTTACTGACACAATAGTCTGCTACCTTACCTACCGCCGCAGAGATGTCACCTTTCTGTGTCAGGTTGGTAGTCACTTTTATTTCTTCTTTCTGAATTCTCGATCAGAACATCAGAAATTGTACTTCTGCCTCGATGCTCTCAATTAACAATGTTTGAATATCAGTCTTCAGATTAAACCGTTGCCAATGCTTCAATCTTCAGATTACCGAACTCTACGATTCTGATGCAGATGTTCTTGAACCTGATTGTAGTGCGTCTTGTTGAATGTTGCTCATTGATTGGTTGAGACAACACTACGTTTTTAAAGAGTGTTCATTGGATCTTCAATGTAGAACACCTCTTTCTTTACTTGTGCAATTCTTCAATATTTCTGTTTGCCTCGACTGATCTCAGGAACTGATAGCTTGACTTCTTATTCTGGCCTCTTTTGAAATAGCAAGACACGTTAGATTTATGGCGTACACAGCTCTCTTTCTTCTTGTGATCTTTTGTTCATTTATCATCAATGGTCTGACCCATGCTTAATCACTTTCGACTTGTTCTTCAAAAGCTGACCAGTATCAAAGTGTAAACTTCATCAGTTCTGCTTTGTTGGGCAAACACTACAATCCTAGTTAATCCCCAGATCGTTGTCTTCTGTTCTCTTGTCATCTACTTCACTTGTTGACTTTCTTTAGTCAGTCACTTTTACTGAAGTGTTCTTCTGATCGTCTTATGGAAAACTTCATCTTGAATGGCTTCACAACTCAATCTGGATGTTGATTGGGTTGGTGCTTAGATCTTTTGTTAGCTTGCATGTTATTCGTTGAGTGCTCTCTGGTTTCCTTCAGGTGGAATGTGTCTTTGCAACTCAGATCAGAGGCTTCATACTTTGGATATTCTGGGAGTGCTCATTTGTTGAGAATAATGTTGACTCTACGATTCTGCCTTGGCTTTGTGAGCACCTCTGTTGAAGCCTTAGTTCTGTAGACACTACGACTCCGAGATCAGATTTTGACAGACTACGATTTCTATCTTTATGTTTGTTGTCCTCGTCTGATCTGGCTCGACTATGATCTCTGCCTCTGATATGATCAGTAGACTCCACTACTTCAAGTGTGACCTACGATTCTTGACTTGGCTCTAGCAGATGCCTCGGTCGGCTCTTAGACATGTTGTCTCTAAGATTCTGAACATGACTTTCTCAACAGACTACGGCTCTGAGAAAGTTCTTCTCGACACACTGCGATCTTTCCTCGTGTCTCTTGGAAGACTACGAACTCCGAGATCTACTATCTTGCAGATTACGATTCCGCCTTGATAGTTCTCGAGTTTTCCTTGACTCTTTGTCGTCTCAATTATTGATTTAATAATATAAAATATTGTGACAATAATTGAATCAATAATGTGAGATACTATGCAGCAATTACAGTGGCAATAATTGAATAAAATTGAGTGATTTCTCACGTAAGCATCAATAATCAAAGATACTGTACAATATCGTGTGCTACTATGCAACCACGCGTATTACTGTACTTTTATCACCGGGTATTTCAACAGTTAACGCTAAAAATTTTGCCGTTATTTTTATAAAAAGTTATTTCTGTAGTTTTCTAACTCCGGCGGTAATTCCGTTGCGGGGTCCACCAATGATTGTGTCGTCGTGTGAATATTCCCTAATAAAATGAATATTCCCCAACCAAACGAATATTTTATGACAACTTGCTTACTTTGCAAAATTTATAAATATTACCCACAACTATAACATTATATCAAATCCACACCTTTTTACTCAAAATGATATTCAGAGAAAATTAATCATTATTCATAAAATTTGGGGTCTTACAATTTTCGTTGGAATTAAGGCTATTTCATCGATCTTACGGTAATTTCGATGAAAAATTCCGTCGGGAATTCGATCGTATTTAGGGTCATCTAACTTAATTACGTCATAAAATCGATCGAAAATAGTTATTTACGATGGACTTATTCTCGACAAAATTTTCGTTGGAAGTAAAGGAACCTTGACGGAAGTGGTATCCGTCGCAAATAATCTGTCGCATAAAATGTACCACGTGGTCATCCTGTAAAATGAGTAGATAATTTATTCCGATGAAAATTCCATCAGAAGTAGTTCTGATTCGTCGAAAATAAATTACTTTGTTATAAATGACAATTATTAATTCTGACAGAAATTCCGTCTGTTATAACTTATTCCGTCATAAATAATTTTTTTTTTCAGGTTTTTAAACCACTTTTTTGTACCTGTAACCTGCTTTATATCAACAATACACACATCCAACAACCAGCAACAACATATACCGTAATAAACCCATATAATATAACGTTGTATATATTTTTTTTCGAATACATTCTAATGTTAAATAATAATGAGAATTACAAACTAAACTACAAAGAATAACAAAACACATCCACAAAACTTATAAACTACAATGATGTATCTTATAAACTTTGATAAAAATTAAAAAGCAAAATAAAAATACAAAGATATATACAATGATCCCGTAGAGATAACAATAATGTTTAATTTATATGTAGAGTGTACTTTAACTTATAAACTACAAAGAACAATGATATGGCAATGAATTATAATTAAAACATATACAATGTATTACAAAATATCTAAACAGATATATAAGAGACACTATATATCAACCTAATTTAGTACTACCACCAATAAGATCATCATCATCTGGTGGGGGTCGACTATATTGCTTAGAAGTCCAAAAATCTTGTTCGTCATTACCATTGCCAGGATCGTCACCCTGTTGATATAATTAAAAAAATAATCCATTAGGCCATACGAGATAATTAAATAACATGCATATTAATTAACTTAAAATAAATATAATACCTGAGTAGGTGGGGGTAGCTAACTCCCTATTGGGCCAAAAGCCTCAGAGAGTAAGGTAACAACCAACAGAAGCACGTTGTCACGTATCGCAACAAACTGCTCCTGCGGGATACTCGTACTCTCTGCGGTGGCCTCTGCTGCAATATCCTGAACTAGCTAGTGAAGGCGAGCTCAGCTGGGCAACTCCTGCCAACGGATAATCAGATCCATACAAAACGTCTCTGACACCGCCATCATGACCCCTTGGAAAATCTGGTCGTCCAAGCCAGCGCCTGTATGAGATGGTCCAATAGGTGCTCTCGAACGATGGCGCTAGCTAAAACCTATCAAACCCAAATTGAACATTATTCATCCTCAATTAATAACAAATTAAACCCTAAATTAAATATCAAGACCCAAATTGAACACTAACTCAACCAAGATTCATCATTTTCATAACAAAACATATTAAATCCTAAATTAAACACAAATTCCAACATATTAAACCAAAAATACAAAATCAAATTTTAGCCTAACTTGTACCAGCAAAGCAGTAGAGGAGAAAGAGGAGTAGAGAAGGAGGCCCGAGTGGTGGTGGTGGTGGAGGGTTGTGGAGGTGGCGAGTGGAAGGGGGACCGGTGGGATGGGGAAGGTGGGGGGAAGTGTGACGCCCCCAAAATAGGTATACATCACCCATCTTGAGTCGCCAAATACATGGTACAAAATTTAAATACAACTTAATTATACAACAGTCGTGTAAAATATGACAAAACATATGCTGTGAGTTTTAATACAAATATTGTCATCTAGACAATATCCACACTCAATGGAGTCCTCATTACATTTATTATCACACTATTTAATTTAATGTAATAGTGAGGACTACTAATGCTATCATCTCGAACCACACTCCGCTCTCGACTAATCCCAAATTTATATTCTCATTTCCTGAAGAGAACAATAAAAGCAAAGGATGAGCTCAACTAGCCCAGTAAGAAATATTATGACTAAGATAATGCAGAATAAATTATCCTTAGCCTTCAACAGTATAACAACTAATAGAATATAATAGCAAACAAGTTTTAGATCATCAACTGCAACGGAATAAGCAATCCATTAGAAGAGTCAAGTAGAGCATAAAATCTACTATCTTCTATGATTTAAGAAGTTTTTCATCAACTTTATCGCTGAGACTCAGCTTAATAAATAAAATTGAATCATCCCTGCATCACGGCCAAGGATATTCATATAATCATCAATGATCATGATTATACCGAATAATTCCTGGTAATAATCATACCAACAAATGTCCATCAATGAACTACAGGCCAATAAGGACTTTCACCACATCATTCGTCACATTACGGTCAAGATTATACTGAATAATCCCTGGTCATAATCATACCAAGTCCATCTATGCACGTAAGCCAAAGATGACTTTAATCACAATATAAGCATGAGGATGATGACAATGACATAACAATTCAGTAAAACAAGTTCAAGGATAAATTTAAAAGATTTATAATTTAATTTATCTAGAAATCAATAACGTCCAAATTGTTAACATGATACTGCTTTGTAAAGTAAAATTCAAGAATAATATTCATGTACCAAAAATAATTTGGACAGAAAAGAAATATATTTTTCGGGTGAATAGTACCCCGTGAATAGTACTTCGGGAATATTACCCCGTGAATAGTACTACAACACGAAAAGTATCTCGAATACCCGAGTGAATGATACTAGAGTGAATAGTAATCGGGTGAATAGTAACCCGTGCATAGTAACTCGTGAATAGTACTCCGGCACGAAAAGTACCCCGAATACTTGAGTGACTAATACCAGAGTGAAAAGTAACCAGGTGAATAGTAACCCGTGAATAGTAACTCATAAAAAAAATACCAAAGAAAATGATATTCCATGACGAGTACAAAAGAAATGATATCTCATATGAGTATAATAGAATATACGAAACTGCAAATGGATTTTCACCCGCCACGCAGTAATCCACGTAAATAGATCATTTTCACAATTTAATAAAGAATGAATAAGAAGGATCATTCACCATGCATGAGGTAATCCACATAGACAGGTTATTTCAACAGAATAATAAAGATTGGAATAACAGAAGAATTCACCATGCATGCGATAGACCGCACAGACATGTTATTCCCAACAGAATAATAAAGAATGGAACCATGTCATGCGTAATCCGCATGCGATGAATATTCCAACGTAATAATAAAGAATGGAACCAGTCATGCGTAATCCGCATGCATGGATATTCCAACGTAATAATAAAGAATGGAATAACAACGTAATTCACCGGCATGCGATAGATCGCACAGACGGAGTTATTCCAATGTAATAATAAAGAATGGAATAATAGAATAATTTCACCATGTATGCGGTGCTTCATAGGCGAGTTATTCCAACATAATAATAAAGAATGGAATAACAACCCTTATGAGTATTGAAAGAAAATAACTCTCTTCATGAATATGAAAGAATAATACCCTTACCTTAGAAAAAACTGGATACTAAAATAGTGAGGTAGCGGACTTTCTCTCTTTCTCTCTCTATATTTCTCTCTATAATAATTGCTCTATAGCTTTTTTGAATTGGTGAGAAATGAAGGAAGAATGAGCTTCTATTTATAGGAAAATATAGTTTCGTTAATTGCACGTTTTGGGGCTCGAAATATTACAGTCTAATACCTTCCTCTTTTTCTTTATTTTTAATTTAGTCCTGTAAGTATTATCAAAGTTGCAACACCTCCCCTAATAGTAAATAATGTGAATCAATAGTAAATCATGTGAATCAATAGTTCTGAGACATGTGAAAATATGAATTACGATATAGTACTCTCCATCTATACCTCCATTTTTAACTTAGTCATGCAAGTATTATCAATCTTGCACCAACTCCCCTAATAGTATAAGAATGTGAATCAATAGTACACACATGTGAACAAATAGTTATAATCATGTGAATTAATAGCAATTAATTGCTCATTTATCCCAAGCATTACCCAATCGGGTCAAGATATAACTTCCAAACATCAATTAATATCGAAATAAATGTCGATTTCCACTAACACTAATAATTTTAACACAATGGAACTATCAATTTCATCTTTAATCAACACAAACTTATTCATCATTAATATTATAATTCACAATATTTAACAACCAATTCGCTCCCACGAAAAGAGGGGGCTTTAGATAAGGATTTCTCCTTATTAGTAGCGCCGCAATTAGATGACCAAACCTCTTATTGATAGAACTTCTAGACATTGTCAATATTGCAAATAATAATATGAATAACTTTGTCGTCTCAATTATTTATTTAATAATATAACATATTATACAGATGATAATGTGACAATAATTGAATCAAAAATATGAGAGATATGATGCAACAATTACTGTAGCAATAATTGAGTATAACTGAGTGACTTCTTACGTAAGCATCAATAACCAATACCGTGTGCTACTATGCAACCACGCATATTACTATAATTTTACTACCAGGTAGTTCAACAGTTTTAACGGTAACACTTTCGCCGTTATTTTTAATAAAAGATAATTACGTAGTTTTTTTACTACTACGATAATACTTTCGTTAGGGGTCCACCAATGATTGTGTCATCGTATTTAATATTCCTATTAAAACGAATATTCCCCGACCAATCGAATATTATATAACCACTTGCTTACTTTGAAAAATTTGTAAATATTACCCACAACTATAATATTATATCAAATCCACACCATAATATTCAAAAAAATATTTCGAGAAATTTAAATCTTTATTCATAAAATCTGGGGTCTCACAATCTCCCCTCTTTATAAAATTTTGCCCTCAAAATTTACGTACGTACCTGGTATGCCGAAGAGGTGAGGATACCTCGAATATCGTTATCATCGAAAACATTACACATTGCGTAAGTGCATGCCCGATGTCCTCCGATTGCCTCTGAATGCACATCAATCCCTAAAATAGCCATTATAGGCCTTGATACCGACCTCAAATCTCAAAATATAAAGAATGAAAGTTTTAGGTCTACTCGTTATCTTTCTGAATCATCCTGAATCACCTCAATCAAAGTTTGTATGAAAACTTTATGCCCAATTTAATAAAGGACGTCCGGACAGATTTTGGCTTAACACTTGACCAGTGCCTAGGCGCCCAAATTTGGCCTTGGGCAAGCGCCTAGGCGCCCAAGAACAAATTCTAAGCGCCAAGCCTAGTGCCTAGCCGCTCGACCTTTGGCACTTAACTCTAATTTTCTAGATTTTGCAACTTTTGACACACATACTTCAAATCTTCATAACTTCTTCATCCATTATCGGAATTAGTTCGTTTTTGAGTCTATGAAAAGCTTGTAACATGCTCTATAAAACTCCCATGATTTTATAATTTTTTAGATTCATTAATTATTCTGAAATTTGGCTCCAAAGTCCCCCAAGACTAAGTTTTTACTAACAACGATACGTGAAAAATGTTATGAACACGCGACATACTTGGCGGTAAAACGAGTCTATAGGCCACAGTTCCTTCTCGATCGAGGATTTCAAATGGGCCAATTAAATCAAGGGTTGAGATAATGCCTTCTTGAACCTTCTTCTTCACATTCATCAGATTCGGGTGTGTAGCTTGAGCGGCTTTAACTTTATCGATTAAAGTTGATTCTACTCGTATATTCGTTATCTTCACGTGGGTCCCTAGAGTCTTTAACTCTATCTTCATCATTTGTAAGTTATACGAAATGGGTTTTTGTGTTAACAACATCGCACTCTTAAACGCATACGATCTTCTACTCAACGCGTCAGCTACCACGTTCGCTCTTCCACGATGATATTGAATGGTATAGTCGTAATCTTTAATAACTCGAGCCAACATCTTTGGCGCATAATACGTTCATTCTAGGTGAAGAAATAATTAAGGGTTTTAGAAATGGGTTTTTTACTGAGGTTAATACAAAATTCGATTTCACGCTCTAGGGGTAGGCTAGGAAGTTCTTCAAGAATACGTCAGGAAATTTATTAACAATATTAATATCATTCAAAACTGTGACTCTCATCCAAGACTTGGGTAGTACGTTACATTGATACCTATCAACTTGCCATCGTCATTCACAACGTCCCCTACAGATAGTCTGGCTTCGGTGCCTTCCACGCAAGGAAGTCATCAGCGAAAAAGGCTCGGGGTTCTTTACTTATGGCTTGATATGACAGTGATTGACTTTAGTGGTTTGGTTGCTTGAATTCGCATAACAGGTTGGTTAGGAATATAAAAGCTAACAACCTTACGAAAAGCTTGATGAGTAGTTAACCAATCAATCCCTAAAATCACATCAAATGCAAGTATTTTCAAAGAGATAAGATCGACATGTAACGTGAAAGTGTTGATTTGAATCAAACAAGTTTTATAAATAGTGGAGGTAACGAAGGTTTCTCCCAACGGAGTTTCAACAGATAAATCAAAGTCTAATTTCTCCGGAGTCAAATTTAAACATTGAGCGCAAGTAGGAGAAATAAAAGAGTGGGTAGAACTGGTATCGAATAAGGTATAGACTTCGCAAGAGTTTATAATTAACTTACCTGTAATAACTTCGTTCGGGTTTCTCGACAAACGCTCTCACTTAAACTACCGGATTTGACTTTGCTATAGAGTACATTCCACCCTTAATTGCTTCGTCACATTCCTGATCCATGATTCGAATCATTACTCTCCGATCCATATCGAATTGGGGTTGATCGCTCTGCACATGGTAATTCCGAACTCGATGTTGGATTCTCCCAATTGTTGTCCAAAAAGCGAAATCCATTTCATTTATTTTGACCTTATTGGATCGGATGTCTTTTTCTACAATATCAACGCGTCGTGTGGCTTTTACCCATGCATCATCTATTCTCATTCGTTTAGTTGCTTCTTCTTTCATCAGAAGTTTGATCATAGCATTCTCAGATTCCAGCTATAATTTCTTATACTCTACCAAAGAGTGCTTCAGTTCAAGCATCGCACATCGGGTAACACAATTTTGAATTGTTACATTTCTTTGCTCCACGACCGCCTGCCGTTCTTCAGCCTGCTCTTCCAACTCATGAATACAATTTTGTAATGCTAAATTTCGATCATAAAATTCTTCTAATAAATTCTCCTCAGGTTCCTCTTCTTCCTCACTTTCAGCTGCAACCTCTGCAACTAGCTCGGGTGCAACTATTAGCTCTTCACTCACCACGTAGATATCTCTAATTTCTTCTTCGTCTGACGTCACATTAACCTGGTTAGTGATTAAAGGTGTCTCAACGGTCTCATTCACTCCATTATTAACATTTTCAGCTGCCATTTTCAAACATTGCCACAAAACAAGGGTTAATTAACATATCACATATTATCTCTATACTCTGACCGACCAATTAAATACCAAATAAACTTAGGTAGGTCATACTAGCGAAGGAATTCCCGTCTCTCCCCCTCTTAGTTCTTGTCTCATATCTCGGCCAGAGATCATATCCTAAGCTTTGATACCAACCGTGACGCCCCAAAATTCATTAACAATTCATCCCGCTTTCATAATCATACTAATAAATTCATCTTTCCACTACGGCCAAAGATATTCATTAACAATTCATCTTTGCACTTCTGGCCAAAGACATACAATCAGTATTAGAGAAGAGTCAAGTAGAGCATGATATCTACTATCTTATACTGAATTAAAAGTGTATAATCAATATTTTATCATTTGAGACTCGACAATAAATAATCTACATCATCGAATCATCCCCGCACTTTTCTGACCAAGGATTTTCATGTAATCATCAATGGTCATAATTATACCAATAATCTCTGGTTATAATCATACCAATAATCGTCATCAATGCACTACTACGCCAATGAGGACTTTTACCACATCATCTATAACATTACGGGTCATGATTATACCGAATGATCCTCGGTCATAATCATACCAATAAACAGTTCATCTATGGCACTAAGCTAAAGATACTCATCAAATCAATAGTTCATCTTTGCACGTAAGCCAAAGATATACAACTGTAAAACCAATAATCAACAGTCCATCTTTGCACGTAAGCCAAAGATATACAACTGTAAAACCAATAATCAACAGTCCATCTTTGCACGTAAGCCAAAGATGACTTTCATCATAATATAAGCATGAGGATGATGAAAATGATATAAGCATTAATCAAACGAAAACAAGGATAAATATTAAAAACTTTAATTTTATCCAAATATTATCAATCACTTAATAATCTCATAATCTAATATTATTAATATTATAACAATATTTTAATCACTTCTTAAACTTATAAACAATTTATTTCAATTGTTTACACTTTACCAAATAATGCATTTAATCATTCAAAAATGCCATACTCATAAGATTTCATCACCATTGATCAAATCCCTCATCAAAAATCTGCATATACCCTATATAGGATTCCCAAGCCATAAAATCCTATTTTCTAATTTTGTTACTTTACATAACATATTTAATTCATTTACTCATAACTAGTTCATTTTCATGAAAAAACCAAATTAGTCCCAAAAATATTTCTTTTAGGATTTAGCGAAATATAGTCCCATATTGAACATATATTTTCTCGAATTTTAAAATTCATTTACTATTTTTTCATATGGCCAAAATCTTTGAATATTTTGACATTTATCATACATTGTACTTTTGTCCAAAAATTTCGAAATTTACAGGGTATACTCCTGTTATATAAATGTACTCCCAATAAAATTTTCACCAATTTTAGAGTTAACCACAAGGAGTTATAAGGGTTTACTTTTAAAATAGTCTTTTCCCATAAAATCCATAACTCTTAATTTATACATCCAAAAATCGCCATCTTTGGACACAAATTCAACTACGAAATCAAATTCGATTTTTAATAACATTCATTATTAATATTATAACTCATAATATTTAACAATCAGGTCGTTTATGGTCATGTTTATACCGAAAAATCCCTGGTCATAATCATACCAAGTCCATCTATGCACGTAAGCCAATGATGACTTTAATCACAATATAAGCATGAGGATGATGTCAATGACATAATAATTCAATAAAACAAGTTTAAGGATAAATTTTAAAGATTTATAATTTAATTTATCTAGAAATCAATAACGTCCAAATTATCAACATGATACTGCTTTGTAGAGTAAAATTCAAGAATAATATTCATGTACCAAAAATAATTTGGACAGAAAAGAAATATATTTTTTGGGTGAATAGTACCCCGTGAATAGTACCCCGACACGAAAAGTGTCCCGAATACCCGAATGAATGATACTAGAGTGAATAGTAATCGGGTGAATAGTAACCCATGAATAGTAACTCGTTAATAGTACTCCGGCACGAAAAGTACCCGAATAATTCGAAAGTGACTAATACCGAGTGAATAAGAACTCGTAAAAAAATTCCAAAGAAAATGATATTCCATGATAGTACAAAAGAAATGATATTTCATACGAGTATAATAGAATATCTGAAATCGCAAATGGATTTTCACCGCCATGCCAGAATCCACGTGAGATGATTATTTCCACAATTTAATAAAGAATGAATACGAAAGATCATTCACCATGCATGCGGTGATCCGTGTAAACAAGTTATTCCAATGTAATAATAAAGAATGGAATAACGTAAGAATTCACTATAAATGCGATAATCGCATGCATGACGGGTTATTCCTAACATAATAATAAAGAATGGAACCGTGTCACGCGTAATCCGCACGCATGTGGATATTCCAAATGTAATAATAAAGAATGGACCAGGTCATGCGTAATTCGCATAGGCGGGATATTCCAATGAATAATAAAGAATTGAATAACAACGAGAATTCACTGTGGCGTGCGATAGATCGCATGCATGTTTATTCCAATGTAATAATAAAGAATGGAATAATGAAAGAATTTCACCATATATGTGGTATCTTGATATAGATAAAGTATTCCACATAATAATAAAGAATGGAATAACAAACCTTATGAGTATTGAAAGAAAATAACTCTCTTCATGAATATGAAAGAATAATACCCCTTACCTTAGAAAAAAATTTGATACTGAAATAGTGAGGTAGCAGACTTCTCTTCGTCTTTCTCTCTATAATTTCTCTCTATAATAATTGCTCTATAGCTTTTGTGAATTGGTGAGAAATGAAGGAAGAATGAGCTTCTATTTATAGAAAAATATTGTTTCGATAATTGCACATTTTGGGGCCCGAAATATTACAGTATAATACCTTCCTCTTTTTCTTCATTTTTAATTTAGTCCTGCAAGTATTATCAAACTTGTACCACCTTCCATAATAGTAAATAATGTGAATCAATAGTAAATCATGTGAATCAATAGTTCTAGACATGTGAAAATATGAATTACAGTATAGTACCTCCATCTATACCTCCATTTTTAACTTAGTCATGCAAGTATTATCAATCTTGCACCAACTCCCCTAATAGTACAAGAATGTGAATCAATAGTACACACATGTGAACAAATAGATATAATCATGTGAATTAATAGCAATTAATTGCTCATTTATCCGGTTAATTACCCGACTGGTCAGTATAACTTCCAGACATCAATTAATATCGAAATAAATGTCGATTTCCACTAACACTAATAATTTTAACACAATGGAACTATCAATTTTATCTTTAATCAACACGAACTTATTCATTATTAATATTATAATTTACAATATTTAATAACCGGTCGTTTCGGAAAAAAGGAGCTTTCAGATAAGGATTTCTCCTTATTGGCCGCCTTGATTAGATGACTAAACCTCTCCTCGATGTAACTTCTAGACATTGTCAATATTACAAATAATACTATGAATAACTTTGTAGTCTCAATTCTTGATTTAATAATATAACATATTATACGTATGATAATCTTGACAATAATTGAATCAATAATATGAGAGAGATATGATGCAAAGAATTATCGTAGCACTAATTGAGTATAACTCGGTGACTTCTCACGTAAGCATCAATAACCAATACCTTGTGCTACTATGCAACCACGCGACATCGTACTTTTACTACCGTGTAGTTCAACGCTTTTAATTGGTAACACTTTCCGTTATTTTTAATAAAAGACAATTATGTCGCTTTTCTTACTACGACAATACTTTCGTTTCGTGGGGTCCACCAAATGATTGTGTCATCGTCTTTAATATTCCTCGTTAAAACGAATATTCCCCACCAATCGAATATTATATAACCACTTGCTTACTTTGCAAAATTTGTAAATATTACCCATAACTATAACATTATAACAAATCCACACCATCATATTCAAAAAATATTTCGAGAAATTTAAATCTTTATTCATAAAATCATGATCTCACGAGAGTCTTTGGGGAGAGCGGATGGGGGGACCGGGGGAGGGAGCAGGTGGGGTGGG
The DNA here is from genome assembly GCA_020205615.1 of Panax quinquefolius. Taxonomy (NCBI): domain Eukaryota; kingdom Viridiplantae; phylum Streptophyta; class Magnoliopsida; order Apiales; family Araliaceae; genus Panax; species Panax quinquefolius. The sequence goes on along the minus strand of CM035155.1, from coordinate 42,382,299 downwards.
ACTAGGGGATGGGGACGGGGTGGGGGTGGTGGAAGAGAGAGAGAAAAAAGAAAGTGAGACGCGTTGGAGAAGAAGACAGGCGAAATAAGTTTTAAAAGTTATTTCCGATGAAATTTCTGAAGGACTAAAGTCCCTAAAAATTAACATAACTCCGAAGGAAATTCCCTCGAAAATAAATCTAGTTACGTCGAGATTAGTTTTTGCGCTGGCGAGAAGCTTGGCGCCACTGATGGAGTTATACTTCCGACGGAATTTCGTCGGTACTATCCTATCGTCGAGGGAATTAAGGCCGACGGATTATTCCCTCGGAAATAAGTTGTCCTCGACGGAATATATTCCGTCAAAAATAATTCCGTCGGAAATAGTTTTTTTCCTTGTAGTTTAATTGCTACAGTAGAAGTCACTCAATATTTCATTCAATAATTGGCATAGTTATTACATAGTATCTCATATTACTAATTCAATAATTGTTACAGTAACTTCTGCACAGTATTTTATATTATTAAATTAATAATACGACATAGTAACTTATATTATTTGATATGATATTATTAAACTAGTTAGTATTATTGACAATGTCTAAAAATTCTATCGAGGAAAGAGGTTAGTTAATTGCGCGTCATTTATACGAAAGGCCCCATCTTTCCTAGAACGATTTGGTTGTCAGTATTGTGAATCTATAATATTATTTAAATATCATTGGAAATTAAACTTTTGGTGCATTGGAATATCTAATGTAATATCCATTGTCTTAATTATTTAAAAGATGACACTCTACTAATATATTAAAATATCAATTTTTTTATGTTGGAGTTATTATGTTAATAATGTATTAGTGGTTTATCCGTCAACATTCTTTCTTTTAAATCAAATAACTTATTCAAAGGGAAGGTCCCTCATTTGCTAAATTTCCCAAGTGATGTGCATTCTTTCTTTTAAATTTTGGCATACTGAGATTTCTTTTACAATGGGTGGTCCAAAGTTTGCCTAACTTTCCAAGTGGTGTGCATTCTTTCTTTTAAAAATTTGGCATACAGAATTCTTTTCTAATGAGTGGCCCCTCATTTGCCATAATTTTCAAAAGGCGTATTTTTTATTTTGGCAAATTTTGAAATTTTTTTCAAAGATGACCCTCATTTGCTAAATTTTCCAAGTGGTGTTTTTTTTTTATTTTGGCAACTTGTGAATTATTTAAAAAAGAGTGTTCTCTCATTGGCCAAAGTTTTCAAATGAGTATATTGATAGGTTTTAAACTCGTGACTGAATTCCTTGATTAACAGACGCATGTCTCCTAAACTTTGCCTTTTAATGCACCTTTAAAAGATAAGATAAATCGAAATTATAAAATTCTTCTTCCATAATATTGTGAGTATTTTTTTGTATAATGATACTTTGAGTGTAGCTAATAGTGTCAGATCTAGTCTCCTACTAAGGTAAGAGATATTATTTATTTCATATTCGTAAAAGGATATCATTTCTTTCATATTTATAAGGGATATCATTTTCTTTTATACTCCTAAATCTAAATTTATTGTGGTAAGTATTGCTTCTATAATTCCTGAAACGATTAAAAATATTTTAGAGGTTTACGCTTAAGCTAATATTATTTCATTTACCTAAATTAAATTTTAATCGTTATCTTTGAAACATGAATCTTGAATTTGAATCCACGTTTTGGTCATCATGTTGATAATTTGGACATTTTTGGACTCTAGATAAATTAAATTATAAATCTCCAATGTTTATTCTTGATCTTATTGTTCATATTATTTCTATTCATCTTTTATCTTTGACCCGTAGTGCAAAGATGGACTGTTGATTTGTATAATTATGACCATGAATTATGTATTGGTATAATTATGAACTTTGGTGTTACATAAAAATATTTGTGGTGAATGTTTTCTTTGACCCGTAGTACAAAGATGAACAGATGTTTGGCATGATCATGACCACTGGTTATACAAATGAATATATTTGGCTTGTATATAGTGCAAAGATAAACTGTTGATTTGCATAATTATTTATTGGTGTTACATGGTTAAAATATTAATGATGAACTTTTAAATCGTAAAAAATAGTAGATATCATGCTCTGCTTGACTCTTCTAATGAATTGCTTGTTCCAATGCAGTTATCGTTGAAATATTATATTATCTTTAAATATATGATTTATCATTGTTGAAGGATAAAGATAATTTATTCTTTATTATATTAGTCATAATATATTTTACTGAACTATTTGAGCTCACCCTTTTTTTTGTTTCATTATTCTTCTCAGGAAATTAGAGTGTAGCTAAGACTAGCTGGAGAATGGAATGATGGTCCGAGATTATAGAAGTATTTTAAGACTCCGAATTTTATGAAATAAAAGTTTTCAATTTTTCTTATAATTATTATTCTATTTAGTAAATGATTAAATTGAAAAAGGTTAAAGTTAATGTTGATATGTGAAAATTTTACAAAAAAAGCAAGTGGTCATAAAATATTCGTTTGGTCGGAAAATATTCTTTTTGTCGGGGAATGTCTGTACGACGGCACAATCATTGGTGGACCCCACAACGGAATGACTGTCGGGTATAGAAAGCGACAAAGATAACCTTTTTATAAAAATAACAGCAAAATTTTTACCGTTAATTATTGAAATACTGGTGATAAAAGTACAATAATACGCGTTGTTGCACAGTAGCACACGGTATTGCATAGTATCTCTGATTATTGATGCTAACGTAAGAAATCACTCAGTCACATTCAATAATTATCACAGTAATTGCTGCATAATATCTCATATTACTGATTCAATTATTGTCAGTATCATCTGCACAATATTTTATATTATTAAATCAATAATTGAGACGACACGGGTTATTCATATTATTATTTGTATTATTGACAATGTCTAGAAAGTTTTATCGAGGAAAGGGGTTATGTTATTTAATTGTGCGCCAATAAGGAGAAATCCTTATCGGAAAGCCCCCACTTTCCTAGGAATGATTTGGTTGTCAATATTGTGAGTTATAATATTAATGATGAATAATTTTTAATTGATTAAAAATGTGTTGATTAAAGATAAATGATTTATGGTAAATATTTATTCAATTTTTGATATAAATATAGGGATTTGTTATGAGACGTTTGTTATAAGTTTGGCTTATTATTCCTTGAGGAGATGTGCTAATTTTTTAGACCGTCAGTTGAAGTTATAATAATAAATCAATATGGATCGTTGGTTGAAGTTATAATTATAAATCAATATGGACCGCTGGTTGAAAGTTATAATAGTAAATCAGTATGGACCGTTGCTTTAAGTTTTAATAGTAAATCAATATGGACCGTCCGTCTTAATAGTAAATCAATCTGGACCGTTCATGAATTAGTTACTATTTAGTACATTCTCCTATAAATAGAAGCTCATTCCTTCATTATTTCTTACGAATTCACTGAAACTCTAGATAAAGAAACTATAGAGAGAAAGAAGAAAAGTATTCTGCTACTTCACTATTGTATTATCCAATCTTCTACTGAGGTAAGGGTATTATTTCTTTCGTATTCGTAAGTGAAGTTATTTTCTTTATATTCATAAGGATTGTCATTATATTCTTTATTAATCTGCGGGAGTAACCTGTCTACGCGGATTACTGCATGCATGGTGAATGACCCTTCGTATTTATTCTTTTTTAATCTACGGGAGTAACCTATCTACGCAGATTATCGCATGCATGGTAAAAGACCCTTCGTATTCATTCTTTATTAATTTGTGGGAGTAACCTGTCTACGCGGATTACCGCAAGCATGGTGAATAATCCTTCGTATTCATTCTTTATTAAATTATGGAAATAATCTGTCTACACGGATTACCGCATGATGGGTGAAAATCCAATTGCAATTTCATATATTCTTTTATACTCGTATAAGATGTCATTTCTTTTGTACTCATCAAGGGATATCGTCTTTTTTCATATTTCTCCATTTGTGGTACAAATTTATTATTTGTTTCCATAACCTTATTATTAAATGGTGAAAACCGTTGAAATTAGTGGAATATTCTTAATAGTTTATGCCTCATCTAGTATCATTCCACTATTGGTCTAAAATTTCTTATTAAATGGCGGGATACTATTTATATCGGGGTACTATTCATTTGAAATACTATTCATTCGGGATACTATTCAGTCGGGGTATTATTTATTCGGGTTACTTTGAATGATGAGGTACTATTCATTTGATACTATTCACAGGGTACTATTCACGACAAAAGTGTTTTCTTTCTGTCCAAATTATTTTTGATACATGAATATCATTCTTGAATTTTGCTCCACAATTAATTATCATGTTGACAGTTTGGACACTCTTGAACTCTGGATAAATTGAATTATAAATTTCTAATATTTATCATTGATCTCACTTGATTGATTCCTTATATCATTGTTATCGTCCTCATGCTTATGTTGTGGTAAAACTCATCTTTGGCCCGTAGTGCATAGATGGACTGTCGATTGGTATGATTATGACCAGGAATTATGTATTGGTATAATCATGACCTGTAATGTTACAGACAAATGATGTGGTGAGAGTCCTCTTTGGCCCGTAGTGCATAGATGGACAGTTTTTTGGCATGATCATGACCACTGGTGATACTAACGAATATCCTCGGCCCATACTGTATGGATAATTCGGTGATTTGGATTATTTATTGAGTTATGTTACAGGGATAAAATATTGATGATGGATTTTTAAATCATATAAGATAGTAGACATCATTTTCTACTTGACTGTTCTAATGGATTGTTGTTTCTGCTACAGTTGTTGATCTAAAACTTGTTGTCTATTGTATTATATCAGATTTTTCCCTATTGAGGACTAAGGATAATTTGTTCTACATTATCTTAGTCATAATATTCTTTACTGAGATAATTGAGCTCACCCTTTTCTTTTTGGTTCCATTGTTCTTCTAAGGTGGCGAGAATGTAGCTGGGACTAGTCGGGGAGTGGAATAGTGGTCCAAGATGGTTATTTTAGTAATCCTCATTATTTTGTAAAATAATGTGATAATAATTGTAATGAGGATTTTATTTGAGTTTGGATATTGTCTACGAGACAATATTTGTATTAAAACTCATAGCGTATGTTTTGTCGTATTTTACACAACAATTAACAGTTGTATAAATGAAGTTTTATTTGATTTCTATACGTATATCTGGCGACCCAAAATGGGTTATGTGGACCTATTTTGGGGGCGTCACAGTTGGTATCAGAGCTTAGGGATATGATCTTTGGCGGATATCTGATGTTAGAACTAGGAGGGGAGAGACGAGTAAATTATTCGCCAGTATGTCCTACCTAAGCTTATTTGTTATTTAATTGGTCGGTCAGAATATAGGGATAATATGTGGTATGTCAATTTTTTTAATTAACCCTTATTTTGTGGCAGTATTTGAGAATGACATTTAAATTTTTTGAGATAAGCAATGTAGCACATGAGACCATTGAGACACCGCAAATTAATAACCAGGATAATGTGCATCAGGAAGGCAATAATTAATCCTCCTGTAAACAACAACATCGACCAAATGATGAATGATTGGGTGTTTTGGGGCTTTTTGCAATTCATGCAACACCAAACGAGAGATACTCTTGTTCAAAATGTAGGTGGAAACAATGGTAACTCACGGTTGGTCACTGCTAAGCAATTCAAGGAGTTGGTACCGCCAGTGTGACGCCCCCAAAATAGGTATACACAACACCCATTCTGAGTCGCCAAATACATGGTACAAAAAGCAAACTACAACTTCAATAATACAAATGTCGTGTGAAATACGACAATATATACTGTGAGTTTAAATATAATATTATCTTCTAGACAATATCTATACTCAAATAAATCCCCATCATAATTATTGATTCATTATTTTACAAAAATGGTGAGGACTACTAAACAACTCTCTCTAGAACCTTCATTCCATACCCCGACTAGTACTCGCTACATTCTCGCCTCCTGAGAAGAAAAATGGAACAACAAGGAAAAGGGTGAGCTCAACTAGCCCAGTAAAGAATATTATGACTAAGATAATATACAACAAATTATCGTTAGTCTTCAACAGGAAAAATCGATAGAATACAATAGACAACAAGTTTCGTGATCAATATTCGCAATGGAAATAATAATTCATAGAAGAGTTACGTAGAGAATGAAATCTACTATAATCTATGAATTTAATACCCATCATCAATATTTTATCCTCGTAACATCAATCAATATGCATCCGAATCAAATATTCATCTTTGCACTACAGCCAAAGATATTCATCACCGGGTCATGTTCATTTAAACACTGCTCATCTTTGCACTACAGCCAAAGATATTAATCAATCGGTCATGTTCATCTCAACACTGCTCATCTTTGCACTACAGCCAAAGATATTCTTCAGAAATCATTCATCTTTGCACTACAGCCAAAAGATATTCAATAATATCATCATTTAAGATCGAGGATGATGAAAATATTTTTAAAGAAACGAATCCAAAGAAACAAAATGACAAGGATTAAGGATTAAGGATTCGTACTTGGTTTTATCCACGCCCAAAAATACCTCAAAAATAATCATAGTGGTGTAAAATTCAAGAATGATCAAAACATGGATACAATCGAGTTAGTATCCGTAATAGATATTTTGGACAAAAAGAAGAAATTTTATTTTTCTATGAATAGTGTCAGATATCGTGAATAGTCTTAGTATACGTGAATAAGGCCAGTAACTGAATAAGTAACACCACACCAAAGATAGAAATTCCACAAAAACATCTTCACGCTTCATGAATAGTACTGCGTGAATAGTAACTCGTGAATAAGAACTCATGAATAAGAACTCGTGAATAGTAACTCATGAATAGTAACCCATGAATAGTAACCCCGACATGAAAAAGTTCCAAATTTGATAAAACTTCAGATCAACATTTCAAAGATAATGATATTGAAGAAATAATATCATTACGAAAAAATAATATCCCTTACCTCGAAAGATCAGTACTTCTAGCTGAAACACCGGATATAGGCTATGACTTGGACTTGCACCGTATAGCAATACTCAAAGTATACTCAAAATACTCACAAGAATACGCCGATAATATAGAGAGAAAACTTCAGCCGGTGTGATTTTCAATTCTAACCTAAGCACCCTATTTATAGAAATTGCTTAGAACACCAAAGCGAGAAAATTTAATAAATTAATATATATATATATATATATATATAATATATATATATATATATATCACCTTAGAAATTCAGATCCTAGCATTTCCCACATGCCACCTTCTAGAAAGAAACGATAAAAACGCGTTTTTCATAAAATAAATAATTAAAACTTACAAAATTAATTATTTTGAGCTTCGAACTTCAATAATTCATAATAAATAGCCCTTTCATCGAAAATTTGAATCTCACGAGTTTTTATAGGAAATTCAATTCTCTACAACTTTGCGGAAGAAAGTTTTTTCCAAATTCCAAATAGAAATTGACCAAATCCACAAACGGCGATTTTACAAAGCTATAATCAAATTTCAATCAATAAATGGGGTCTCACCGACATGTTTAACATGTTTTAAACATTTATTGCAACAAAAATACTCTTCCTCCTCGTATACTCATATATCCCACATTCGTTGTAAAATATCACCGCTTAATATATTATTAAAATAATATATTTAAATGAATTATTTTATCGTAAAAAGATAAAATATTTATTTTCAACAATTGTCATTTTAAAATTTTCTCATCTATATCCACATAAAATCAATATTTTCCTCATCATATAAATCAATAATTAATTATTCACAAATAATATTACGAAATCACAATATTGACAACCGTGCGCTTCCTGTGAAGAGGGGCTTCCAATAAGAATTTCTTCTTCATCGCCAAGAATTAGGTGACCAAACCTCTCCTTAGATGTAACTTTCTAGACATTGCCAATAATGTTATCTAATAATATTATTCAGATAATATGAATTATTGCTTCGATAATGAAAGATATCACAGAATGACAATTATCAAACAACAACAGAATATAAAATATCAACGCAAAGAATTATTAACTCAATAAAATACCGAATAAGAATTAATCGTAACCATTATCGAGTAGTGCCTTCACGTAAGAATCAATAATTGGTGCAATACTTGTGCTACTTCTCAACAACGCCAGACAATTAGTGTGTTTTAACCACCGGGTATTCCAACAAATATTAATTGTGAATAACTACGCCAAGTTATTTAAAAACAACTTATATTTGTCGCTTTCTTCATCCAATCACTTTCCGTTATGGGGCCACACATGGTCAAGCAGCCATATTTACAAATATTCCCCGACAAAGATTTAATATTCCACGACCAAACGAATATTCCCCACGATAATGAATATTTTATAACCACTCATTAATTTGAAATATTTGCATATTTAACCCTTAACTATCTACATTAATCAAATCAACCCTTACTATTTCAAAATAATAAATAAAGGAAATTCCTTTTATTTAAAAATTTCTTGGGTCTTACAACCTCCCTCCTTATGAAATTTCGTCTCGAAATTGACGACGTACGACAGTGTTTTGAAAAGGTGAGGATACCTCGCTTTCATTTCCGCTTTCAACTCCCGTGTCATTTCCTCTATAGCATGATTCCTCCACAAAACTTTAACTTGTGGTATAACCTTTCTTGGCGTAGGACATGCTCCTTCCTATCCAACATCTTGACAGTACCTCCTCATACGTTAAGTCTTCTGGCTATCTCGTCCTGTTCTAACTCTATAACGTGGTTCGGGTCTTTCACATATTTACGAAGTACGATATGTGAAACACATTATGAACACGAGACATACTTTCGAGGTAACGCAAGTCTATAGCTACATTTCCTACTCGGTCAAGAATTTGAAATGGACCAATAAATCGTGGATTGAGCTTTCCTCTCTTCCCAAATCTTGTAACTCCCTTCCATGGAGCAACTCGCAACAATACATGATCCCCACATTAAATTCCACGTCCTTTCGATGAAGATCCGCATAACTCTTTTGTCGATCTTGTGCCGCTTGTATACGCTGTCGAATCATTTGGATCTTTTCTAGAGTCATATCGTACTAACTCGGGTCCCAACAATGTTGCTTCACCCACCTCATCCCAACATATCGAGAACGACATTTTCGTCCATATAATGCTTCAATGGAACCATGCCTATATTTGTTTAATAACTATTGTTGTATGAGAATTCCACCAATGGCAAGTACTTATCCCAACTTCCTTTGAAATCTAGGACACGTAGTTTTAATATATCTTCAAGAGTTTGAGTAGTCCTTTCGATTGCCCATCCGCTTGAGGATGGTATGCCAAATCCAATCAGAAATTGCGTCTATAGCTTTCTAACCCAAAATCATGAAGTGAATCTTGGGTCACGATCTAAAACTATGGATACCGGCATGCCATGCAATCTCACAATCTCATTTACGTATATACGAGAAAGACGTTCAAGGAATAAGTCTCTCGATTTCGGTAAGAAATGAGCGTACTTGGTTAATCTATCAACAATAACCCAAATAGCATTGATGTCTTGAGAAACCGCAGGAAGACCCGTAACGAAATCCATAGTAATGTGTTCCCACTTCCATTCCTAATCTCAAGTGGTTGCAACGGACCCTTAGGTACAAGATGCTCCGCCTTTACACGCTGGCAAGTTAAACACATCGAGATAAACTTTGCAATCTCTCTCTTCATATTGTTCCACCAAAATCTATGTCAAGATCACGATACATTTTAGTACTTCCAGGATGGATTGCAAATGGCGATTATGTGCCTCCATCATAATCTTGTACTTCAAATCGAGTCGTTAGAACACAAAGTCTAGAGTGGACTCAAGTATTCCTTCTTCATCAATTCTCGCTTCGAATAGCTCCTTCTTGTACTTTCTTCATCATACGCATCGCCTCTAGCCTGCGGTGGCTTGAGCAACCTTAACTTTTTCTATTAAAGTTGGCTCTATCGTATACTTGACATCATCGCACTCGTTCTCGCATATAATCTTCTACTCATCGCGTCGCCTACCACGTTCGCTTTTCCGGGATGGCATGATCGAAATATGTTTGAAATGAGTCTCCTCTTGAGTTCTTCAAGCTCTTCCCACATTCCTTGCTCCATTCGAATTTTGTATCTCTACGAGTCACCGTTAATGGAATAGCGATTCGAGAATATCCTTCAACGAATCTCCGATAATAACCAACTAAGCCTGAAAGCTACGCCTTTCGATAATCGACTTAGGTTGCTCTCAATCGCGACTCATATCCCAATCTTGGATAAGACGTCACAATGACACCTATCGGGCCTATCGCGCATCGAATATGACGTCCCCTACAGAGAGTTCTGCTTAGGTGAATTCCACAAAGGAAGTCACAAGATAAAGGCTCGGTACCAAATTCTATAGTTGAATTTTTAACTCCTCGAAGTTCAATAGGAGCCATTCGATATGAGATTTTAGAAATGAGTTTTGTCCGGGTTCAAAGTCGATACAAAATTTAATATCGAAGCTTTGGGAGTAAGCCAAGAAATTCTTCAGAAATACGTCGGAAAAATCAATAACAACAGAATATTATTCAAATCGACGTGTCTTTATTCAAATCCATAACATGGACTAAGAAAACTTGACATCCGTAATAAACGAATGACTTCATGGCTTGATATGAAAATGTTTGAATACAATGGTTTGATTGCTTGAATTCAATAACAAAGTTGCTTAGAATATGAAAACTAACAACCTTACAAAAGCAATCAATTTGGCATGATGAGTAGTTAACCTTAAAATCACATCAAAAGCAAATATCTCTATAGAAATAAGGTTAACAGGTAATGTGATAGTGCCAACTTGAATCAAGCAAGATTTTTAAACAACGGATGTAATAAAAGTTTCTCCTAATGGAGTCTCCACAGATAGGTCAAAGTTTAATTTCTCCGTAGTCAAGTTCAAACGTTGAGCGCAAGTAAGAGAGATAAAAGAATGGGTAGAACCAATATCTAGTAAGGTATATACTTCGTAAGAATTTATAATTAACTAACCGTGCTAACTTCGTTCGGGTTCCTCGCATTTTGACCAATCCACAACAAACGCTCTTCCGGAATCGCTGACTTTGACTTTTCTCGGGACGATCTTTCGAGTCACCGTCCCTCATTGAACTAGGTTTCATTCATCGCATAATCTCGAGCGACATGTCCTTCCTTTCCATAATTATAGCATACCTTGAACTGTTGTGGGCGCTTTGGACCGATATGTCCTCTTTTCCGCATTTGTAAGCATATGACCGGTGGTCGTTCTCCTCCTTAAAACTAGTTGCTCTCGGCGCCGACGTCTTCACATGGTCGTTGTTGAATCTCCTCTTTTAAAATCTCCTCCCGACTCGCTTCTTCTATTTTCATGGCCACGATTACCACCAGAGTGGTTACCGCTTTGTCCGTATTCTTCTTTCTCCGTTGGTTATCGTTATTCGATGATCGCTATCTTCTGGTATGATCCTCGGTTATGGTCCCTCGGTTGAACGTACTCGTTATCTCGCTTCTAACAATCGAGCCTCGCTGACAACATCCGAATAGAGAGAAAATTTATGAGAAATGAGATATCGACGTATGTCGGGTTTCAAACCTCTCGAAACATCCGCGTCATCGCTCCTCATTCTCCACCAAATGAGGTGCAACTGGATAACTCCGCGAACTTCGCCAGATCGGGACACCGCCATGTTATTCTCGCTTCTAGTCTAATAAACTCCACTTCCTTCATATGACGAATACTTTCGTGGAAGTACTTGTCATTGAACTATTTCAAACGCTCTCACGACATCGCCGAAAGCAACCGGATGGGTACGCTTCATGATTCCCACCAAAGAATCTGCCTCGCCACGGAACATAAAGGTGGCGAATGGAACTTTCTGTTCCTCCGTGCATCCCAAGACATCGAATATCTTGGTAATTTGTTTTGACCCACATCTCCGCCTTTAATCGGATCCGCTTTCCCGAAATTCGTGGTCCCAACTCTTTGAACTGCTTTGGTTTGTGACCACCCGTGAATTGCTATCATTTCCTCCTCAGTATTTTGAACACGAGTCTCCTCGTCGATTTTGCATGAACTCGCAAAAAGCTTCTAAACATCCCCGTTCATCATCATCTCGCTTTCGGTGGTGTTGTTCACGGAGGAACATTGCCACTGTTACACGCTTCTCCTCGTTGGTAAAGATGCATCTCCACGGTCTCATTTACTCCAATCATAATATTCTCACGACATTCTCAAATCATCATAAAACAAGGGTTAATTAAGGAAATCAATATATCATATAATATCCCTATATATTGACCAACTAACAAATAAGCTTAGGTAGGACACACTAAATAAGGATTTAATCGCCTCTCCTCCTAGTTTCTATTCCCCGATCTCCGCCGAGAGATCATATCCCTAAGCTCGATATTAACCGTGACGCCCCCAAAATAGGTATACACAACACCCATTCTCGAGTCGCCAAATACATGGTACAAAAAAAGCAAACTACAACTTCAATAATACAAATGTCGTGTGAAATACGACAATATATATTAATGAGTTTAAATATAATATTGTCTTCTAGACAATATCTATACTCAAATAAATCCCCATCATAATTATTGATTCATTATTTTACAAAATGGTGAGGACTACTAAACAACTCTCTCTGAACCTTCATTCCATACCCCGACTAAGACTTCGCTACATTCTCGCCTCCCGAGAAGAAAAATGGAACAACAAGGAAAAGGGTGAGCTCAACTAGCCCAAGAAAGAATATTATGACTAAGATAATATACAACAAATTATCGTTAGTCTTCAACAGGAAAAATCGATAGAATACAATAGACAACAAGTTTCGGATCAATATTCGCAATGAAATAATAATTCATAGAAGAGTTACGTAGAGAATGAAATCTACTATAATCTATGAATTTAATACCCATCATCAATATTTTATCCTCGTAACATCAATCAATATGCATCCGGAATCAAATATTCATCTTTGCACTATGTGCCAAAGATATTCATCATTAGTCATGTTCATTTAAACACTGCTCATCTTTGCACTATTAAGCCAAAGATATTAATCAATCGGTCATGTTCATCTCAACACTGCTCATCTTTTTGACTACAGCCAAAAAGATATTCTTCAGAAATCATTCATCTTTGCACTACAGTGCCAAAGATATTCAATAATATCATCATTTAAGATCGAGGATGATGAAAATATTTTTAAAGAAACGAATCCAATTGAAACAAAATGACAAGGATTAAGGATTAAGGATTCGTACTTGGTTTTATCCACGCCCAAAAAATACCTCAAAAATAATCATAGTGGTGTAAAATTCAAGAATGATCAAAACATGGATACAATCGAGTTAGTATCCGAATAGATATTTTGACAAAAAGAAGAAATTTTATTTTTCTATGAATAGTCTTGGAGATCGTGAATAGTCTCAGAGTATCGTGAATAAAGGCCGTATCGTGAATAGTAACTCAGACACCAAAAGATAGAAATTCCACAAAAACATCTTCACGCTTCAATGAATAGTACTCGTGAATAGTAACTTCGTGAATAAGAACTCGCTGAATAGTAACTCGTGAATAGAACTCATGAATAAGAACCCATGAATAGTAACCCCGATATGAAAAAGTTCCAAATTTGATAAAAACTTCAGATCAACATTTCAAAGATAATGATATTGAAGAAATAATATCATTACGAAAAAATAATATCCCTTACCTCGAAAGATCAATACTTCTAAATTGAAACACCTGATATAAAGCTATGACTTGGACTTTGCACCGTATAGCAATACTCAAAGTATACTCAAAATACTCACAAGAATATACGCCGATAATATAGAGAGAAAACTTCAGCTTCTACGGTGTGATTTTCAATCCTAACCTAAGCACCCTATTTATAGGAAATTGCTTAGAACACCAAAGCAGAAAATTTAATAAATTAATATATATATATATATATATATCAAATTCATACGCCAACCTTAGAATTCAGATCCTAGCATTTCCCACATGCCACCTTCTAGAAAGAAACGATAAAAAATGTTTTTCATAAAATAAATAATTAAAACTTACAAAAATTAATTATTTGAGCTTGAACTTCAATAATTCATAATAAATAGCCCTTTCATCAAAAATTGAATCTCATGAGTTTTTATAGGAAATTCAATTCTCTACAACTTTGCAGAAGAAAGTTTTTCCAAATTCCAAATAGAAATTGACCAAATCCACAAACCAAGCGATTTTACAAAGCTATAATCAAATTTCAAACCAATAAATGGGGTCCAATGACATGTTTAACATGTTTTAAACATTTATTGCAACAAAAATACTCTTCCTCCTCGTATACTCATATATCCCACATTCGTTGTAAAAATATCACCGTTAATATATTATTAAAATAATATATTTAAATGAATTATTTTATCGAAAAAGATAAAATATTTATTTTCAACAATTGTCATTTTAAAAATTTTCTCCATCTATATCCACATAAAATCAATATTTTCCTCATCATATAAATCAATAATTAATTATTCACAAATAATATTACGAATCACAATATTGACAACCAGCGCTTCCAGAAAGAGGGGCTTTCAATAAGAATTTCTTCTTCTTGGCGCGCAATTAGGTGACCAAACCTCTCCTTAGATGTAACTTTCTAGACATTGCCAATAATGTTATCTAATAATATTATTCGGATAATATGAATTATTGCTTCGATAATGAAAGATATTTAGCGTAATGACAATTATTGAAACAACAAAGAATATAAAATATCAACGCAGTGAATTATTAACTCAATAAAATATCGAACAAGAATTATCGTAACCATTATTGAGTAGTGCCTTCTTCACGTAAGAATCAATAATTGGTGCAATACCAGTGCACTTCTTGTTCAACAACGCGTTATTAGTGTGTTTTAACCATAACGGTATTCCAACAAGATAATCTGTAATAACTACGCTGTTATTTAAAAACAACTTATATTTGTCGCTTTCTTCATCCAATCACTTTCCGTTATGGGCCCACACATGGTCAATAGTTTGTATCGAATATTCCCCACAAGATTTAATATTCCACCACCAAACGAATATTCCCAAACGATAATGAATATTTTATAACCACTTGCTTAATTTGAAATATTTGCATATTTAACCCTTAACTATCCACATTAATCAAATCAACCCTTACTATTTCAAAATAATAAATAAAGGAAATTCCTTTTTATTTAAAAATTTCGGGGTCTTACAGCCAGAGCTTTTGGGAAAGCTAGAGCCACTCAAGGTAGAAACTTGGATTAAGCAGATCACCAAGATATTTGATGTCTTGGGATGTACAGAGGAGCAAAAGGTTCCCTTTGCCACCTTTACGTTGCGAGGAGAGGCATATTACTGGTGGAAATCGGTAAAACGTAATCATCTTTCCGCACTGAAGATGTCTTGGGAGAATTTCGAAGAATTATTCAACGATAAATACTTTTCAGAGAGTATTCGTCACATGAAGGAGGTGGAATTCATCAAGCTGGAACAGAAAAATATGACCGTATCGCAATACGAGGCTAAGTTTACGAAGTTATCCCGGTTTGCATCCCATTTGGTAGATAATGAGGAGCGAATGACACGAATGTTTCTGCGAGGTTTGAAGCCTGAAATTCGTCAATACCTCATTTCTCACAAACTTTGTTTATATTATGATGTTATGAATAGGGCTAAGTTATTAGAGCGCGATTATGAGTCAGCTAAACCAAAAGACAACGACCAACAACACGATAGTAAATGTACCGGTGGCAACGGCCATCGGAACAATGATAACCATCGTGGAGGAAATTAATTATCATGCTAGAAATGGTAACCACTTCAGTGGTAATCATGGCTAAGATAATAGGAGAGGTGAACTAAGTGGGAATAACTTTAAGAAGAGAAGATTCAACAATGACGAAAAGACATCAGCAGCAGCACTAGCACCCATTTCTAAGGAAGTAGAATGATCACCGGTCGAATGCTATAAATGCGGACAGGAGGGACACATCAGTCGGAACTGTACGCAGAAACTCAAAGTGTGTTTCAATTACGGAAAAGAATGTCACTTAGCTCAATTTTATCGTGCAGCAAAGTCAAGTTCAGCTAGGATGGTGACACCAAAGGATGTCCCAGACAAGTCAAAGTCGGTAGTTTAAGGGAGAGCGTTTTTCGTGACTTTCCAAAAAGTGAGGAACCCGAACGACGTTATCACGGGTAAGCTAATCATAAACTCTTGCGAAGTCTATACCTTATTAGATACCGGTTCTACCCATTTTTTTTATTTCACCTGCTTGTGCTCAATGTTTGAACTTGACTCTAGAGAAATTGGACTTTGACTTATCTGTTGAAACTCCATTGGGAGAAACCTTCGATACATCCACCATTTATAAATATTGTTTAATTCAAATTGACACCCTCACATTACCTGTTGATCTTATCTCTTTGAAAATACTTGCATTCGATGTGATTTTAGGAATCAACTAGTTAACTACTCATCATGCTAAGATTGATTATTTTCGTAAGGTTGTTAGTTTTTATATTTCTAACCAACCTGTTATGCGAATTCAAGCAACCAAGCAACTAAAGTCAATCACTTTCATATCAAATCTTAAAGCCATTCGTTTATTGAAAAACGGATGTCAAGCTTTCTTATCCCATGTCACCGATTTAAGTAAAAATACGTCAGATTTGAATGATATTTCTGTTGTTAATAAATTTCCTAACGTATTTCCCGAAGAACTTTCTAGCCTACCCAGAGCGTGAAATTAAATTTTTTTATTAACCTTGAACCCGGTACAAAACCCATTTCCAAAACCTCATATCAAATGGCTCTTATTGAACTTCAGGAGTTAAAAACCCAACTACAGGAGTTGGTATCCGAGCCTCTATCTGGTGACTTCTTTTGTGGAACGCACTAAAGAGAAACTCTCTGTAGGGAACGTCATATTTGTGCGGTGATAAACTGATAGGTGCCATTGTGAGGAGCTATTCCAACGTGGGGATATGAGTCACAATTGAGAGCAACCTAAGTCAGTAATCGAAATACGTAGCTTTTTAGGCTTAGCTGGTTATTATCGAAGATTCGTGGAAGAATTTTCTCGAATCGCCACTCCATTAACTCAGTTGACTCATAAAGATACAAAATTCGAATGGAGCGAGGAATGTGAGAAGAGCTTCCAAGAACTCAAGAGGAAATTCATTTCAGCACTTATTTCGACAATACCATCCTGGAAAAGCGAACGTAGTAGCTGGCGCATTGAGCAGAAGATCGTATGCAGGTACGAGTGCGATATTGTCAAAACAGAAAGACCCATTTCTTATAACTTACAAATGATGGAGATAGAGTTAAAGACTCTAGGGACCCACATGATGATGTCAAATATATGAGTAGAACCGACTTTAATCAATAAAGTTAAAGATGTGGCTTATAGACTTGCCTTACCACCAAGTATGTCTCGTGTTCATAACGTTTTTCACATTTATATGTTACATAAATATGTAGAAGACCCAAACCACATTATTGAATTAGAACCAGATGAGATAACCGAAGATTTAACGTATGAGGAGGTACCTGTGAAGATCTTGGATAAGAAGAAGCATATTCTACGCTCAAAGGTTATATACCTCAAGTCAAAGTTTTATGGAGAAACCATGATATTTAGGAAATGACCTGGGAGTTAGAATCTGAAATGAAAGCAAGGTATCCTCACAGCTTCGACATTCCAGGTACATAAATTTTGGGGACACAATTTCATAAGGAGAGGAGATTGTAACACCCCGAATTTTATGAAATAAAAGTATTCAATTTTTTTATAATTATTATTTTATTTAGTAAATGATTAAATTGAAAAAAGGTTAAAGTTAAGGGTGATATGCATGTGAAAAATTTGGAAAGTAAGCAAGTGGTCATAAAATATTCGTTTGGTCTGGAAATATTCTTTTTTTTTGGGGAATATCCGTACGACAGCACAATCATTGTGGACCCCACAACGGAATGACTGTCGAATATAGAAAGCGACAAAGATAACCTCATTATAAAAATAACGGCAAAATTTTTACCATTAATTGTTGAAATACGGTGATAAAAGTACAATAATACGTGTTGTTGCACAGTAGCACATGGTATTGCACAGTGTCTCTGATTATTGATGCTTACGTAAGAAGTCACTCAGTCACATTCAATAATTACCACAGTAGTTGCTGTATAGTATCTCATATTATTGATTCAATTATTGTTAGTATCATCTGCACAATATTTTATATAATTAAATCAATAATTGAGACGACAAAGTTATTCATATTATTATTTGCATTATTGACAATGTCTAGAAAGTTCTATAGAGGAAAGGGGTTACGTTATTTAATTGTGCGCCAATATGGAGAAATTCTTATCGGAAAGCCCCATCTTTCTTGGGAATGATCTGGTTGTCAATATTGTGAGTTATAATATTAATGATGAATAATTGTAAAAGATTAAAAATATGTTGATTAAAGATAAATGATTTGTGGTAAATATTTATTCAATTTTTGATATAAATATAGGGATTTGTTATGAGGCGTTTGTTATAAGTTTGATTTATTATTCCATGAGGAGATGTACTAATTTTTCAGACTGTCGGTTGAAGTTATAATAATAAATCAACATGGACCGTTGGTTGAAGTTACTATTTAGTCTATTCTCCTATAAATAGAAGTTCATTCCTTCATTATTTCTTACGAATTCACTTAAACTCTAGATAGAGAAACTATGGAGAGAAAGAATAAGAGTATTCTGCTACTTCACTATTGTAGTATCCAATCTTCTACTAAGGTAAGGGGTATTATTTCTTTCGTATTCGTAAATGAAGTTATTTTCTTCATATTAATAAGGATTGTCATTCTATTCTTTATTAATTTATTATTATGACCAGAAATTGTGTATTGATATAATCATGACCTGTAATGTTACATACAAATGATGTGGTGAAAGTCCTATTTTGCCCGTAATGCATAGATGGATAGTTGTTTGGCATGATCATGACCACTGGTGATACTAACGAATATCCTTGGCCCGTAGTGAATGGATAATTCTGTGATGTGGATTATTTATTGAGTTGTGTTACAGGGATAAAATATTGATAATGGATTTTTAAATCATATAAGATAGTAGACATCATTTTCTACTTGACACTTCTAATGGATTGTTGTTTCCGCTACAATTGTTGATCTAAAACTTGTTATCTATTATATTCTATCAAATTTTTCCCTGTTGAGGACTAAGGCTAATTTGTTCTACATTATCTTAGTCATAGTATTCTTTACTAGGCTAGTTAAGCTCACCCTTTTCCTTTTGGTTCCATTGTTCTTCTCAGGAGGTGAGAATGTAGTTGGGACTAATCGGGGAGTGGAATAGTGGTTTGCATTTTTCTATTTTACATAGAAGATAGTAGTTTGCATTCTCTACTTAACTCTTCTAATGAATTATTATTTCCGCTGCGAATATTGATTTAAAACTTGTTGTCTATTGTATTCTATTAGATTTTTCCCTGTTGAAGACTAACGATAATTTGTTTGTATATTATCTTAGTCATAATATTCTTCTTGGGCTAGTTGAGCTCACCCTTTTCCTTTTGTTCCATTTTTCTTCTCGTGATGTGAGAATATAAGCGAAAATGCAGTCTGGGGTATGGAATGAAGGTTCTAGTGAGAGTTGTTTAGTAGTCCTCACCATTTTTGTAAAATAATGTATCAATAAATGTGATGAGGATTTATTTGAGTATAGATATTGTCTAGAAGATAATATTTGTATTCAAACTCACGCTTTCTTGTTGTAATAATAAAGTTGTAGTTGTTTACACTACGTATATTGACAACTCAAAATGGGTGATGTATACCTATTTTGGAGGCGTCCACAGTTGGTATCGAGCTTAGGATATGATCTCCGGCGAGATCGGGAATAGAACTAGGAGGAGAGACGAGTAAATCCTTCGCTAGTGTGTCCTACCTAAGCTTATTTGTTAGTTGGTCAAGATATAGGGATATTATGTGATATATTGATTTCCTTAATTAACCCTTGTTTTATGACGATGATTTGAGAATGTCGAATCGAGAATATTAACAATGGAAATGAGACCGTAGAGATGCCCAGACTCACCAATGAGGAGAACGTGCAACAGTCGGGCAATGTTCCTCCCGTGAACAACACCAATGAAGCGATGATGAACGAAGGGATGTTTAGAAGCTTTTGCGCTTCATGCAAAATCGCATTTAGGAGACTCGTGTTCAAAATACAGGAGAAATGATAGCAATTCACGGGTTATCACAAATGTTAGCAGTTCAAAGAGTTGGGACCACCAGAATTTAAGGAAAGCCAGATTCGATCATGGCGAAAACATGGGTCAAGCAAATTACCAAGATATTCGATGTCTTGGGATGCGGAGGAGAATCCATTCGCCACCTTTATGTTCCGTGGCGAGGTAGACTCTTTGGTGGGAGTCTCAGAAGCGTACCCATCCAAATTGTACTCGCATGTCTTGGGAGACATTTCAAACTATTTAATAACAAATACTTTCCTAAAAGTGTTCGCCATATGAAGGAAGTGGAGTTTATTAGGCGGAGCATAATAACATGACGGTGTCTCAATCACGAGGCAAAGTTTGCAGAAGTTATCTAGGTTTTGCACCTCATTTGGTGGAGAATGAGGAACGATGACGCGGATGTTTCTGAGAGGTTTGAAACCCGACATACCATAATATCTCATTTCTCATAAATTTTCTCTCTATTCAGATGTTGTAAACAGGGCTCAATTATTAGAGCGAGATAACGAGTACGGTCAACCAAGGGACCACAACCTGAGGATAATACTAGGAGATAACAAATAACAAAACAACGATATAACCAGCAGAGAAAGAAAAAAAGACGGACAAAATGGTAACCACTCTGGTGGTAATCAGGCCATGAAAATAGAAGAAGCGAGTCGGGAGGAGATTTTAAAAGAGGAGATTTAACAACGACCATGTGAAGACGACGGTCTTGCGTGGAATCGGTTCTAAGGGAGAAGAACGACCATTTGGTCATATGCTATAAATGCGGAAAGAGGGATATATCGATCCAAACGCCCACAACAGTTTCAAGGTATGCTATAATTATGGAAAGGAAGGACATATCGCTTTCGAGATTATGCGATAGGCGAAACCTAGTTCAATGGGGGACGGTGACTCAAAAGATCGTCCCGAGAAAAGTCAAAGTCAACGGTTCCTGGAAGAGCGTTTGTTGTGATCGTCAAAATGCTAAGAACCCAAATGAGGTGATCACGGGTAAGCTATTTATAAATTCTTGCAAAGTTTATACCTTACTTGATACCGGTGCTACCCATTCATTTATCTCTCCTGCTTGTGCTCAACGTTTAAACTTGACTCCGGAGAAATTAGACTTTGACCTATCTGTGGAAACTCCGTTAGGAGAAACTTTCATGTGGGGAGAAAGTGGAGATATATTCAGACCATAAAAGCCTTAAATATTTCTTCACTCAAAAAGAACTCAACATGCGATAGCGACGTTGGCTCGAGCTATTGAAAGACTACGACCACACTATTCAATACCATCCTGGAAAAGCGAACGTGGTAGTTAACGCGTTGAGTAGAAGATCATATGCAGGAATGAGTGCGATGATGTCAAGTATACGCATAGAGCCAACTTTACTAGAAAAAGTTAAGGTTGCTCAAGCCACCGACCCGGAGCTGATGTGTATGAAGAAGAAAGTACAAGAAGGTGCTATTCCAGAAGCGAGAATTGATGAAGAAGGAATACTTCGAGTCCACTCCAGACTTTGTGTCCCTAACGACTCTGATTTGAAGTACAAGATTATGATGGAGGCACACAATACACCATTTGCAATCCATCCTGGAAGTACCAAAATGTATCGTGATCTTCGACAAACATTTTGGTGGAACAATATGAAGAGAGAGATTAAAAAGTTTATCTCAACGTGTTTAACTTGTCAACGTGTAAATGCGGAGCATCTAGTACCTAAGGGTCCATTTCAACCACTTGAGATTTCGAAATGGAAGTGGGAACACATTACCATGGATTTCAAGCATTACGGGTCTTCCTACGCTTTTCTCAAGGCATCAATGCTATTTGGGTTATTGTTGATAGATTAACCAAGTCTCGCTCATTTCTTGAAATTCGGAGACTTATTCCTTGAACGCCTTGCTAGTATATATGTAAATGAGATTGTGAGGTTGGATGGCATGCCAAGATCCATAGTTTCTTGGATCGAGACCCAAGATTCACTTCAAGATTTTGGGTTAGCTTGCAAAAAGCTATGGGCACGGATTTATTTATCTTCGATTCGGCATATACCATCCTCAAACCAGGACGGACAATCGAGAGAGGACTATTCAAACTCTTGAAGATCTATTAAGACCACATGTCCTAGACTTCAAGGGCGGTTAGGATAAGTATTTACCATTGGTGGAATTCTCCTACAACAACAGTTATCGAGCAAGTATAGGTGTGGCTCCATTCAAGCATTATATGGATGAAAATGTCGCTTCCAAAGATATTGGGACGAGGTGGGTGAAGCAACATTGTTGGGACCCAAGTTGGTACGTATGACTACTTTTAAAAGATCCAAATGATTCGACAACGTATACAAATGACACAAGATCGACAAAAGAGTTATGCGGATCTTCATCGAAAGGACGTGGAATTTAGTATAGGGGATCATGTATTATTGCGAGTTGCTCCATGGAAGGGGGTTACAAGATTTGGGAATAGAGGAAAGCTCAATCCACCATTTATTGGTCCATTTCAAATTCTTGTCCGAGTAGGAAATGTAGCCTATAGACTCGCGTTACCTCCGAGTATGTCCCGTGTTCATAATGTGTTTCACATATCTCGTATTTAAATAAATATGTAAAAGACCAAACCACGTTATAGAGTTATAACCTACGAGATAGCCAAGACTTAACGTATGAGGAGGTACCACAAAGATCTTGGATAGGAAGGAGCATGTCCCACGCGCAAAGGTCATATCACACAAGTTAAAGTTTTTGGAGGAATCATGCTTATAGAGAAATGACACGGAATTGGAAACGGAAATGAAAGCGAGGTATCCTCACCTTTTCGAAACACCAGGTACGTACGTCAATTTCGAGGACAAAATTTCATAAGGAGGGGAGGTTGTAAAACCCCAACTTATTATTAATGAAATTTAATTTTCTCTATTTATTATTTTGAAATAGTAAGGGTTGATTTGATTAATGTGGATAGTTATGGGTAAAATACGCAAATATTTTAAAATAAGCAAGTGGTTATAAAATATTCATTGTTGTCGGGGAATATTCGTTTGGTCGTGGAATATTCTTCACGTCGGGAATATTCGTGCATTTACGGCGTAGTCTTTTATGGGCCCCATAACGGAAAGCGATTGGATGAAGAAAATGACAAATATAAAATGTTTAAAAATAACTATGCGTAGTTATTACCATAATTATCTTTATTAAAATACTCGGCGGTTAAAAACACAAAGACACCAGTATTGCACCAATTATTAATTCTTACGTAAGAAGGCACTACTCAATAATGGTTACGGAATTACTTGCTCAAAGATTTTATTGATTTAATAATTGTTGCGTTGATATTTTATATTCTTGTTGTTTCAATAATTGTCATTACACAATATTTTTCATTATCAAGCAATAATTCATATTATCTCAATAATATTATTAGATAACATTATTGGCAATGTCTAGAAAGTTCGCATCTAAGGAGAGGTTTGGTCACCTAATTGCTACGCAAGAAGAGAGAAATTCTTATTGAAAGCCCTTCTTTCCTGAACCGCACGGTTGTCAATATTGTGATTCTATAATATTATTTGTGAATAATTAATTTTGATTCATATGATGAGGAAAATATTGATTTTATGTGGATATAGATGGAGAAAATTTTTAATGTGACAATTGTTGAAAATTGAAATTTTATCTTTTTGATAAAATAATTCATTTAAATATATTATTATATTTTAATAATATAATAATGATGATATTTTTACGATGAATGTGGGATATATGAGTATATGTGGAGGAGGAGTATTTTGTTACCAAAAAATATTTAAAGCATGTTTTATGTGTCGGTGGACCCCATTTCTTGACCAAATTTGATTATAACTCAGAAAATTGCCCGCTTATGGATTTCTTTACCAATTTCTGCTTGGAATTTGGAAAAACTTTCTTACGTAAAGTTGTAGAAATTGAATTTCATATAAAAAACCATGAAGTTTCAATTTTCCGACAAAAGGACTATTTATTGTGAATTATTGAAATTCAAGCTCAAATAATTGATTTTGGAAGTTTAAAATATTTTAAATAACAAAACGTTTTTTTTCATTATGGTGTGTTACACATGTGTGTTGAATGAGTTGAATTCAGTTCTTGGAAGGTTAGGCGTAGGAAAATTTAATTTATATATTAATATTATATTAAATTTTCTCGCTTTGGTGTTCTAAGCATTTTCCTATAAATAGGGTGCTTAGGTTAGAATTGAAAATTACACCGTAAATCAAGTTTTCTCTCTATATTATCGAGCATATTCTTGTGAGTATTTTGAGTATATTTTGAGTATTGCTATACGGTGCAAGTTCAAGTCATAGCTTATATCCTGTTTTTCATTGTAAGTCTTGATCTTTCTAGGTAAGGGATATTTTTTTTAATGATATTATTTATTCTAATATCATTATGCTTAAAAGTATTGATCTGAACTTTTAATCAAATTTGGAACTTTTAGTGTAGGAGTTACTATTCACGATACAAAGACCATTCACGATACTGGTCTTATTCAAGAATACTACCTATATTCATCAAAAATGAAAATTTTCCTTTTCGTCCAAAATATCTACTCGGATACTAGCTTTGATTGTATCCATGTTTTGATCATTCTTGAATTTTACACCACTATGATTATTTTTGAGGTATTGTTGGACATGGATAAAACAAAGTACTAATCATTAATCCTTAATCCTTGTCATTTTGTTTCACCGGATTCGCTTTCTTTAAAAATATTTTCATCATCCTCGGTCTTAAATGATGATATTGTTGAATATCTTTGGCTTTGTAGTGCGAAGATGAATGATTTCGATGAATATCTTTGGCTCAGAGTGCAAAGATGAATATTTGATTCCGATATATATTGATTGATGTTATAGGGATAAAAGATGAGCGATGAACTTTTAAATTCATACATAGAAGATAGTAGTTTGCATTCTCTACCTAACTCTTCTAATGAATTATTATTTCCGCTACTGAATATTGATTTAAAACTTGTTGTCTATTGTATTCTATTAGATTTTTCCCTGTTGAAGACTAACGATAATTTGCTGTATATTATCTTAGTCATAATATTCTTTACTGGGCTAGTTGAGTTCACCCTTTTCCTTTTTGTTCCATTTTTCTTCTCGTGATGCGAGAATATAAGCGAGTAATTAGCCTGGGTATGGAATGAAGGTTCTAGAAAAGTTGTTTAGTAGTCCTCACCATTTTGTAAAATAATGTATCAATAAATGTGATGAGGATTTATTTGAGTATAGATATTGTCTAGAAGATAATATTTGTATTCAAACTCACAGCTTTCTTGTTGTAATAATAAAGTTGTAGTTGTTTCTTCGCACCATGTATTGACAACTCGTAATGGGTGATGTATACCTATTTTGGGGGCGCCACAGCTTGGTATCGAGCTTAGGGATATGATCTCCATGAGATCGGGGAATAGAACTAGGAGGGAGAGATGAGTAAATCCTTCGCTAGTGTGTCCTACCTAAGCTTATTTGTTAGTTGGTCAATATATAGGGATATTATGTGATATATTGATTTCCTTAATTAACCCTTGTTTTATGACAGTATTTGAGAATGTCGAATCGAGAATATTAACAATGGAAATGAGACCGTGGAGACGCTCAGTGTACTTACCAACGAGGAGAACGTCAACAAATGTGGCAATGTTCCTCCTGTGACCAACACCAATGAAAGCGATGATGAACAAGGGATGTTTAGAAGCTTTTGCAGTTCATGCAAAATCGCATTTAGGAGACTCGTGTTCAAAATACTGAGGAAATAATAATAGCAATTCACGGGTTGACACAACACACCAGCGCTCAAAGAGTTGGGACCACCGAGAATTTAAGGAAAGCCAGATCCGATCATGGCGTAAACATGGGTCAAACAAATTACCAAGATATTCGATGTCTTGGGATGCACGGAGAATCCATTCGCCACCTTTATGTTCCGTGGCGAGGCGTATCACCGGTGGGAGTCTCGTGAAGCGTACCCATCCAAATCGTGACTCAAAGATGTCTTGGGAGACATTTCAGAAACTATTTAATGACAAATACTTTCCTAAAAGTGTTCGGCTCATATGAAGGAAGTGGAGTTTATTAGATCGGAGCGAGAATAACACGACGGTGTCTCAAGAAGAGGCAAAGTTTGCGAGTTATCCGTGTTTGCACCTCATTTGGTGGAGAATGAGGAACGATGACGCGGATGTTTACGAGAGGTTTGAAACCCCTAAGATACGACAATATCTCATTTCTCATAAATTTTCTCTCTATCAGATGTTGTAAAAGCAGGCTCAATTATTAGATCGAGATAACGAGTACGGCCAACCGAGGGACCACAACCGAGATAATAATGGAGATAGCGGTCAACAAAACAACGATAACCAAAGAAAGAAAAAAGACGGACAAAAATGGTAACCACTCTGGTGGTAATCATGGCCATGAAAATAAAAAGAAGCGAGTCGGAGGAGATTTTAAAAGAGGAGATTTAACAACCACTATGTGAAGACGACAAAGGCTTAAGAAGAATCGGTTCTAAGGGAGGAGAACGACCACCGGTCATTATATGCTTATAAATGCGGAAAGAGGGACATATCGGTCCAAACCGCCCACAACAGTTCAAGGTATCCTATAATTGTGGAAAGGAAGGACATATCGCTTCGAGATTATGCGATAAGCGAAACCTAGTTCAATGAGGGACGGTGACTCAAAAGACCGTCCCGAAAAAGTCAAAGTCAACGGTTTCGGAAGAGTGTTTGTTGTGATCGGTCAAAATGCGAGGAACCCAAACGAAGTGATCACGGTAAGCTATTTATAAATTCTTGCGAATTTTATACCTTACTTGATCTGGTGCTACCCATTCATTTATCTCTCCTTGCTTGTGCTCAACGCTTAAACTTGACTCGGAGAAATTAGACTTTGACCTATCTGTGGAAACTCATTAGAGAAACTTTCATCACATCCACATCGCTTATAAATCTTGTTTGATTCAAGTTGGCACCATTGCCTTACCCGTTGACCTTATCTCTTTAAAGATACTTGCTTTTGATGTGATTTTAGGGATTGATTGGTTAACTACTCATCATGCCAAAATTGATTGTTTTAAAAGGTTGTTAGTTTTATATTCCTAACCAACTGTTGTATTTAATTCAAGCAACTAAACCATTAAAATCAATCACCGTCATATCTAATCATAAAACTATTCGCTTATTGAAAACGAATGTCAAGCTTTCTTAGCCCATGTTATGGATTTGAATAAAGACACGCCAAATTTGAATAATATTCTGTTGTTATTGACTTTCCGGACGTATTTCTGAAGAACTTCCCTGTCCTACCCCGTAACGTGAAGTTGAATTCTTTATTGATCTTGAACTTGGTACAAAGCCCATTTCTAAAACCCCATATTGAATGGCTCCTATTGAACTTCGGAGTTAAAGGTCCAACTACGGAAATTGTTGGACATCGGTTTCATTCTTACTAGTACATCTCCTTGGGTGCTCTGCTTTATTCAGAAAGAAGAAAGACGGGAGTATGCGACTTTGTAATTACTTATCGGAAATTGAACCATGTCACCATCAAGAATAGGTATCCTCTACCTCGTATTGATGACTTGTTTGACCCGATTCAGAGGGCACAATTTTTTCAAAGATCGATCTTAGCTCGGATATCATCACCAAGATTAGAATCGAGGATATTCCAAAGACTACCTTTAGAACTTCGATGCGGGCATTATGAATTCTTAGTCATGTCTTTTGGATTGACTAATGCTCCTACTGGCTATCATGGATATGATGAACCGAGTATTCAAGGAATATTTGGATCAGTTCGTTGTTGTCTTTATTGATGACATCCTCATATATTCCAAGAGTCATGAAGATCATGAGCACCATTTGAAGCTGGTACTCCAAAGGCTTCATGAAAACAAACTATATGCCAAATTAAAGAAATGCGAGTTCTGGCTTGAGGAAGTAGCATTTCTTGGGCACGGTGTCAAAACATGGAGTATCCGTGGACCCGGCCAAGATTGAAGCAATACAAAGTTAGGAGCAACCAAGTTTGGTGGATCAAGCACGTAGCTTTAGGGCTTAGTCGGTTATTATCGGAGATTCGTGGAAGGATTTTCTCGAATCGCTACTCCATTAACTCAAATTTGACTCGGAAAGATATAAAATTGTGATGGAATGAGGAATGCGAGAAGAGTTTCCAAGAGCTCAAGAGAGACTCATTTCTAAGACTGCTCTAACAATACCATCCGGTTCGGATGGATTTGTTATCTCTGACGATGCTTCTAGCAAAAGGGTTAGGATGTGTTCTCATGCAACGTGGGAAAGTCATAGCTTTATGCCTCGAGAAAACTTAAAGAATATGAGAGGAATTATCCTACTCATGATCTAGAGTTAGCGGCAAGCCGATCATTTCGCTTAAAGATATGGAGGCACTATCTATACGGGGAGAAAGTGGAGATATATTCAGACCATAAAAGCCTTAAATATTTCTTCACTCAAAAAGAACTCAACATGCGGCAGCGACGTTGGCTCGAGCTATTGAAAGACTACGACCACACTATTCAATACCATCCTGGAAAAGCGAACGTGGTAGCTAACGCGTTGAGTAGAAGATCATATGCGGGAATGAGTGCGATGATGTCAAGTATACGCATAGAGCCAACTTTAATAGAAAAAGTTAAGGTTGCTCAAGCCACCGACCCGGAGCTGATGCGTATGAAGAAGAAAGAAAGTACAGAAGGTGCTATTCGTAAACGAGAATTGATGAAGAAGGAATACTTGAGTCCACTCCGGCACTTTGTGTCCCTAATGACTCTGATTTGAAGTACAAGATTATGATGGAGGCACACAATACACCATTTGCAATCCATCCTGGAAGTACCAAAATGTATCGTGATCTTCGACATACATTTTGGTGGAACAATATGAAGAGAGAGATTGCAAAGTTTATCTCAACATTTTTAACTTGTCAACGTGTAAAAGCGAGCATCTAGTACCTAAGGGTCCGTTGCAACCACTTGAGATTCCGAAATGGAAGTGGGAACACATTACCATGGATTTCATTACGGGTCTTCCTACGGCTTTCTCAAGGCATCAATGCTATTTGGGTTATTGTTGATAGATTAACCAAGTCTCGCTTCATTTCTTGCCGACACGGAGACTTATTCCTCGAACGTCTTGCTAGTATATATGTAAATGAGATTGTGAGGTTGCATGGCATGCTAGTATCCATAGTTTGGATCGTGACCCAAGATTCACTTCAAGATTTTGGGTTAGCTTGCAAAAAGCTATGGGCACGGATTTACGATTGGGCTCGCATACCATCCTCAAACCAGACGGACAATCGTAGAGGACTATTCAAACTCTTGAAGATCTATTAAGACCCTGTGTCCTAGACTTTCAAGGCGGTTGGGATAAGTATTTACCATTGGTGGAATTCTCCTACAACAACAAAGCTTATCGTGCAAGTATAGGTGTTGCTCCATTCAAGCATTATATGGACGAAAATGTCGCTCTCCAAAGATATTGGGACGAGGTGGGTGAAGCAACATTGTTGGGACCCAAGTTGGTATGCGTATGACTACGGAAAGATCCAAATAATTCGACAACGATACAAACAAAGACAAGATCGACAAAAGAGTTATGCGGATCTTCATCGAAAGGACGTGGAATTTAGTATAGGGGATCATGTATTGTTGCGAGTTGCTCCATGGAAGGGGGTTAAAAGATTTGGGAAGAGAGGAAAGCTCAATCCACGATTTATTGGTCCATTTCAAATTCTTGATCGAGTAGGAAATGTAGCCTATAGACTCGCGTTACCTCCCGAGTATGTCTCGTGTTCATAATGTGTTTCATATATCTCATACTTCAGAAATATGTGAAAGACCCGAACCACGTTATAGAGTTAGAACCGGATGAGATAGCCGAAGACTTAACGTATGAGGAGGTACCTGTCAAGATCTTGGATAGGAAGGAGCATGTCCTACGCGCAAAGGTCATACCACAAGTTAAAGTTTTGTGGAAGAATCATGCTATAGAGGAAATGACCTGGGAATTGAAAACGGAAATGAAAGCGAGGTATCCTCACCTTTTCGAAACACCAGGTACGTACGTCAATTTCGAGAACGAAATTTCATAAGGAGGGGAGGTTGTAAGACCCCAACTTATTATTAATGAAATTTAATTTTCTCTATTTATTATTTTGAAATAGTAAGGGTTGATTTGATTAATGTGGATAGTTATGGGTAAAATACGCAAATATTTCAAAATAAGCAAGTGGTTATAAAATATTCATTATTGTCGGGGAATATTCGTTTGGTCGTGGAATATTCTTCATTGTCAGGGAATATTAAATATTTACGGCCATGATCTTTTTTGTGGGCCCCATAACTGAAAGCGATTGGATGAAGAAAACGACAAATATAAAATGTTTAAAAATAACTACGTAGTTATTCACTGCTAATCTTTATTAAAAATACTTTCGGCGGTTAAAACACAAGAAGACACTCAGATTGCACCAATTATTGATTCTTACGTAAGAAGGCACTACTCAATAATGGTTACGAGTAATTACTGCTTCAATATTTTATTGATTTAATAATTGCTTGTTGATATTTTATATTCTTTGTTGTTTCAATAATTGTCATTACACAAGATTTTCATTATCGAGTAATAATTCATATTATCCTAATAATATTATTAGATAACATTATTGGCAATGTCTAGAAAGTTACATCAAGGAGAGGTTTGGTCACCTAATTGCATGCTACCAAGAAGGAGAAAATTTTATTGAAAGCCCCTCTTCCTGTGAACCTGCCTCGGTTGTCAATATTGTGATTCTCAGTAATATTATTTGTGAATAATTAATTATTGATTCATATGATGAGGAAAATATTGATTTTATGTGGATATAGATGGAGAAAATTTTTAATATGACAATTGTTGAAAATTGAAATTTTATCTTTTTTTTGATAAAATAATTCATTTAAATATATTATTATATTTTAATAATATAATAATGATGATATTTTTACGATGAATGTGGGATATATGAGTATATGTGGAGGAGGAGTATTTTTGTTACCAAAAATATTTAAAGCATGTTTTATGTGTCGGTGGACCCCATTTCTTGACTGAAATTTGATTATAGCCTGTAAAATTGCCCGTTTGTGGATTTCGGTCAATTTCTGGTTGGAATTTGGAAAAAATTTCTTCTGTAAAGTTGTAGATAATTGAATTTCCTATAAAAAACGCGAGTTTCAAATTTTCTGACAAAAGGACTATTTATTGTGAATTATTGAAGTTCCGAAGCTCCAAAATAATTGATTTTTGGAAGTTTAAAATATTTTAAATAACAAAAACGTTTTTTTCATTATGGTGTGTTACACATGTGTGTTGAATGAGCTGAATTCAGTTCTTGGAAGGTTGGCGTAGGAAAATTTAATTTATATATTAATATTATATTAAATTTTCTGTTTTGGTGTTCTAAGCATTTTCCTATAAATAAGGTGCTTAGGTTAGAATTGAAAATTACACCAGAAACTGAAGTTTTCTCTCTATATTATCGAGCATATTCTTGTGAGTATTTTGAGTATATTTTGAGTATTGCTATACGGTGCAAGTTCAAGTCATACCTATATCCGGTGTTTCAGCTAAAAGTACTGATCTTTCGAGGTAAGGGATATTATTTTTTTAATGATATTATTTATTCTAATATCATTATGCCGAAGTATTGATCTTAACTTTTTAATCAAATTTGGAACTTTTAGTGTCAGGGTTACTATTCACGATATCTGGCACCCATTCACGATACTTGATTATTCACGAATACTAAGACTATTCATCGAAAAAATGAAAATTTTCCTTTTCGTCCAAAATATCTATTCGGATACTAGCTTTGATTGTATCCATGTTTTGATCATTCTTGAATTTTACACCACTATGATTATTTTTGAGGTATTGTTGGACATGGATAAAACAAAGTACTTAATCCTTAATCCTTAATCCTTGTCATTTTGTTTCAATTGGATTCGTTTCTTTAAAAATATTTTCATCATCCTCGCC
Organism: Panax quinquefolius; assembly: GCA_020205615.1. Lineage (NCBI taxonomy): Eukaryota > Viridiplantae > Streptophyta > Magnoliopsida > Apiales > Araliaceae > Panax > Panax quinquefolius. The sequence goes on along the minus strand of CM035155.1, from coordinate 42,349,816 downwards.
TTAAATGATGATATTATTGAATATCTTTGGCCCGTAGAGTGCGAAGATGAATGATTTCTTATGAATATCTTTGGCCCAGTAGTGCAAAGATGAATATTTGATTCCGATATTTATTGATTGATGTTACGTGGATAAAAGATGATTTGAACTTTTAAATTCATACATAGAAGATAGTAGTTTGCATTCTCTACTTAACTCTTCTAATGAATTATTATTTCTCACTGCGAATATTGATTTAAAACTTGTTGTCTATTGTATTCTATTAGATTTTTCCTATCAAGACTAACGATAATTTGTTGTATATTATCTTAGTCATAATATTCTTTATTTGGCTAGTTGAGCTCACCATTTTCTTTTGTTCCATTTTTCTTCTCGGATGCGAGAATATAAGCGAGTACGAGCCTGGGTATGGAATGAAGGTTCTAGAGAGAGTTGTTTAGTAGTCCTCACTATTTTTGTAAAATAATGTATCAATAAATGTGATGAGGATTTATTTGAGTATAGATATTGTCTAGAAGATAATATTTGTATTCAAACTCACAGTTTTATTGTTGTAATAATAAAGTTGTAGTTATTTCTGTACCATGTATTGACAACTCAGAATGGGTGATGTATACCTATTTTGGGGGCGTCACACCATACCCCGACTCGATCCCGTTATGTTCTCACCTCCTGAGAAGAAAAATGGAACAAAAAGGAAAAGGGTGAGCTCAACTAGCCCAATAAAGAATATTATGACTAAGATAATATACAACAAATTATCATTAGTCTTCAATAGGGAAAAATCTGATAGAATATAATAGACAACAAGTTTTAGATCAACAAATACAATGAAATAAGAATCCATTGAAGAGTCACGTAGAGAATGAATTCTACTATCTTCTAAGATTTAAGAGTCCATCATCAATATTTTATCCCTGTAACATCAATCAATATACATCTTTTAATCAAATATTCATCTTTGCACTACAGAAGCCAAAGATATTCATTTATTTCACCGGTTGGTCATGTTCATCTCAACACCGCTCATCTTTGCACTATGGGCCAAAGATATTCATCGATTAATCATTCATCTTTGCCTCTACGTGCCAAAGATATTCAAGAATATCATCATTTAGGACCGAGGATGATGAAAAATATTTTAAAGAAAATGAATCCAAAGAGACGTAAGAACAAATATTAGGGATTAGATATAATGCTTTTATCCAAGATCAATAATACTTCATAATAACCAATTGTGAAACAGTAATTCAAAATAAAGATCAAAACATGGATACAATCAAAGATAGTAACCATAATAGACATCTTGACAAAAAGAAGAAAATTTCATTTTTCGAAGGAATAATGTCAGATTCGTGAATAAAATCGATACGTGAATAAAAACCCTACACAAAAAGTTCCAAATTTGATTAAAAAGTTCACCAATATTTCGGATAATGATATTGAAGAAAATAATATCATTTAAGAAGAAAATAACATCCCTTACATCAAAATAACTTGATTTTTGATCTAATATCTGATAGAAAAGTCGAAGGAAACTTGTGCTTAACAAAGAACTCTCAAAGTATCAAAATATTCACAAAAATACGCCGAGAATCTAGAGAGAAAGAAAACTTGTTTCGTGTTATTTTCAATTCTAACATAAAGCGTCTATTTATAGAAAAATGCTAGAACGCCATAGAGACTAAAATAATAAAATATTATTATTTCTTTCTTTTTTCTCTACGCACACCTTTGGAAAAATCAAGCATGCCATCTTGGAAGAAAAAAATAGCAGCCCATGTGTATTCAACACCAACCCAAAAGTGGGTCCCACCCATAAATTAATAAAAATTATTTTATTTTTTGAAACTTCAACAATTCATAGAAAATAGCTCGTTTATTAGAAAAAATACGAATTTTATGTCCATTCCACACGAAATTGAATTCTCTACAACTTTGTAGCTTTGAGTTTTTCCAAATTTCAACTAGAAAATATCCGAAATCAATAAACGGGTGATTTTTAATACCTCCATTCTGACAAAATACTGATAAAACACCTCAGCATTAATTCCTTCATTTATAACCACATAAATAAATCCATCATTTATATCCACATCAAATAAATATTTTCTTATCATATAAATCAATAATTAATTATTCACAGATAATATTACAGAATCACAATTATGACAACCAGACCAGTAGAGGGGGCTTTCCAATAAGAATTTCTCCTCATCTTGCCGCAATTGAATTAGGTGACCAAACCTCTCCTTGTATGTAACTTTCTAGACATTGCCAATAATGTTATCTAATAATATTATTCAAATAATATGAATTATTGATCCGATAATGGAAAATATCATGCAGTGACAATTATCAAACAACAATAATATTAAATATCAACGCAATAATTATTGAATCAATAAAATAAAATATTGAACAAGAACTACTATAACAATTATTGAGTAGTGCCTTCACGCATTTAATCAATAATTCAATAATACTATCTGCAAACACCGCAATACACTTGTGCCACCCACGCCAGACATCAGTATTTTAACCACCGTATATTCGACAAAGGTTAATCAGTAATAACCACGCGTTATTTATAAAAACTCATACTTTGTCGCTTTCTTCATCCGACAGCTTATTCTTACATTATGAGCCCCACGAATGGTTATACGCCGTCATTATGAATATTCCCAAACAAAAAGAATATTCCACCACCAAAAGAATATTCCCAACAAAATGAATATTCTATAACCACTTGCTTATTTTATAAAATTTGCACATTTCACCCATAACCAAAGCATTATAACAAATTAACCCTTATTAATTTAGAATAATGAATAAAGAAAATTCAATTTTATTTATAATAAGTTGGGGTCTTACAATTAGAGTCGAGCAAAAAACTCTTGAAGGACTCAAAGGTGCACGGGATAATTTGAGTTGGGTGGAGCGGGGCTCAGGATGACTCTGGAAAAGTTGCTGAGACACGTTTGCCTTGGGCGTGGTGGAGTAACATTAGAGTCGAGCAAAAAGCTCTTGAAGGACCCAAAGGTGAAGTATGATTTGAATCGGGTGGAGCAGGGCTCAGGATTACTCTAGGAAAATTTCTCAGACACGTTTGCTTCCGGCGTGGTGGAGTAGTATTAGAGTCGAGCAGAGCTCTTGAAGGATTCAAAGAAGGTGTGCTTAATGGTGAATACTCTAGTATGATACTTGTGATGGGTATTCAAGTGAAAGGCGGAGATTGTTGGGATATTTCACATGAATCTCACATTGGATAAATTCAAGAGTGTAGATGGGTTAATAAGTATGGTAGAGGCTCAACCTAATAAGTTAACCTTTTAGGTAAGGAGGTGGTCTAACATACTTATTGTGTCAGTCTACACAGGTGTGCGCTGCATGGTGATGAATTGATGTGGGATGGATCGTACAATTCCGCTACAGATATTGTCTACGAGACAATATTTGTATTAAAACTCATAGCGTATGTTCTGTCTTATTTTACACGATAATTAACAGTTGTATAAATGAAGTTGTATTTGATTTCTATATCGTATATCTGGCGACCCAGAATGGCTTGTGTGGACCTATTCTGGGGGCGTCACAAATATCTCAATATATTATAAAATAGTGTGAAAATAATTGTATTGAGAATTTAAGTTGAGTGTGGATATTGTCGTATTAGTTACGGTATAATATTTGTATTGAAACTCACAGTATATGTATTGTATTTTATACAACAGTTTAATAACTGTAAATAGAAAAATTTATATTTAAATTTTGTAATAAATATTTGATAATTTAAAATAGATTGTGTTGTCGTATTTTGAGAGTGTCACGTACGTGGTAGAGAAATTACATTGTTAAACTCGAGGATCGTTCTTCTTTTTCCTTCTTCTTTTTCTTTTTTTTTTCGCAAAGGTGACTCATTTTGTAAAACAAAGGGAGTACATACGAGAGCAGATCCTATGTCTTCAATTTTCTTGTCCTCTTATGTCCCTTCACTCAAATTTTGACACCTACTCTCTTACTTAATACTAATTAATTCTAAAATTAAATAAAAGAACATGTGTCAAAATTTAAGTAGAAGGACACAAGAGATAGGGAATTTGAGAACAGAGGATCTGCAATCATTACGTACGTTTGTCAGTTTGTGAGTAGTCTAATTACCTATATATATACTATAATATTGAACATTTGCGAGGCTCAAGTCTTGGCTTATTTTGGTTGACCACGTCTGAGATTGGCTTTGGATAATGAGTTTTATTTTCCCGGGTTTTTTAAAGTGTATTTTTGTGGTGGGAAGGGGGAGAGGGGGACGGGCAGATTAGAGTTGGATAGAGAAAAAAATGCCTATTAAATGTAATGCCCCACGCATTGAACTCATATGACTTTAGGTCTTTGAAGTAGTTTAATTTTGACTAATAATAATATCAATAATTGGTATTAGTTGGAATAATACATGTTTAAGTTTACGTCAGGATGAGAAGATTCAGCACAAAGGTGTTCCTCCTGTCGGTGCCGTGGGCTTTAAGAATGTATTATTTGAATAAACTAAGTAATACAACTGTGATCCTGGTCAACAGGCTTAAGTAAATTTATGAGCTAATTTAGTAATACAAGTAGTGTGTTTCCTCAAGTCTAGGAGAAGCATTCAGGTGAAACACTTTCTGCTAAAAAAATTGTTTTTTTTTTGCCTTAGTATACAGATAACTTCAAGTCTCTGCAGAAACATAATTTTAGAAATATTTAGTGATGGGTAATGCAAAGATATGATGATATTGGAACCACTTTTTTTATTTATTTATTTTTATTATTTTTTATTTTTTATTTTTGTGGTAAGAAATATCGACACAACAGAAGTAGCCTAGATTTTTTGTGCAGTAATTTCTGATGCCTTCACATTTACTAGCCTAGTTGTGAATTTCTGTGGGTGCATTTGGTACCACCAAGATAATGGATGGTTTTAGGATACCATGATACTTGAAGTCATTTGGAATCTATAGCTAAAAGGGTTTTACCTTTTCCTCTTTCTTTTTTGGGCTTTTAGGTTTATGAAAGATTGAACTCATTGGAATTAGGGAAGTAAAAGATTCGAATCTCAGCGAACATTTTAATGCTCAGATTTGACTCAATTTGAAAAAATTGAGCTCGAATTTGACTTGGATTCAATTAAAGATTTTTAATTTTGTGTCAAATTCGACTTGGATCATTACTCGAACCAACTCGGTTCATAAGTACTCGATTCGTTTACAAAACGAGTTACTCATGAGCCTTCAAATCGAGCTTCGAATATGAGCTGTTTCACTTAAAACTGAACCACTACATACTAAATTGATTACTGAACTAATGTTTATATATAAAAGTTTTTCGCTTTTATTTATGTAAAGAAATTACAAAGAATGTAATACAAATTGACAATCAATTCATTAATTTATCCAAGTACAAGCTTACACAATTTCATACTACACTTTATAAGTTATAAAGATTGATACAAATATCATATATTTAGCTTGCTAATATGGATCAGACTAGTATTCGAATATGATCCATCAAGCAGGTATCGAATATGGTTTGAGAAAAAATGAAATGCTCAGACCCTAATATGAGCGAACACTGGTATATTTGAATTCGACTCGTGTATTATTACACAGAAAACAAGTATGGATCGTATTCGAGTCGGATCAACTTCGAATTCGAGTTTTGAATCATATTTTTGAGCCGATCTCGAGTCCAGTACTAAACTACTCGCCTCGGCTTACACTCCTAATTGGTATATGAAAATTGTGTAAATATTACGGTATAACTGATAACAGTCATGCTTAACACGTAAGAATCTATTGATTATTTTAAAACAAATAAAAATTAAAGATTGGCATTCGCCTTATTTGGACTAGTTAGGAAAACGAGGTTCCATGTGTTAGCATCTCATGTGTTGTTAGAATGATATTAGTTTTCTAATTAGCGACCGTTTTACTAAATTTAGAAGTTTTAAATTAAATAATGGCTCTTAAATCATCTTAAGCTAGTAAACAAGGTATTAAGTCTCTCTCATTTTTATCTGTTTTTTCAGTATCGTGTCATATGTGGCTGGTGTAAACTTTAATAAAATACATGCCTAAATTTAGTAGTCTCTTTCCAAGTTTAAGGGTCTGACCTTTTAACACGTCCATCCTCTAAACTAAGTTTTTAGAATAATAATTAGAATAATAATATTATCTATCATACACACACACACACACAAAAGGAAGAGACATATGGACATAAAAGAATGATTTATTTATATTTTAAGTTTTATTAAAGTATTTTTTTTAGTGCCACGTTATTCCGTATCCTACCGTTCATTTTATGTTTAGATTAATGTTTTACTAGGATCAATAACACCCATAAATTGATTAGACGTGTTTTGGAAATGTTCCATATAGGTGAGCTCATAAAAACAAGTAAGAGTGCTTCTATATGGACCGGAAAATGGGACAGGAAAATAGAATATTTTTATTTTATTTTTTTTATTGTGATTAAAAAAATGTATAGATTTATTTTAACAGAAATTTTATTAAAATATAGTATTTTAGGTGTAATTTAGATACACCTAAAACACTATATTTTATTTTACTATAATTTGGATACAAACTTATTTTTTATATGTATCCAAATTATACCTAAAACATTATATTTTATAAAAATTCATGTTGAAATAAATACTATACATTTTTTAGAGTCACAATAAAAAAAAAAAAAAAAAAGTGAAAATGTCCCATTAACCGGTCCGCCAAGACTTATTGAACAAATAAAGTAATGAAAATGGTTGTTTTTTAGATTTCGAAATGTCCCCTCTTCTCCATTACATCAACTCTTTAATTTTTTTTTCTACATAAAAATTAAAATAAATACTTATTATGAATGAAATTAATATCTATCACTTAATTTATTTTATTGATTTTATAATTACAATAAAATTCAGATCAATCACATATTTTTACAATATGAAGAATAAGTCATTCTTAACATAAATCTTGGGTTAATTTTTGTTAATGATTTTTAATTATTTTTTTTCTGTGCCCCGTGTTGCGATAATTTAATAATTGCTAAAATAATTTAAATTAAGATAAATAAAAAAAATCAAATTGGTCTTTTCTTTGTATCTTAATAAATGCCAAAGCCACCATGTTCAATGTAAGTATATTAGATTACACTAATTTCGAGGAAATTCAATTCAATAAAAAAAATTACTATCAGTACTCTATATATTCTCTTCCGCTTCCGTAGGACTACAAGCGAAGCGAGCAAGCCAGGTCTATATTATGGAATATGGAGTATGTATTTGGTTGTGATAGACTGATGGTAAATTATTTATTTATTTTATAACAAATTTACATAAAAATATATACTAATTCTATCCCCAAATAAGTGTTTGATTTAGTTTTTAACTTTTACTACTACTTCTTAGCAAAAACAACAGCAAATGGTAATTTTGAAGGGGATTTTTTTGACTGCATTGGATAACTTTAGCATAAAGGATGGTATCAAATTTTCACAATACTAATACTAATACTAATACTAATACTAGTAATAAACAATACTAATAGTAGTAATAAACAAATAGATATGTAAAGGAATTAGCTCATCCATGACCTATAATGGTCATAAATATGACCTAGAAACATGAACCTTTTTCTTTAATTTCTCGTTGATTAATTAATTAATTAGCTTTTCTTGAAATCAAAGTAATCAATTATCAATTCAAAGATATTGCCTTACAAAACAAACTACCCCCTCCATTGTTTCAATACCATCTAATACAATTAAAGTGTGTGTGGGTGTGTGTATATATATATATATATATATATATATATATATGCAAAGGTTAAGGAGTCAAAATTAGAGTTTAATAGCTTCCCTATTTTTATTATTATTTTTTTAAATATGCATGGCGTATGCGTATTATAAATTTCACGAAAAACATTAAATATAAAAGCAGGATAAATCATTATATGTATGAAAATTGATATTTCCACATTACCTTTTGATATTTCGACACATATGACCCCACGTATTAGTTGATATGTCAAATTTTTATTAACTAATATGTAGGTCATATATGTAAAAATATTAAAAAAGAATGCTAAAATATCAGTTTCTTATATGTATTCATATTACCATTATTTTATCAGGAAGATAATTAAACTCTTTTTTTTATTCTTTTTCTTTTATGTTATATGGATGCATTGAATGGTAAATCTATATGTAATTAATATTCAAGTCAAATTACTTGGCGTTAAAGATAATTGGTCTATCAATTGTTTAATTTGATGCGTGTAATTGTTGGCTCAACACTTCAGAAGCTTAAGACTACTACCTACTGGATTATAACTTCCACGCCCAACCAAATAGATGAAAACTTCATGTAAACATAATACTATGTATTATATGCATAAAGAAAACATTAAATACGCTTACATTATACACCTAACCTAATTAATATAAGAAAACAATAAAACACTGAAACTTTACACCCACTATGACGACTTTTTTACAAAAAAAAAAATAATAATAATAATAATTCCAGTTGAAATATTTAATATTTTTTTCAACTGAAAAAGATATAAATAAGTTACACTATTTATTTAGTGTTTTAAATTAAGTTATATTATACCATAACTTAGAATCAGGCTGACATCATTGGCAAACCCTCTATCACTTCTTAGAGCATTCACAACAGTTTCTTTATCTCTATCCCTATATTACAGTGTTATTGGGTCATTCTGTAGGATAGGAATTCAATTTTTTCACTATTTACCCAACAGGTTCCTAATATTGATTCCTTAAATATTAAAATTTAAAAGTTAAAATTTGAAAGTTTCAACAGTCAAATCATGTTTTGAACGTTGTAACTATTTTTTATTTAAAAGTAATTGTTGTTTGAATTTAAAATTTGCAATTATTTTAATTTAAAAATAGATATTGCTAGAAATCAAAATGTGCAACGATCATTATGTGTTTATGAGAACTAAAATAATATTATTTTAATTATAAAATAATAAAATTATAATTAGTAATATTTTTACAAAAATGATCAAAATCAAAATTTGACCGATTTTTAATTTTTTTTTATAGTTCTCTTTCTTCTAAATCCTCTGTTTAAAAAATAAAATGAGTGAATTTGATAGGCATACCCAAATCAAAGAATTAAGTGAGATAAAATCCTTTAACCAACATAAAATCGCAATAAATAGAGTGTGAAATGTCATTTTACATAAATAGTAACGCTTTTTGATTCCCCACCCCGAGAGAGTCAAATCATATATAGGGATTAAAATAGAGAATTATATAAGGATAAGGAATCTGTTGGATACTAATTTATTGATATATTCTTTCAAATGTGGGGATAAAGAGTCTATTAGGGAAACTGCTGTGAATGCTTTTAGTAGTTACCGGAGTTCATTTCTCACCACCCCCCTCCCCCCTTTGCCTTTCCCCATAAATTATACTCCCTCCGTTCCATAAAACGACAAAATTGTCCATAATAATGTCATTAATCATTTTTAATGTAGGTGAAAGAGTGACTTTCTAGCTTTTCAATTCAAAATATTTTCAACACATAACTAATTATACTTATTGAATATGGAGAGAGAATTAGAATAAGAAAAATATGTTTTGGCCTGTTGAATTTGTTTTTATTTATTTTTTGCTCTAACCGAAATTTCAACAAGTCAAAAAAGGGATTGCTCCACAACAATCGGTTACTGTGGATGGAACCCCTATATATATATATATATATATATATATATATATATATATATATATATGGGGAATGTTCATAGTTAATCTAGAGATCTAATGGTCTAATGAGATTTTTTTTTACAACCCGCAACTAGGACTTGCGACCAAGAGAAAAGTATGACGCCCCAAAATAGAGTCCACACAACTCAATTTGAATAGCTAAAATACATACTACAAACATACGTTCTCTTATAATAGTATCGTAGATGATACGACAATATTCACACTCAAATTATTACAACGTCGTATAAAATACGACAACACATATTACAAGTCCTCAATATGATTATTGTCATACTATTTTATAATATGATGAAGACTACTATAATGACTATCTCAGACCATCACTCCATACCCCGGCTAGTCCCAGCTACACTCTCATTTCTTGAGAAAAACACTTTCACTTTTCGTGTCCTCCCATTCTCTCTTTTCTCTGTCTTTCTTTTCTCTCTCCTCCCCTTTTCCCGCTCCATATTTTCATCTTCATCTCCTCTCATTCTCCTTAATTATTTGATATCAGAGCAACTTCAGGAGGTCAGATGTGCACAAATCCTAGACTAATATAGTCTAGGATGCAGATTTTGCTCCAACGGTAAGACTAAATATAGTCTATGGGATTTTTTGATGAGTCAAAGAGACCAAATCAAGGAACCAAATTTGGTGGACTATAATTTTAAATATATTTAAATGGGAGAGATGGCTGAAGAAAAAGAAGAAGGAGATGATGGGGATGCCTGAAGAAGGAGATGAAGGGGGCAGGATACCTGGCGCTACAACGGATATAAAAAAATGAAGTCAGGGCAGTAGCAGTAAAAAAATTTGATTAGATCGGTAATAATAGCAATGGATAGAAATTGAAAATGCTGATTGGAAAATCTATAGATATGTACAAGTCTTCCTTTAGGGAAACTTTCTTTTTTGTTTCATTATTTCTCTTAAATTTGCAAACAAATAGGTGATTAGGATTCTTACTACTTCGTTCTAGTTTGTTTAGCATCAAAAGTAGCAATCCTATCACTCTCGTATTCAAAACGATGCGTACAATTCACACAAGTCTTCATTTAGGAAAACTTTCTTTTTTGTTTCATTAGTTCCCTTAAATTTGCAAAGAAAAAGGTGATTATGAGTCCTACTAATTCGTTCTACTTTGTTTAGCATCAAAAGAAGCAATCCTATCAGTCTCGTATTCAAAACGATGCGTACAACTCACACAAATTTTTGTTTAGGGAAACCTTCTTATTTATTTCATTATTTCTTTGAAATTTGCAAACAAATAGGTGATTATGATTTCTACTACATCGTTCTAGTTCATTTAGCATCAAATGGAGCAATCCTATCACTCTCGCATTCAAAACGATGCGTACAACTCACACAAGTCTTCGTTAAGGGAAATTTTCTTTTTTTTCCATCATTTCTCTTAAATTTGCAAACAAATAGGTGATTAGGAGTCCTACTACTTCGTTCTAGTTTGTTTAGCATCAAAAGGAGCAATCCTATCACTCTCGTATTCCAAACGATGCGTACAACTCACACAAGTTTTCGTTTAGGAAAACCTTCTTATTTGTTTCATTATTTCTTTGAAATTTGCTAACAAATAGGTGATTAGAAGTCCTACTACATCGTTCTAGTTCGTTTAACATCAAATGGAGTAATCCTATCACTCTCATATTCAAAACGATGCGTACAACTCACACAAGTCTTCATTTAGGGAAATTTTCTTTTTTATTTCATTATTTCTCTTAAATTTGCAAACAAATAGGTGATTAGGAGTCCTACTACTTCGTTTAAGTTTGTTTAGCCTCAAAAGGAGCAATCCTATCACTCTTGTATTCAAAACGATGCGTACAACTCACACAATTAGTCTTTGTTTAGGGAAACCTTCTTATTTGTTTCATTTTTTCTTTGAAATTTGCAAAAAAATTGGTAATTAGGAGTCCTATTACATCGTTCTAGTTTGTTTAGCATCAAATGGCACAATCTTATCACTCTTGCATTTAAAACGATGTGTACAACTCACACAAGTCTTCGTTGAGGGAAACTTTTTTTGTTTCATTATTTTCTTAATTTTATAAACAAATAGGTGATTAAGAGTCCTACTACTTCGTTCTAGTTTTTTTTTAGCAACAAAAGGAACAATCCTATCACTCTCGTATTCAAAACGATGAGTACAACTCACACAAGTCTTCATTTAGGGAAACCTTCTTATTTGTTTCATTAATTCTTTGAAATTTGCGAACAAACAGGTGATTATGATTTCTACTACATTGTTCTAGTTCGTTTAGCATCAAATGGAGCAATCATACCACTTCACATTCAAAACGATGCGTACAACTCATACAAGTCTTTGTTTAGGGAAAATTTCTTTTTTGTTTCATCATTTCTCTTAATTTTACAAACAAATAGGTGATTAGGAGTTCTACTAGTTTGTTCTAGTTTGTTTAGCATCAAAAGAAGCAATCCTATCACTCTCGTATTCCAAACGATGCGTACAACTCACACAAAATTTTTTTTAGGAAAACATTCTTATTTGTTTCATTATTTCTTTGAAATTTGCCAACAAATAGGAGATTAGGAGTCATACTACATCGTTTTAGTTCGTTTAGCATCAAATGGAGTAATCCTATCACTCTCGCATTCAGAACGATGAGTACAACTCACACAAGTCTTCCAGTAAGACATTTCTCTCATGTTCGTCCAAGTTCCACATAGAGAGAAAAATGGAGTCCTTTAGCTCAGAGACCCACTTGACCTCCACAACTGATAATAGCCCTCAAACTCTCTCTGCCATCCATCAAACTATCCACCTCATCAATCTATCTACCGATCTATGTTTACAAAGTCTGGGGTTGTAGATCGTGGGAGCTTAGATTGTACAGATTAGAAGGGGTATGGGCTTGGTTTTAGCTGTTTTAAATTTGTGGTGGTTGTTGATCCGCTAGTCGACGGCGGGGAGGACATCGGCGATTCCGAGCTGCTGGTGAGCTTCTGCTCTGCTTGCATATTCTTCCATTTTTTAAGTTCTTTTAAGTTTTTGTCTGGGAGTTGTCTGAGTGAATGAAGCATAAAATTGGGGGACTGGATGTATGCTTCTCTTTTCTTTCTTTGGACAATTTTTAGTCCAATTTTATTGTTATTATATTGAACTCTTTGATGAGTGAGTAAAAAGATGGACCAAATTAGAATGTTTTCATGATGTTTCAGTTAATATTGGTCTTGATTTTCCTGATTCCTTCTATTTTGATTGGAATGATTTTTGGGTTTGGTTTGATATGTACAAATTTTGGGTTTTGGTTTGATGGGAATGAATGAATTTTTGGTTTGGTTTGATCTGTACAAATTTTGAGTTATTCTTGATATTAACGAAATGGGTTCCCTTAGATGTGAAAGAATGAGGAGGAAGATGAAGATGAAGATGACTGATTCCATTTTAGTTGGTTTATTTTTTAAGGATTTTTTTTAGTTTAGTTGGAGATTAACAAGGATGACTGATTCCATATATGTATATGAATATTTCTAATAGATATGAATATATTACATTAATGAGTTTTAGAAGGGAAAATGTAAGACCTCAACTTTTATGAATAAAGATTAATTTCTCTTGAAATATATTTTTGAATATTATGGTGTGGATATGATATAATGTTATAGTTGTGGGTAATATTTACAAATTTTGCAAAGTAAGCAAGTGGTTATATAATATTCGATTGGTCGGGAAATATTCGTTTTAACAGGAAATATTCGTACGACGGCATAATCATTGGTGGACCCCACAATGGAAGTATTGTCGTAGTAAGAAAATGACATAATTATCTTGTTATAAAAATAACGGCGGAAGTGTTACCATTAAAACTGTTGAACTACCCGGTAGTAAAAGTATAGTAATACGCGTGGTTGCATAGTAGCACACGGTATTGGTTATTGATGCTTACGTGAGAAGTCACTCAGTTATACTCAATTATTGCTACAGTAATTATTGCATCATATCTCTCATATTATTGATTCGATTATTGTCATAGTATCATCTACATTATATGATATATTATTAAATCAATAATTGAAATGACAAAGTTATTCATATTATTAAATTGAAATATTTACAATGTCTAGAAGTTCTGCCAAGGAGAGGTTTGGTCACCTAATTGTGCGCCAATAGGGAGAAATCCTTATTGGAAAGCCCCCTCTTTCCTGGGAACGACCTAGTTGTTAAATATTGTGAGTTATAATATTAATGATGAATAAGTTCATATTGATTAAAGATGAATTTGATAGTTCCATTGTGTTGGGATTATTAGTGTTAGTGGTAATCGACATCTATTCCGGTGATAATTGATGTCTGGGGGTTATATTGATAAATCGAGGAATTTATCGGATAAATGAGCAATTAATTGCTACTAATTCACATGCTTATATAACTATTTATTCACATGTGTGTACTATTGAATCACATTCTTATACTATTAGGGGAGTTAGTGCAAGATTGATAATACTTGCATGATTAAATTAAAGATGGAGGTATAGATGGAGGTACTATACCGTAATTTGTATTTTCACATGATTATAACTATTGATTCACATGATTGAACTATTGATTCACATTATTTACTATTAGGGGAGGTGGTGCAAGTTTGATAATACTTGCAGGACTAAATTAAAAATGAAAGAAAAGTTGGAGGTATTATACTGTAATTTTTCGAGCCCCAAAACGTGCAATTATCGAAACTATATTTTTCTATAAATAGAAGCTCATTCTTCCTTCATTTCTCACCAATTTACTAAAGTTATAGAGCAATTATTATAGAGAGAAATTATAGAGAGAAGCTATAAAGAGAAAATCTATAGAGGGAAAGAAGAAGAGAAGCCTGCTACGTCACTATTCCAGTATCCAGTTTCTTCTGAGGTAAGGGGTATTATTTCTTTCGTATTCATGAAGAGAGCTATTGTTATTTCATTCCTTATTATTCTGTTGGAATAACCTGTATATGCGAAGTACCGCATACATGGTGAAATTCTTCTGTTCTTCCATTCTTCATTATTATGTTGGAATAACTCGCTTTATCTGAGCACCGCATACATGGTGAAATTCTTCTATTATTCCGCTTTTATTATTCTCGTCGAATATCATATCTGCGCGTTCTGCCAACCCGGTTCCATCATTTATTATTCTCGCTGGAATATCGTATCTGTAAGTGCGTTTACGCCTTTGACCGGTTCCATTATTTATTATTCTGTTTAAATATCCTGTCATTGCGTTCTGCGCATGACCTAGTTCCATTATTTATTATTACGGTTGGGAATAACACATGCATGCGATCTATCGCACGCATGGTGAATCCTTCATTATTCCATTCTTTATTATTATTCGTTGGAATAACTTTATACATGTGGATTACCACATGCACGGTGAATGATCCTTGTATTCATTTCTTATTAAATTATGGAAATAATCAGATATCGTGGATTACCGCATGGCGGTGAAAATCCATTTGCGCTTTCAGTATATTCTATTATACTCAGGTTGGTTAAAGTTTTGACTTCTATACTCCATGAAATTAGTAGAATATTCTGGATATTTACGCTTCATCCAGTATCTTTTCATGGAAATATTCTTCTGAGCATTCTTGAATTTTACTCTACAAAGCAGTATCATCTTGACAATTTGGACGTTATTGAGTTCAGGATAAATTAACTTATAAATCTTTAAAATTTATTCTTTAACTTGTTTTATTGAATTATTATGTCATTGTCATGATGAGTTATGTTGGTTATTATGTGAAAATATGAAAGTTTCTTAAAAATCACAAAGCGTTGAAAATAAGATTTTGGAGAAAATGGAACATGAAATTCAATGGGACTATATTCTGCTAAATCCCAGAAAAGAAATATTTTTGGGACTGATTTGGTATTTTCATGAAAATAATCTATTTATGAGTAAATGAGTTAAATATGTTATGTGAAGTAACAAAATTGGAAAAATAGGATTTTATGGCTTGGGAATCCTATATAGGGTATATGCAGATTTTTGATAAAGGATTTGATCACTGGTGATGAGATCTTATGAGTATGGCATTTTGAATGATTAAATGCATTATGTGGTAAAATGTAAACAATTGAAATAAATTGTTTATATGTTTGAGAAGTGATTAAAATATTGTTATAATATTAATAATATTAGATTATGAGTTTATTAAGTGGTTGATAATATTTAGATAAATTTAAAGTCTTTAATATTTATCCTTGTTTTCGTTTGATTAATGCTTATATCATTGTCATCATCCTCATGCTTATATGGTGATGAAAGTTATCTTTGGCTTACGTGCAAAGATGAACTTTTGATTATTGAATTGTATATCTTTGGCTTACGTGAAAAGATGGATTATTGATTATTGATTTTATTGTTGTATATCTTTGGCTTACGTGCAGAGATGGATTTGGTATGATTATGACCAGGGATTATTCGGTATAGTCATGACTATTGATGATTTAAAGAATATCCTTTATGACGCCCCCAAAATAGGTATACATCACCCATCTTGAGTCGCCAAATACATGGTACTAAATTCAAATACAACTTGATTATACAACAGTCGTGTAAAATACGACAAAATACATGTTGTGAGTTTTAATACAAATTTTGTCATCTAGACAATATTCACACACAATTTAGTCCTCATTACATTTATTATCACACTATTTAACAGAATAGTGAGGACTACTAAGACACCATCTCTGACCATCACTCCATTCCCCGACTAGTCCCTTGCCACGTTCTCATTTCACGAAGAGAACAAAGTGAAAGAAAGGGTGAGCTCAACTAGCCCAAAGAAGAAATATTATGACTAAGATAATGCGAATAAATTATCATTTGTCCTCAACAAAGGTTAAACCGATAAAATACAATAGACATCAAGTTTAATCTGCGGTGAACATGCAATCCATTAAAAGAGTCAAGTAGAGAATAAAATCTACTATCTTTTATGATTTAAAAAGGTTTTCATCACTTTTATTCATTGAGACTCAACAATAAATAATCCACATCATCCCTGCTCTACGGCCAAGGATATTCATTAGGTCACGACCACAAATTATCCATGCATTACGGGCCAAGGATATTTGTGTATTCATCAATGGTCATGATCATGCCAACAACTTTCCATCAATGCACTTCGGGCCAATGAGGACTTTTACCACATCATTTTTAACATTACGATCATGATTACACCGAATAATCCCTGGTCATAATCATACCAAGTCCATCTATGCACTACAGGCCACAGATGACTTTCAAAAATAATATAAACATGAGGATGATGACAATGATATAAGAATTCAATAAAACAAGTTCAAGAATTAATTTATTCAGGAACTAATAACGTCCAAATTATCAACATGATACTTCTTTGTAAAGTAAAATTCAAGAATGCTCGTAAGAATATTTTCATGAAAAGATACTTTGGATGAAGCGCAAATATCAAGAATATTCCACTAATTTCATGGAGTGTAAAGTCAAAACTTTAACCAACCGAGTATAATAAAGAATGGAATAACAAAAGAAATCAACATGCATGTGGTACTTCAGACATAGGCGAAGTTATTCCATCGAATAATAAATAACGAAACCCGTGTCAAGGTAATACGCACCGGCAAGCGGGATATTCCAATGAATAATAAAGAATGGAATACAACAAAATCACAATGCATGCGGTTGCTTGCAGATGACAAGTTATTCCAACAGAATACTAAATGACGGAACCAGGTCAGGTGAAATTCACACCAACAGGATGTTCTAACAGAATAATAAAGACAGAATTAGGTCCGGCGTAAAGCACAGATAGGATATTCCAACATAATAATAAAGATGGAACCGGTCCGGCGTAAAGCACAGACAGGATATTCCAACAGAATAATAAAAAATGGAATACAGAAGAATTTCACCAAGTATAGGGTAGCCCGTGTATACAGATTATTCCAACAGAATAATAAAGATGGAATAATAGAAGTTCTCTTCATGAATACAAAAGAAATAATACCCTTTACCGTAAAAGAAACTTGATATCGGAGTAGTGAAGTAGCAGAATACTTTTCTTCTTTCTCTCTATAGTTTCTTTCTCTTTAGTTTCTCTCTCTAGAGTTTCAGTAAATTCATAAGAAATAATGAATGAATGAGCTTCTATTTATAGAAGAATGGAATGAATAGTAACCAATCCATGAACGGTCCAGATTGATATACTTTAATCGGACGATCCATATTTAAAGCAAAATCTTTTAAATAAAATATAATATATTCTATTCATAATCTAATAAAACGAATAACTTTTAAAAATATTTTACTATGCAAACACTATGCAAGCATTATGCATAATAAAATATAATATATTCTAATTATTATCTAATAAAAAATGATAACTTTATAAAAGTATTCTGCTTTTATATAAAAAGATTTTACTATTAGCTTAATAAAACGAATAACTTTATAAAAGTATTCTGCATTTTATAAAAAGTTTTTCTGCTTTTATTACGTTAATAATACGAATAAAACAAAACGTCATCATCATTATTATTATTCACACTATTAATCGACCGTGTCGTTCTCGTGAAAGAGGGCTTTCTAATAAGGATTTCTCCATATTGGCGCGCGCTTGATTAGGTGACCAAACCTCTCCTCGGCGTAACTTCTAGACATCGTTAATAATGCAAATAATAATATTAACAACTTCGTCATCTCAATTATTGATTTAATAACATATAAATATATCGACAATAATTGAATCAAACCGAGTGACTTCTTACATAAGCATTAATAATCAATACCGGTATGCTACTATGCAACCACGCCAGACATCTTGTACTTTTACTATCGAGTAGTTCAACAATATCAACGGTAAAACTTCCGCCGTTATTTTCATAAAAAATATTTTTGTCGCTTTCTCAATCCGATGATAATTACATTAGGAGTCCACTAATGATTGTGTCGTCATACGAATATTCCCTGACCAATCGAATATTATATAACAACTTGCTTACTTTGCAAAATTTATAAATATTACCCACAACTATAACATTATATCAAATTTATTCCATAATATTCAAAATGATATTTATAGAAAATTCATTTTTATTCATAAAAGTTGAGTTTTACAATCTCCCTTCTTATGAAATTTAGCCCTCGAAATTAGGTACATACACAGTATGTCGAAGAGGTAAGGATACCTTGATTTCATTTCAGATTCTAACTCTCAGGTCATTTTCTCAACATCATGGTTCCTCCATAACACTTTGACTTGTGGTATAACCTTGGAGCATAGAATATGTTCCTTCTTATCCAAGATTTGAACAGGAACCTCTTCATACGTTAAATCTTCCGCTATTTCGTCCGGTTCTAACTCAACAATATGGTTCGGGTCTTTCACATATTTACGTAACATGGATATATGAAAAACGTTATGAACATGAGACATACTTGGCGGTAAAGCAAGTCTATAGGCTACAGTCCCTGTGACGCCCCCAAAATAGGTATACACAACACCCATTCTGAGTCGCCAAATACATGGTACAAAAAGCAAACTACAACTTCAATAATACAAATGTCGTGTGAAATACGACAATATATATATGTGAGTTTAAATATAATATTGTCTTCTAGACAATATCTATACTCAAATAAATCCCCATCATAATTATTGATTCATTATTTTACAAAATGGTGAGGACTACTAAACAACTCTCTCTAGAACCTTCATTCCATACCCCGACTAGTACTTTCGCTATATTCTCGCCTCCCCGAGAAGAAAAATGGAACAACAAGGAAAAGGGTGAGCTCAACTAGCCCAAGAAAGAATATTATGACTAAGATAATATACAACAAATTATCGTTAGTCTTCAACAGGAAAAATCGATAGAATACAATAGACAACAAGTTTCAAATCAATATTCGCAATGAAATAATAATTCATGTAGAAGAGTTACGTAGAGAATGAAATCTACTATAATCTATGAATTTAACGGTCCATCATCAATATTTTATCCTCAGTAACATCAATCAATATACATCCGAATCAAATATTCATCTTTGCACTACAGGCAAAGATATTCATCATTGGTCATGTTCATTTAAACATCTGCTCATCTTTGCACTACAAAGCCAAAGATATTCTTCAAATCATTCATCTTTTGCTACTACGGCCAAAGATATTCAATAATATCATCATTTAAGACCGAGGATGATGAAAATATTTTAAAGAAACGAATCCAAAGAAACAAAATGACAAGGATTAAGGATTAAGGATTCGTACTTGGTTTTATCCACATCCAAAAATACCTCAAAAATAATCATAGTGGTGTAAAATTCAAGAATGATCAAAACATGGATACAATCGAAAGTTAGTATCCGAATATATATTTTGGACAAAAGAAGAAATTTTATTTTTCTATGAATAGTGTCAGATATCGTGAATAGTGCCGTAGTATCGTGAATAGTAACTCAACACCAAAAGATAGAAATTCCACAAAAACATCTTCACGCTTCTGACATAATAGTACTTTCGTGAATAGTAACTCGTGAATAAGAACTTCATGAATAGTAACTCGTGAATAAGAACTCATGAATAGTAACCCCGAGCATGAAAAAGTTCCAAATTTGATAAAAACTTCAGATCAACATTTCAAAGATAATGATATTGAAGAAATAATATCATTCTGAAAAAATAATATCCCTTACCTCAAAAGATCAAGATTTTACAAATTGAAACACCTGATATAGGCTATGACTTGGACTTGCACCGTATAGCAATACTCAAAGTATACTCAAAATACTCACAAGAATACGCTCGATAATATAGAGAGAAAACTTGAGCTTTACGGTGTGATTTTCAATTCTAACCTAAGCACCTATTTATAGAAATTCTTTAACACCAAAAGCAGAAAATTTAATATAATATTAATATATTTAATAAATTCTCTCGCCCATCTAGAAAAATCTGATCTCAGCCATCAAGCACATGTTAAAGATGGCCAACAACATTTGAAAACGTTTTTCCTATTTTAAATATTTTAAACTTCCAAAATTAATTATTTTGAGCTTCTAACTTCAATAATTCATAATAAATAGCCCTTTCATCAGAAAATTCGAATCTCGCGAGTTTTTATAGGAAATTCAATTCTCTACAACTTTGCAGAAGAAAGTTTTTCCAAATTCCAAATAGAAATTGACCGAAATCCACAAACGGGCAATTTTACGTTTATAATCAAATTTCAACCAATAAATGGGGTCCACCGACATGTTTAACATGTTTTAAATATTTATTGCAACAAAAATACTCTTCCTCCTCGTATACTCATATATCCCACATTCGTTGTAAAATATCACCGTTAATATATTATTAAAATAATATATTTAAATGAATTATTTTATCGTAAAAGATAAAATATTAATTTTCAACAATTGTCATTTTAAAAATTTTCTCCATCTATATCCACATAAAATCAATATTTTCCTCATCATATAAATCAATAATTAATTATTCACAAATAATATTACAGAATCACAATATTGACAACCGTGCGGTTCCTCAGAAAGAGGGGCTTTCCAATAAGAATTTCTTCTTCTTGCCATTGATTAGGTGACCAAACCTCTCCTTAGATGTAACTTTCTAGACATTGCCAATAATGTTATCTAATAATATTATTCAGATAATATGAATTATTGCTTCGATAATGAAAAATACTTGTGTAATGACAATTATTGAAACAACAATGATATAAAATATCAACGCAACAATTATTGAATCAATAAAATAAAATCTTTGAGCATTAATTATCGTAACCATTATTGAGTAGTGCCTTCTTACGTAAGAATCAATAATTGGTGCAATCTGGTATCTTCTTGTTCAACAACGCGATTAGTGTGTTTTAACCAAGATTATTCCAACAAGATAATCTGGTAATAACTACGCCAGTTATTTAAAAACAACTTATATTTGTCGTTTTCTTCATCCAATCGCTTTAGTTATGGGGCCACACATGGTCAAGCTGCTGTCAGTCGCATTTAATATTCCCGACGCAAGACTTAATATTCCACGACCAAACGAATATTCCCCAACAATAATGAATATTTTATCACCACTTGCTTATTTAAAATATTTGCATGATTTTACCCTAACTATCCACATTAATCAAATCAACCTTACTATTTCAAAATAATAAATAAAGGAAATTCCTTTTTATTTAAAAATTTGAGTCTTACAACCTCCCTCCTTATGAAATTTCGTCCTCGAAATTGACGTGACGTATTCGGTGTTTTGAAAAGATGAGAATACCTCACTTTCATTTCCATTTCCAACTCCCGTAATTTCCTCAATAGCATGGTTTCTCCACAAAACTTTAACTTGTGGTATGACCTTCGTACGTAGGACATGCTCCTTCCTATCCAAAATCTTGACAGTACCTCTTCATACGTTAAGTCTTGACTTATCTCGTCCTGGTTCTAACTCTATAACGTGGTTCGGGTCTTTCACATATTTACTGAAGTACGATATGTGAAACACATTATGAACACGAGACATACTCGGAGGTAACGCAAGTCTAAAGGCTACATTTCCTACTCGGTCAAGAATTTGAAATGGACCAATAAATCGTGGATTGAGCTTTCTCTCTTCCCAAATCTTGTAACTCCTTCCACGGAGCAACTCGCAACAATACATGATCCCCTACATTAAATTCCACGTCCTTTCGATGAAGATCCGCATAACTCTTTTGTCGATCTTGTGCCGCTCAGATACGTTGTCGAATCATTTGGATCTTTTCGGTGAGTCATATCGTATTAACTTGGGTCCCAACAATGTTGCTTCACCCACCTCATCCCAACATATTGGAGAACGACATTTTCGTCCCATATAATGCTTGAATGGAACCATGCCTATATTTATTTAATAACTATTGTTGTATGAGAATTCCACCAATGGCAAGTACTTATCCCAACTTCCTTTGAAATCTAGGACACAGAGTTTTAATATATCTTCAAGAGTTTGAATAGTCCTTTCTGATTGCCCATCCGTTTGAGGATGGTATGCCAAACTGAATCGTAAATTCGTGCCCATAACTTTTTACAAACTAACCCAAAATCATGAAGTGAATCTTGGGTCACGATCTAAAACTATGGATACTTGGCATGCCATGCAATCTCACAATCGCATTTACGTCACATACGAGAAAGACGTTCAAGGAATAAGTCTCGTGATCGGTGAAGAAATGAGCGGACTTGGTTAATCTATCAACAATAACCCAAATAGCATTGATGCCTTGAGAAACCGCAGAAGACCCGTAAATCTAAATCCATAGTAATGTGTTCCCACTTCCATTCCTAATCTCAAGTGGTTGCAACGGACCCTTAGGTACAAGATGCTCGCCTTTACACGTTGACAAGTTAAACATCTCGAGATAAACTACGCGATCTCTCTCCTCATATTGCTCCACCAAAATGTATGTTGAAGATCATAATACATTTTGGTACTCCCAGATGGATTGCAAATGGCGTGTTGTGTGCCTCCATCATAATCTTGTACTTCAAATCGTAGTCGTTAGGAACACAAAGTCTAGAGTGGACTCAAGTATTCCTTCTTCATCAATTCTCGCTTAGGAATAGCTCCTTCTTGTACTTTCTTCTTCATACGCGACGGCTCCGGCCTGGGTGGCTTGAGCAACCTTAACTTTTCTATTAAAGTTGGCTCTATCGTATACTTGACATCATCGCACTTTCGTTCAAGATATAATCTTCTACTTATCGCGTCGTCACTACCACGCTCGCTTTTCGGGATGGCATGATCGAACATGTCTTTGAAATGAGTCTCCTCTTGAGTTCTTCAAGCTCTTCCCACATTCCTTGCTCCATTCGAATTTTGTATCTCTACGAGTCGATTATAAGTATGGAATAGCGATTCGAGAATATCCTTCAACGAATCTCCGATAATAACCAACTAAGCCTAGAAAGCTACGTCTTTCGATAATCGACTTAGGTTGCTCTCAACCGTGACTCATATCCCAATCTTGGATAAAGACGTCACAAAGACACCTATCGATTTACTATCGCATCGAATATGACGTCCCCTACAGAGAGTTCGGCTTAGGTGAATTCCACAAAGGAAGTCACAAAATAAAGGCTCAAAGCCAAATTCTATAGTTGAATTTTAACTCACGAAGTTCAATAGAGCCATTCGATATGAGATTTTAGAAATGAGTTTTGTACCGGGTTCAAAGTCGATACAAAATTTAATATCGAAGCTTTGGGAGTAAGCCAAGAAATTCTTCGAGAAAATACGTCGGAAAAATCAATAACAACAAGAATATTATTCAAATCTGACGTGTCTTTATTCAAATCCATAACATGGACTAAGAAAACTTGACATCCGTAATAAACGAATGACTTCATGGCTTGATATGAAAATGTTTGACTACAATGGTTTGATTGCTTGAATTCGAATAACAGGTTGCTTAGGAATATGAAAACTAACAACCTTACAAAAGCAATCAATTTGGCATGATGAGTAGTTAACTTTAAAATCACATCAAAAGCAAATATCTCTATAGAAATAAGGTTAACGGTGTAATGTGATAGTGCCAACTTGAATCAAGCAAGATTTTTAAACAACGGATGTAATGAAAGTTTCTCCTAATGGAGTCTCCACAGATAGGTCAAAGTTTAATTTCTCCGTAGTCAAGTTCAAACGTTGAGCGCAAGTAAAGAGAGAAAAAGAATGGGTAGAACCAATATCTAGTAAGGTATATACTTCATAAGAATTTATAATTAACTAACCCGTACTAACTTCGTTCGGGTTCTCGCATTTTGACCAAATACAACAAACGCTCTTCCGGAATCGCTGACTTTGACTTTTTTCGGGATGATCTTTTGAGTCACCGTCCCCTCTGAACTAGGTTTCGCTATCGTACAATCTCGAGCGATATGTCCTTCCTTTCCACAACTATAGCATACCTTGAACTGTTGTGGGCAGTTTGGACTGATATGTCCCTCTTTTCCGCATTTGTAGCATATGACCGGTGGTCATTCTCCTCCCTTAAAACTAGTTGCTCTCTCATGGCGACGCGTCTTCACATGGTCGTTGTTGAATCTCCTCTTTTAAAATCTCCTCCCCGACTCGCTTCTTCTATTTTCATGGCCACGATTACCACCAGAGTGGTTACCGCTTTGTTCAGTATTCTTCTTTCTCCGCCGGTTATCGTTATTCGATGGATCGCTATCTTCTAGATGATCCTGGTTATGGTCCCTCGGTTGAACGTACTCGTTATCTCGCTTCTAACAACCGAGCCTGCTGACAACATCTGAATAGAGAGAAAATTTATGAGAAATGAGATCTTGGCGTATGTCGGGTTTCAAACCTCTCGTAAACATCCGCGTCATACGTTCCTCATTCTCCACCAAATGAGATGCAAACTCGGATAACTCCGCGAACTTCGCGCCTGTCTTTGGGACACCGCCATGTTATTCTCTTTCTAGTCTAATAAACTCCACTTCCTTTATACGACGAATACTTTCGGGAAGTACTTGTCATTGAATCTGCTTCAAACGTCTCCCACGACATCTTTGAGTCAAAATACCGGATGGGTACGCTTCACGATTCCCACCAATGAATCGCCTCGCCACGGAACATAAAGGTGGCGAATGGAACTTTCTGTTCCTCAGCGCATCCCAAGACATCGAATATCTTGGTAATTTATTTGACCCACGTCTCCGCCTTTAATCGGATCCGGCTTTCCCAGTGCGTGGTCCCAACTCTTTGAACTTCTTGGTCAGTGACCACCCGTGAATTGCTATCATTTCCTCCTGTATTTTGAACACGAGTCTCCTCGTGCGATTTTGCATGAATCGCAAAAAGTTTCTAAACATCCCCTCGCTTATCATCTCGCCGGTGGTGTTGTTCACGGGAGGAACATTGCCCCACTTTGTTGTACGCTTTTCCTCGTTGGTAAGTCTGAGCATCTCCACGATCTCATTTACTCCAATCATTAATATTCTCACGACATTCTCAAATCATTCATAAAACAAGGGTTAATTAAGAAATCAATATATCACATAATATCCCTATATCTTGACCAAACTAACAAATAAGCTTAGGTAGGACACACTAGCGAAGGATTTATTCGCCTCACCCTCCTAGTTCTATTCCCCGATCTCCGCCAGAGATCATATCCTAAGCTCGATACCAATCGTGACGCCCCCAAAATAGGTATACACAACACCCATTCGAGTCGCCAAATACATGGTACAAAAAAGCAAACTACAACTTCAATAACACAAATGTCGTGTGTGTAAAATACGACAATATATCTTGTGAGTTTAAATATAATATTGTCTTCTAGACAATATCCACATGCAAATAAATCCCCATCATAATTATTGATTCATTATTTTACAAAATGGTGAGGACTACTAAACAACTCTCTAGAACCTTCATTCCATACCCCGACTAGTACTTTCGCTACATTCTCGCCTCCCGAGAAGAAAAATGGAACAACAAGGAAAAGGGTGAGCTCAACTAGCCCGATAAAAGAATATTATGACTAAGATAATATACAACAAATTATCGTTAGTCTTCAACAGGAAAAATCGATAGAATCACAATGTACAACAAGTTTCAAATCAATATTCGCGGCTGAAATAATAATTCATAGAAGAGTTACGTAGAGAATGAAATCTACTATAATCTATGAATTTAATACCATCATCAATATTTTATCCTCGTAACATCATTCAATATACATCCGAATCAAATATTCATCTTTTGCACTACACAGCCAAAGATATTCATCATTAGTCATGTTCATTTAAACACTGCTCATCTTTGCACTACAAGCCAAAGATATTCTTCAGAAATCATTCATCTTTTGCACTACGTGCCAAAGATATTCAATAATATCATCATTTAAGACTGAGGATGATGAAAAATATTTTTAAAAAAACGAATCCAGTGAAACAAAATGACAAGGATTAAGGATTAAGGATTCGTACTTGGTTTTATCCACATCCAAAAATACCTCAAAATAATCATAGTAATGTGTAAAATTCAAGAATGATCAAAACATGGATACAATCGAGTTAGTATCCGAATATATATTTTGACAAAAAAGAAGAAATTTTATTTTTCTATGAATAGTGGTCAGATATCGTGAATAGTCAGAGTATCGTGAATAGTAACTCAGACACCAAAAGATAGAAATTCCACAAAAACATCTTCACGCTTTCATGAATAGTACTTCGTGAATAAGAACTCGTGAATAAGAACTCATGAATAAGTAACTCGTGAATAAGAACTCATGAATAGTAACCCCGACATGAAAAAGTTTCAAATTTGATAAAAACTTCAGATCAACATTTCAAAGATAATGATATTGAAGAAATAATATCATTACTGAAAAAAAAAAATATCCCTTACCTCAAAAGATCGAAGATTTAAATTTGAAACACAGGATATAAAGCTATGACTTGGACTTGCACCAGTATAGCAATACTCAAAGTATACTCAAAATACTTACAAGAATACGCTCGATAATATAGAGAGAAAAACTTCGATTTACGTGTGATTTTCAATTCTAACCTAAGCACCCTATTTATAGAAATTGCTTAGAATACAAAGCAGAAAATTTAATATAATATTAATATATTTAATAAATTCTCTACGCCCATCTAGACAATCTGATCTCAGCCATCAAGCACATGTTAAAGATGGCCAACAACATTTGAAAAACGTTTTTCCTATTTTAAATATTTTAAACTTCCAAAAATTAATTATTTCGGAGCTTCGGAACTTCAATAATTCATAATAAATAGCCCTTTCATCAGAAAATTCGAATCTCGCGAGTTTTTATAGGAAATTCAATTCTCTACAACTTTACAGAAGAAAGTTTTTCCAAATTCCAAATAGAAATTGACCAAATCCACAAACGGACGATTTTACATTTATAATCAAATTTCAAATAATAAATGGGGTCCACCGACATGTTTAACATGTTTTAAATATTTATTGCAACAAAAATACTCTTCCTCCTCGTATACTCATATATCCCACATTCGTTGTAAAATATCACCAATTAATATATTATTAAAATAATATATTTAAATGAATTATTTTATCGAAAAAGATAAAATATTAATTTTCAACAATTGTCATTTTAAAATTTTCTCCATCTATATCCACATAAAATCAATATTTTCCTCATCATATAAATCAATAATTAATTATTCACAAATAATATTACGTAATCACAATATTGACAACCGTGCGGTTCAGGAAGAGGGGGCTTTCCAATAAGAATTTCTTCTTCTTGGCGCAATTAGTTGACCAAACCTCTCCTGAGATGTAACTTTCTAGACATTGCCAATAATGTTATCTAATAATATTATTCAGATAATATGAATTATTGCTTCGATAATGAAAAATACCGTGTAATGACAATTATTGAAACAACAAAGAATATAAAATATCAACGCAACAATTATTGAATCAATAAAATAAAATATTTGAATAAGAATTATCGTAACCATTATTGAGTAGTGCCTTCACGTAAGAATCAATAATTGGTGCAATACCGTGTCTTCTTGTTCGACAACGCGTATTAGTGTGTTTTAACCAACGGGTATTCCAACAAAGATTAATTGGTAATAACTACGCCAGTTATTTAAAAACAACTTATATTTGTCGTTTCTTCATCCAATCGCTTTTACGTTATGGGGCCCACACATGGTCGCTACCGTCGTCGATTTAATATTCCCAAGCGATCTGAATATTCCACGACCAAAACGAATATTCCCAAACAATAATGAATATTTTATCACCACTTGCTTATTTAAAATATTTGCGCATTTTACCCCTAACTATCCACATTAATCAAATCAACCCTTACTATTTCAAAATAATAAATAAAGAAAATTCCTTTTTATTTAAAAATTTCGGGGTCTTACAGTCCCTACTCGATCGAGGATTAAAAATGGGCCAATGAATCAAGGATTGAGCTTTCCTCTCTTTCCAAATATCGTAACTCCTTTCTATTGAGCAACACGTAACAACACATGATCTCCAATATCGAATTCCACGTCCTTTCGATGAAGATCAGCATAACTCTTTTATCGGTCTTGTGAGGTTTTTATACGTTGTCGGATCGTTTGAATTTTTTTCGTAGTCATACGTACCAACTCCGGTCCCAACAACGTTGCTTCGCCCACCTCATCCCAGCATACTGGAGAATGACACTTTCTTCCATATAACGCCTCGAATGGAGCCATGCTAATACTTGCTTGATAACTGTTATTGTAGGAAAACTCCACCAATGGTAAGAACTTGTCCCAACTTCCCTTGAAGTCAAGGACACAGAGTCTTTATAAATCTTCAAGAGTTTGAATACTCCTCTCTGATTGTCCATCCCTCGGAGGATGATAAGCCGAACTAAATCGTAAATCTGTGAAGTGAATCTTGGGTCTCGATCAGAAACTATGGATACTGGCATACCATGCAGTCTTACAATCTCCTTTATGTACATACGAGCACGACGTTCAAGTGTATAAGTTTCTCATATTGGTAAGAAATGAGCAGACTTGGTCAATCTATCAACAATGACCCAAATTACATTTATGCCTTGAGAAACCTTGAAGACCAATGCTAATGAAATCCATAGTAATGTGCTCCCACTTCCATTCGGAATTTCAAGTGGTTGCAATGGACCTTTTGGTACTTGATGCTCGCTTTGACTCGTTGACAAGTTAGACACCTTGAGATAAACAAATAATTATCTCTCTCTTCATATTGCTCCACCAAAATGTATGGCGAAGATCACGATACATTTTGGTATTCCCAGGATGGATTACAAACGGTGTGTTGTGCGCCTCCTTCATGATTTTATACTTTAAATCAGGGTCGTTAGGAACACAAAGTCCGGAGTTGACTCAAGTATTCCTTCTTCATTGATTCTTGCTTCCTAAGATAGCACATTCTTGTACTTTCTTCCTCATACGCATCGGCCTGTGTCTGTAGCTTGAGCAACTTTAACTTTATCGATTAAAGTTGGTTCTACTCGTATATTCGCCATCATCACATGGGTTCCTAGAGTCTTTAATTCTATCTCCATCCTTTGCAAGTCATACAAGATGGGCCTTTGCGTTGACAATATCGCACTTGTACGCGTATGATCTTACTTCTTTCTCAATGCGTCGGCTACCACGCTTTGCTTTTTCAGGATGGTAATGGATGGTATGATCATAATCTTTCAATAGTTCAAGCCAATGTCGCTGTCGTATGTTGAGTTCCTTTTGAGTGAAGAAATATTTGAGGCTTTTATGATCCGTAAAGATCTCCACTTTCTCCCCATACAAGTAATGCCCCCAAATTTTAAGTGCGAAGACAACAGCTGCCAACTCTAAATCATGAGTAGGATAATTCCTCTCATATTCTTTGAGTTGTCGAGAGGCATAGGCTATGACTTTCCCATGTTGCATGAGAACACATCCTAACCCCTTGCCTGAAGCATCACTGTAGATGACAAATTCCTCCGAGCCAGATGGTATTGTCAGAACAGGTGCTGAAATGAGTCTTCTTTTGAGTTCTTGAAAAATTTTCTCACAATCCTCGTTCAACCCAAATTTTGTATCTTTCCGAGTCGGTTGAGTTAAGGGAGTAGCGATTCGAGAAAACCCTTCTACGAATCTCCGATAATAACCAGCTAAGCCGAGAAAGCTACGTGCTTTGATCGATTTAGTTTATCCCACTTTGAATGGCTTGAATCATTCACGGTCAATGATCTTCCATGACTTGATACCACGTGCCCAAGGAATGCTACTTCCTCGCCGAACTCGCATTTCTTCAACTTGGCATAAAGCTTATATTCACGAAGCTTTTGAGTATCGACATCAAGTGTTGCTCATGATCTTCACGGCTTTTGGAATAAATAAGGATGCCATCAATAAAGACGACCACAAAGTGATCCAAATATTCCTTGAATACTCGGTTCATCATATCCATGAAGGCAGCAGGAGCATTAGTCAATCCAAAAGACATGACTAGGAATTCATAATGCCCGTCTGGGGTTCGAAAGCCGTCTTTGGAATGTCATTAGTTCTAATCTTCAATTGGTGATATCCGGAACGAAGATCAATCTTTGAAAAGAATTTGGCGCCTTGCAACTGGTCAAATAGGTCATCAATACGTGGCAATGGGTACCTATTTTTGATGGTGACATGATTCAACTCTTGATAATCAATACAAAGTCGCATACTTCCATCTTTCTTCTTCACGAATAGAACAGAGCACCCCAAGGAGAAGTACTAGGACGAATAAAGCCAATGTCTAACAATTCTTGTAGTTGGGTCTTTAACTCCTGAAGTTCAATAGGAGCCATTCTATATGGGGCTTTGGAAATGGGTTTTGTACCGAGTTCAAGGTCGATACAAAATTCAATTTCACGTTCTGGGGGTAGGCCAGAAAGTTCTTCAGGGAATACGTCAGGAAATTCATTAATAATAGAATTATCATTCAAAAATGACGTATTTTTGTTTAGATCCGTGACATGAGATAAGAAAGTTTGACATCAGTTTTCAATAAACGAATAGCTTTATGGCTTGAGATGACAGTGATTGATTTTAATGGTTTGGTTGCTTGAATTCGTATAATAGGTTGATTAGGAATATGAAAGCTAACAACCTTATGAAAATAATCAATTTTTGCATGATGAGTAGTTAACCAATCAATCCCTAAAATTACGTCAAATGCAAGTATTTTCAATGAAATAAGGTCGACAGGTAATGTGAGGGTACCGATTTGAACCAAACAAGACTTATAAAAAGTGGATGTAATGAAGATTTCTCCCAACGGAGTTTCAACAGATAAGTCAAAGTCTAATTTCTCCGTAGTCAAATTTAAACGTTGAGTGTAAGTAGGAGAAATAAAAGAATGGGTAGAACCGGTATCAAATAAGGTATATACTTCACTAGAAATTATGATAAGCTTACCCGTGATGACCTCGTTCGGGTTCCTTGCTTTCTGGGAGGTCACAACAAACGCTCTCCCTTGAACAACCGATTTTGTCTTGTCTGGGACGGCCTTTGTTGCCTCCATCCCAGCTGGACTTGTCTTGATTGTGCGACAAAAATCGAGACAGTGTCCTTCTCTTCCACAATTGTAACATGCTTTGGAGGGCATCGCATGCTTTTGACCGATGTGTCCCTCCCCTCCACATTTGAAGCATATGATAGGTGGTCGTTCTCCTTCCTTAACGACAGGTGCTGATGCTGACGTCTTTCCATCATTGTTGAATCTTCTTTTCTTGAAATGTCCATTCTTATTGTTTTGGCCATGATTACCACCAAAGTGGTTACCATTTACGGCATGTTGATTCCTCCACGCTTATTGTCACCGCTTCGATAATCGCTATCACTTTGGTATTA
This sequence comes from Panax quinquefolius, assembly GCA_020205615.1. Lineage (NCBI taxonomy): Eukaryota > Viridiplantae > Streptophyta > Magnoliopsida > Apiales > Araliaceae > Panax > Panax quinquefolius. The sequence goes on along the minus strand of CM035155.1, from coordinate 42,317,607 downwards.
TCATTTTGCTTACCGCTCTCTTTTGGTTGGGTTGACTCATTATCGCGCTCCAATAACTGAGCCCTATTAACAACATCTGAATACAAACATAGTTTATGAGAAATAAGATATTGACGTATCTCTGGTTTCAAACCTCTTAGAAATATTCGCGTCATTCTCTCCTCATTATCAACCAAATGGGACGCAAACCGGGACAGCTCGGCAAACTTGGCTTCGTACTGTGATACGGTCATGTTGTTTTGTTCCAGTTTAATGAACTCTACCTCTTTCATGTTTCGAATACTTTCGGGAAAGTACTTGTCGTTGAACAGTTCTTGGAACTTCTCCCAAGACATCTTGATCTGGCGGAGTTGAGTACGCTTTATAGATTCCCACCGATGTCTGCCTCTGCCAAAGAACATGAAAGTGGCAAAGGAACCTTTTGCTCCTGGAGCAACCCAAGACATCAAATATCTTGTTGATCTGCTTTATCCACGTCTCAGCCTTAAGTGGTTTTGGCTCTCCAAAAACTCCGGTGGTCCCAGCTCCTTGAACTGTTTGGCGATGACCGTCCGAGAGTTGCAGGTGTTTTCACACATATTTTGGGCGTGAGCCGCTCTCTTTGATGTTGCATGAATTGCATGAAGCCTCGGAACATTCCATCGTTCATCATTTGGTCAGTGTTGTTATTTGCATTAGGATTGTCGCCTTTCTGATGAACATTATCCTGATTATTGATCTGTGGAGACTCAACGGTCTCCTGTGCTCCATTGATGTTCTCAACATTCTCGGATGCCATTTTCAAATACTGCCACAAAACAAGGGTTAATTAACATATCACATATTATCCCTATACTCTGACCGACCAATTAAATACCAAATAAACTTAGGTAGGTCATACTAGCGAAGGACTTCCCCGTCTCTCCCCTACTAGTTCTTATCTCACATCTCAGCCAGGGATCACATCCCTAAGCTTTGATACCAACTATGACACCCCCAAAATAGGTATACATCACCCATCTTGAGTCGCCAAATACATGGTACTAAATTCAAATACAACTTGACTATACAACAGTCATGTAAAATACGACAAAATACATGTTGTGAGTTTTAATACAAATATTGTCATCTAGACAATATACACACTCAATTTAGTCCTCATTACATTTATTATCACACTATTTAACAGAATAGTGAGGACTACTAAGACACCATCTCGGACCATCACTCCGTTCCCCAACTAGTCCCAGTTATGTTCTCATTTCCTGAAGAGAACAGTGAAAGAAAGGGTGAGCTCAACTAGCCCAGTAAGAAATATTATGACTAAGATAATGCGAATAAATTATCATTAGTCCTCAACAATGTTAAAGCGATAAAATACAATAGACATCAAGTTTAACTGCAATGAACATCTAATCCATTAAAAGAGTCAAGTAGAGAATAAAATCTACTATCTTTTATGATTTAAAAAGGTTTTCATCACTTTTATCGCCGAGACTCGACAATAAATAATCCACATCATCCCCGCTTTCTACGGCAAAGGATATTCATTAGGGTCACGACCACAAATTATCCATGCACTACGGCCGAGGATATTTGTGTATTCATCGATAGTCAAGTGATCATGCCAACAACTTTCCATCAATGCACTTCGGCCAACGAGGACTTTTACCACATCATTTTTAATATTACGGTCATGATTACCAATAATCCCTAGTCATAATCATACCAAGTCCATCTATGCACTACTGAATACGATGACTTTCAAAAATAATATAAACATGAGGATGATGACAATGATATAAGAATTCAATAAAACAAGTTCAAGAATTAATTTATTCAGGAACTAATAACGTCCAAATTGTCAACATGATACTTCTTTGTAAAGTAAAATTCAAGAATGCTCAAAAGAATATTTCCATAAAAAGATACTTGATGAAACGCAAATATCAAGAATATTCCACTAATTTCATGGAGTGTAGAAGTCAAAACTTTAACCAACTGAGTATAATAAAGAATAGAATAACAAAAGAAATCACCATGCATGCGGTACTTGCATGCATGATAGTTATTCCATCGAATAATAAATAACGGAACCCGGTCGGTAATAATACACACCAACAGGATATTCCAACAGAATAATAAAGAATGGAATACAACAGAAATCACAATGCATGCGGTACTTCACATAGACAAGTTATTCCAAATGAATCTTGAATGACGAACCAGTCGTAAAATTCACACCAACAGGATGTTCCAATGTAATAATAAAGATGTAACCGTGTCCTGCGTAAAGCATGGATAGGATATTCCAAAGAATAATAATAAAGGCGGAAATAGGTCCTACAGAAAGTAAAATACGATGATATTCCAACGTAATAATAAAGAATGGAATACAGAAGAATTTCACCAAGTATAGGGTAGCCCGCGTATACAGATTATTCCAACAGAATAATAAAGATGGAATAATAGAAGTTCTCTTCACGAATACAAAAGAAATAATACCCTTTACCGTAAAAGAAACTTGATATCGGAGTAGTGAAGTAGCAGAATACTTTTCTTCTTTCTCTCTATAGTTTCTCTCTTTAGAGTTTCAGTGAATTCGTAAGAAATAATGAAGGAATGAGCTTCTATTTATAGAAGAATGGAATGAATAGTAACCAATCCATGAGCGGTCCAGTTGATTTACTTTAATCGGACGGACCCGTATTTAAAGCAAAATCTTTTAAATAAAATATAATATATTCTATTTATAATCTAATAAAACGAATAACTTTTAAAAAGATTTTACTATGCAAACACTATGCATAATAAAATATAATATATTCTAATTATTGTCTAATAAAACAGATAACTTTATAAAAGTATTACATTTTATATAAAAAGATTTTACTATTAGCCTAATAAAACGAATAACTTTATAAAAGTATTACATTTTATATAAAAAGTTTTTTCATTTTTATTACGTTAATAATATGAATAAAACAAAACGTCATCATCATTATTATTATTCACACTATTAATCGATCGGTCATTCCCAGAAAGAGGGGCTTTCCAATAAGGATTTCTCCTATTATGCGCGCGCTGATTAGGTGACCAACCTCTCCTTGCGTAACTTCTGACATCGTTAATAATGCAAAATAATAATATTAACAACTTCGTCATCTCAATTATTGATTTAATAACATATAAAATATCGATGATAATTGAATCAAACCGAGTGACTTCTCACTTAAGCATTAATAATCAATACTGGTGTATACTTATGCAACCACGCGTATTCGTTTTACTTTTACTACCGAGTAGTTCAACAATTATCAATGGTAAAACTTCCGTAGTTATTTTATAAAAATTTTTTGTCGTTTTCTCGGTCCGATAATAATTACATTGTAGGGGGTCCACCAATTATTATGTCAGTCGTCGTGAATATTTCCTGACCAATCGAATATTATATAACAACTTGCGTACTTTGCAAAATTTATAAATATTACCCACAACTATAACATTATATCAAATTTATTGCATAATATTCAAAAATGATATTTATAGAAAATTCATTTTTATTCATAAAAATTGGGGTCTTACATCCTTGGCCCATAGTGCAGGGATGATTCGATAATGTGGTTTATTTATTAAGTTGAGTCTCAGCGATAAAAATTGATGAAAACATTTTAAATCATAGAAGATAGTAGATATCATGCTCTATTTGACTCTTCTAATAGATTGCTTATTTCGCTGCAGTTAAACTTGATGTCTATTGTATTTTATCAGTTTAACATTGTTGAAGACTAATGATAATTTATTCTACATTATCTTAGTCATAATATTTCTTACTAGGCTAGTTGAGCTCACCCTTTCTTTCACTGTTCTCTTCAGGAAATGAGAATATAGTTGGGACGAGTCGGGGAACGGAGTGATGGTCCAGATGATAACATTAGTAGTCATCATTATTCTGTTAAATAGTGTGACAATAAATATAATGAGGACTCCATTGAGTGTGGATATTGTCTAGATGACAATATTTTTATTAAAACTCTCAGTTTATGTTTTGTCGTATATTACACGACAGTTGTATTATTAACTTGTATTTGTATTTTTGTACCATGTATTTAGCGACTCAAGATGGGTGATGCATACCTGTTTTGGGGGCGTCACAGAAAACATTAGCGAAAAAAAAAATAAAGAATTCTGGATTATCTTTCTCTTTCTACATATCTAATGGTTTTGGATTAAAAAAAAAAATTGATGTTTGAAGTGTTTTAATATTTCTTTATTGTATATTTAAGTCTAGATTTAATGATTTCACAATATATACAATAATTATATACATTTTCAAAAATATAAATAATAATTAATTTTCAAAATTTAATTATATTTTTAAGTTTGAATTTATTTTATGAATTTTAATTTTAAATTTGTGCTTATTATGAAAATACTTATGAATAATTTTAAAGACATTACTCAAATTCAAAATTTATCTAAATTTCTCTTATTTTAATAACATATGTAATATATTTGAATATAATAAAAGACAAAATTATCAAAGAAAAAAAATATTAATAATTTTTCATTACTAATGTTGAGGGTATTATGACAAAATTAGTAATATGACATATTAACATTTATATGTTATATTATTAATTTTAGTTTTATCTCAAGAGAGGCTAATAAAATTAATGAATTTAATGAGTTATTTAAATTAAAAGAAACATATTTATGTGTAATTTATATAATTTATTTAAAATTGCACCATCTTGAAAAAAAAAAGATTTTTTTTGTTTGCTATAATATCAAAGTTTTATCATACTAAATAAATATTAATGATTAAAATAAATTTTTAAAAATTATTTTTATTGCTTTTATTTTGAATGGATTATTTTATTTATTTGATTTTGATTAATTTAGCATTAAATTTATACAAGTTTCCATCTAAGCATGCCAAAAAGAAAAAGGTCTGACATGTAAATTTTCTTTCTCTCACGTGGCAGTCTGTACTTTTTCCGTCCAAAGTCAAACAATTTAACAAAATTTGTAACGGTTTGTAAAAAAAATTGTAGTTCAATTAGTCGAATGAAAAAAAATTCAGTTCAATAATGTATTTGTAAACCGACCTCTAGTAGAATGGAAAAAATGTATTTAACCTATTCCTCCTCCCCCCCCCCCACCTCCCTTCACCTTCACCTTAATCGAACTAGCATACCTATAGGTATGGTATATAGTCTCTCCTCTATATATTTTCTCTTGACATATAAATGTGTGTTTGATATGTCGTTGGGATCCGCTGTATACTCATGTGAGAGAGAACAATATAGAAATATCAAATATACATGTGGAAATATCGGTTCCCAATTTTAAAATACCCAAAATAATTGGAATTGAATTAATATAAGTTTTCAACAAAAAAAAGGTAAGAAAAACTTTGTTTTCATGACATTTTTTATGGGAAAATTATATTTTCTATTACATTTTAAAAATAATTACATAAAAAGTCTACAAATAAAATAATTACAAAAAAGTGCATATGTGATATTTAATTACAAAAAAGAGTACAATCTTATCCCTTTTATTTAGTTGATGATTTAATGAGTTATTGATAATGGCCATTTTGTAGGGATTTAAATTTTATCTCTCTCTCATCAACCTGGCCTCCCTGTCCTCCCCGCACCCACCTCCACCTCCTCCCAGGGATTTCCCTTGCCCAATTTTCCATCTCTCTCTCCACCCACCCCCCCCCACCCCCCCGCTCCTCCTCCCCTCCCTCCTCCTTCCCTCCTCCCTTCCTTCTCCTCCCACCCCCCCACCCTCCTTCCGCCTCCCACCGCCATCCCCTCCTCTCGCCTCCTTTCTCCCTCCACCCCACCCCTCCCTCCCCCTCCCTCCCCTCCCTCCTCTCTCTCCTCCTCCTCCCGCCTCTTTCTCCTCCTCCCCAGATCGATCCAAGATGGCCGGTCGGTGGAGACCTCATCACTATCCGCGATGGAGACCCTCCACCACCCTTTGCTTCCCCACCACCACCGATCCGTTCTCCAACTCTACCTAAATCAAACCTTAATATGTTGGTAACCAAATAGGCGTACTAAGGTAACCAAATCTTAGCTCCTTCCGATAAGGTAACCAAATTTTATGCGATTGGTTACTAAACCTTCCGATAAGGTAACCAATTTAGTTTATTAGGTTACTAATTTATTTTGGATGTGATGCGATTGGTAACCAAATTTCATATAGTTGGTTACCAAACCATTTGATAAGGTAACCAATTCGGTTTTATTTGATTACCATTTTATTTTAAATGTGATGCGATTCTTAGTCAAAATTAAGTATAAAAGTAACCATTTCAATTTTGTGGGTAACCAAATCGTCAAAAGAAATTGAGAATAGCAACTCACGGCATGGCGGCGATGTGGCAAGCGGCATGGCGTGATGGCGGCGAGAGGAGGATGATGAACATTAGCTCCTTCATAATTTTTTATTTTTAATTTTCTCTTTTTGATTTGAATTTTGAAACATGGATTTGAAATTGTTGTTAGAGACAAGATTTTAATTTGAATTTGAATTTGAATTATTAGTTATCCTTGATTTTAGGTTTCCTTATTAATGTGAATTGTACTATTTTTGTAATAATTATATTCTTTTTGTAATTATTTAGTTGATGCACTTTTTTTGTAATTACTTTTTATTTGTTGTATACTTATATAAAGGACCCATTTTTTATTATAAAACCAAGCCAACTATCCACAAGATAGGATGGCCCAATGAAAATGGGTCCATAAATTGGTATACCACAGCCCAAATTGAAATAGTCTCTCCCCAAAGCCCAATTTAAAACAGAACAAAAACGTTAATAAATGGGTCCTTAACAATAATATACAACAATTATAAAATAATTACAAAAATAAAACACACAAAACATAATTACAAAAATAAAACAACACAATAATAAAGTTACCAAATATGTCCTATCTAACAATAACCGCTCCTAAAATCAAGCAACCGAACAACATTCAACTTTGATATCGGAAAAGGCCAAATCTTCTGTCGACGATTGCTGTTATACTTACATCTGAGATCGCGTCAAAAATATCAACCGGAGAAGACGAAATAGTATACAAAATCAACATCTACTTCAAGTTCAGTAACCATAAACAATCACAACAACTCTGATCGCGACAAACATCTAAGATCTAAGATCTTCGGTCGACGATTGCCAAATCTTGATTACGATTGCCTTTCCACTCACCTCTGAGATCGCGACAAACATCTAAGATCGGAGAAGATGAAATAGTATACAAAATCATCATTTACTTCAAGAGCGGTAAATCAAAAACAATCACAAAGAATATCGATACAATTCTGAACACTGAGGTATGTGTGTTTCAATTTCGTATGCATATAGTTACCTGTGGTTACTACGGTATTCATATGGTTACTGAGTCACACTTAAAATGGTTACTACGGTGTGATATCATATTACTGTTTGGTTATTATATTACAACTGTTTTGTTACTATCATATTACTTTTGGTGACTTCCTACTGTTGTTTTGGTTACTGTATAACAATGTATCGTTCAATGTTGTCTTGGATACTATCAAATACTAGCTTGGTTAGTGTATGACAATATGTTAGTTACGACAAAATGATGTTTTGGTTACTTTGTAACATTATATTGCATATTGTTTTCTTGGTTACTATATGACAGTATGTTGGCTACTGTCTAATGATATGTTGGTTACTTTGTAACATCATACTATATACTGATTTATTAGTTACTATCTAATGCTTCATAGTTTACTATGTAACAATATACTGGTATACGTCTAATAATTATATGTATATAGTTTCCTATGTATGAACATTTATATGTATATGTTTACTAACTAATCTTTGAGTTGAGTTCTTGATTAACATTATATTGGTTCCTGAATAATACTTATTTAGATATTATATACAAATAAAAATGGATACTTATTAATTCTGATCTGGTTACTGAATTAATCTAATTATGCTTATAATTATATTTTTATATTAATAGTCACTTGTTAACCACATTGATTACATTCTTACAACAATTAGCATTTAAATGCCCACAAACCCATTAAACTGGTTGTTTTTTAATATAACAAGTAAATTGAAAATGTTTTTTATCCTATGGTTACTAAATAAACATGTAGAGTTCTTGCTCTACATTAAATTTTATTACTGTATAATGTTGATATTATTAATGTGCAATATTTGATTAATTTATATTGGTTTGTTTTATTATGATGGAAATTAATTGGCTACATTGGTTACCTTCATACAACTGTTATAATTTAATTGCTAACAAAAAATATTAAACTGGTTGTTTCAATTGTAGAATGATAGTACAAATGTATTTCATTTTACAGTTCTTGACATTATATAGTTTGTTCTTGATTAACATTGATTTTGTTACTATGCAATGCATATTTTGTTTTCAGACAATGGAGATGATTCCTGTTTTGCTTTATTTCAACGGTACATGGACTGATAGTAACCAGTACACCAACTTTGAAGTTACTGGCATACTAGTTCCCTCAACTTGTTCGTTCAGAGAAAAGCAAAACATGATATGCATTGCATTACGGATAGACACAAACACAACAACATTGTCTATCAAATTTCACATCAAAAATGACATTCCACCAATCTGTATATTAGATTAAGCAACATTGAGATTCTTTATTGAAGTCAGTAAAAAATCTGATGAACAAGGAAAATTCCCACTGATTATAGATATTGGAAAAGGAAGCGCCCGCACAGCAATCTTGCGTAACTTGACAAATATAGAAGAATCTGTTGTTCACGATGTAACGCCAATCAGATCAACACAAGGGAATTCACAGACTAGTTACCAGTAAGAACACAAGATTCCCAAATTGGAACGCAATATGCTGATCAGCTTGCAATGAAAATTATGGAACAACAACGAGACAGACAACATGACAAATCATACACAGAAGAACGATATGATGATGTAATAACAGATCCGAATGAACGTGACGTAAAATTACATCAAACCTACAAAGACAAAAAAATCCTATCACAATCAATGAGGCTGCATTCAATCAAGAAAAATAGACAACACAAAGTTCAACGAACAGGTCATAGAGACTTTGTGCTAGTGTGCGTAGATGATGAAAATTGCAAATGGAAGATGAGAGCATCAAGTATTCGAAAAACCAGTCTGTTCAAGGTGAGGGAATTCAATGACATTCACACGTGTTCAGTCAACGTATTGCTGGGAGACCACAGACAGGCAAATAGTGAGTTGGTCAGCGAATGCATAATGCGTAAATTAACAAATTTGAAGAAAATATACACACCAACCGATATTGTCGAGGACATGATGACAGAATATAATGTGTCTATCTCTTACCAAAAAGCATGGAGATCGAAGGAGAAAGCGTTAGAAAAGGTAAGAGGAAATCCACACGACTACTCATTGATCCCATCATGGTTACACATGCTGCAGAAAACAAATCCAGGTAACAATTTAAAACACATTATTATTTTTCATGATTAGTTGATTACTCAATTCAACTGATTTGGTTGCTATAATGTGCATTGGTTACCTACCTCATATTTATAATTTTAAATGAGTTCTACTGATTTTTTATATTAATGTTTACTCAGCAAATACATTGGTTACTGTAATGCAAATTGTTTATTATTTTAATGATATCTTGTTATCAGATATCAATATGTTGTTTACTGCATAATGTTGTCTTTGTTACTGAAAACATTATACTATCTAATGCTGTCTTGGTACATGTAAGACAATATGTTGGTTACTGTCTAATGCTATCTTGGTTACTATCTGCTGCAACTCTTGGTTACTGCATAGAAATATGCTGTTTACTGTATAATGTTGTCTTGGTTACTGAAAAACATTATACTATCTAATGCTGTATTGGTTACTGTAAGCAAATATGTTGGTTACTTTGTAACATTATACTGTCTAATGTTTTATTGATTACTGACTAATGCTGTATTAGTTACTGTGTAACAGTATATTGGTTACTGATTGTGTAACAATATATTGGTTGCTGATTGGTTCTTGTATAACAATATATTCCTTCTTTTTTGGTTCTTTGCTTAATGTTTGGATAATTGGTTCTTGTTTAATGTTGACTTGATACTTGACATTAAATACATTGGTTATTCTTGTCTACTCTTGTCTTGTTTATCGTATAAAATTATATTGTCCAATCTTTGTCTTGTTCTTGTATGACAATAATTTGGTTCTTGTCAATCTTTGTCTTGGTTACTTTGTAGCATTATACTACTTATAATTCTATTGATAATGTTGATGTTTCATAACGAGTTCCGTCACGACTCTTGAGTTGGAAACAAATGTTCGTTTCAAATATTTGTTCTTTGCCATTGGAGCATCCATTCAAGCATGGCATCATTGCTTTCCAATTATTGTAATCGATGGCACATTCATACAATCAACTTACGGAGGACAATATCGATAAGCAAGCACATAAGATGCAAACCAAACATTGTTCCGATTGCTTTTGCGATGGTTGACAAATGAAAATGAATTATCTTGGAGATGGTTTTCATGAATTTAAGAACTACTTGTGGAGTAAGGGAAGGCCAATGCATTGTTTGAGATAGACATGAAGCAATAATACAAGGATCAATTATGTGTTTCGGATGTCATGCATGCTTCCTCGCACATACACCATATAATTTGAAAATATAAAAAATAGATTCAAAAGAGAGAGAAGAACTTAAACAAGCTTACAACGGGGCATGTAGAGCATACAACATTGAACAATTCAACAAACACATGGCTGAACTTGATGCCATTGATCCTCGAATAAGGACATATTTGGAGGAAGAGGTCAAGTTGGAAAAGTGCACCAGGCTCCATGGGACTGTAAGCAGATACTCAACAATGACTTCAAACACCGCTGAATCTATTAACAACGCAATTAATATGATTAGGGATCTTCCAGTTGCATCAATGATTGAATGCCTACGTTGCCTGGTTCAAAGATGGTATTTCACAAACAAACAAGCAGCCCTATCAACATTCACAACACTTTCCACAACAGCTGAAGAAAGATTGCAATCTAATATCATTAAATCAAGGAAACTTAAGGTAACAAATACAAATTATAATTTATTGCATTAATTTTTATATTGTATTTATTCTTGAATAATCTTTCTTGATTCTTCGCATAATATTACTAATTAATGTTGAATTGTTTAACGACTAATCTTGACTTAGTTACTCATTAAACTATAATATTTACTGACTAATACTGACTTGTTTACTAATTAATGATAACTTGGTTGCTATGTAATATTATATTGGTTACTAACCAATACCTAATTGCTTATTGCAAAACATTATAATGGTTACTTGACACTTTGATTTGGTTACTGTGTATCATTGTACTGGTTACTTATTAATACTGCTTTCTTACTGCATAATATTACAAATTAATGTTGAATTGTTTACTGTCTAATGCTGATTTGGTTACTGTGCTACACTATAATATTTACTAACTAATAATAACTTGTGTACTGGCTAATGGTAACTTGGTTTGCTATGAAATATTATATTGGTTGTCAATTAATACTTAATTGCTTATCGCATATCATTACAATGGTTCTGCGACTACTTTTTGAGTTGGTTATTATGTATCATTACATTGGTTACTAAGTGATACTTGTTTGGTTACTCTTAATAATTAAAATGATACAAATTGAGTTGGTTATTGATAGTATCATTATATTGGTTACTAAATCGATGCTTATTTGGTTATTCTCAGATAATTATAATGTTACTTTGCTAAGTTGGTTAATGCTTAGTTACTTGTTTTGTAATTATAACATTGAGTTGTTTGATTTAATATGTATTCTTTTTCGGATAATGAAAATGATTCCAGGTTGTACTTTATTCTAACAACAAATTAATTTGTGATGTAGGTTGAGACATCAAACTTAGTGATTTTTATCGCATTTATGATGTCAAAACAATATATTGTGGACATCGACCAAAAACATGCATATGGAAAAATTTCAATTACCATGAGATGCCATGTTAAGCATCTCATTTGTTGTTATGAAAGCAAGCGAAATTTGAGTCAATTATGATTTTTGCTCAAAAAAATACTATAAAACAACTTTGGTCGACACATATTCAGCTTCAATCATGCCAATAGATGACAAAGAAAACTGGGATGTACCAGAAGAAGTAAGAAATATGGTTGTAAAACCACCGAACACAAGAAGACCAGCTGGAAGACCAAAAGTAGGGAGGTACAAACACGGATCTCGAAATCAAAATTCAAAACAAATCAAAGAAAAGCGAAAAAAGGACACAACAGAAAACTGCAATAATCCCCGGTTTAAGACCAAAAAACCACGATATAATGCATTTACATTAAGAGTGTAGATACATGTATATATATAATTGTAACATTTTGATTTTGTACAATATCCAACATTTTTATTGATTAAAGCATTTGATTTACGAATTCATTATGAGTTGCCAATACAATTGGGAACCCACAAAAGTACAATTTGTTTACTTGACAATTATTCCAAATATAAATTGTAAATTATTTGGTTACTAACATAAAGTCAAATGGTTACTCTTATATAACAATTTGGATACCAACCTAACATCTCAAAAATATATTTAATTTAATATGATAGTTATACAAATGACAATCATATATAAAATGAAATCTCTTAATTAAAATTAATGTGTTTCCATCATGATGATACACTAAAAAAAACACATACATTTAACAATTCATAACATTCGTGATACAAATTTATAACTGCTTTGATACAAACTAAAACAAATATTGTTAACATATATTTATGTTAACAGATATATAATGATTTTATCAAATTTTATTACAATTTGTTTACTTGTATAAACATAATATGGTGACCATAAGAGTAAACTATTTGGTTACTTATTTGTTATAACAATAAACAAAATATAACAAATAGGTAACCAAATATTTAGATAACAATCACCAAAACAATTTTTTTTGTTAACTAATGTATACTCTCACCTATACATTTAACAATAATTATATGTCCTGATACATTTAAAAACAGTTATATGTCCTGAAACAATATTGTACATCTCTGTTTACTATCAAAACATTAGCTGGTTACCCTTTTATATATATTTGGTTACCAACTGTACATTTCAATATAATGTAGCAAACACAGCCTAAAACGAATCAAATACCAACAACACACAAAATTAATTCCAAAACTGATATTATAATAACATATGAAATCCCATCTATATAAGATTCAGTAATCATCCTTAATGAACCATACAAAATTGCTGTGTATATTAAAAAATAAAAATACAAAACACAATTCATACTGACAACACAACAATATCTGAACTAATCAAAATCTGGAACAAATCTTCCTGGAAATTCTCTGTCAGTCTCATATCCCTCCAATTGTTTGTTCCTTCCATGCATATATAGGTTTGTGCATAACTTCTTCCGATATTGCGCAATGGGGAATGGAATAGGAATTTCATCAATCTTCTGATGAATGACATGCTCGGCAAAACAAATTGTAAACAACCCTTGATCACCGCATACAAATGCACAAAAGATAACCAAAATCAATACTAGAAACAACCTATATATAACACATATCAGTTTATACAGTAACCAAACATTTACAACATAGTAACCAAAACAATTATATGACAGTAACCAAAATAATTAAATATAATAATTCAAAAATTGAAAACAATGTAACCCTTACCCATCCACTTGTTCAGGAACCGACTCTGCAAATTCTAACTCAATTATGTCATCTTCCTGCTTATTGTGATACGGTTCGCTTGCTAAAGTCAATGTCACTCCTATCCCTCCAAAATCCAATCTTGCGCAATAAAGTGGGAAGAATAAATATATAAGGTTCACAAACATCCATGATTTTTGTTTGCATGGATTTTCTTTTGGGGCTCAGAGAATTATAAATGATTAGACGCGTCTACGATGCACATCAAACGTTAACAAAAACCAATGGTCCTGATGACATATGTATGGGGGAACAAAACATAGTCAACATTTTTCCATGGTGTGTTTACATCCATAAACAGATCCATGAATGTACTCAAATGACATCACCCTCCCCCAGCATAACACACGCTTATCTCGCATTTTTATTTGTATACTCTTCAAAAAGAGAGGTCATCTTGGCATGGAACCAACAATCCGTAGTCGTTGCCCTTATATACACGATGTCGAGAATGTCTCGCCAATTTACTAAGTAATATAATGCAACATTGATATCTTTGAACAAAAAAATATATATTAATAGTGTTGAAAAATAACATTATGTAATCAATGTAACTAACATCATTAACGCTAGTTACTTAAACATCTAAATAATGTAACAGTAATATAAAAAACATAATTTTAAAAAAAAACATAAACATGTATGATGCTAACAACAACACACACACACACACACACACATATATATATATATATATATATATATGATAGTAACCAAACAATTATATAATAGTAATCAAACAGTTGTAATATAATAACCAAACAGTAATATGATAGTAACAAAACAGTTATATGACATCAACAAAACAGTTATATAATAGTAACCAACAACTTTTATCATAATAACCAAAACATGTTTATATATCAACATATCAGTTTATATGATGGTAACAAAAACATATATTGAGCATACATGATAGTAACCAAACAATTATATAATAGTAACCAAACAGTTGTAACATAGTAACCAAACAGTAATATAATAGTAACAAAACAGTTATATGACAGTAACAAAACAGTTATATGACAGTAACCAACCACTTATATCATAGCAACCAAAACATGTTTATATAGTAACATATCAATTTATATGTTGGCAACCAAAACATATATAAAACATATATCATAGTAACCAGACAATTATATAATAGTAAACAAATAATCGTATATTAGTAACCAAACAGTAATATAATAATAACAAAATATATATATAGATGATAATCAACCACTTATATCATAGCAAACTAAAACATGCTTAAATATTAACATATCATTTTAAATGATGGTAACCAACATGTATATAAAACATTTGTGATAGTAACCAAATAATTATATAATAGTAACCAAATAGTTGTATGATAGTAACAAAACAGTAATATAATAGTAACAAAACAGTCATATAACAGTAACAAAACAGATATATAACAGTAACCAACACTGTTAAAGCTATTTACTTAAACAAATAAATAATGTAACCATAAATATAGAAACATAATTTAAAAAAAAAAAGAACTCACATCATCGTCTAACCATTGCCCAGGAGTCTTTAATTTATAAAACCACATTTTAGATGAAATTGGGATAGACCCAAATACAAAAGCAGGTTCGATAATGTCATTCTTCCCAGAAAATTTGTCCGTCCTTCAATATAAAAACATATTAGTATACACGTTGACATTAACAATCACCATGTTAATATACACACTACCCAAAAGCAAATTTATTTGTTTCATAAAAAAAACTATAACATTGTTAACGAAAAAAACAAACCTTTTCACGTTGTTAAGTCCTATTTTAAACCAATTGTTCAAACAACGTGTGGCGCCCCAAAATAGGTATACTCAACACCCATTACGAGTTGCCAAATACATGGTACAAGAAGCAAACTACAACTTCATAATACAAATGTCGGTGTGAAATACGACAATATATCTTGTGAGTTTAAATACAAATATTATCTTCTAGACAATATCTATACTCAAATAAATCCTCATCACATTTATTGATACATTATTTTACAAAATGGTGAGGACTACTAAACAACTCTCTCTAGAACCTTCATTCCATACCCCACTAGTACTTTCATTACATTCTCGCCTCTAAGAAGAAAAATGGAACAACAAGGAAAAGGGTGAGCTCAACTAGCCCAAAAGAAATATTATGACTAAGATAATATACAACAAATTATCGTTAGTCTCCAACGAGGAAAAAATCGATAGAATACAATAGACAACAAGTTTCGGATCAATATTCATGTGAAATAATAATTCATAGAAGAGTTACGTAGAAATGAAATCTACTATAATCTATGAATTTAACGATCCATCATCAATATTTTATCCTCGTAACATCAATCAATATTCATCTCAAATCAAATATTCATCTTTTGCACTACTGAGCCAAAGATATTCATCAATCGGTCATGTTCATCTCAACACTGTTCATCTTTGCACTAAAGGCCAAAGATATTCATCGATCGGTCGTGTTCATTTAAACACCGCTCATCTTTGCACTACTGGGCCAAAGATATTCTTCAGAATCATTCATCTTTGCACTAATATTCAATAATATCATCATTTAAGACCGAGGATGATGAAAAATATTTTAAAAGAACGAATCCAAAGAAACAAAATGACAAGGATTAAGGATTAGTACTTTGTTTTATCCATGTCCAACAATACCTCAAAAATAATCATAGTGGTGTAAAATTCAAGAATAATCAAAACATGGATACAATCAAAGCTAGTATCCAAAATAGATATTTTGGACGAAAAGAAGAAATTTTATTTTTCGATGAATAGTGCCGATATCGTGAATAGTCTTCAGATATCGTGAATAGTCTTGATACGTGAATAGTAACTCAGACACCAAAAGATAGAAATTCCACAAAAAAAACATTTTCACGCTTCATGAATAGTACTCGTGAATAGTAACTCGTGAATAGTAACTCATGAATAGTAACTCGTGAATAGTAACTCATGAATAAGTAACCCGATATGAAAAAGTTCCAAATTTGATAAAAACTTCATATCAACATTTCAAAGATAATGATATTGAAGAAATAATATCATTACAAAAAAATAATATCCCTTACCTCGAAGAATCGATGCCGGAAGGAAAGGTCGGAAGTGATCTTTGAATGAAACTTATCTTTGAGCAAGAACTCTCAAAGTATCTAAATACTCACAAAATACGCTCAATAATATATAGAGAGAGAAGAGAGAAAACTTTGTTTCGGTGTGATTTTCAATTCTAACTTAGCCCTCTATTTATAGGAAAATGTTAGCCCATGAAGCAGCGGACTTGACTTCTACCGATGGCTTTACTCTCGCTACTATTGCCACCCACCACATTTGAAATAAAATTCAGCACATTTTTTCACCAACCACAAGTGGGGCCCACTCAATTCTAGAATTTTCCACCAAAATCAATTATAACCCTACTTTCCTAATCAAACACCTCTTAAAATTTATAACAAATCATTCGTTCATTTTAACGGTTCAAAATTTGTGGACATATACTCAACTTATATATGTATAACATATCCAAAAATTACAACGATCCAACTATCGAATTAAATATTATAACTCACACAATAAAGCTATAATAACACCGATTTGATCTTTTAATACCTCCAATCCGACAAAAATACAAATAAAACATCTCAAAGATTAATTCCTTCCTTAATAACCACATAAATAAATCCATCATTTATATTCATATAAAATAAATATTTCCTTATCATATGAATCAATAATTAATTATTCACAAATAATATTACGTAATCACAATTATGATGACCAGTAGTTCCCGGAAAGAGGGGCTTTCAATAAGGATCTCTCCTTCTTGGCGCAAGCAATTAGGTGACCAAACCTCTCCTTAGATGCGAGAACTTTCTAGACATTGCCAATAATGTTATCTAATAATATTATTCAAATAATATGAATTATTGATCCGATAATGGGAAATCTCATGCGTTGACAATTATTGAACAACAATAATATAAAATATCAACGCAAAGAATTATTGAATCAATAAAATAAAATATTGAGCGATGAAACTCTTTGTGAAAATTATTGAGTAGTGCCATCTTACGTAAGGATCAATAATTCAACAATCTTTATCAGCAATCTGGTGTCTTCTTTGTGCAACCACGCGTATTACTGTATTTTAACCACCGGGTATTCCAACAGTCTTAACGGTAACAACTATGCCGTTATTTTTAACCAACTTATATTTGTCGTTTTCTTCATCCAATCGCTTTCCGTTATGGGGCCCACACATGGGCTCTACGCCATTGTCATTTAATATTCCCCGAAGCGATTTAATATTCCACGACCCAAACGAATATTCCCGACAACAATGAATATTTTATAACCACTTGCTTATTTTGAAATATTTGCGTATTTAACCCTTAACTATCCACATTAATCAAATCAACCCTTACTATTTCAAAATAATAAATAAAGGAAATTCCTTTTATTTAAAAAAATTGGGGTCTTACAACCTCCCTCCTTATGAAATTTAGTCCTCGAAATTGACGTGACGTACTGGTGTTTGAAAAGGTGAGGATACCTCGCTTTCATTTCCGTTTCCAATTCCCGGTCATTTCCTCTATAGCATGATTCCTCCACAAAACTTTAACTTGTGGTATGACCTTTCATAGCGTAGGACATGCTCCTTCCTATCCAAAATCTTGATGGTACCTCCTCATACGTTAAGTCTTCTATTATCTCGTCCTGTTCTAACTCTATAACGTGGTTCGGGTCTTTCACATATTTACGGGCATCCGATATGTGAAACACATTATGAACACGAGACATACTCGAGGTAACGCGAGTCTATAAAGGCTACATTTCCTACTCGGTCAAGAATTTGAAATGGACCAATAAATCGTGGATTGAGCTTTCCTCTCTTCCCAAATCTTGTAACTCCCTTCCATGGAGCAACTCATGACAATACATGATCCCCTACATTAAATTCCACGTCCTTTCGATGAAGATCCGCATAACTCTTTTTTATCGATCTTGTGCCTTGGTTTATACGTTGTCGAATCATTTGGATCTTTTCGGTGAGTCATATCGTCTTAACTCGGGGTCCCAATAATGTTGCTTCACCCACCTCATCCCAACATATTGGAGAACGACATTTTCGTCCATATAATGCTTGAATGGAGCCACACCTATACTTGCACGATAAGCTTTGTTGTTGTAGGAGAATTCCACCAATGGTAAATACTTATCCCAACCGCCCTTGAAGTCTAGGACACGTAGTCTTAATAAATCTTCAAGAGTTTGAATAGTCCTCTCGATTGTCCGTCCGTTTGGGGAATGGTATGCCGAACTAAATCGCAAATCCGTGCCCATAGCTTTTTGCAAGCTAACCCAAAATCTTGAAGTGAATCTTGGGTCACGATCCGAAACTATGGATACAGGCATGCCATGCAACCTCACGATCTCATTTACGTACATACTAGCAAGACGTTCAAGAGAATAAGTCTCCCGTATCGGCAAGAAATGAGCAGACTTGGTTAATCTATCAACAATAACCCAAATAGCATTGATGCCTTGAGAAACCGTAGGAAGACCCGTAACGAAAATCCATGGTAATGTGTTCCCACTTCCATTCCTAATCTCAAGTGGTTGCAACGGACCCTTAGGTACTAGATGATGCTCGCTTTTACACGTTGGCAAGTTAAACACATCGAGATAAACTTTGCAATCTCTCTCTTCATATTGTTCCACCAAAATGTATGTCAAGATCACGATACATTTTAGTACTTCCGAGATGGATTGCAAATGGTGTATTGTGTGCCTCCATCATAATCTTGTACTTCAAATCGTAGTCGTTAGGAACACAAAGTCTAGAGTGGACTCAAGTATTCCTTCTTCATCAATTCTCGCTTAGGAATAGCTCCTTCTTGTACTTTCTTCTTCATACGCATCGACTTGAATTGGTGGCTTGAGCAACCTTAACTTTTTCTATTAAAGTTGGCTCTATCGTATACTTGACATCATCGCACTTCGTTCCGCATATGATCTTCTTCTACTCAACGCCGTCGGCTACCACGTTCGCTTTACCGGGATGGTATTGAATAGTGTGGTCGTAGTCTTTCAATAGTTCGAGCCAACGTCATTTCTTGCCAGATGTTGAGTTCTTTTGAGTGAAGAAATATTTAAGGCTTTTATGGTGCGAATATATCTCCACTTTCTCCCCATATAGATAGTGCCTCCATATCTTTAAGCGCTAACATTTGCTTGCTAACTCTAGATCATGGTAGGATAATTCCTCTCATACTCTTTAAGTTGTCATGAGGCATAGGCTATGACTTTCCCACGTTGCATGAGAACACATCCTAACCCTTTGCACGAAGCATCGGCAGTAGATAACAAATCCATCCGAACCGGATGGTATTGTTAGAACAGTCTTAAAAATAAGTCTCCTCTTAAGCTCTTGGAAACTTTTCTCGCATTCTTCGCTCCAAACGAATTTTGTATCCTTCCGAGTTAGCTAAGTTAGTTAATGGAGTAGCGATTAGAAAACCCTTCCACGAATCTCCGATAATAACCAAATTAAGCCCAAAAAGCTACGTGACTTGATCAATGGACTTTTGGTTGCTCTCTAACTTTGTATTGCTTCATCTTCACGGGATCAACAGATACTCCATGTTTTGACACCACATGCCCAAGAAATGCTACTTCCTCAAGCGAACTCGCGCATTTCTTCAATTTGGCATATAGTTGGTTTTCACGAAGCCTTTGGAGTACCGACTTCAAATGGTGCTCATGATCTTCACGACTTTTGGAATATATAAGGATGTCATCAATAAAGACAACAACGAATCGATCCAAATATTCCTTGAATACTCGGTTCATCATATCCATGAAAGCCGCAGGAGCATTAGTTAGTCCGAAAGACATGACTAAGAATTCATAATGCCCATCTGAAGTTCTCGGCGGTCTTTGGAATATCCTCGATTCTAATTTTCAAATGATGATATCCGAATCGAAGATCGATTTTTGAAAAGAATTGTGCCCCTTGCAATCGGTCAAACAAGTCATCAATACGAGGTAGAGGATACCTATTCTTGATGGTGACATGGTTCAATTCCCGATAGTTAATACAAAGTCGCATACTCCGCCTTTCTTCTTTACGAAATAAAACAGAGCACCCCAAGGAGATGTACTAGGGCGAATGAAACCGATGTCCAACAATTCACGTAGTTGGACCTTTAACTCCTGAAGTTCAATAGGAGCCATTCGATATGGGGTTTTAGAAATGGGCTTTATGCCGGTTCAAGATCAATAAAGAATTCAACTTCACGCTACGGGGGTAGACGGGAAGTTCTTCAGAAATCGTCGGAAAAGTCAATAACAACAGAATATTATTCAAATTTGGCGTGTCTTTATTCAAATCCATAACATGGGCTAAGAAAGCTTGACATCCGTTTTTCAATAAACGAATAGCTTTATGATTAGATATGATGGTGATTGATTTTAATGGTTTAGTTACTTGAATTAAATACAATAGGTTGGTTAGGAATATGAAAACTAACAACCTTACGAAAACAATCAATTTTGGCATGATGAGTAGTTAACCAATCAATCCCTAAAATCACATCAAAAGCAAGTATCTTTAAAGAGATAAGGTCAATGGTGGGTGATGGTGCCAACTTGAATCAAACAAGATTTATAAGCGATGGATGTGATGAAAGTTTCTCTAACGGAGTTTCCACGAGATAGGTCAAAGTCTAATTTCTCCTGAGTCAAGTTTAAACGTTGAGCACAAGCGGAGAGATAAATGAATGGGTAGCACCATGATCAAGTAAGGTATAAACTTCGCAAGAATTTATAAATAGCTTACCCGTGATCACCTCGTTTGGGTTCCTCGCATTATGACCGATCACAACAAACGCTCTTCCGGAATCGTTGACTTTGACTTTTCTAGGGATGATCTTTTGAGTCACCGTCCCCATTGAACTAGGTTTTATTCTGCGTCTAATCTCGAGCGATATGTCCTTCCTTTCCACAACTATAGCATACCTTGAATTTGTTGTGGGTAGTTTGGGCCGATATGTCCCTCTTTTCCGCATTTGTAGCATATAACCGGGTGGTCGTTCTCCTCCCTTAGAACCGATTCTTTACTTAAGACCTTTGTCGTCTTCACATAGTCGTTGTTAAATCTCCTCTTTTAAAATCTCCTCCTTTCGCTTTCTTCGCTTTTCATGACCATGATTACCACCGGAGTGGTTACCATTTCATCCGTCTGCTTTTCTTTCTCCGCAGTTATCATTATTACATTGATCGCTATCTACGAATACGATCCTGGTTATAGTCCCTCAATTGACCGTACTCGTTATCTCGCTCTAATAATTGAGCCTGTTTACAACATCTCTGAATAAAGAGAAAGTTTATGAGAAATGAGATCTTGACGTATCTTAAGGTTTCAAACCTCTAAGAAACATCCGCGTCATCGTTCCTCATTCTCCACCAAATGAGGTGCAAACACGGATAACTCTGCAAACTTTGCCTCGTCTTTGAGACACCGTCATGTTGTTTTGCTCTAATCGATGAACTCCACTTCCTTCATATAGCGAACACTTTCGGAAAGTATTTGTCATTAAATAGTCTCTGAAATGTCTCCCAAGACATCTTTGAGTCTTGTTGGATGGAGTACGCTTCACGACTCCCACCAATGATACTGCCTTCGCCCACGGAACATAAAGGTGGCGAATGGAACCTTCTGTTCCTCCGTGCATCCCAAGACATCGAATATCTTGGTAATTTGCTTGACCCATGTTTCCGCCGTGATCGGATCGGCTTCCCTTAAATTCGGTGGTCCCAACTCTTTGAACTTTGCTTGGTGTGACAACCCGTGAATTGCTATCATTTCCTCCTGTATTTTGAACACGAGTCTCCTCGTCGATTTTGTATGAACTGCAAAAAGCTTCTAAACATCCCTCGTTCATCATCTGCTCCGGTGGTGTTGTTCACAGGAGGAACATTGCCCGACTGTTGCGTTCTCCTCGTTGGTAAAATCAGCATCTCCACGGTCTCATTTACTCCATCATTAATATTCTCGATCGACATTCTCAAATCTTCGTCATAAAACAAGGGTTAATTAAGGAAATCAATATATCACATAATATCCCTATATCTTGACCAACTAACAAATAAGCTTAGGTAGGACACACTAGCGAAGGATTTACTCGCTCTCTCCCTCCTAGTTCTATTCCCCGATCTCCGCCAGAGATCATATCCCTAAGCTCGATACCAATGTGACCCTCATGGTGCTTCAACCACAAAGACCTCACAATGGTACCTATCGGTTTGCCATCAAGAAACGGCGTCCCTACGGAGAGAGCAAAGCGGCGGTGCATCCCCCATAAATGAAGTCACCAAATGAGAGGCTCGGGGCTCTTTTTACTTATGGATCTCGATACCACTGTGGCGCCCCAAAAATAGGTATACTCAACACCCATTCGAGTCGCCAAATACATGGTGCAAGAAGCAAACTACAACTTCAATAATACAAATGTCGTGTGAAATACGACAATATATCTTGTGAGTTTAAATACAAATATTATCTTCTAGACAATATCTATACTCAAATAAATCCTCATCACATTTATTGATACATTATTTTACAAAATGGTGAGGACTACTAAACAACTCTCTCTGAACCTTCATTCCATACCCCAGACTAAGTACTCGCTACATTCTCGCCTCCACGAGAAGAAAAATGGAACAACAAGGAAAAGGGTGAGCTCAACTAGCCCAAAGAAGAATATTATGACTAAGATAATATACAACAATTATCGTTAGTCTCCAACAGGAAAAAATCGATAGAATCAATAGACAACAAGTTTCGGATCAATATTAGCGGCGAAAATAATAATTCATAGAAGAGTTACGTAGAGAATGAAATCTACTATAATCTATGAATTTAACGATCCATCATCAATATTTTATCCTGTAACATCAATCAATATTCATCTCAAATCAAATATTCATCTTTGCACTACAGAGCCAAAGATATTCATCAATCGGTCATGTTCATCTCAACACTGCTCATCTTTGCACTAAAGGCCAAAGATATTCATCGATCGGTCGTGTTCATTTAAACACCGCTCATCTTTGCACTACTGAGGCCAAAGATATTCTTGAAAAATCATTCATCTTTGCACTACAGCCAAAGATATTCAATAATATCATCATTTAAGACCGAGGATGATGAAAAATATTTTTAAAGAACGAATCCGGTGAAACAAAATGACAAGGATTAAGGATTCAGTACTTTGTTTTATCCATGTCCAACAATACCTCAAAAATAATCATAGTGGTGTAAAATTCAAGAATGATCAAAACATGGATACAATCAAAAGCTAGTATCCAAAATAGATATTTTGGACGAAAAGAAGAAATTTTATTTTTCGATGAATAGTCTTGATATCGTGAATAGTCTTGATATCGTGAATAGTCTTAATCGTGAATAGTAACTCAGACACCAAAAGATAGAAATTCCACAAAAAAACATTTTCACGCTTCATGAATAGTACTCGTGAATAGTAACTCGTGAATAGTAACTCATGAATAGTAACTCGTGAATAGTAACTCATGAATAGTAACTCCAGACATGAAAAAGTTCCAAATTTGATAAAACTTCATATCAACATTTCAAAGATAATGATATTGAAGAAATAATTCATTACAAAAAAAATAATATCCCTTACCTCAAAGAATCAAGATTTTGGAAGGAAAGGTCGGAAGTGATCTTGAATGAAACTTGTCTTGAATAAAATGACTCTCAAAGTATCTAAATACTCACAAAATACGCTCGATAATATAGAGAGAGAGAGAGAAAACTTTGTTTACGGTGTGATTTTCAATTCTAACTTAGCCCTCTATTTATAGGAAAATGTTAGCCGTAGAAGCAGACTTGACTTGCTACACGATGGCTTTACACTCGCTACTATTGCCACCCACCACATTTGAAATAAAATTCAGCACATTTTTCACCAACCACAAGTGGGGCCCACTCAATTCTAGAATTTTCCACCAAAATCAATTATAACCCTACTTTCAAGATCAAACACCTCTTAAAATTTATAACAAATCATTCGTTCATTTTAACGGTTCAAAATTTGTGGACATATACTCAACTTATATATGTATAACATATCCAAAAATTACAACGATCCAACGGTCGGATTAAATATTATAACTCACACAATAAAGCTATAATAACACCGATTTGATCTTTTAATACCTCCAATCAAACAAAATACAAATAAAACATCTCAAAGATTAATTCCTTCCTTAATAACCACATAAATAAATCCATCATTTATATTCATATAAAATAAATATTTCCTTATCATATGAATCAATAATTAATTATTCACAAATAATATTACGAATCACAATTATAAACCAGTAGTTCCCAGGAAGGGGGCTTTCCAATAAGGATCTCTCTCATCTTGGCGCGCAATTAGGTGACCAAACCTCTCCTTAGATGTAACTTTCTAGACATTGCCAATAATGTTATCTAATAATATTATTCAAATAATATGAATTATTGATCCGATAATGGGAAATCTTTGCGCGATGACAATTATTGAACAACAATAATATAAAATATCAACGCAAACAATTATTGAATCAATAAAATAAAATATTGAGCGAAGAACTCTTGTGAAAATTATTGAGTAGTGCCATCTTACGTAAGGATCAATAATTCAACAATCATGCAAATACCGTAATGTCTTCTTTATGCGACCACGCCGACATTCTTTTATTTTAACCACCGGGTATTCCAACGATCTTAACGGTAACAACTATGCTGTTATTTTTAACCAACTTATATTTGTCGTTTTCCTCATCCAATCGCTTTTTCGTTATGGGCTCCACACATGGTCACTGCCGTCGTACGAATATTCCCAAGCGATCAAATATTCCACGACGAAACGAATATTCCCAAACAACAATGAATATTTTATAACCACTTGCTTATTTTGAAATATTTGCGTATTTAACCCTTAACTATCCACATTAATCAAATCAACCCTTACTATTTCAAAATAATAAATAAAGGAAATTCCTTTTATTTAAAAAAATTCGGGTCTTACACAACGCCTCTTCAAATTTGGGCTGACATATTCATGCAAACCTTGGAAAATCTGAAATAACAAAGAACTCTTTGACTAGCACCGATGTCATTAGACGATAACCAACCGACCCAAATGTTCCTGTATATGGAGACTGTAGAACAACACTCTTTAAATGTTCACGCATTGTGTCCGCCTACTTGACTCTATCGACGCTCTTTCTCGATTCATCACCTTTGGACTATATCACGGGTAGTCGAAACCATCTCATCCAATACAGATTTGCTTTCCGCCTCAAACTTTTTCCCTTTTACAAATGATGAAAATGTAACGAAAATAATTATATTTTCACATAAAAATCATTGTTGTATTGGTTCTTGTCTAATCTTTGTAATGGTTACTATGAAACATTATACTTGTTACTAACTAATTATGTATTGGTAATATTATATTGTCTAATGCTATATTAGTTACTGTCTAATGCATTATTGGTTACTATAAAACATTATACTTATTACTAACTAATGCTCTTTTGGTTACTATGAAACATTATAATGGTTACTATATATTTATGAGTTGGATACTGAGTAAAATTGAAACAATAACCAAAACCTTAAGCATGTAATGGTAAAACAGTAACCAAAACCTAAACAATGTAAAAAAAAAAAAGTTGGCATGTCGTAATAACACTAACCTCAGCAGCAACATAAACAACAATTTCTTTCCCCGTACATTGGCTTAAAATGTCAAAAGTTGGCATGTCAACATCATTCTTAACAGTCTGTTCAAAATACAAAACAATCAATTGATCTTTAAAAAAATGGAAAAAAAGACATCTAACACAAAACAAAACAAACAAAAAAAGTCTAACCTTGACAATTTCTTGAACAACATTACTTATTATTTCATGATGTTCTTCAACCATACCATCAAGTTCAACTTCATTACCATAATCAGATTCATTACCATCCTTCTTCTTAACAAAATCTGACACATCACCAACATCCTCAACAACATCCTCAACAACATGACGGTTTTCAACCATAACATCCATAACATCCTCAACAACATGACGGTCTTCAAGCATAACATCATCACCTTCATTTCCAACTTCATTTACAAATTCATCCTTCTTCTCATCATCTTTCAAACCATCATCACCAACCTCATCAGCTTTCAAACCATCATCACCAACCTCACCAAAGACATCGCGTCAACAACATCATCAGCTTCATCATAATCATCGGCTTCATCATCATCATCAGCATCACCACCCTCATCAGAATCAGAATCAGAATCAGAATCAGAATCATCATCAGAATCACTATCAACTTCTTTAACCCCACCATCTTTGAACCCGCGTAACTCATCTCTAATAATTAACCTAAAGTCTCGCATATCTCCGAGCGTGTAAAATTTGCATCTCATCCTTAATATCGACCCATGATTTTATAACGTCTTTCTTAATTTCGAAACTTTTTTCTCCAACTGTACATAAATGTGTATCAATTGCATCTTTAATGACCGATATATCAAATCCAATGTTGTCATCCTTCACCTTTTTGTCAGCATCCTTCCCATTGAAAAAGTGAAACCCGCCCAAATCAAGTCGTTCATTCTCCTCGATTCATTGGGAATCAAACTTTTTACCCTAAGTTTGAAAAACAATAAGTACACTTCATTATAACATCCGACAAACATTATAAAATTACAATAACAAAAAAAAGATAAAATAAAGAATCATAAAACATAATCGATAAACAAAAACATATATCTCGGTAACCAAATATATATAAATCGAGAACAACTAAATGTATAAAGGTAACCAAATTTATATGTTCTAGTAACCAACAACATTTTATTGTTAACATACACATAATATAATCAAGAACTCAATTAGTATATAAAGGTAACTAACTACTATGTTAATAGTAAACTTCACAAAAATAATCAAGAATCAAATAATTAACTAAAGGTAACAAATTGCATTCTTAGTAGTACATCGCATACCGTCCGAACAAAATACCGGATCATTCAACTTGTCATTTGAAGGGGCTTCACTAGCTCCTTCCATCTACATAAACGGACATCCGATGATGCTCGTCAAATCAGTTGCATATCTGCAAGCTTTGAAAGTTGAAATGGTTTCAAACATAAATACTTGAAATACATATGGAAGACCATTCAACTTATACAATTTAATATAATGGTCTTTGTAGAAATTATATGTTGAACCACCACTCCTTCCTTTCTTTATATACCCTTCAAAGCATTTGACAAAGAGTACTTTGTCATTTCAAATGCAACTTTCCCCAAGGAAAACCTGCTAACATCACCATAACATAAAAATTGACCATTGCCCCATCAACAAAATTTTCGAAAAGCATTGAAAGAATAAAATTAAACACCAAAAAATCAATGACATCCTAATAGCCTCATCATCGTCATCAAAAACTACCTTCCTAATATCCTACCTATACTACTACGAGTAACAACTTCATCCCAAAATATTTTTCAATAATCGATTTTTGCATACCTTTATATGCACTTATATCATCATTGCCTTGCCATCTCAACCCGTAAATCGAAAAACTCAGGCAGTCCAAACCTAACCCTTTTCTCCCCAAACAAAAACCACATCTCACCATCATCCCTTTGATGAACCTCCCTTACAAGAGCATGGTGAATAATCTGTGAATACATTTGATGCTTACCAAACTCCAAAAAATTTCCAAAACATGTTGCCCTAAACTTCTCCAGCTGACTTTCATTCAATTTCTTGGCAATAATTATGGGGACATCCATGTCACACCAATATATTACTTTTCCAGTGAATTTTCGGTTGCATTCCTCATAGTAAAGATCCCATAACTGTAAATACACAAAACCATAATTGAACAGATATTAGTAACCAATATAACAAAATTTATACAAAAAATAGTGTTATACACTAAATCCAGTAAACAAAATACATACTAACAAGTAACCAAATAATTCTATGATGGTACCCAAACCATCTTTTAATGGTAACCAATACATAAACAACCTATACACTAAACTCAATTTATTAAAACATGTATACTAGGAAAAAACATATTAAGCATAAAAAATACAAAATAGTAACAAAACTGTAATATGACATTAACCAAAATCTGATATAACAGTAACCAAACTATAAAATGACAGTAACCACAAACATACTAATAAGTAACCAAAACATTAAAAGTTTACAGTAACCAAATACATAAAAATAAGTAACCAAATAATTATTATTTTACAGTAACCAAATACACACTAATAAAAATTCACAGTAACCAACTACATACTAATAAGTAACCAACTCATAAAAGTAACACAGTAATATAATATCACAGTAACCAAATACATACTAATAAGTAACCAACCCATAAAAGTAACACAGTAATATAATATCACAGTAACCAAATACATACTAACAAGTAACCAAATAATTCTATGATGGTACCCAAACCATCTTTTAATGGTAACCAATACATAAACAACCTATACACTAAACTCAATTTATTAAAACATGTATACTAGGCAAAAACATATTAAGCATAAAAAATACAAAATAGTAACAAAATTGTAATATGACAGTAACCAAAATATGATATAACAGTAACCAAACTATAAAATCACAATAACCAAATACATACTAATAAGTAACCAACCCATAAAAGTAACACAGTAATATAATATCACAGTAACCAAATACATAAAAATAAGTAACCAAATAATTATTATTTTACAGTAACCAAATACACACTAATAAAAATTCACAGTAACCAACTACATACTAATAAGTAACCAACTCATAAAAGTAACACAGTAATATAATATCACAGTAACCAAATACATACTAATAAGTAACCAACCCATAAAAGTAACACAGTAATATAATATCACAGTAACCAAATACATACTAACAAGTAACCAAATAATTCTATGATGGTACCCAAACCATCTTTTAATGGTAACCAATACATAAACAACCTATACACTAAACTCAATTTATTAAAACATGTATACTAGGCAAAAACATATTAAGCATAAAAATACAAAATAGTAACAAAATTGTAATATGACAAGTAACAAAATATGATATAACAAGGAACCAAACTATAAAATCACAATAACCACAAACATACTAATAAGTAACCAAAACATTAAAAGTTTACAGTAGCCAAATACATACTAATAAAAATTCACGAAGAACCAAATACATACTAATAAGTAACCAACCCATAAAAGTAACACAGTAATAAAAATTTACAGTAACCAAATACATACTAATAAGTAACAAACCCATAAAAGTAACACAGTAATATAATATCACAGTAACCAAATACATACTAATAAGTAACCAAATAATTCTATGATGGTACTCAAACCATCTTTTAATGGTAACCAATACATAAACAACCTATACACTAAACTCAATTTATTAAAACATGTATACCAGGCAAAAACATATTAAGCATAAAAATACAAAATAACCAAAATCTGATATAACAGTAACCAAACTATAAAATGACAGTAACCACAAACATACTAATAAGTAACCAAAACATTAAAAAGTTTACAGTAACCAAATACATAAAAAAAAGTAACCAAATAATTATTATTTTACATTAACCAAATACATACTAATAAAAATTCACAATGAAAATACATACTAATAAGTAACTTGACCCATAAAAGTAACACAAGAATATAATATCACATTAACCAAATACATACTAATAAGTAACCAAATTATAAAAAGTAACACAAAGATAATATAATATCACAAGAACCCAAATACATACTAATAAGTAACTTGACCCATAAAAACAACACATAATATAATATCACAATAACCAAATACATACTAATAAGTAACTAAATAATTCTATGATGGTAACCATAAGTAAATTAAAAATAACACACCTTTAAATTTCTCTGTGTTGGAATTATATTCTGGATAAGCACTTGACCTTTGGCCTTAACTACAGGAACGTCAAGCTCAGAATCTAACTGCACTTGAGAATGCTTGATATCATTGCAGTGTATCACCAGCCTATTTTCATTCTTACTCGATTTTCGACATGCATCCTTTTCCTTCCCCTTCCTATCCACAGCAAACTTCTTCTCGTCCTTGCCAGACTCACACTCGGATATTCTCTTCCTCTTCCAATCCTTCTTCTTTGTATCGACCATTCTATACAAAACATAAAAAATAACACAAACCCACACCAGAATGAAAGAGAACACAGAACACGAATCGAAATGACTATGAACGAAATGGCTATGAACACAGAACGAAACACAGAACGAAATGGCACAGAACGCAGAATGAAACACAGAACGCAGAACGAACACAGAACGAAAACGAAATGGCTATGAACTTCGATAACAAACAATGAAGAATACTGAAACACGAATGAAAGAGATAGAGGCTGAAAGACGGAATGAGAGAGAAAAGAGGTTTCAAAGATGTAAAAGGAATTATCTGAAAACGAAGAGTCTCTGCATGAATAATATTAGGCGGTTATCACGCATTTTAAAAAAACACCCCATTAATATTATTAATCCCTTTAATTAAGGACTCATAATTAATATAATATTGTAAATAAAATTAAAAAGTGTAATATTTTGTAATTATTTTATGGGTGTTTTATTTTATAATTATTTTTTAAAATGTACTAATATATGTAATTAATCCTTAATAAATCAGCCCGCCTAATCTTGAGCCGAAACTTGACCTTTGCCACGTTCAGCCGCCCGATTAAATGGTTTCATTTTTCAAAACTAAAAGGCGGCTGAAATTTACCCTTAAAATGAAGGGCAAATGCGGAACAAAACCAGACAAACCGCTCAATTAACTGACCAAATTCGCTCTTTGGTTCCCCAAAAAACAAACACACGTGTCTACTACTAAGTAGCTTTAGCAGCCGGCGAAGGACACGTGGCACGCACCCTTTTGCCTACGACTGTCAGACCATACATATGCATTTTTTTAATTATAGTCAGAAGCTTACTCCAGCTAATTTGGCCACTTTCCTCCCGTTACAATAAACTATGCTTGCATTGCCACCGGTAAGGAGAGTTCGGCTCCGATCACCGCCATGGACGGTGGAGAGTCACAACCGAGTTCTGCTGGATCGGTTTCAGAGTTTGGAGGCGAGTCACGTGAAGCTCAAGGAGCAGTTCGATGTGCTAGCGGAAGATCAGAGGTGCTCACAGGGAGGAGGAGCGGGACGGTGTTCTTGGGTTTCCGATGAGTTTTTCTTCGCCGGAAGTCCGCATAGAAGCGTGTTGGAGCACATGGGTCATGCTGTTCATGTCAGTAGACCTGATTCTGAAGAAATCATATATTGGTAATCAATAAATTTTATATATATATATATATATATATATATATATATATATATATATACATGTGTGTGTCTGTGGCATTTTATTTATACCTCGTAAATTTTTATTTTTTCTTTAGTGTAATTAACCAGTTCTTTAACTTTCTGTTTGTGCATTTGGTGTTTGATATTTGGTCTCTGAAACAGTTGCATATAGATAATGAGGTCAAAGATGTCTAGTAGTATACCACATGATGGTATCAAGGTTTCCATGTTCAATCCTTGGTGGCAGCAAGGAGGGAAAATCTCTAGTTCATTTTTGGAATATGTGATTCGTGGAAAAAAAATGGTTGAAATAACAATTTTTGAATGGGTTTGAATCAAGTTTGATCTAGATAAACAATTCAAGAAAAATACTTTTGGGAAAAAACATTGTCTGGATTCTCTGGTATTTGGCATGTTCCTGAAAAGAGTGTTCAATAGAAATTGTTTTGTGCGTCATTGCACGCTTAAGTTTAGCCTTCCCAGAAATGATTTATCCTTCGAAATCTACAAATCATTTTTAGGGGAACAACACGAGTCATTTGCCTTGAAAATAGTTTGCGAAAATGTTATCTTTGAAAAAACGGGGCCTTAACAAATAACAAGTGATGAATAGAAATTTGCAGTTTAGAGTGTATTAATATCTAAATTCTCTCAAATTACATAAAATTGTTACCATGAATGTTAGTATACTTTAGGAATTTGTATCTTCGACTTTTTTTCTATTTTCATTGGAAATGCAATTTCTTTCACAAAAACTTATTCCATCTTTCCATAGGAAAGAGATTAGGTACTGATTTCTATCATTATTCTGCTTTACTGAGTGATCTAAGAATGTTAATTACTTTGGTTATTGCATTTCAAGTCTTATCTAAGTGGTTGAAGGGATTGGGATGCCAGTGCCCAAGTCTTAGTATCCCAAGGCTATGTTTGTTTGCAAGTATTACACTTGGTTTATGACTATTAATCCAAGTGTCTTGTTTGTTTTTAAATTTGAGTTTGGGACTATTAGTCCTGTGATTATAAAATAGCTTAAGATGTGAGATTATTTAATACCATGTTTTACCTGGTATTATAATCTCTACCATTTGTGATTAAAAATTACTAGACAAAATTAACCTCAACCTTCTTTTAAAATGACCATAATATCTTGCAAATTTTGTTATTATTACTGGCAATTTAAAACTTACTAGTACAAATACTAAATATTATTATTATTTTTCGGGGGACGGGAGAGGGGGTTGGGGGTGGGCAAGGTGGGGTGCACTGTATATATAATCACTAAATATTATTTTTTTGGGAATGGTAGGGGTGAGGGATGGGGGTGTATACATAATCAGTAAATATAATTTTTTTTTTGGGGGTGGGGATAGGGGCTGGGTGGTGGTGAGTGTATACATAATAAGTAAAAATTATTTTTGGGGATGATGTAATTTGAGGAGGGGTTGTATATATAATCAATAAATATTATTTTTTTGGAGGGTGGGGTGAGTATATGTAAGACCCCAACTTTTATGAATAAAGATTTAATTTTTTCTAAATATTATTTTAAATAGTAAGGTGTTGATTTGATATAATGCTATAGTTATGGGTGATATGTGCAAATTTTACAAAGTAAACAAGTGATCATAAAATATTCGTTTGGTCTGGGGAATATTCTTTTTGTCGGAAAATATTCGTACGACGACGCAATTATTGGTGGACCACACAACGGAATAACTATCGGATATAGAAAGCGACAGAAATAACTTTTTCATAAAACAACGGCAAGACTTTTACCGTTAAACTGCTGAAATACCCGGTGATTAAAGTACAATAATACGTATTGCTGCACAGTAGCACACGGTATTGCACAGTATCTCTGATTATTGATGCTTACATAAGAAATCACTCAGTTTCATTCAATAATTGTCACAGTAGTTGCTGCATAGTATCTCATATTATTGATTCAATTATTGTCACAATATCATCTGCACAATATTTTATATTATTAAATCAATAATTGAGACAACACAAATATTCATATTATTATTTATATTATTGACAATGTCTAGAAAATTCTGTCGAAGAAAGGGGTTTGGTTATTTAATTGCGCGCAAGTAAGGAGAAAACCTTATCGGAAAGCCCCCTCTTTCCTGGGAACGATCTGGTTGTCAATATTGTGAGTTATAATATTAAATGATGAATAATTGTTGAAAGATTAAAAATGTGTTGCTTGATGATAAATGATTTTTGGTAAATATTTATTCAATTTTTGATGTAAATAGAGGGATTTGTCGTAAGGCGTTTGTTGTAAGTTTGACTTATTATTTCATGGGGACATGTGCTAATTTTTCAGACCGTCGGTTGAAGTTATAATAATAAATCAAGACCGTTGGTTGAAGTTATAATAGTAAATTAATATGGGTCACTGGTTGAAGTTATAATAGTTAATCAGTATAGACCATCGGTTGAAGTTTTAATTGTAAATCAATATGGACTGTCCGTTTAATAGTAAATCAATCTGGACCGTTCGTGAATCAGTTACTATT
Source organism: Panax quinquefolius (assembly GCA_020205615.1). Classification (NCBI taxonomy): domain Eukaryota; kingdom Viridiplantae; phylum Streptophyta; class Magnoliopsida; order Apiales; family Araliaceae; genus Panax; species Panax quinquefolius. Next base: position 42,282,763 of record CM035155.1, on the reverse strand, counting down.
TAGTCCATTCTCTTATAAATAAAAGTTCATTACTTTATTCTTTCTTACGAATTCACTAAAACTATAGAGAGAGAAACTATAGAGAGAAAGAAGAAGAGTATTCTGCTACTTCATTATTGTAGTATCCAATTTCCTATTAAGGTAAGGGGTATTATTTCTTTCGTATTTGTAAAGGATGCTATTTACTTCATACTCATTAGGGTTGTCATTCTATTCTTTATTAATCTGCGGGAGTAACCTGTCTACACGGATTACCGCATGCACGGTGAATAACTCTTCGTATTCATTTTTTATTAATTTGCGGGAGTAACCTGTCTACGTGGATTACCGCATGCATGGTGAATAACCCTTCGTATTTATTCTTTATTAAATTATGGAAATGATCTATTACAAGGATGAAATATTGATGATGGATTTTTAAATCATAGAAGATAGTAGTCATCATGCTCTACTTGACTCTTCTATTGAATTGTTATTTCCGCTGCAGTTGTTGATCTAAAACTTGTTGTCTATTGTATTATATCAGATTTTTCCCTGTTGAGGACTAAAGATAATTTGTTCTACATTATTTTAGTCATAATATTTTTTACTGGGCTAGTTGAGCTCGCCCTTTTCTTTTTGGTTCCATTATTCTTCAGGAAATGAGAATATAGCTGGGACTAGTCGAAGATTGGAGTGATGGACCAAGATGGTTACTATAGTAGTTCTTTTTACTCTATAAAATAGTGTGACAACAATTGTAATGGGAATTTTATTTGAGTTTGGATATTGTCTATGAGACAATATTTATATTAAAACTCACAGCTTATGTGTTGTCGTATTTTGCACGACAGTTGTATTAATGAAGTTTGTATTTGGATTCTTTACCATATATTTGGCGACTAAGAATGAGTTGTGTGGACTTATTTTGGGGGCGTCACAGTATATATAATCACTGAATATTATTTTTTTGGGGATGGGGATGGGGAGGGGGAGGGGAGGGGGAGGTGGGGGTGTATACATAATCACTGAATATTATTTTTTTTTGGTGGGGCTAGGGGTAGGGGTCCTGTGGGGTGGGTGGGAGGTAAAGGTGGGGTGGGAGTGTATACAAAATTAGTAAATATTATTTTTGGGGGGGTGGGGGGTGGGGGGTGGGGTTGGAGTGCATACATAATTAAAAAATATTATTTTTTGGGGTGGGGGTTGGTGGGGGGTGGGGCAGTGGGGTGGGGGATGGACGGGGTGAGAGTGTATACATAATCAGTAAATATTATTTTTTTGTGGGTGGTGGTGGGTGGGAGTGTATACATAATCGGTAAATGTTATTTTTTTTTTTTGTGGGTGGGGGTGGAAGTGGGGGTGAATATATAATCAGTAAATTTTTTTTTTTGATGTATAAATAAGTTTAAAATATTTTATTATTGATAAGGGTATAATAGCCCAAACGATATTTTTTAATCAAAAACTTTAATTAATCCTGAAAAAAGTAAACATATTTCAGCCAGTGTGACATTCCAGTGTATCTTATATATATATATATATATTTGATCGCTTTACTACTTATATATGACTTCTAATAAGGTTTCTTCCTGTTCGCATTTCTCTTACAAAAGAAGCCCGTACTACGGATATCGGATAGTTTAAGTGATTTAAATCGGTGAGTAAGACCTATAAGCACTCGGTTTCTTGTACTTCGAAGTACCAAGCCAGATAGTAAGGTTCACCAAACCGGGAAGGTGAACGAACAAGGAAAGTAGAGGATTCGGATTCGGATTCGGATTCGGATAGGCGAGTCAAGGCGTTTGTGTGAAAACTATCTATCTCAAATAGAGATGGGGAAGGTGTTCATTTTCTAAATAACAAGAAAGCGACTCTTTTAATCCTAAGATGAATAGTCTTAGGGTCATAATCTCATAAATTATAATCCCGGGATTATAATCCTTGCAAACAAACATAGCCCAAGTTCCTAATCATTGGATGAAAAAAAGAGTAATAGAAAGATCATTTATATAGTTTATGTTTGGGATCGCTTAAAAAAACTGATTAGTCATTCTGATTATTGCTTCTGCTTATAATTAATTATTTAATTTTAAAAAAGTTGTTTGTACATGTTTGGTAAAGAAAAACACTTAAATAAATTAGTAAAAAAGTAAAAGGTATTTGGTATAAAAAAATGATTATCACTTATTTTGAGTGTAAATTACGGAAGGTTTGGAGAAGTAAAGATAGGTAATGGGTGGAATTTTAAAATAAATAAGAATAGACTAGTAATATACTTGGTCAAACCTAATTATTAGATTTGTCAAATAATCAAAAGCTTCAAATTGGAGTTTCTAATTATTTTCATAAAAATTGATTATAAGTAGTTTAAAAATCAGGTTACCAAACACATTTTGCTAGTTAAAATTGATTATGAGTAGCTTTGACTAAATATTAGCGATCCCAAACACCCTCATAGTATAGTGTATATAGTGTATGTATGTGTGTGTTTGTGTGTTTTTGTTTATATAATTCTTAAAAATTTTACAAGGTGAGATGCATGAAACCTCTCTACATAAATTTGGGAGCTCATGTTGTGTCTTCTAGCCTTTTGAAAGCATTAATATCGTTTCTACATGCTTCTTCTCATCAACAAACTACTTGTTTATAAACTATCTAGCAATATGAAATCCATGATAACCAATTAAGGCATATATTGTTGTTAAGATAGAAAACAATTAGTTTGGTGGTTGTAAACCATTTTAAATATATGCTGGATGATATTTAACTTTTATCTGAAAATACTTTTACGTTCAGGAATCGAGCAGCTGAAAAACTTTATGGATACAATGACCATGAAGTTCTTGGACAAAGATATTCAAAACTACTTATTGATGAAGCACATTATGCTGCAAAACATTTTTTTGAAAATTTGAGCTGTGGTAAATCTTGGTCAGGTCAGATCCCTTTTAAGAAGAGGTCAGGTGAGATATTCATGGCATTAGTGACAAACAGCCCATTATATGAGGATGGTGAGCTTGTGGGTATTATCACTGTTTCAAGTGATGCGGACTTATTCAATAGAATAATCTCGGGTGACCTGAGAACAAATCAGGATTGTGAAAGAGGCCAACCCAGACTGCGGGGGTTAGACTTCAAAAAGATCCAGTGGCACGCACTGCCACATATTGTATCAGTGCCACAGATTGCATCATCTGTTTCCAATCTGGTGCTTATCTATTACACTTGCCGTACATTCATTTTCTTCATGCTATTCCTTCTGTTCATTTTATTTATGTGTTGGAATGATTTGCTACTCTTGTCTGCTGTACTCATCAGGCTTCAAAAGTTTTATCTAGAAAACGTGGTGATAATCCTAGAAACATTTGTACAACTTCCAGTAATATAGAGGGGAGAGTGGATGCTCAGGATATAACATCAGAGAAGCCACCTCTAGGAAAGACGCCGGTAATGCTTTGATACAATTGGTGATTCTACTTTTACTTCAATGAAAGTGTAGAGTATATCTAGAAGAATACTTCTTTTTTTAGTTTCAGCTTTTGAAGCCTCGTTTTGGTTTAAACTTTGGAAAGAGCACTGCTGACACAGAGAGGTTTGCGAAAGATGAATCTACATTTGAGTCATCTCAACCTTCTAAACTTGTATGGATCCATTCCCTTACCTTTAACCTTCATGCAATACTTCAGTCTATTCCACAATAATTACTAACTTAGGTTTCTAAACATTATTCAGTCAGGAAATAATTTGCAATGTAGAAATCAATTATTATGCGATATTACTATTGGAAATAGAAGAGTTTGGTCTGAAATTTAGGAAAGTAACTTGGGAAGTAATTCCTTTTGTCTTTTGTGGAGCCAACTGTTAGTTAAATTGGTCTTGAAGCAGGATAGAATCATGTAATCACGTATTTCCTGAAGTTGTAAGAGATTTTAAAATTTTGTAACTGTATTAGCCTAAGGAGAGAAAAAAATTGGCAACCTAAATTCTGCTAAACTACTTAATTGGAATACTGCAGGCAGCAAATGTATTATCAAAGCTGAGCATTGGTAAACTTGGGAAAGACAAAGATGGAATCATTCAACAAAACGGCCACACTAATATTTTCATGAACAATGGAATGACCAGTGAGCCGAATTCACGTAGACCTTTGAAGATGTCAACTTCATATCAATGCATTGTTAATGATGACTATGAAGAAAAGAATGAAGAATATTGTCCCTTTTCTGCAAGAAGAAGATATGCAAACATAAGTGGGAAAATTGTTCCCACCGATGCTGAAGCCTTTCCACGAGAGTTCAATTGTCTTGAAGTTCCAAAACATGTAGATTTGTTGCCAACGCCAAGATTCCCATTTGAGTTGGAGGAGTTGGGTCCAGATTCACAGAATTCAAAGCATTTGGAGGTTGAAGATTCAATGAAGCAACTGTCAGTTCCTCAACAGAGTCATGGTTCAGGGGAGAGCATTTGCAGCACCGATGAAAGTCTTACTAGAAAAGGAGACACAGGGTTGAACTCGAGAGGAGATTATGAAATTCGCTGGGAAGACCTACAATTGCGGGAGGAAATTGGGCAAGGTAAAGCTTAAGCAGCTCCAATTAGTTTACATACTATATTTTTAGTTATTGAAGCTTTGTACATTGTAGAATATTATATATATATATATATATATATATAAATCTGATGGTCAGTAGGGCAAAACAAAAAACAAAACAATCTTGTGTAGAAGCAACCAAACTTTCCTGCATGACCAATAAGATAGAAAGATTTCCTAAAGATATATTGTTCGTTCCCTTGCAATTAAAGATACAAATTGAATCAAACTTGCTCCTTCATTTACGCTATTGAGCATATTAATATTGTCCATGTTTGGATATCGGATAATATCCTTTATTTACAAAAGGACTAAGGAGCTGAGACTCACTTCCTTTAGGCTGTATTTGTTTGCAAATATGCACATGAAGTTGTAGTATTTTAACTTATTTTTACTATTTTAATAGCTTTAAGAACTTTTTTATACCCAGATTAGTCCGAAAATGACAACCTCATACTATTTTTTTGTTTGTTTTTAAGGTCATTTATGAGGGACTACATAATATTAATGACCTTAAAAACAAAAAAAAAATTATAGTAAGAGGTTGTGATTTTTGGACTAATCGGAGTATAAAAAAGTGCTTAAGGGTATTAAAGTAGTAAAAATAAGTTAAAATACTCCAATCCCATGCAACCTATTTGCAAACAAACGTAGCCTTAGAGTTCTGTGAGAAGCTCCAACAAGAAAATGTCTTTCCATAATATGTAATTTAGTCCAACTCAAACAGCATATATTGGTTGCTTTTCAGCTCTTTTTCATTTCTATATCCTCAAATAGAGTGCATTTGTTCTCTGTTCTTAGGTTCATATGCTGTTGTATACCGTGGGATTTGGAACACATCGGTACATTCTAGAAGTTCAGAAGCTGTTCATGTTTTCATCCCATTTTACAATGAAACTCTTTTCATCTGAATGCATAATTTTTACTTCTGGGTCATCAGGATGTTGCGGTTAAGGTTTATTTCAGGGATGAATATAGTGAGGAAGCCTTGCTTGACCACCAAAAAGAGGTGTGTGGAACTCACAGATAATGTTCATTGTTTGTTGTTGTCATGGTCAAAAGAGTAGCCCCAGATCGTGATGTTGATTTATGTATTCTTCAGATTGACATAATGAGAAGATTAAGACATCCAAATGTATTGCTGTTTATGGGGGCAGTATATTCCCAGAAAAAACTTGCCATGGTGACAGAGTTTCTACCAAGGTAACGCAGGAAACATCTCCTCTGATGCAGCGGAAAAGGTTTGTGCCTCGGTTATTTTGAGTTTAAAATTTGATTGTTGTCTGGTCAGGGGAAGTCTTTTTAAAACACTTCACAAGAATAATCAATCATTAGACATCAGACGTCGTCTGAGGATGGCCCTTGATGTTGTAAGTTTTCTACCCAAATTCATCAGTTTCACACTCTCGACTCTGTTGAGGTAATCAACTATCAGCAATGTTTCCTCAAGCTCTTTTTGTTTTGATGCAGGCAAGAGGTATGAATTATTTGCATCACAGAAACCCCCCAATAGTACACAGAGATCTAAAATCTTCAAACCTGCTTGTTGACAAGAACTGGAATGTAAAGGTAGTAATAATGCAATTTCATACGTTTTATAGGCCCCATTAGACAAGTCAATTTATAGCTCTTCACCAGGTTGGAGACTTTGGCCTATCAAAGCTGAAGCATGCAACTTTCTTAACAGCAAAATCTGGAAGAGGAACAGTAATATTCTTCTCTTATCCTTTTTTGGTTTATTCGTTTTGTTATTCTTAGAAATCCATTTCATGGTAAAGTCATGAATGGCGTTGATTTTATTATCTCTCTCTCTCTTTTCTATGTAGTCTCATTAGTGCATTAATTTACAAGTTATCAATTATATTTATTGCAGCCTCAGTGGATGGCTCCTGAAGTCCTTCGAAATGAACCTTCAAATGAGAAGTAATTTCCAAAATTACCTTGTTATTATTCTCATTTTCGCGCATTAGAATTTTTGGATAGGGAAGTGCTTTGTTGGAAAATCTACATGAATCTCTATTATCTGGCAAATCTCCCCATCGTGAGAACTGGTCATTTAATGAATTTACCTCTGTAGTAAAAGGACTAGTTGGTTTCTGATGCGATGGGAACTTTTTGGCAATCTTCACTTAGTTCTCCTTGAGACACCTTATTTTATAGCTTTTGCTTTTTTCAGGTTGAAAAGGTCAAACTATGGAAGTTCTTAGCAAAGCTATTCTAATGGGGTTATTAGCAGGAGAGGGGCGGATCCAGTAATTTTTCCGAGGGCGGATTTTAACAAATATTTTTGTTGAAGTTAAATAAAGAAAACTTCAACTAATCATAATATTAACTAATCATAATAATGTTTACAAATTGCAATAAATATTCATAATCCAAACTAAAAAAGGAATTTCAAATAAAAACATTTAGATTAAATTTAGAAACTTATTTCGGTTACTTGTCATAGTTCAATTTGAATGATTCCTTAAATGCTCAAAGTCTCAAACCAAATTTGTTATCTATACTCAAACAAAGCCATGAATTAATTTTAAAACATAAACTAGTTTTGTACTTCTAAGATTTCACCAAACTTTAAAACTTGAAAGATTTTTCATTTTTGTACTTGTATTTAGAATTGGTTTATAAATATTTTTTTTGCCCCTTTCAAGTTTAACTCTTCAATTAGTATGCCTTCTTGAATTTATTAATTAACATATTTGTCCTGCCCCTATACCTATAAAAAAAATCCCAGCAGGGCAGTTGCCTATACTGCCTCGTATATAGATTTGCCCCTGGCTATAAGAATCAAAAGTTTTTTTCCTTCTTTATATATCTATCTTCTTTAACTCTGGATTGGTTTGTGTGAACAACAGAAGGTTTGCAAATTTGTAATCTGTTACTTGACAGGTCGGATGTCTTCAGTTTTGGCGTTATACTGTGGGAACTAATGACAGAATCCATTCCATGGAGCGACCTAAATTCCTTACAGGTAGTTCAAGTTGTCTCTTTGATATCCAAATATGCCTTCCATTTTTTGTCAATCAGCAATATATTTCTCAAAGGAGTAGGAACACTATATATTACATAATAGGAGTAGATAACAAGATTAAATTATATGGCTTCACTGAAGTCTTTAATTCTTATATTTGAAGGTTGTTGGAGTTGTGGGGTTCATGGATCGTAGGTTGGATCTACCAGAATGCCTTGATCCTTGTATTTCTTCCCTCATCCACGACTGTTGGCAAAGGTGCTTTAGCAGCAGCCCTCTAGTTACAATTTTCATTGTTTTTTTTTGTGTGAATAACAGAGAAACGTGCAGCCACGTATAATAACTTGTTTATGAACTTTAGGTAACCATTTGTTAATTTGCTGAACAGCAATCCAGGTGATCGTCCATCGTTTAAAGACATGATCAAGACAATGACAGACTTAATCCTCTCAGCTCGGGCAAAGCTTGGTGCTTTAAACTAGCAAATTCTGGATTCCACAGAATACAGTTTGGGTTACTTCTTCACAAAATGGTTAGTGATATTAGAAAGACTTGTATCAAATGAAGAGAGAGTTATTATAATCATCATTCAGGTGTGCTATTAATATATGATGTTAGTTTGATTTTCTAGTTTGTCATCTTTTGTTTGATTCTAATGCCAACCATCTAAAATGTGTTCTATATGAAGTCACCCAACCAAATAGCAGTAAATAGGGAACTGATATTTACACATGTATTATTTTTGATATTTTCACATGTTCTTCTCTTACACGAACATACAGTGAGTTTCACTTTCATGTGAAAAGTAACTGTGTGAAAATATCAAAAACACATGTGGAAATAACGATCCCCTTTAAATATAGGCATTTTGTTTTCAGACAGAACATTTTTTTAGAAAATGTTATGTTTTTGGAGTTTTGGTTAACAAACTGAATTTCAGTGTGAAAATGTTTTTCAGTAATTGGTGTTCGAAAATGAATTCCACAATTAAGTTTTTCAGTTTTTGTTAATTATTTGTGGTGAATCCTTCTTTCTAGCTCATGGGACAAGATTATACTCTTCCTCTCATAAAAATAGTTTCATTTACAAAATTTGTAAAAATTAAGAATATATTTAGAGGATTGATATTTACGTAAGTAAATTTGATAATTTTATAAGTTGCTCATCAAATGAATAATAAGTAGGGTTCATCTCATGTGAGAGAGCTACTATCAATTCTCTATATTTATGTTTCATTACTTTCTACAGTTGGGTTGGGTTTATCCTTTTAAAATTAAAGATATATTATTCTTTTTAGTACTTTCCAAAATTAGATATATATTTTTATTCTAAAAATATCACATACCGCTGGCATTCATAGATTTATGAATTTAAAAATCGTTATTTTATAAATAAAAGGGACACACATATCATAAGTATGATATACTCCACCAGATCATAGAACTGGCCCGTCTTGGTGGATAATATTGTCAAATCTCTATAAAATTTATGAATTTGGAAGGGCCTAATTGGAAATATAATTAAAACAAAAAAAGGAAGTTATAATAATAGTATATTATAAAATTAGAGAAAAGTTTTGACTTCTAAAGTTAATTTATGAAATTTAATTATAAATATTTCTAACTAAAAAGTACAACTATTAACCATAATATTTGTTGCCTTCAAAATTTTGAAAAAAAAAACAATTAAAGCAATTTGAATTTTTTAAGATTTTAAATCTGATTTTGGAACGAGGGTGATATGTTTATATAATCTGCGGGATTTGACATGTATTTGTTATTTTATGTAATTATTTGTTTGTATATTAAACTTATAAAGCATTTGATACTTGTAGATATGTCATAAGGTGCATCGTTTATTATTTTGGATTTATTTATTTATTTTTAATTTTTTTTTGGGTGCAAATGAGGCTGAACAAAAGGCCGAACTAAAAATTGAGTGTTTTTACAATTAAGCATGTAAACGAACTGAACCGATTCGAATTTTGTCAAACTCGAACCAAACTCGAGCACTGTTAATTGAACTCGAAAATGTTCGAGTAACATGATCAAACCAACTCTCATGTGCGAATTCGATCGTTAAATGTTTGCGAACATGATCGCGTTTGCGAACATGAACAGGTCGCGAATGTTCACGAACACATGTTCGTTCGTGAACGTGATCAAGTTTGCGAACATTTTGACGAACCACGACGGCCGATTATATTTTCAACTTTCAAGTCGATTAATAAATTTCACATGTAAGAAATCGAGCCGCAAACTACTCGAAACCAAACAACATGGTTTGTGAAAATGTCCGATCGAACAATTGAACGTGAAACCATGTGCAAACTCGACTCGACAAGACATTAAACTTGAACTCGAATCGAACCGATTCGTGAACGATTTGATTCGTTTGCAGTCCTACGTACAGTTATCGGTTAACGATGTTAGAGTATCAAATGAATGTTCTTCATTATAAATTATTACATCAATCAATACAAATATATAACAAGTCAATAAGATGAAATAAATTAATTTGGTTGGTCATTTTAAGGAAAATTTGATAATTAGTTTATAATTTTTAAATACATATTCAAATTCAATTAACATGTATACATTCACCCATTATTATTCACCAAAAAACATCAAACCACCTAATCGGTTCCCCTCATCTAATGAATTATCATTCACCAAAAAACATTCTCATTAATTAATTGAATTTTTTAAGATTAATTTAGATATATTCTAAAAAGAAATGTACGTTATATTGGTCTATGAATAACATTTGATACTTAAATTATTATCTTTTCATCAGCTAAAACCCTTATTCAGATTGACAATAAACTAGAAACCCTGACATATAATTCAATTACTAACATTTATAAAAATCAAGAATCATCTAACATTTATTTATCTTAGTATTCACTGAAATAAACTTACAATATATAATTCAATTATTCATCTAGCTATATAAAAGTTTAATAAATAAATATTATTTTCTCAAATTTTCATATATCATATTTATATAATGAGATTAAAGAAACTTTTGTGCATCCAGTCGAAATTTGCACGACAACAATAATAATTTAAATAAAAAAGGATCCAACAATTGAATTAATTTGATTATCGTTAAATTAGTAATTAATAATTATAAAATACAACAAACCTAAATTGAAATGATTCCAATCGTCAAGAAAAGAGAAAAAAAAAAAAACACGTCTCGCATAGGTTTCAAGTTTGTAATTAGAAAAATGTCCAAACAACGCAAGGATATGAGCACATCTATTGTCTGTCTTGCCTTTGAGAACGCATGAAGACTGAAGAGAGTATTCCAAGTCCTTATACCATTAATTATTTTTCTATATCACCCTTAACTTCTCACGTTATTTTAAGAAATTATTTACTCTATTCGTGCCTTTAATATAAGTCATTTTATGAAAATATTTTTGTCTCTTAATATATATCGTTTGAAACTTTCAAGTAAGCATTAATTATTTAGTTTTCAATATTACCACAAATATTAAATATAAATTTGGTTCTCTCATTATTTTTTATTCAAAAAATAACACCACCTTTTTTCAATATAAAAATAATATTGACAATTGATACTATATTTAATAATATAAAATTATTTTTTTAATACGCACGCACAACTCTAAAAGGACTTAAATTAAGAGACGAATGGAGTATCTTGTATTAGTAATTTTTAATTTTCTATAAAAAGATAGTGTTGGAATTCTATATAAATTTTAATTATTAAATGATAATATTAAATGATTTTCTTAACTTACGTGTATCAAACTGAAAGGACTATTATTATGGAATAGGGAGAATATAATTTTTTTTCCTAAAGTTATTTATTTGTAATAAGTTTACTATCACATAAAAATCACTCACATATATATTGGTATGACTCACGTGCAGAGCAAGTCATGTGGATCATATTAATATGTATGTGAGCGATTTTATATGATAATCATTTATTTGGAGACGAAGAGAGTAAAAAAGAAAAGTAATTGAAATAAGGTCAACCGTCCATAGGGAAGTTGATTGTACTATGTTCGTACGTACTCCATTTTGTACGAAAAGGGCTTTTAAATTTGACTCTAGATAGAGGGGTAAGATCCGATCCACCTGCTTCATTCTTCAGCTGCACTTGTAATATGAACCCGACAATTTGGTGGACTTGTTGATCACCTTCGCCCAAACCAAGAGCTACAAAACTTGGACCAACTGTTACTACTTTCTTCCCTGGTCTAACTACCTAGGGCCCACAATGTTCTAAAATCTAGAATGGAACAAACTGAAACTATATTTTATCTCTCCTCCATTATATTTTTTGTAGAAGTGAGCATGGTACGATTTGTAGCTCAAATCGCACACGAAACCGTTTAGATACAGTTTGACAAATTCAAAACCGCATATGAAACCGTTTGTGATTGGTGGGGTGCGATTTTGAACCGTGTAATTTGGTTTTATTTGGTTCGGTTTCGGTTCCAAAACCAATTGAAATAACAAAATCGTAAAATAGTAAGCAAAATCATCCACGCAAACATATTACGCAATGAACACAATCATGGAGTTAATTTAGAAAAATAGTTCGAGGTATCAACAATTAATGCAAGTTATGTAGATAAATCTAATTAGTAATACTTTTATGTTGTATTTGATATAGTAAACTAATTTATATTAATATCCAATCTTATGTATTGATATGCATCCAAGGTATGTAATCACTTTCCCTAGTAATCGAGTGATTGTAATTCAGATGAAATCTTTCGTAATATATATTAGGACTCATATTTTATTACTCCATCCGTTACTTAATTTAAGCCGTTTTATAGAAATATTTTTGTTCTTAAATATAAGTCGTTTGAGAATTTTAAGTAAGCATTAATTGTTTAGTTCCCAATATTACCCCAAGTAATAAATATAATTTTGATTCTCTCACTATTTTTTGCCCAATAAATAACACTCTCTTTTTTCAATACAATGACAATATAGACAATTGATAGTATATTTAATGTTTTACAATCATTTTCTTGATATTTGTGCACAACTCTAAAACGACCTATATTAAGGTTAAGAAACGGAAGGAGTGTTATTTTTTATAAAGAAGGGCTATCTCACACTCTTACATGACATAACCCTTAAAATAACGTCGTTTTACAAAAGTAAATATATTCTCTCACATGTTATGTATAAAAAAATAATTTTGTAATTTTTCAAAATATTATTATTATAAAAAAATATTTCATATAAAAGTGTGAGATAACTAAAAACTTTTATTATACTTAATGTGTTTTATGTATAACTCATTAAATTGAAGAGACTGATGATGTGACGCCCCCAAAATAGGTATACATCACCCATTTTGAGTCGTCAATAACATGGTACAGAAACAACTACAACTTTATTAATACAACATGAAAACTGTGAGTTTAAATACAAATATTGTCGCCTGCAGACAATATTCACCCAAATAAGTCCTCATTACAATTATTGGTACATTATTTTATAAAAATGGTGAGGACTACTAAACAACTTTCTAGAACCTTCATTCCATACTCACTAAGTACTCACTACATTCTCGCCTCACGAGAAGAAAAATGGAACAAAAAAGGAAAAGGGTGAGCTCAACTAGCCTAGTAAAGAATATTATGACTAAGATAATATAGAACAAATTATCGTTAGTCTTCAACAGGAAAAATCGATAAAATACAATAGACAAATAAGTTTGATCAATATTATGGTGAAATAATAATTCATGTAGAAGAGTTACGTAAAGAATGAAATCTACTATAATCTATGAATTTAAAAGTCCATCATAAATATTTTATCCTGTAACATCAACCAATATTCATCTTGAATCAAATATTCATCTTTTCATGACTATAAATTTAAAGATATTCATCGATCGGTTAAGTATTTCATCTCAACACTGTACATCTTTGCACTACGAGCCAAAGATATTCATAAGAAAACCAACCATCTTTGCACTACGATCAAAGATATTCAAGAATACCATCATTTAGAATGAGGATGATGAAAATATTTTAAAGAAAACGAATTCATTGAAACAAAAGAACAAATACTAAGGATTAAGTACTTTAAAACAATCCGAGTTCAAAAATACTTCATAAATACTCATAGTGAAGTAAAATTCAAGAATGAACAAAACATGGATACAATCAAAGCTAGTATCCATAATAGATATTTTGGACAAAAATGAAAATTTAATTTTCTACATGAATAGTGTAAGTGATCGTGAATAGTCTTGATATCGTGAATAAGAACCCCAAACACTAAAAGACAAGAATTTCACAAGAAAAATCTTACCAATATTATGGCATAATGATATTAGAAGAAATAATATCATTTTAAAAAAATAATATCCCTTACCTTGAAAAGATCAGACTTCAGTTGGAATACCGAGATATAATCTTTGAAGGAATTTACAGACCGTATAAAGAACACTCAAAATATCAAAATACTCACAATAATACACTCGATAATATATATATATATATATATATATATAGAGAGAGAGAGAGAGAAAGAAAAAAAAAACTTCAGTTTCTGGTGTGATTTTCAATTCTAACCTAAGCACCCTATTTATAGGAAAATGCTTAGAACACCAAAACAGAAAATTTAATAAAATAATAATATATTTATATAAATTTTCTACGAACACCAAGAATCTGAATTTAGCAACTTAACAAATGTTAAATGAGGCCCACAAAATGTAAAAAACGTGTAAAATCCCAAATTTTACGAATAAAGATTTAAATTTCTCGAATTTTTTTTTGAATATTATGGTGTGGATTTAATATAATGTTATAGTTGTGGGTAATATTTATAAATTTTGCAAAGTATGCAAGTTGTTATATTATTCGATTGGTGGGGAATATTCTTTGTGTTGGGGAATATTAAATGCACGAAGCACAATCATTAGTGGACCCTAAATGTAATTATTGTCGGATTGAGAAAATGACAAAAAATATGAAAATAACGACGGAAGTTTTACACAGTTAATCTTGTTGAACTACTTTCGGTAGTAAAAAATACGATGATGTCTGGTGGTTGCAAGTAAGCACCAGCAGTATTGATTATTGATGCTTATGTGAGAAGTCACTTAGTTTTGTTCAATTATTGCTACATGAGTTCTTTGCGTAGTATCTCACGTTATTTAATTCAATTATTGTTGATTGTTATATATATATATATATATAGTTTTGTTTTATTAGTATTATTAATGTAATAAAAGCAGAAAAACTTTTATATAAAATGTAATACTTTTATAAAGTTATTCGTTTTATTAGGCTAATAGTAAAATCTTTTTATATAAAAGCGTAATACTTTTATAAAGTTATCGATTTATTAGATAATAATTAGATTATATTATATTTGATTATGCATAGTATTTGCATAGTGCTTGCATAGTAAAATCTTTTTAAAAGTTATTCGTTTTATTAGATTATAAATAGAATATATTATATTTTATTATAAACCAATCTGGACCGTCCGTTTAAAGTAAATTGATCTGGACCGTTCATGGATTGGTTACTATTCAGTCCATTCTTCTATAAATAGAAGCTCATTCCTTCATTATTTCTTACGAATTCACTTTGAAACTCTGAGAGAGCGTAGAGAGAATTATTCTTCTATAATCTTGAGCGTATTTCTTTAGCGTTTAAGAAAGTTTTGAGCATAGTGCAAGTTTCTTCAAGTATATCACCGCCCTACCGTCAGAGTACTCTTCTATATAAGGTAAGGGATATTATTTGTTGTACTTGTAAAGGATATTATTTGTTGTATTCGTAAGGGGTATTATTTCTTTTGTATTCATGAAGAGAACTTTTGTTATTCCATTCTTTATTATTCTATTGGAATAACCTTTGTATCATGCTGCTACCCCTATACTTGGTGAAATTCTTACATTATTCCATTCTTTATTATTACATTTGGAATATCACATGCATGCGTTTTACTGGGACACTGGTTTCGCTCTTTATTATTACATTTGGAATATCACATGCATGTGTTTTACCGGGACTGGTTAAAATCTTTATTATTACATTGGAATATCACATGCATGCGTTTTCTGGCCGGACTGATTCAGTTATTTATTATTACATTGGAATAACTTTTATCATGTAAAGCCGCATGCATGGTGATTTACATTGTTATTCCATTCTTTATTATTACATTGGAATATCACATGCCGGTGCGTATTCGCTTCTTTGGGTTCCGTTATTTATTATTACATTTGGAATAACTTTTGTCTGCGAAGTATCGCATGCATGGTAATTTCTTTTGTTATTCCCTTCTTTATTATACTCAGTTGGTTAAAGTTTTGACTTCTATACTCCATGAAATTAGTGGAATATCCTTGATATTTGCGCTTCATCTAGTATCTTCTCATGGAAATATTCTTTTGAGCATTCTTGAATTTTACTCTACAAAGAAGTATCATGTTGACAATTTGGACGTTATTAGTTCCTGAATAATTTAATTCTTAAACTTGTTTTATTGAATTCTTATATCATTGTCATCATCCTCATGTTTATATTTTGTTGAAAGTCATATGTAGCCTGTAGTGCATAGATGGACTTGGTATGATTATGACCAGGGATTATTCGGTATAATCATGACCGTAATATTACAAATGATGTGGAAAAAGTCCTCATGGCTCGTAGTGCATTGATGGATAGTTTTTTTGGGTATGATTATGGCTATGGATTCTCTTCAGCTAAGGAAGTAAAGATGAATTATTTTATGGCATGATCAGGACCGTTGATGAATACACGAATATCCTTGGCCCGTAGTGCATGGATAATTTTTGGTTGTGATACTAATGAATATACTTGGTCGTAGAAAAGGGGGATGATGTGGATTATTTATTAAAATTTGAGTCTCGTGATAAAAGTGATGAAAAACCTTTTAAATCATAAAAGATAGTAGATTTTATTCTCTACTTGACTCTTTTAATGGATTGCTTGTTCCGCTGCAGTTAAACTTGATGTCTATTGTATTTTATCAATTTAACATTGTTGAAGACTAATGATAATTTATTCTGCATTATCTTAGTCATAATATTTTTTACTGGGCTAGTTGAGCTCACCCTTTCCTTCACTGTTCTCTTCAGGAAATGAGAACGTAGCCGGGACTAGTCGGGGAACTGTGTGATGGTGCGAGATGGTGTATTAGTAGTCCTCACTATTCTGTAAAATAGTGTGATAATAAATGTAATGAGGACTCTATTTGAGAGTGGATATTGTCTAGAAGGCAATATTCCTATTTAAACTCTCAGTTTATGTTTTGTCGTATTGTTTACACGACGTTTGTATAATTAAGTTGTATTTGTATTTTGTACCATGTATCTGGCGACTCAAGATGGGTGATGTATACCTATTTTGGGGGCGTCACAGTTGGTATCAAAGCAATACAAAGTCGCATACTCCCATCTTTCTTCTTCACGAATAGAACAGGAGCACCCCAAGGAGAAGTACTAGGACGAATAAAGCCAATGTCTAACAATTCCTGCAGTTGGGTCTTTAACTCCTGAAGTTCAATAGGAGCCATTCGATATGGGACTTTGGAAATAGGTTTTGTACCGGGTTCAAGGTCGATACAAAATTCAATTTCACGCTTTGGGGGTAGGCCATGAAGTTCTTTGGGGAATACATCAGGAAATTTATTAACAATAAAAATATCGTTCAAAACTGACGTATTTTTGTTTAAATCTGTGACATGAGCTAAGAAAGCTTGACATCCGTTTTTCAATAAACGAATAGCTTTATGGCTTGAGATGACCGTGATTGATTTTAATGGTTTGGTCGCTTGAATTCTCATAATAGGTTGGTTAGGAATATGAAAGCTAACAACCTTACGAAAACAATCAATTTTTGCATGATAAGTAGTTAACCAATCAATCCCTAGAATCACGTCAAATGAAAGTATTTTTAATGAAATAAGATCGACGGTAATAATGTGAGGTACCGATTTGAACCAAACAAGACTTATAAGCGATTGGATGTAATGAAGGTTTCTCCCAACGGAGTTTCCACAGATAAGTCAAAGTCTAATTTCTCTGAGTCAAATTTAATCGATGGCGCTTAAGTAGGAAAAATAAAAGAATGGGTAGAACCCAGTATCAAATAAAGTATAGACTTCATTAGAGTTTATGATAAGCTTACCCGTGATGACCTCATTCGGGTTCCTTGCTCTCTGGGAGGTCACAACAAACGCTCTCCCTTGCACTTTCTGGTTTTGACTTTTACGGATGACCTTTGGTGCCTCCATCCTAGCTGAATTTGTCTTGATGAAACGACAAAATCGAGCTAAGTGACATTCTCTTCCACAATTATAACATGCTTTGACTTGACGTGGCGCAATTTGGGTGATGTGTCCCTCTCCTCGCATTTGAAGCATATGATAGGTGGTCTTTCTCCTTCCTTAACAACGGGTCTTTGGTCTTGGCGTCTTTCCATCATTGTTGAATCTCCTTTTCTTGAAATGTCCATTCTTATTGTTTTGTACGATTACCCATAAAAGTGGTTACCATATCTGGCCCATTGATTCCCTCCACGCTTGTTGTCACCGCTTGATGACTACTCTCGTTGGTATTATAATTTTGCCGTTGCTCTCTTTTAGTTAAGTTGACTCGTTATCGCGCTCCACTAATCGAGCCTATTTACAACATCCGAATACAAACACGGTTTATGAAAAATAAGATGTTGGCGTATCTCCCGCTTCAAACCTCTTAAAAACATTCGCGCCATTCTCTCTTCATTATCCACCAGAGTGGGGCGAAACCGTGATAACTCCGCAAATTTTGCCTCGTATTGCGACCTGGTCATATTGTTTTGTTCCAACTTGATAAACTCCACCTCCTTCATGTGGCGAATACTTTCGGAAAGTATTTGTCGTTGAAACGACTCTGGAACTTCTCCCAAGATATCTTGATCAACAGGTTGAGTACATTTCTGATTCCCACCATGTCGCCTCTCTCTTTACAACATAAAGGCGACAAAGGGAACCTTTTGCTCCTTGGAGCATCCCAAGACATTAAATATCTTGGTAATCTGCTTTATCCATGCTTCCGCCGAAGTGGTTTTGGCTCTCCCTTAAACTCCGGTGGTCCCAGCTCCTTGAATTATTTAGCGGTGACCTTGAGAGTTTTCAAGTGTTTCCACCTACGTTTTGGGCGAGAGAGTCGCTCTACTTTCTTTGTTGCATGAATTGCATAAAGCCTCTGAACATTTGATCATTCACCATTTGGTCAATGTTATTGTTTGCATGAGGATTGTCGCCTTCTTGATGCACATTATCCACGATTATTAATATTTGGTGAATCAACGATTGCTGTGCTCCATTCTTATTCTCAACATTCTCGGATGTCATTTTCGAATCTTGCCACAAAACAAAGGTTAATTGACATATAACATATTATCCCTATATTCGGCCAGACCAATAAAATAGCACATAAACTTAGGTAGGTCATACTAGTGAAGGTATTCCCGTCTCTCCCCTCCTAGTACTATTCTCACATCTTAGCCGGGGATCATATCCTAAGCTCGATACTAACCGTGGCGCCCCAAAATTAGGTATACATCACCCATCTTGGGTAGTCGGATACATGGTGCAAAATTTAAATACACTTACTAATATAAGCATAACTGGTATACAATACTGACATAAATCGTGAGTTTGAATACAAATATTGTCTACTAGATATTATCTACAAACTCAAAAGGAGTCCTCATTACAATTATTTTCACACTATTTTACGAGAATAGTGAGGACTACTAATGCTATCCTCTGGACCATTACTCCGTTCCCAGACTTCGTCCCAAATTTATATTCTCATTTCCTAAAGAGAACGGTGAAAGAAAGGGTGAGCTCAACTAGCTCGAAGAAATATTATGACTAAGATAATGCGAGAATAAATTATCATTAGCCTACAACAATGTTCAACCGATAAAATATAATGAACATCAAGTTTAACTACAATGAACCAAAGAATCCATTAAAAGAGTCAAGTAGAAAATAAAATCTACTATCTTTTATGATTTAAAAGGTTTTTCATCAACATTATAGTTGAGACTCGACTTTAATAAATATTCCACATCATCGAATCACCCCTTACACTACTGACCAAGGATATTCTTTAGTATCACGACCACAATTATTCATGCACTACGGGCCAAGAATATTTGTGTATTCATTAATAATCATGATCATGCCAACAATCATCCATCAATGCACTACGGACCACTTTGAGGATTTTTACCACATCATTTGTAACATTACGGTCATGATTACAATCAATAGTCTCTCGGTCATAATCATACCAAGTCCATCTATGCACTTTCTGAATACGATGACTTTCAACATAATATAAACATGAGGATGATGACAATGATTTAAGAATTCAATAAAACAAGTTCAAGAATTAATTTATCTAGGAACCAATATAACATCCAAACCGACAACATAATCTTGCTTTGTTGAGTAAAATTCAAGAATCTTGAAAGAATATTTCCATGAAAGGATCTTTGGATGATGCGCGAATATCGAGGATATTCCACTAATTTCATGGAGTATAGAAGTCAAAGTTTTAACCAACCGGGTATAATAAAGAATGGAATAACAAAAGAAATCACCATGCATGCGATAGACCGCCTGACGGCGAGTTATTCCAACGAATAATAAATAACGGAACCCGGTCCCACGTAAAACGCATGCAGACGGGATATTCCAACCGAATAATAAAGAATGGAACCAGTCCGGCGTAAAACACATGACGAGGATATTCTAACGAATAATAAAGAATGGAACCAGGTCGGCGTAAAACACATGCGACGGGATGTTCCAATGAATAATAATAAAAAGACGGAACCGAATCCTATGTAAAACACAAAACAGAATGTTCCATATAGAATAATAGAAGAATGTCACCAAGTATAGGGTAAACCGCATATATCTGAGTTATTCCAACGAGAATAATAAGCAATGGAATAACAACGGTTCTCTTCATGAATAAGAAAGAATAACACCCCTTACTTTTAGTAGGAGATTGAATCTTTACTGATGGTGTAGTAACAAAATACTCTTCTTCTTTCTCTCTTATTCTCTTTATACTTTCTCTCTCTATAAGCTTGAATGAATTAAGTGAAAAATAATGAAGCACTAGGCCTCTATTTATAGAAGATTTCTAGCTTAGCACCCGCCATGTGAAAAAAAGCAAGTGGCTTGACGGTTGGTGATGTGAAAAGAAAAGTGGTTTGGCGCTTTTGTAATGTGAAACGACAAGTGGTTCGACGGTATTGTAATGTGAAACGACAAGTGGTTCGGCCTTTGTAATGTGAAACGACAAGTGGTTCGACCTTTGGTAAAGGTAATTACTGTTGACGAAGGTAATTACTATTCACAAAGGTAATTACTATTGATGAAGAGACTCTTAGATGATGACATATGGGCCCCCCATAAAATAATCAAACTTACCACAAACATCTCAATTATTGATTTAATACTATAACATATTATACAGATGATACTGTGACAATAATTGAATCAATAATATAAGAGATATGATCGCAATTCTTGTTGCAATAATTGAGCATAAATGAGTGACTTCTCACGTAAGCATCAATAATCAATATCGTGTCTTCTTATCTGACTCACGCGTTATTCAGATTTTTTACTACTAGGGTAGTTCAGCGGTTTTAACGGTAACACCTCTGCTATGTTATTTTTATAGAAAGATAATTTTGTCGTTTTCTAACTACGACAATGATACTTGATTAATAGGGGTCCACCAATGATTGAGTAATGTCAATCACGAATATTCCCTCGACCAAACGAATATTTTATAGCAACTTTGCTTACTTTGCGAAATTTATAAATATTACCCACAACTATAACATTATATCAAATTTATTCCATAATATTCAAAATAATATTTATAGAAAATTCATCTTTATTTATAAAAATTGGGGTCTTATGTAAGACCAAAATTTTAAATAAAAGGAATTTCCTTTATTTATTATTTTGAAATAGTAAGGGTTGATTTGATTAATGTGGATAGTTAAGGGTTAAATACGCAAATATTTCAAAATAAGCAGTGGTTATAAAATATTCATTATCGTCGAGGAATATTCGTTTGGTCGTGGAATATTAAATCTTTGTCGGAATATTAAATGCGGCCAGGCGCGACCATGTGTAGTCCCCATAACTTGAGCGATTGGATGAAAGAAAGCGACAAATATAAGTTGTTTTTAAATAACAGTAGTTATTCACAGATTAATCTTGTTGGAATACCCGATGGTTAAAACACACTAATCTGCGTTGTTGAACAAGATAGCTGCGGTATTGCACCAATTATTGATTCTTACGTGAAGGCAGGCACTTTCTCAATAATGGTTACGATAATTCTTTATTCGATATTTTATTGAGTTAATAATTCTTTGCGTTGATATTTTATATTCTTTGTTGTTTGATAATTGTCATTACGATTATTTTTCATTATTGAAAGCAATAATTCATATTATCTGAATAATATTATTAGATAACATTATTGGCAATGTCTAGAAAGTTACATCTAGGAGAGGTTTGGTCACCTAATTGCTTGCCAAGAAGAAGAAATTCTTATTGAAAGCCCCTACTCTGGAACCGCACGGTTGTCGAATATTGTGATTACATAATATTATTTGTGAATAATTAATTATTGATTTATATGATGAGGAAAATATTGATTTTATGTGGATATAGATGGAGAAAATTTTTATAGTGACAATTGTTGAAAATTAATATTTTATCTTTTTACGATAAAATAATTCATTTAAATATATTATTTTAATAATATATTAACGGTGATATTTTTACAACGAATGTGGGATATATGAGTATCTGAGGAGGAAGAGTATTTTGTTGGAATAAATGTTTAAAACATGTTAAACATGTCGGTGGACCCCATTTATTGGCTGAAATTTGATTATAGCATGTAAAATCGCCCGTTTGTGGATTTCGGTCAATTTCTATTTGGAATTTGGAAAAACTTTCTTCTGTAAAGTTGTAGAGAATTGAAATTCCTATAAAACTCGCGAGATTCAAATTTTCTGATGAAAGGGCTATTTATTATGAATTATTGAAGTTTTGAAGCTCCGAAATAATTGATTTTTGGGAGTTTAAAATATTTTTGTAAGAAAAACGTTTTTTGTTGTAATTGAGTGGCTCACATGTGTTATAAATGATCTGAAATCAGATTTCTAAGGTGGGCTTGAATATTTTAAGAAATATTATTATTTTATTAAATTTTACTGCTTTGGTGTTACAAGCGTTTTCATATAAATAGGGTCTTGGGTTAGAATTGAAAATCACACCGAAATGAAGTTTTCTCTCTCTATTATCGGTATTCTTGTGAGTTTTTTGCAGTATACTTTGAGTATTGCTAGGCGGTGCAAGTTCCTTGACCTATATACGTTATTACAAGTGAAATCTTGATCTTTTCGAGGTAAGGGATATTATTTTTTTTTTTGATATTATTTCTTCAATATCATTATCTTTGAAATGTTGATCTGAAGTTTTATCAAATTTGGAACTTTTTCATGTGGGGGTTACTTATTCATGGGTTCTTATTCATGAGTTCTTATTCACGAGAGTTCTTATTAAAGCGAGTTCTTATTCACGATTCTTTCATTCACGAGTACTATTCATGAAGCGTGAAGATGTTTTTGTGGAATTTCTATCTTTTGGTATCGAGTTACTATTCACGTGTCTGGCACTATTCACGTATCTGATCTTATTCATTCAGAAAAATAAAATTTCTTCTTTTAAGTCTAAAACATCTATTACGGATACTAACTTCTGATTGTATCCATATTTTGATCATTCTTGAATTTTACACCACTATGATTATTTTTGAGGTATTTTTGGGCGTGGATAAAACCAAGTACGAATCCTTAATCCTTAATCTTTGTCATTTTGTTTCACTTTGGATTCGTTTCTTTAAAAAATATTTTTCATCATCCTCGGTCTTAAATGATGATATTATGGAATATCTTTGGCACATGTAGTGCAAAGATGAATGATTTCTTAAGAATATCTTTGGCACATAGTGCAAAAGATGAATGATTTCTGAAGAATATCTTTGGCCGTAGTCAAAGATGAGCAGTGTTTAAATGAACATGACCCGGTGATGAATATCTTTGGCACAGAGTGCAAGATGAATATTTGATTCGGATGTATATTGATTGATGTTACGAGGGATAAAAGATAGAGCGATGAACTTTTAAATTCATACATAGAAGATAGTAGTTTGCATTCTCTACTTAACTCTTCTAATGAATTATTATTTCATTGCGAATATTGATTTAAAATTTGTTGTCTATTGTATTCTATTAGATTTTTCCTGTTGAAGACTAACGATAATTTGTTGTATATTATCTTAGTCATAATATTCTTTCTTGAGCTAGTTGAGCTCACCCTTTTCCTTTTTGTTCCATTTTTCTCGGGAGGCGAGAATATAAGCGAGTGCAGTGGGTATGGAATGAAGGTTTTAGAAAGGATTGTTTAGTAGTCCTCACCATTTTTGTAAAATAATGTATCGATAAATGTGATGAGGATTTATTTGAGTATAGATATTGTCTAGAAGATAATATTTGTATTCAAACTCACGATTTCTTATTGTAATAATAAAGTTGTAGTTGTTTACATACCATGTATTGTGACTCGAAATAGGTGATGTATACCTATTTTGGGGCGTCACGTTAGTATCGAGCTTAGGGATATGATCTCTGGCGGAGATCGGGGAATAGAACTAGGAGGAGAGGCAGAGTAAATCCTTCGCTAGTGTGTCCTACTAAGCTTATTTGTTAGTTGGTCGATATATAGGGGTATTATGTGATATATTGATTTCCTTAATTAACCCTTGTTTTATAGCGATGTTTGAGAATGTCGTTGAGAATATTAACAATGGAAATGAGACCATGGAGATGCTGTACTCACCAGCGAGGAGAGCGTGCAACAGTTGGCAATGTTCCTCCTGTGAACAACACCATTGAAGCGAGATGATGAGCGAGGGGATGTTTAGAAGTTTTTTGCGATTCATGCAAAATCGAATGAGGAGACTTCGTGTTCAAAATCTGAGGAGAAATGATAGCAATTCACGGGTTGTCACAAATAAGCGATTCGAAGAGTTGGGACCACGAATTTAAGGGAAGCGGATCCGATCATGGCGGAAACATGGGTCAAACAAATTACCAAGATATTCGATGTCTTGGGATGCGGAGGAACGAAGGTTCCATTCGCCACCTTTATGTTCAAATGGCGAAGCGGACTCTTTGGTGGGAGTGCGTGAAGCGTACCCATCCGGCCGCTTTTCGGCGTATGTCTTGGGAGACGTTTGAAGCTATTTAATGACAAATACTTTCACGAAAGTGTTAAATCGTATGAAGGAAGTGGAGTTCATCAGATTGGAACAAAACAACATGACGGTGTCTCGATGCGAGGCAAAGTTTGCGAGTTATCGAGTTTTGCACCTCATTTGGTGGAGAATGAGGAATGTATATGGCGGATGTTTCTTAGAGGTTTGAAACCCGGCGTACGTCGATATCTCATTTCTCGTAAATTTTCTCTTTATTCGATGTTGTAAGCAGGGCTCAATTATTAGGCGAGATAACGAAGTACGGTCGGCGAGGACCCTGACGGGATCGTGTCGGAGATAGCGATCGATAGAATAATGATAACTGCGGAGAAAGAAAGCAGACGGACGAAATGGTAACCACTCGGGTAATCATGGCCATAAAAATAGAAGAAGCGAGTCGGGAGGAGATTTTAAAAGAGAGATTTAACAACGACCATGTGAAGATGATAGTCTTGGCGACAAGCGATTTCTAAGGGAGGAGAACGACCACCGGGTCATATATGCTACAAATGCGGAAAAGAGGACATATCGGTCAAAGCGCCCCACAACAGATTCAAGGTATGCTATAGTTGTGGAAAGGAAGGACATATCGCTTTCGAGATTATGCGATGGCGAAACCTAGTTCAGTGATGAGGGACGGTGACTCAAAAGATCGTCCCGAAAAAGTCAAAGTCAGCGATTAGGGAAGAAGCGTTTGTTGTGGTTGGTCATAATCGAGAACCCAAGCGAGGTGATCACGGGTAAGCTATTTATAAATTCTTGCGAAGTTTATACCTTACTTGATCTGGGTGCTACCCATTCATTTATCTCTCTCTGCGCATGTGCTCAACGTTTAAACTTGACTCAGGAGAAATTAGACTTTGACCTATCTGTGGAAACTCAGTTAGGAGAAACTTTCATCACATCCAATTTGTTTATAAATCTTGTTTGATTCAAGTTGGCACCATCACCTTACACATTGACCTTATCTCTTTAAAGATACTTGCTTTTGATGTGATTTTAGGGATTGATTGGTTAACTACTCATCATGCCAAAATTGATTGTTTTCGTAAGGTTGTTAGTTTTCATATTCTAATCAACTTTTATGTATGCAATTCAAGCAACTGAACCATTAAAATCGATCAACGTCATATCTAATCATAAAAGCTATTCGTTTATTAAAAAAGCGGATGTCAAGCTTTTCTTAGCCCATGTTATGGATTTGAATAAAGACACGTCAAATTTGAATAATATTCTGTTGTTATTGACTTTCCGGCGTATTTCTGAAGAACTTCCGTCTACCCCCGAGCGTGAAGTTGAATTCTTTATTGATCTTGAACTGGTACAAAGCCCCATTTCTAAAACCCCATATCGAATGGCTCTATTGAACTTGAGTTAAAGGTCCAACTACGAGAATTGTTGGACATCGGTTTCATTCGTCTAGTACATCTCCTTGGGGTGCTCTGTTTTTTATTTGTAAAGAAGAAAGAGCGGGAGTATCGACTTTGTATTGACTATCGGGAATTGAACCATGTCACCATCAAGAATAGGTATCCTCACCTCGTATTGATGACTTGTTTGACCCGATTCAAGGGGCACAATTCTTTTCAAAAATCGATCTTAGATTACGGATATCATCAATGAAGATTAGAATCGAGGATATTCCAAAGCGCCTTGAACTTCGGTATGGGCATTATGAATTCTTAGTCATGTCTTTCGGACTAACTAATGCTCCTGCGGCTTTCATGGATATGATGAATCGAGTATTCAAGGAATATTTGGATCGATTCGTTGTTGTCTTTATTGATGACATCCTCATATATTCCAAAAGTAGTGAAGATCATGAGCACCATTTGAAATTTGGTACTCGAAGGCTTCGTGAAAACCAACTATATGCCAAATTGAAGAAATGCGAGTTACGGCTTGAGGAAGTAGCATTCCTTGGGCGCGTGGTGTCGAAACATGGAGTATCTGTTGATCCGTGAAGATTGAAAGCAATCTGAAAGTTAGAACAATAAAAGTCGGTGGTGAAATCACGTAGCTTTTTGGCTTAAATTGGTTATTATCGGAGATTCGTGGAAGGGTTTTCTCGAATCGCTACTCCATTAACTTCATTAACTTTCGGAAGGATACAAAATTCGTTTGGAGCGAAGAATGCGAGAAAAGTTTCCAAGAGCTTAAGAGGAGACTTATTTGACTTTTGTTATAACAATACCATCTGGTTCGGATGGATTTGTTATCTCTGATGATGCTTGAGGCAAAGGGTTAGGATGTGTTCTCATGCAACGTGGGAAAGTCATAGCCTATGCCTCGCGACAACTTAAAAGAGTATGAGAGGAATTATCCTACTCATGATCTAGAGTTAGCGGCGATCGTTTTGCTTAAAAATATGGAGGCACTATCTATATGGGGAGAAAGTGGAGATATATTCGGACCATAAAAGCCTTAAATATTTCTTCACTCAAAAAGAACTCAACATCTTGGCGGCGACGTTGGCTCGAGCTATTGAAAGACTACGACCACACTATTCAATACCATCATCACAGTAAAGCGAGCGTGGTAGTAGGCGCATTGAGTAGAATATCATATGCGAGGACGAGTGCGATGATGTCAAGTATCGCGTAGAGCCAACTTTAATAGAAAAAGTTAAGGTTGCTCGAGCCCACCCTTGGCCGATGTCGTTATGAAGAAGAAAGTCTGAAAGGAGCTATTAGGGCGAGAATTGATGAAGAAGGAATACTTGAGTCCACTCTGAGACTTTGTGTTCCTAACGACTACGATTTGAAGTACAAGATTATGATGGAGGCACACAATCGCCATTTGCAATCCATCACGGAAGTACTAAAATGTATCGTGATCTTGACATACATTTTGGTGGAACAATATGAAGAGAGAGATTGCAAAGTTTATCTCGATGTGTTTAACTTGCCAACGTGTAAAGCGGAGCATCTTGT
This sequence comes from Panax quinquefolius, assembly GCA_020205615.1. NCBI lineage: Eukaryota > Viridiplantae > Streptophyta > Magnoliopsida > Apiales > Araliaceae > Panax > Panax quinquefolius. The sequence goes on along the minus strand of CM035155.1, from coordinate 42,254,877 downwards.
ACCTAAGGGTCCGTTGCAACCACTTGAGATTCCTGAATGGAAGTGGGAACACATTACTATGGATTTAGTTTCACGGGTCTTCCCTACGGTTTCTCAAGGCATCAATCTTTATTTGGGTTATTGTTGATAGATTAACCAAGTCTGCTCATTTCTTGCCGATCTGGAGACTTATTCCTTGAGCGTCTTGCTAGTATATGCGTGAATGAGATTGTGAGGTTGCATGGCATGCTGTATCCATAGTTTGGGATCGTGACCCAAGATTCACTTCAAGATTTTGGGTTAGCTTGCAAAAAGCTATGGGCAGCAGTTTGCGATTTAGTTGACATACCATCCCCAAGCAGACGGACAATCGAGAGAGGACTATTCAAACTCTTGAAGATCTATTAAGACTCGTGTCCTGAGACTTCAAGGGTAGTTGGGATAAGTATTTACCATTGGTGGAATTCTCCTAACAACAGGTTATCGAGGCAAGTATAGGTGTGGCTCCATTCAAGCATTATATGGGCGAAAATGTCGTTCTCCATATGTTGGGATGAGGTGGGTGAAGCAACATTGTTGGGACCCGAGTTAAATACGTATGACTACCGAAAAGATCCAAATGATTCGACAACGCGTATACAAAGCGGCAAAGATCGACAAAAGAGTTATGCGGATCTTCATCGAAAGGGCGTGGAATTTAATGTAGGGATCATGTATTGTTGCGAGTTGCTCCATGGAAGGGAGTTACAAGATTTGGGAAGAGAGAAAGCTCGATCCACGATTTATTGGTCCATTTCAAATTCTTGACCAAGAGTAGGAAATGTAGCCTATAGACTTGCGTTACCTCAAAGTATGTCTCGTGTTCATAATGTGTTTCACATATCGTACTTAAGTAAATATGTGAAAGACCGAACCACGTTATTGAGTTAGAACCCAGGACGAGATAGCCGAAAGACTTAACGTGTGAGAGAGTACTGTCAAGATCTTGGATAGGAAGGAGCATGTCCCTACGCCATGAAAGGTCATACCACAAGTTAAAGTTTTGTGGAGGAATCATGCTATAGAGGAAATGACACAGGAATTGGAAAGCGGAAATGAAAGCGAGGTATCCTCACCTTTTGAAACACACGGTACGTCGTCGATTTCGAGGCGAAATTTCATAAGGAGGGAGGTTGTAAGACCCCAAAATTTTTAAATAAAAGGAATTTCCTTTATTTATTATTTTGAAATAGTAAGGGTTGATTTGATTAATGTGGATAGTTAAGGGTTAAATCATAAATATTTCAAAATAAGCAAGTGGTTATAAAATATTCATTATCGTCGGGGAATATTCGTTTGGTGGTGGAATATTAAATGCTTGTCGGGAATATTAAATGCAATGACCAGTAGCCGACCATGTGTGAGTCCCATGTGAAGCGATTGGATGAAGAAAGCGACAAATATAAGTTGTTTTTAAATAACTTGGCGTAGTTATTCTACAGATTATCTTTGTTGGAATACCGGTTGGTTAAAACACACTAATACTGCGTTGTTGAGCGAGTAGCACGCAGTATTGCACCAATTATTGATTCTTACGTGAAGGCACTACTCAATAATGGTTCTGATAATTCTTTATTCGATTATTTTATTGAGTTAATAATTCTTTGCGTTGATATTTTATATTCTTTGTTGTTTGATAATTGTCATTACACGATATTTTTCATTATTGAAGCAATAATTCATATTATCTGAATAATATTATTAGATAACATTATTGGCAATGTCTAGAAAGTTACATCTAAGGAGAGGTTTGGTCACCTAATTGCGCGCCGATGAAGAAGAAATTCTTATTGGAAAGCCCCTCTTTCTGAGGAGCTATGCGGTTGTCGATATTGTGATTCTCATAATATTATTTGTGAATAATTAATTATTGATTTATATGATGAGGAAAATATTGATTTTATGTGGATATAGATGGAAAAATTTTTATAGTGACAATTGTTGAAAATTAATATTTTATCTTTTACGATAAAATAATTCGTTTAAATATATTATTTTAATAATATATTAACGGTGATATTTTTACAACGAATGTGGGATATATGAGTATCTGAGGAGGAAGAGTATTTTTGTTGGAATAAATGTTTAAAACATGTTAAACATGTCGGTGGACCCCATTTATTGGTGAAATTTGATTATAGCATGTAAAATCGCTTGGTTTGTGGATTTCGGTCAATTTCTATTTGGAATTTGGAAAAACTTTCTTCTGTAAAGTTGTAGAGAATTGAAATTCCTATAAAAACTCATGAGATTCAATTTTCTGATGAAAGGGCTATTTATTATGAATTATTGAAGTTTGAAGCTCAAAATAATTGATTTTTGGAGTTTAAAATATTTTTTGTAAGAAAAACGTTTTTTTGTTGTAATTGAGTGGCTCACATGTATTATAAATGATCTGAAATCAGATTTCTAAGGTGGGCTTGAATATTTTTAAGAAATATTATTATTTTATTAAATTTTACTACTTTTGGTGTTACAAGCGTTTTCACTATAAATAGGGTCTTGGGTTAGAATTGAAAATCACACCGAAACTGAAGTTTTCTCTCTATATTATCGGCGTATTCTTGTGAGTTTTTGAGTATACTTTGAGTATTGCTAGAGCGGTGCAAGTTCCTTCAAAGACCTTATACAGGTATTACTAAATTAAAATCTTGATCTTTCGAGGTAAGGGATATTATTTTTTTCGTAATGATATTATTTCTTCAATATCATTATCTTTGAAATGTTGATCTGAAGTTTTATCAAATTTGGAACTTTTTCATGTGTCGGGGTTACTATTCATGGGTTCTTATTCATGAGTTCTTATTCACGAGTTCTTATTAAGCGAGAGTTCTTATTCACGATTCTTATTCACGAGTACTATTAATGAAGCGTGAAGATGTTTTTGTGGAATTTCTATCTTTTGGTATCGGAGTTACTATTCACGTATCGGACTTTATTCACGTATCTGACCTATTCACGATATCTGGATCTTATTCATAGAAAATAAAATTTCTTCTTTTCGTCCAAAATATCTATTACGGATACTAACTTTCGATTGTATCCATGTTTTGATCATTCTTGAATTTTACACCACTATGATTATTTTTGAGGTATTTTTGGGCGTGGATAAAACCAAGTACTGAATCCTTAATCCTTAATCTTTGTCATTTTGTTTCACTTTGGATTCGTTTCTTTAAAAAAATATTTTCATCATCCTCGGTCTTAAATGATGATATTATGGAATATCTTTGGCTTTGTAGTGCAAAGATGAATGATTTCTTAAGAATATCTTTGGCACATAGTGCAAAAATGAATGATTTCTGAAGAATATCTTTGGCGCGTAGTCTGCAAAGATGAGCAGTGTTTAAATGAACATGACCCGGTGATGAATATCTTTGGCTGTGGTGCAAAGATGAATATTTGATTCGGATGTATATTGATTGATGTTCTGAGGATAAAAGATGAGCGATGAACTTTTAAATTCATACATAGAAGATAGTAGTTTGCATTCTCTACTTAACTCTTCTAATGAATTATTATTTCATTGCGAATATTGATTTAAAATTTGTTGTCTATTGTATTCTATTAGATTTTTCCTGTTGAAGACTAACGATAATTTGTTGTATATTATCTTAGTCATAATATTCTTCTTGAGCTAGTTGAGCTCACCCTTTTCCTTTTTTGTTCCATTTTTCTCGGGAGGGCGAGAATATAAGCGAGTGCGAGTCGGGGTATAGAATGAAGGTTTTAGAAAGGATTGTTTAGTAGTCCTCACCATTTTGTAAAATAATGTATCGATAAATGTGATGAGGATTTATTTGAGTATAGATATTGTCTGAAGATAATATTTGTATTCAAACTCACAGTTTCTATTGTAATAATAAAGTTGTAGTTGTTTACATACCATGTATTGACAACTCGAGAATAGGTGACGTATACCTATTTTGGGGCGTCACATCTTACACCGACCCACTTAAAAGCGAGAGGCGTGGATTAAGCGGATCATCAAGATATTTGATGTCTTGGAATGCTCGAGAGAGCAAAAGTTCCATTCGCCACCTTTATGTTGCGTGAAGAAGCGGATCATTGTTGGGAATCAGAAAAGCGTACCCGACTGGCCTTTTCAAGATGTCTTGGGAGAAATTTCAAGAATTGTTCAACGACAAGTACTTTTCTGAAAGTATTCGTCACATGAAGGAGGTGGATTTTATCAAGCTGGAGCAAAACAATATGACCGTGTCACAGTACGAGGCTAAGTTTGCTGAATTATCCCGGTTTGCATCCCATTTGGTCGATAATGAGGAGCGAATGACCTTGAATGTTTCTGCGAGGTTTGAAACCCAATATCGTCGATACCTCATTTCTCATAAACTTTGTTTATATTCAAATGTTGTGAATAGGGCTCGATTATTGGAGCGCGTTAATGAGTCAACCTGACCAAAAAGGCAACAACCAACAACACGATAATAATTATGCACCGTTGGCAATGGCCATCCAACAATGATAACCATCGTGGGGAAATTATCATGCCAAGAATGGTAACCACTTGGTGGTAATCATGGCCAAGATAATAGAAGTGGAAATTTCAAGAAGATAAGGTTCAATAATGATGGAAAGACAAAGAAGATCATTTTGCTTTCAAAGGAAGAAGAACGACCAACGGTCGTATGTTTCAAATACTGGACAAGAGGACACATCCGTCAAACTGTGACGCAACAATCCAAAGCGTGTTTTAATTACGAAAAGAAAGGTCACCTAGCTCGATTTTGTGTGCGTATGGTGAAGTCGAGTCCAATTTGGGATAGTGATGCCAAAGGATGTCTGAACAAGCCAAAGCCGGTAGTTTAAGAGAGCATTTTTTTCATTACGAGGAACTGAATAAAATTATCACGGGTATGTTAGTCATAAACTCTTGCGAAGTCTATACCGTGTTGAATCTGGAGATTCTACTCACTCTTTTATTTCACCTAGTTGTGTTCAATGTTTGAAGTTAACTCCGGAGAAGTTAGACTTTGATATATCTGTTTAAACTCAGTTGGGAGAAACCTTCATTACCTCCACTATTTATAAATCTTGTTCAAATCAACACTTTCACGTTACCTGTCGATCTTATCTCTTTGAAAATACTTGTATTTGATGTGATTTTTGGAATCGATTGGTTAACTACTCATCATGCTTTTAATAAAGTTGTTAGCTTTCATATTTCTAACCAACCTGTTATGCGAATTCAAAGTAACCAAACCACTAAAGTCAATCATTGTCATATCAAGCCTTAAGTAAAGAGCCCGATCATTTCGTTGTTGACTTCCTTGTGTGGAATGCACCGAAGCCAGACTTTCTGTAGGCGACATCGTGAATGAAGATGGCAAGTTGATAGGTATCAATGTGACGTACTATCCAAGTCTTGGATGAGGGTCACAGTTTTGAATTATATTTCTATCGTTAATAAATTTCCTGACGTATTCATGAAGACTTCCTAGCCTATCCCTAGAGCGTGAAATCGAATTTTGTATTGACCTCAGTACAAAACCCCATTTCTAAAACCCTTAAATATTTCTTCAACTAAAATGAACGTAACATGCGCCAAAGACGTTGACTCGAGCTGTTGAAGATTACGATCGTACCATTCAATACCATCGTGGAAAAAGCGAACGTGGTAGGTACGCGGCGTTGAGTAGAAGATCGTATCGTTCTGAGTGCGAATATCTGAACCCACGTGAAGATAACGAATATCTGATTAGAATCGACTTTAATCGATAAAGTTAAAGCCGCTCAAGCTACATACTCGTGAGGTGATGAATGTGAAGAAGAAGGTTCAAGAAGGCGTTATCTTAATCCTCGATTTAATTAGCCCATTTGAAATCCTCGATCAAGTAGGAATTGTGGCTTATAGACTCGTTTTACCTCCAAGTATGTCGCGTGTTCATAATGTTTTTTTCACGTGTCGATGTTACGTAAATATGTGGATGACCAAACCACATTATTGATTTAGAACCCATTTGAGATAGCGGATAATTTAACGTATGAAGATGTACTGTTAAAATCACGGAATGTATTCAACACTCAAAGGTTATACCTCGAGAGTTAGAATCGGACGAAGTGTCCTCATCATTAAAGATATACAGTGCGTATGTAAATTTCGTAGCGCGAAATTTCATAAGGAGGGGAGATTGTAAAATCCCAAATTTTACGAATAAAGATTTAAATTTTTCGAATTTTTTTTTGAATATTATGGTGTGGATTTAATATAATGTTATAGTTGTGGGTAATATTTATAAATTTTGCAAAGTATGCAGTTTGTTATATTATTCGATTGGTCGGGGAATATTCTTTGTGTCGGGGAATATTCGTACGATGGCACAATCATTGGTGGACCCCACAATAGAATTATTGTCGGATTGAGAAAACGATAAAAATATTTTATGAAAATAATGGCGGAAGTTTTACCGTTAATCTTTGTTGAACTACTTTCGGTAGTAAAGTAATACGATGTCTGGCGTGGTTGCGTAGTAGCACCAGTATTGATTATTGATGTTTATGTGAGAAGTCACTTTCGGTTTTGTTCAATTATTGCTACACGTGAGTTCTTTGCGTAGTATCTCACGTTATTTGATTCAATTATTGTTGATTGTTATATATATATATATATAAGTTTTATTTTATTAGTATTATTAATGTAATAAAACAGAAAAAACTTTTTATATAAAAAATGCGAATACTTTTATAAAGTTATTCGTTTTATTAGGCTAATAAGTAAAATCTTTTTATATAAAAAGCAGAATACTTTTATAAAGTTATCATTTTATTAGACAATAATTATATTATATTATATTTTATTATGCATAGTGTTTGCATAGTAAAATCTTTTTAAAAGTTATTTGTTTTATTAGATTATAAATAGAATATATTATATTTTATTGTAAACCAATCTGGACCGTTCGTTTAAAGTAAATCGATCTGGACCGTTCATGAATTGGTTACTATTCAGTCCATTATTCTATAAATAGAAGCTCATTCCTTAATTATTTCTTACGAATTCACTAAAACTCTGTAGAAAAACGTAGAGAAATTATTCTTCTATAATCTTGGCGTATTTCTTTAGCGTTTAAGAAAGCTTTGAGCATAGTGCAAGTTTCTTCAAGTATATCTCTGCCCTACCATCAGAGTACTCTTCTTTATAAGGTAAGGGATATTATTTGTTGTACTTGTAAGGGATATTATTTGTTGTACTCGTAAGGGGTATTATTTCTTTTGTATTCATAAAGAGAACTTCATTATTCCATTTTTATTATTACATTGGAATAACTTTTGTATCGTGAACTACCCTATACTTGGTGAAATTCTTACATTATTCCATTCTTTATTATTACATTTGGAATATCACATGCATGCGTTTTATCTGGGACTGGTTTCGTCTTTATTATTACATTGGAATATCACATGCATGCGTTTCTGGCAGGACCGATCTGTTATTTATTATTTTGTTGGAATAACTTTATCTGTGCGATCTGCGCATGCATGGTGATTTCTGTTGTTATTCCATTCTTTATTATTACATTGGAATATCCTATCGGTGTGTATTACGCTTTGACACAGTTCCGTTATTTATTATTACATTGGAATAACTTTTATACATCTGCAATCCGCATGCGTGGTGATTTCTTTTGTTATTCCATTCTTTATTATACTCGGTTGGTTAAAGTTTTGACTTCTATACTCCATGAAATTAGTGGAATATCCTTGATATTTGCGCTTCATCCAAAGATCTTCTCATGGAAATATTCTTCCGACCATTCTTGAATTTTACTCTACAAAAAGAAGTATCATGTTGACAATTTGGGCGTTATTAGTTCTGAATAATTTAATTCTTGAACTTGTTTTATTGAATTCTTATATCATTGTCATCATCCTCATGTTTATATTTTGTTGAAAGTCATCCAGGCCTCTGTAGTGCATAGATGGACTTGGTATGATTATGACCGAGGGGAGTATTCGGTATAATCATGGCCAGTAATGTTACAAATGATGTGAAAAAGTCCTCGTTGGCTAGTAGTGCATTGATGGACAGTTTTTTTTGGTATGATTATGGCTATGGATTCTCTTCGGCCAAGGGAGCAAAGATGAATTATTTTATGGCATGATCAGGACCGTTGATGAATACACGAATATCCTTGGCCCGTAGTGCATGGATAATTTTTGGTTGTGATACTAATGAATATACTTGGTCGTAGTGCAGGGATGATGTGGATTATTTATTAAAATTTGAGTCTCGCCGATAAAAGTGATGAAAAACCTTTTTAAATCATAAAAGATAGTAGATTTTATTCTCTACTTGACTCTTTTAATGGAATGCTTGTTCCGCTGCAGTTAAACTTGATGTCTATTGTATTTTATCAGTTTAACATTATTGAAGACTAATGATAATTTATTCTGCATTATCTTAGTCATAATATTTCTTCTTGGGCTAGTTGAGCTCACCTTTTCCTTCACCGTTCTCTTCGTGAAATGAGAACGTGGCGGGACTAGTCGGGAAACGGTGTGATGGTCCGAGATGGTGTATTAGTAGTCCTCACTATTCTGTAAAATAGTGTGATAATAAATGTAATGAGGACTCTATTTGAGAGTGGATATTGTCTAGAAGGCAATATTCTTGTTTAAACTCTCAGTTTATATTTTGTCGTATTGTTTACACGACGTTTGTATAATTAAGTTGTATTTGTATTTTGTACCATGTATCTGGCGACTCAAGATGGGTGATGTATACTTATTTTGGGGGCGTCACAAAATGTTTTTCTTAAAATAAATATTTTAAACTCCAAAAATTAATTATTCTAGAACTTCGGAACTTCAATAATTCATAATAAATAGCCCTTTTATCAGAAAAATTTGAACCTTATGTTTTTTCCATAGGAAATTTCATTCTCTACAACTTTGTAGAAGAAAGTTTTTCCAAATTCAAAATGCAAAATTGGTAATCCACAATCCATGAAGCAGGCGATTTTACGAGTTATAATCAAATTTCTGATTGAAAAAATGGGCCCACGAGACATGTTTAACATGTTTTAAACAACTCTTGCAACAAAATACTATTCCTCCTCATATATTCATATATCCCACATTCATTGTAAAAATATCACCATTATTATATTATTAAAATATAATAATATATTTAAATAATTGTTTTATCGTAAAAAAGATAAAATATCAATTTTTCAACAATTGTCACATTAAATTTTTTTTTCCATCTATATCCACATAAAATGAATATTTTCCTTATCATATAAATCAATAATTAATTATTCACAAATAATATTACGAATCACAATCATCGACAACCGCATAGTTCTCAACAAAGAGGGCTTTCCAATAATGATTTCTCCTTACTAAATAAGCAATTATTAGGTGACCAAACCTCTCCTGTATGTAACTTTCTAGACATTGCCAATAATGTTATCTAATAATATTATTCAAATAATATGAATTATTGATCTGATAATGAAAATACTGTGTAGTGACAATTATTGAAACAACAATAATATAAAATATAAATGTAGCAATTATTGAATCAATAAAATAGAATATTGAACAGTAACTACTGTAACAATTATTGAGTAATGCCTTCCTACGTAAGAATCAATAATTGGTGGAATACCGTGTGCTACTGTGTTTTAACCACCGGGTATTCCAACAGTATTAACGGTAACAACTACGCCATTGTTTATAAACAACTTATACTTGTCGTTTTCTTCATCCAATCGCTTTTTAGTTATGGGGTCCACATTATTTTACTACCGTCAAATATTTAATATTCCCGAACGGTAAGAATATTCCACGACCAAACGAATATTCTCCGATAAAAATGAATATTTTATAACCACTTGCATATTTGAAATATTTGGGCATTTTACCCATAATTAACCACATTAATCAAATCAACCCTTACTATTTCAAAATAATAAATAGAGGAAATTTGATTTTATTTATAATAAGTTGGGGTCTTACAGATGAGGCATAAAATATGAAAGTAGCAAATAATGCTTTTCAAATTTTCATGTAGGTCAACAAACTTCAATTCAAAGAATTTTTTGCTACTGCTCTGTTTTTGAGTTTTAAAATGGGCATAAAAGAAAAGAAATGAACTGAAAATTTAAGTTTTCTTTTTTCAATTCTTATGTCTCTAAGTTTTTTAATAAACGAAAAAAAAAGAAATGAATAGAAAACTTAGCTATTTTTTCTGCCCAAAATTGACCTGATTTAGACAGAAAAAAATAGAATAAGTAATATTTTTATAATTCCCATATTATCCTCAACTTTTAATATAATAAATTTTAAATTACAACTCATGTCCTCAATTTGTTTTTATCTCCTAAACCTAATCTGATAAAGAGAAAAGTATAAGAACAAGTTCTCTTTTTCAATTCAAGCCCAAGCTCCCTATAACAGTGTAATTGAACAAATTCATCTCCAGATTTTTCTTGTCGGCGCTCCGGCATCCTAATCTCCCCCTCTTCGGTAACTTTCCGACCAGATCTGTCTCCTATTTCAGTAAAACTCATGCCTAAATATAGTCCCCAATTTGCTCTTAGCAATCTCTCTTCAATATTTATAATTAATATAAGGGTAAATTTGTAAAAGTGATATTTTTCTTTTCTTTTCATTAAAACTAAAAAACGCAAAGAAAATAAAATTTTTAAATTTTCTATTCTTTTTTATTAAAAACTCAGAAACAACCCAAATTTTTTTTTCAAATTTAATATATTTTTTTTTTCAGTTCTAATTTAAGTTTTATATTATTTTGTTTTCTATTCAAAAGAAACATAGCGTTAGAGATGCTCTAATACTGATACTCCACCCTTAGAGATGCTCTAATACTGATACTCCACCCTTACATTTTCTCAGTTTTTTAACACAAATTTCTCTATCTATATATGCATATATTATTATCTCTTTTTGAAAAATTCTCTTTCCGTAAATTACTGTTTCACCAATGGGGAGACCTGATCAAGAAGCAATCGACACATTCATGAGTATTACCGGCTCATCTGAGCCTGTTGGCATACAAAAACTTGAGGTATTAAATTACCCTTTTAATCACCGATCATTAATTCTGATTAATATAGAGTATGATTGCTGTTAAAATGTTGTAATTAGGGTTTTTCCCTGTTTTACGTTGTGTCATTTTTTATGCTTATTGATTTGGCCCCCGCACCTCTTTCTAATTTATTGTGTTGGCTGGCTGGGGACAAATTAGAAGAACACAAAAGCAAATGAATATTTGATGGAGTATGTTAAGGTGGAGATTTAGGAATTTCAGTTCTGAATGAAAGAACTAAAATTAGTTTGGCATTTGGGAGAATTGCACTACGACTGTGTATAAGCTTGAGGCTTTGAGTTAGTTTGTTTTGTGGTTTGGCTAATGAAAATTGCTAGCTTTTATAGCATTAAAATATAAGTTAACTAACGGATAATGGACATTTGTTTGTATTGGTTTATAAAAGCAATTTCTTTATAGCATTATTATTCATTGGTGCAGTTTGTTCGGTAAAACAGAAACACGTACTCATCAGTCTGAGAGTCTGACTGTTACTTGGATGGCATTTGTTTTCAGCTTCATTTTTGGACTGCTTAGGGTTAAAGTTAAGTGAGGGATTATCAGTGTCATCTAGTTATCTTCTAACCTTGAAAATTGGACAACTGTTCTGTTTGCAGTACACTAAATTCATAAAATGTTCAAATTGTGTATATATAAAAGAAAAAGAGAGCGAGAGAGATTGTAAAAGGTAGGGGGAGTCTTGTGGTGTGCTTGGCACATATTTAAATATTAATTAAGTTATTTATATACCTATTATATATATGTATATAATATGTATGTATATTTACACATTACAATTTTAATACCAATAAATAATAATTCTTGACAAAATGTAAAAACATTCAAGGAACAAAGTTTATATATACTATTTATTAGAGTATATTATTATTATTATTATTTGGTCACCAAGTATGCTTAGTGCCCACACATATTTGGCGTCCAACTTGGTCACTACTCAACTAGTAGCTACTCTTTGTAATGTGACAACAACAATATTCAATACATTTATTTTATCTCTAATATGGTATCAGAACTAGGTTGATATTGGCAATCAAATAAAAAATTCTTGCTTCCACCGTCGGCGGCATATAGCCGGCGGCGGACATCATTTATTTTTATTTTTTAACTTCATCTTAAAGATAAAAATTTAGGTGGTTAGAGTTCAGTTTTAATTATTTTGTTGGAACTGTAGTTTGAGTTTTATCATGCTTTGCTAAAGTTGGTGCTCTAGTACTCCGTTGCCCAGATTTGAGGTTTCTTTTTGAATATGCACGTTCCTTGTGGCATGTTTTTCTTCTTTAACAATGGTCATATGTCCAGAGCAGTTAATTTCTCGGGTTGAAATGTGTAAATAGTTGATTGGAAAGTAAGAATTACATGGGGCCGTGATTTTAGGAGCTTGTCTCCTTCTATATTTTTTTGGGAGGCTAGAGAGTCCTCCGTTGTTAAAGAAGGCAAGAAGTCCTTCGTAGTTGTTTTTGAAGGATAGAACGTCCTTCACATTTGTTGTGTATCCTTGGAAAATGGATGTAACTTTGGACGTAAACAAAAAATCAATTTTTTTTTCTATGCAAATTGAAGAGTGCCTTAATTTTCGTAGTTATTTTTTAGTCTTATTTTTAAGGTAATGTTATGTAACGAATTGTAAGTCGTGATATAAGACTTCCAACTTGAGGGGGAGTATTAGAGTATATTATTATTAGGCATGGAGTCCTTCGTAGTTATTTTTGTGTCTTTTATTGTTATGTATCTAGTTGTAAGTCGTGATATAAGATTTCCAACTTGATAGAGAATATTAATATATATTATTATTACTTGGTCACCAAGTATGCTTAGTGCCTACACTTACTTGGTAACTACTCAACTAGTAGCCTATATATAAGGCTTTAGTACTATTTGTAACAACACCGACAATATTTTAATACATCTATTTTGTATCTAACACTAGGGGTGTAAACGGATATATATGGATCCGGATACAGTGGAATTCGTATCCGTATCCGAAAAATCAATTCATTATCCGTATTCATATCTAGTATTCAACGGATTTTAAAAATGTTATCCGTATCCGGTATTCAAAATAATATCTGAATACGAATAATATTCGTTTCCGTTTATTTTATTCAAATAAACAGATAATTCGAATATTTGGGTATCCGAATTCGTTTATCAGTCACCTAATAAAAAATTCATTTAAATTATTTACAAAAAATAAAAGAAAAAATTGAATAATTACTCATCACTAATCACAATTTAAAGTTTAAACCATATATATTAATTAAAAACCTAATCATAAAGGGCATGAAAATGTCAAACACATCATCATCCATCATTGATTGTAAAAATTAAAATTTAAACATCCTAGAAAAAGTATCAAATTAACATCATTGAAAATGAAAGATAATACTAATTTATCATCTACTCTTATGCTTCTTTGCAATCATTCTTCATTAATTTGCATCCTAACTAATTGCAGCTGCTAGAAAAAAAATATTAGTATAATGTTAATATAAAATAATTAATATAATGTTAAGCATTAACTTTTACAATATTTCATGTAAAACTTCATGGCATCATTATTACGATAATTAATATAATTTTATGGCATGAACTTTTTTCACCTCATATTCTTAATAAAGTATTTTTGTTAGAGACAATTACGTGCAAGTATACACGATCAACAAGTAATAAAGTGATAAGAGAGTGTCGAACCCACATGAATCTATATTTATTATATCCCAACTACTAGTTTTGTATCAATCCAATTTTATTTAAACAAATGAAATTTGTGGATATTAATTGAAAAATAATTTAAATTAAACTAAGAATAAATTAAACACAATGATTTGAATTCAGATATAAAAGCTTAAGACTACAATATCCCCAATTATGCAGTATAAATCAATTATCCAATTATTAAATCCACTTGAGTTGTTAACAGGAATTCGTAATTATTTATAAGCCCTATCCCAAGGATCAAATAAAAATATTCAATTCAATTAATCTTGCGATATTCCTATGCAAAACAAAAGAATCAAATTCATTAAGTATCAAATCCCAAAAGTTACATGCAGTGAAAAATAGATATCCCTATTCAATTCACAACCCTAATTATTCATCCCATGGAAACAATTAAGAATACATGCTATCATATTCAGATCTAACCGTAGATTTTATATATCTCCCAAATTCATCTAGTGTATTACGCTAATTGTTGGCCAGACAATTAATCAATAAGCATAAAATACGATAGACAACTCAATTTGAATAAATAATTGGACTTCAATAGATAATTTATTCATAAGCATAAATGGTTCAATTGTAGCCTTAATTGAAAGTTTTGTTCATGCTGAAAATTAAAACAAAAAATCTCAAACAAGTCATCACAAATAAATTACAAAACTGAATAAAGGAGAAAAAAAAAACTCAATAGATGTTTTTTAGTCTTCAAGTCTTCAGCCTGAATTCCTTATGATGCTCTGCAACCTTCAATCTTTATCTCCAGCTATCCAAGTCAATCTGTGTATGTCTTTTGATAGCAAACCCTCTTCCTTTTATAACTTTAGGTCTACTCCCAATCAACTTTGATTAGAATCCTATTTTGAGTAGAAATTGGCATGACAATCCTCAGCTTTGCAAAGCCACGACCAAACCTTTCTGATCCCCAGCGCCCCGGCGCTGCAACATGCTGAAAATTACCAAAATACTCTTTTAAGCCCAGAAATTCTTGCTTTGCCCATGCTTTGCCCTATCCTGCAAAATAACAAATAAATAAGTAAAAATGTCCTAAAATACTTAAAAACAAACATATTAAGTCTAGAAATACTCAATTCATGGGTATATTACCCACTCATCAACCTCATTCAATTTTGACAAAAAAAAATTAAGATCATTTTAAAGATCATCGGATCAAATGAGAAAATTGATTCCTGTAACAAGAATATAAACATGACCAATAGAGGATAGATAGAAAGAGATGAGGGGATTAAGAGGGAGCAGAGAGGAAACAAGCATTAATTATACTTGAATCAATTTATTCCAGTTTATTAATATTATAATAAAAGTGTTATTTCTTACTTTTCAAAAGTGAAATGACATATTTTTAAAATAATTTTTGTATGATAGTGAAAACTAATTATTATATAAGGAAGGCCATTTTAAAAAAATTATTTTGCTTAATATATAATAATTAATAAAATTATATATATATATATATATTTATATATATATATATATTATTCGGATACGGATCTGAATCCGAATATCGGATTTCGGAAATCCGCTATCCGCCAGATATATTTACGATTGGATGTTCATATTTATATCCGTTTATTTGTGGATTCTTTTAAACCGAATACGGATATATCTAGGGTTTTTTCGAATGTGAATAATACCCGCTTTTTTCCCGAATACGGATGAGGACAATTACGAATTTTTCGGTTCCCATTTACAACTTATCTAACACTAATATTATGAAGTAATATAGGAAATATGTTAGTATATAAAACATTACATTAATTAGTGTAGTATATGGTATTTGTATCATATTTGATTCTTATCATTTATAAAAAGACAAAAAATTCTGTCCTTATTCCTTTGATTTTCAAGAAGACATGGTCTTATGGTCTATAAAAACAAATTCTTTTAAACTTCTAAATGCTTACTTCGGATTGATACGACATGTTTTGAACCTTGAGACATTGTAGTTCTAGAATCATGACAAAAAATATTTTTGAAATACTTGGCGTATTTCATATCAGAAAATGATAAACTATATTGCTTAAATACTGCCAAAACTCATATTGTGTCACGTGCACTTTGACATTACACATTTGAAGTAGTCTAAGTGTATGTAGAAAGTAATTGTTTATCGTGAAAATGAAAATATGTTGGAATGAATTAGTTTCACATGGTCTTTGTATTTGCACAAGGAATTTCATTCCATGTGTTGGTCCCTGGTTTCAATTATCCAAAGTGCACATTGTAAAGCTAGGACATCTTGTAAGCAATTTTTATGGTTTTTGATGTGGAGGAGTTTCGTATGATAGTTGGTTCTATATGTTTATAAGGAGTAGCATTTGAAGATGATTTAAGTAAAGCATTAGTTTTATCCACAGTCTATATTACTTGGAATGGATTAAAACATATGCTACACTGTTATGCATAAGTGTGTATGGTAGCATATTACTGATTCAACATAATTGTCAACTAAGTGACTGTTGGTTTGAACATAACCGTGTACATTGTACAGTAATAGTTCTCTTGCTAATTTTTATTCTTTCAAAATCTCTGCTTCCTTGCATTTCCTTAATTCTTACATATACTTGCAATATATTTTTTGTTAACTAAGTTACTGTTGGTTTGAACTATGCATTTTCAAACAATTGTACCGGTGTACTGTAGTAAGCCACCAACTCCAATTCTGTGATCTTTCCTATTCTTTTAATGCTAATTTGGGAATCATATTCATTATGGTAACCAGGAGCATGCTGGAAATCTCAATGAAGCTATTGATGCACATTTTAGTGAAGGGGATAGAAACATGTAAGGGTGCTTTCTTTCCTCTTATCTTCCAATTTCTTTGTAGACTGATCTCAGTACATATTTCTCATGTCTCTTATCCCTGGCTTGTTGTGTGGTTGTTTATTTGTATTCAGCACACACGAAACATCTGTGCCTGTACCTCAAGATGATTTAATGGACATAGATGATCCGATTCAAGTTGAATCCCATCGGTCCCATCTACTAGAAATATGAACCCATTCTCTCTTTTTGATCCTTAATTACCTCATTCGAAGTATATTTGATAGTGGTACCGATTTAACAAGTGCTGAACCATTTGTTTCACATCCAAGAGAAGTAAGGTCCTATCGAGGTGAAGGATGGGAATGAGCAATCAGGTCATTCTGGTCTTGCTCCTACCATTCAGGATGTCACTGGAATTGCTCATGAACTTGGCCCAGAAATCGAGTGGACTGTCACAATTGCTGAAGATATTCCAACTGCACAGGTTGCGCGAGATGCTGAAATCGGTTACCCAGATCAAAATGATCCCATGCCTCAGCAAAGGCAATCTCATCTAGAGGATGAACTAGCACATGCAGTTTCTTTGTCGTTGAAGGTTTGTTGTTCTTTCATCTCCTCGGCTACTTCTATTATCATTGGGCTCCCATCTAACATGAATTGAATCTAGACAACAGAGCAAGAGAAAGCAGTATGCGAACTGGAAGATAAAGTTGGACCATCAGAATCGGAAGGCTCTAAATCAGCCGAGGTACAAGATCTGGGGAAACTAGCATCATCAGATGGAAGGTATATATATCTTCACGTGGCTTAATACAAAAGCTAAGGGGCATACCCCAGTAAACATAGTGGGATCATCATAACATGAACGATGCACCAACTATACAGAGACCCAAAAACAGGTTACAAACCCCAACTAAATAAGGAATAATCTAAAAGTTTTACTTTGTGAAATTTGCCATAAGAGTCAAGCCTACATTTAATTTTATGAATAATGTCTTTGATTAGAATCTGGGCAGGAATGCTAGGCTGGCCGTGTAACCGTGAGTTTCGTTCAAACCAAATATAATACACTAGCTGCAAGGCAAAGTTTGATAAGTAATCTTTTCAGGCCTTTGCTATTTTCGACACTGATCCAATGAAGAAAACCAGACCAATCATACGGGTAACCCAACCAGCATCCATAAGAAAGTACACCAGTGAGGACTATCCGAGCATAATATCATACAAAAAATGTGGTCATGCGACTCAAGCTGCAGCATGCATAACTTTGAAATTGGGTCACAGGATCTAGAAAATTTAGCAATAACATCAAGATAAGTTTCCTTTCAGCAGAAAGCTATAAATGAAAGAAAATCGAGGAACTGTGAGCTTAGACCAAACAACTTTATACCATGGAACATGTATTTTCCTTGACCTCATAGAATGCCAAATGGTAGAAGCTTTGACCGAATTGTTGCTGGAAGTCTGTTAATGTGTGCTTGTGTATGTACTGTTGGGAGAAATATTGTGGTCCTTCTGATGAGATTATTAAAGGCAATCTAGGTTGGAAGTGGGAGGCTCTTCTGCCCAGGATGTAACTGAAGACATAGAAATGCAACCACTGGTAAGGCACAGGGAAAATAAAAAAAGTTTTGTTGATAAATTTGTACCAAAAAATGATACATTATTTTCTAATCACATCTACGTGGCTTTAGTCAAATGCTCTTTAAATATTATAATCTTTTGCCTTGATTTATATTGTTGAAGTGGGGAGGCATCTCATCTTTGGAACATGATGAAGCAGTCATGCTTGATGCTGCACTCTTTGGTGGAGTACGTGAAGGGAGTGCATATCATGTACCACATGCACCTCATTAGTTCATGCAGAATAGTTTAGATGGAACTATGTCTATGGGTCCTCATCCTCGGGGAATGTGTCATCCACCATCATCTTCTCTCACTGCTCAACGCAAGATAAGGGAACAACAGGTTTGTTTTTTGAACTAGAAATCTAAAGCCATGATCAGATTGATAGATCGTCATTTGCTATACTTCTATGTTATGCATGCAGGATGATGAATATATTTCATCACTGCAAGCTGATCGAGAGAAAGAATCGAAGGCCAGGGAGGAAGCTGAAACTCGCTGTTTAGAGGAAGGAGCAGGCAGCTAGAGAAGCTGCTCTTGAAGAAGAAAGGCAAAAGGAGGAAGAAGCCCGTAGAAAATCGGCAGAGGAACAGGTTGCTGTTTGAAACTTCTGGCTTGTCGATTATAGCATAAATTGAAATGCAAGATAAAATGCTATACAGTTTACAATCTCCGTCTTCCCTGAAATACAAGAACATGTATCCTCTCTTTTATATTTTTTTTTATCAAAAACATTGTAAGTCAGACCCTCTATATTAATAGTCATTGAATGTTAAGTTATTAATTAGGAAAATTATTACACATTGTTTGGCAAAATCTTTCTTTAGTTGAATAATTAAGTTAACTGTGAGTGTTGAATCTCATACAAGCACCACCTAAAATTTTTATGGGGGCAAATTTTTTAACCATTTTTTCAAGGCTCCCTTTACTAGTCTTTCATCTTTGCTCTTTCTAATAACGATTTTCTTCAGTATTTTGGAAGTTAGTGTTGCTTTGGTGTTGCAATGGTCCTTAACTTGAAATTTGTTGGTGAGATGGTCAGATCTTGGAACTTTCTGGTTTATGTTTAGTTGTTTTGTCTGCCCTTGAGCTACCTAGCCTCTGCTACTCATTTACACATCAAGACTGTCGCTTGTCGGGCACACTTTGGATGGAATACTATGTTCTTATTTACACATTGTTTCAAATGTTTGATCTTCTTTTCAGGAAATGGAGGCATAGTTGGCGGCAAAAGAAGCTTCTCTCCCTCATGAACCATCATCAGATGATGAGAATGCTGTAACCCTTCTTGTACGGATGCCTGATGGCAGCCAGCGAGGCCGTCGATTCCTCAAGTCCCACAAACTACAGGTAAATTTTGCATGTGACAATGTGGTTGGCATTGCTTTCCTCATGATTTAACTGGTTGTGGTTTTTTTTCGCGCCATCTTTTTGACTTCATTGATGTTCGTCGAGTTGTCAATCCCGGTACTTACAGATTGGTAATCCTACATGTGTCTTTTACTTTATTTTTATTTTTTTAACCTTTTATTTCTCCCTCCTCTTCTTCAACTTAAATCTTTCCGAGTTTGATTCCAGAAATTTCTTCAATCACATGAACTATGAGTTCAGTTCATGACCCATCTTCATCTCTCTGTTTGAATCTTCAAGCCTTGTGTGGCTTTAAGCCTGTTACATGAAAGTCAAGCCTTGTGTGGCTTCGATCTTGTTACGTCAAAGACTAATCGTTGTGAAGTAACTAGCTTGAAACTTGTGTGGCTTAAAGTCTTTAACCAGGTAGTGTGAGTTCATCTAAAATCATCATCATCATTCATCCATCATCTGAAATCATTGGATGAATCATCCCAAATTGAAATCCTAACTTTTCCCCAAATTTGTTACAAAGAAATAAGAAACAGAAATGATAGATTTAGGTTTTGTAATGGTGGAAGATGGTGAGACGAAGAAGATGATAGATCTAGGTTTTGCATTTTCTACTTGTTTGAATTCAACTTATTGAATTTCTAATCCCCTCCTATCTCTCTTCTTTCTTTATACTTCCTCCTAAAAATGCTCTCACTCCTATCTCAAACCCCAAACAATGGGTCCTATAAATAACAATTTAGTAGAAATCCTAAACATCCTCTCTTAGTCCCAATCTTCATAGCTGGAGTATGGCTCTCAAGCCAAAGCACCATCGAGATTAAACCCATATACTTAGAGAAGAGAGATAAAGAAAAGGATAAATAAAAATAAAATCAAAGTTTATATATATATATATATATATAGGTAAAAATGGAGGTACACAGCCGTGTAACTTTTAAAGTTACACGGTCTACGATCGTAGAGTGATTTCACTCTACGATTGTAGAGTAGTTCCCAGATAGTAGAGTGAATTCACTCTACAATCGTAGAGTAGTCCACGATCGTAGAGAGAATTCACAAATCGTAGAGTGATTACTCTACGATCGTAGAGTGAAATCACTCTGCGATCGTAGACTGTGTAATTTTAAAAGTTACACGCTGTGTACCTCCATATTCCCCATATATATATATATATATATATATATATATATATAGGCAATGATTCATAGCTAAAGAGGGATAGGAGCCCCCAATCCTTCCAACCCAATCATAGTCGATTATTTGATCTAATGGAGTAATATAGGCCCAATTCGTAGGATAGTTATTAGGAGCCAAAACAATTATCATGCGCAGCCGAGCCCACTAAGTTTAATGACAGAAAAGCCTTGGATTGGATTTTCTACCCTACAACTAGATAGTCATGAGGTAGGATTTTTAACAATTTTGGTCGGGCGACAACTTCTGCTGCGAGACTCCGCCGGTCAGATTGTCAAAGCACCACTCCGTTTTGTATCTGGGTTCTCTTTCTTTTTTGTTTAATTCTCAAATTGAATAAACTTTGGATTTTTTCTGGTTAATGTTAAAAAGTGGGTTGCTTGATTGGGTAATTCCGAAACCAAAGCGGAAGTGAAGTCAACATACTGATGATGACAATGATGACAATAAGGGTAATTTTATATAATATTGGTACTTTTAATGACGTGTCTTGATCCTAACACCGCTCGTGTATCAAATTTAAACTTTAATTTGAAGTTCTAATACTATTTAGGAATTTAGGAGATATATTTTAGTTAATTCTTAAATAGTTTTCGTATATAAAACATTGTACTTATTAGTATTATTATTTTCAATTTTTATTTTAGAAAAAGACTACGGAAGAATCCCCCAAAGAATCTATGAATGTGAATTCAGGGATTTTGGAATTTCATTGATTGAAGAATCCTTACTTGCATTTATGAACTCAAGTAAACATTTTGAACATGTAAAACTACATAAAATATATATACGTATACTATGATCTTGTGTACATGCAAGTTTTAATTTAAGATTGTATTCCTTTTACTGCACAGGTAAGACCATATCCTAGGCGTGCTTTTAGTGCTGGAAGAGAGTGCTGTAACTTTTAATTAATGAGCTTGGCCTCACCAGCAGCCAGCAGGCAAGAGGCATTGTTTCTAGAGTTGATTTAGCATGTACATCTTGTAAATTTGTAAAAAAGTTATCGCACCTAGTTTGATTATCCTAGTATACTACATTGAATTGTTATCTATGGTTATTATTTGGCACCTATTAGAATTTATTTCTGCTATATCTTGCGACAAAATATTGTCACTTTTGTTGCGACTAGATACAATAACACGCTATGTAAATAAGTATAAATACATGGATATATGTGAATGTGTTTACTCACAACCTCTCCTTTGGTTAGGTCTTTATTCAACGGATTGGGAAAAGAACTTCACTGCTCATGGCCTTCCTACTGCTTCGGGTTTACCACTATAAGGACTAGCTGGCTCTCTGAAGTAAAGCTTGAAGATAAGTTTTGTACTGTGTTAATTTGTATTTGGGTTTTTAGACTTGGTTCTTGGTGAGGGGTGCGGGCAAGGCGTGCTGCAAATTGCTTTGTACTGGGATTTCTTGGCCAACGCAAATATCTTTATTGATAAGATCAATTTAGATGGAGCTGACTACCTAATGTTAGATGAGAGCAGATTCTCTGTCTCCATTTTTTCTGTCCTTCTTGTTTCTTCCCACTTAAATTTTGACACCTAGCCTTTTATTTAATTTTAAAGTTAATTAGTGTTAAGTAGGAGGTTAGGTGTCAAAATTTAAGTGGGGGACACAGGAAACAGGGAAAATGGGGACAGAGCTCTCATGTTAGATGGGTTTCAATGGAGAAGAAAGTCACTTGATATTCCCAAAATGGGTATTGTCGATTTTGGCATTCAGCCTACCTTGGAGGGCATCTAAGACGGTTAGTATATTATGTTGCAAGTCCTGTTTGTCATTCTATGTACTCGATGATGATTTAGTGCTGAATTGTTCACAAAGCCTAGTTGTGTGTTAACTTTTGCATTTTCCCTTGTTCTAGTCATTTTTCCTCTTCTTTTTTCCCCTTTATAATCTATCTATACAAAATACAAGTGATTTTAAAAAAACTTAATCTCCTGCTCAAGCCTATTAAAAGATCTGGATCGTTGAGATAAATCTAACACTCATCTAAAATATAACAAAACTCGAAGGGACTTTAGACTTTAAACTTTAAACAAGGGTTTCATATAAAGTGGGAGGGTCTCCTCACCCTATTTTGGTCTATTTTATGATAAAAAGTTTAAATTTATTCTTCTATATATCTATTTTATAAAGCAAGAGGGAGGAATTGTTCTCTTTTGGTCTAACAACCATGTTTACACGCATAGCCTGTGCCATGGTGACTAAATACATTTAAGGGGGCATGTGTTTTTAATATTTTTGTATTATTTTTTCTCATATGAAAGCGTGATTCACTGTATATTCATGTAAGAAAGGGTTATGTGAAAATACATTTAAATCTAATACCTAGAGTAGTAGGATTAAGAAGGAGACATTAAGGAAAACTTATTTTTGTTGCGTAACACGTGTCAACTTAATTATGATATAAACTCTAACTTGTAACCATGCACAATAAAGAAAAATGTTTTGTGAGTAAACGATGATAATACCTTATTCATGTATTAAGTGGGATGTACTAATTATTATTTTGAGTTTTAATTGGAGAAATTATTTGATACACATTATGAAACTATCCATCTCAAATAGGATTTGTCTAATATTTGGCAAACTACAAATTGGTTATTCATAATTTAGCAAAATAAAATAAAATTGGTTATTCATAATAAATTATACTATCTTGATATACATAAAACATAATCTCAATAACCTTTAAAATGGATCGAGTAGTGTGGAATTTTGTGAAATATTGAACTCGTGATTTATGTGCTTGAAAGTCGATTGTCACTATGTTTAGCATCACTTGATATATATTTTTTATTTTAATTAAATTATGTTTAGCTAATCTAAAACGAGATTATAATTTTATAAAGTATTAAACTTATGACTTTTCGAATATTTTATTACAAAAGTTACATAAATTTAAGTATGTGATGCAAAAAAATTATATTTAAGCATAAATGTACAATAATTAAAGCATATAGTACAAAATTGTAATACACAAATTGTGCCCATAACAAAAACGTTTTTGCTTTGTAAATATAATTTCCCAAAACTTGGTCATAAAAATTGCGGGCTAAGTTTATCAAGTTAGTTCTTACTTACCGGAAATTTTATAACAGCTAAATGATAATGTGACCCAACGGTCAATTGAACGGGTATCCTTTAAAATGGATTGAGTAGTGTGGAATTTTGTGAAATATTGAACTCATGATTTATGTGCTTGAAAGTCGATTGTCACCATCGCTTGATATTGTTGGAAAAAGTACGCCAAAAATAATCTTTATTTCAGAAATTATTTTTTCGTCTTTGTGCAATTAAATATGAAATCAACAAAATCAATTATGAGAACAAAAAATAACAAATAAACATCTACAAGCAAGACACCAAATTTACGTAGAAAACCCTCTAAAACTAAGAGGTAAAAACTACGAGTCAAATTCCGAATCTCCACTATATCACTAATAATGGGCTTATAATAATCCTCTCAAATTTTATGCCCTAAAACTTGAGGTTACACAATAAATTGAGATAGTACAAATTTACCTTTAATTAGGTTGAGAAACTAATTAACTTCATCACCCAAAAACACCCCAAGCAATAAAAGTCTTCAAGCTTTCAATTGAACGGAGATGGCGGCGGATATCCACTAACAACAAACTGTAATTCTCTCAATTTATTCTTTTGGTACCTTCTTGCTACCAAGCTTCTCTCATATATGTCAAATAAGACTCCTCGTAGCCTTATTTATAGTACTCTTCCTAATCCATTCCTATTATGGATTAGAAACAATTTATTCTCCTAATCAAATTAGGGTTCACATCTCATTGTCTTGGTCACCAACCAATCTAACAAGTAAATCCTTTTTCAACTTGAATTCTTTTCATGGAATCTTCAATTCCAATATTGCTTCCACTAACCCAATTTCTAATTGGATTAATATCAAGTAAACGCACTTACTTGTTCACAAAGAAAATTAATTCTTTTCTATCTTGGATTCTATCTCATGGGCGAGGACCCACACCCAACAATCTCCCCCTCCGAACCCATGAGAGAAGGGATCACCAACCACAACTCCTTACTCGGAGTCAATTCCAACGAAGTCTAGGTTCAACTCAACCTTCTTGGAATTTTTAAATATCTTCATGTCCGACTTTGTCTCATCGGCATGGTTCTTCTCAATGGGAGGATCTAACTCTAACTTGACAGATTTTTGCTTGCCAAATTCATTCACAACCGCTTTGTACCTTGGCTGCGAGCTATCACTTTCCTTCTTCACTTTTGGTACCCATTTAAAGCAAAGAGTTTTCTTCTTGTGGTTCTCATGCAAGGCTTTTCTCCCATCTCGCACAGCTTTGTACCACACCTTTTTCTGCCTAACTCCCCCATCTTCAACACCTCTCACATGCGCCCGCATCGTGTAAAGAGTGTCCACCTTCTTACCTCTAGTCACCAGTAGAGACCCTTTGGCGAGCTTCCATTGACCTTCACCAATGTAACTTTTATAACCATTCTAATCAAGCTTACCTGCAGAGATCAAATTAAAACGAATATCCGGAACATGTCTGACTTTTCTCAGCATCAACCTGCAACCACTGTTAGTTTCCAAACAAATATCTCCAATGCCTATAATCTTGGATGCACTTCCGTTTCCCATCCGCACATGGTCAAAATCACCACTATTATAGGATGTGAAGATTTCACCACGTGAAGTAGCATGGAATGAAGCACCCGAATCAATAATCCAATCATTAACATGGCACTTGGGTTTATCATCACAAAAAATAGCTACATCAACGTCGGATAGATACACAATCAAATCTTTATCCTCATCTTTTTCCTTAGACTGCTCCTTCTTTAAAAATCTGCACTCTCGTCTTATGTCACCCGGCTTCTGGCAGTGAAAGAAAATTACTTCTTTTCAATCTCTTGACCTTCCCCTGGATTTGTCATCTTCAGGAGAGTTTCTCCCTTTGTTTTTGCCCCTACTCTGTTCGACAAAAACTTGTGACTCAACACTAATCACCATAGTATCTCTTCGCCTCTGTTCCTCATTAAACAAACTATCTTTGACTGTATCCATAGTCGGTACCACTATCGGGGCGGAGTTACTCGATGATACAACCAAATAAGCCTCCCAAATTATCGTGCAAAGAGCTCAACAACAACAAAGCCTACATCTCATCGTCAATGACCATCTTCATCGTACTCAACTGATTTATCAAACTCTGAAATTCACTCAAGTTGTGACACCCCCAAAATAGGTATACATCACCTATCTTGAGTCGCCAAATACATGGTACAAAATTCAAATACAACTTAATTATACAACAGTCATGTAAAATACAACTAAACATATGCTGTGAGTTTTAATACAAATATTGTCATCTAGACAATATCTACACTCAATTGAGTCTTCATTACATTTATTATCACATTATTTAACAGAATAGTGAGAACTACTAATGCTATTATCTGGACCGTCACTCCGTTCTCCGACTAGTCCCTGCTACGTTCTCATTTCCTGAAGAGTACAATGAAAGTAAAAGGGTGAGCTCAACTAGCCCGAAGAAGAAATATTATGACTAAGATAATACGAATAAATTATCGTTAGCCTTCAACATTAAAAACGATCAATATAACAAACATCAAGTTTAATCAAGAAGTAACAAGCAATCCATTAAAAGAGTCAATTAGAGAATAAAATCTACTATCTTTTATGATTTAAAAGGTTTTCATCACTTTTATATCGCCGGACTCAACTTAATAAATAATCCATATCATCCTCAAGACTACTACCACGATATTCATTAAGTATCATAACCACAAATTATCCATGCACTACTGGCTGGGATATTCGTGTATTCATCAATGGTCATGATCATGCCAACAACTCATTCCATCAATGCACTACGGACCAATGAGGACTTTTACCACATCATTTGTAACATTACGATCATGATTATACCGATTAATCCTCGGTCATAATCATACCAAGTCCATCTATGCACTACAAAGTGCCACGATCACTTTCAACATAATATAAACATGAGGATGATGACAATGATATAAGAATTCAATAAAACAAGTTCAAGAATTAATTTATCCAGAACTAATAACGTTCAAATTATCAACATGATACTTCTTTGTAGAGTAAAATTCAAGAATGCTCGTAAGAATATTTCCATGAAAAGATCTTTGGATGAAGCCTTGAATATCAAGGATATTCCACTAATTTCATGGAGTATAGATGTCAAAACTTTAACCAACCGAGTATAATAAAGAATGGAATAACAAAAGAAATCACCGTGCATGCGATAGAGCCGCAGACGATGAGTTATTCCAATGAATAATAAATAATCGGAACGGTCAGTCACGCCAGAACGCATTGCATACGATATTCAATGAGAATAATAAATAACGGAACCGAATCGTGCAAAATTAACGCAAGCATGATGTTCCAACAGAATAATAAATAACGGAACCAGTGTCATGCGTAAATGCATGAGATGTGATGTTCCAATGTAATAATAAAGAATGGAATAATGTAAGAATTTCACCATGTATGCGGATTTGAGATGTATGCGAGTTATTCCAACATAATGATAGAGAATGGAATAACAAAAGAATTTTACCAAGTATTGGGTAGATCACAGATATCAAAGTTATTCCAATGAATAAAAAAATGGAATAACGTGTTCTCTTCATGAATACGAAAGAAATAATACCCCTTACCTCGTAACAACCGGATATAGGAGTAGTGAAGTAGCGAGAATACTTTTCTTCTTTCTCTATAGTTTCTCTCTTTAGAGTTTCAAAGAATTTGTAAGAAATAATGACGGAATGAGCTTCTATTTATAGAGAATGGACCGAATAAGAACTAATTCTGAACTAGTCCAGATTGATTTACTTTTAAAACTAGACTATCCATATTGGTTTACTATAAAATATTCTAATAAAACAAAATCTTTTAAATAAAATATAATATATTCTATTTATAATATAATAAAACGAATAACTTTATAAAAGTATTCTATTTTATATAAAAAGATTTTACTATCTGAAACACTACGCAGCACTATGCAAACACTATGCATAATAAAATATAATATATTCTATTTATAGTCTAATAAAACGAATAACTTTATAAAAGTATTTTGTTTTATATAAAAATATTTTACTACGCAAAACACTATGTATAATAGAATATAATATATTCTATTTATAGTCTAATAAAACGAATAACTTTATAAAAGTATTACATTTTATATAAAAAGCTTTTCATTTTATTACATTAATTGTGAGATCCCTAATTTTATGAAATAAAAGTATTCAATTTTTCTATTTTGGTAAATAGTTAAATTGATAAAAGTTTAAAGTTAAGGGTGATATTTGAAAATTTTTGCAAAGTAAGCAAGTTATTAAGCAAAAATAATCGGTAATAAAAGTATAATAATACGCATGGTTGCATAGTAGCACACTCAGATTGTAGAGTATCTTTGATTATTGATGCTTACATGAGAAGTCACTCAGTTTTATTCAATTATTGTCACAATATTTTATATTATTAAATCAATAATTGAGACGACAAAGTTATTCATATTATTACTTGCAATATCGACAATGTCTGTAAGAAGTTACATCAGGAGAGGTTAGATAATCTAATTGCGCGCCAATAAGGAGAAATCCTTATCGGAAAGCCCCCTCTTTCTTGGGAACGACCTAGTTGTTAAATATTGAGAGTTATAATATTAATGATGAATAAGTTCGTGTTGATTAAAGATGAAATTGATAGTTCCATTATGTGGGAATTATTAGTGTTAGTGAAAATCGATATTTATTTTGATAATAATTGATGTCTGGGGGTTATATTGATAAATCGGGTAATTAATCAGATAAATGAGCAATTAATTGCTACTAATTCACATGCTTATATAACTATTTGTTCACATGTGTGTACTATTGGATCACATTCATGTACTATTAGGGGAGTTGGTGCAAGATTGATAATACTTGCATGACTAAGTTAAAAATGGAGGTATAGATGGATGTACTATACTGTAATTCATATTTTCACATGATTATAACTATTGATTCATATGATTGAACTATTGATTCACATTATTTACTATTAGGGGAGGTGGTGCAAGTTTGATGATACTTGCAGGACTAAATTAAAAATGAAAGAAAAATTGGAGGTATTGTACTGTAATATTTCGAGCCCCAAAGCAATGCAATTATCGAAACTATATTTTCCTATAAATAGAAGCTCATTCTTCCTTCATTTCTCACCAATTCACTAAAGCTTTAGAGCAATTATTACAGAGAGAAATTATAGAGAGAAAGAAGAAGAGAAGTCTGCTACCTCACTATTCCAATATCTAGTCTTCTTCTGAGGTAAGGGGTAGGAGTGAGCATTCGGTTATAACCGAACCGAATAAGCTATTCAGTTATAACCGAAAACCGAAGTAATGATGATTTTACTATCCGAACTAATAACCAAAATTAGACAATAACCAAATTACCGAATACCGAATTACCGAATTGTAATTTCGATAATTCAGGAAAAAACCTAATTACTGTCCAGCAAATGTTACCTGTTTAGCATCCAACTGTTACAGACTTACAGTGTTACCTGTTTAGCAAACACTAATACACTATCCAGCAAATTAACAGTTTAACTAACATTGTCCAGTGTCCAATAACAAAGTAAAAATTACAGCAGCAAGCCAGCAACAACTAACAAGCCCAAACACTTTTACAGTAATACTTTTAAAAAATTACAGCAGCAACAACTATCTAGATGGAAAAACTGAAATGAGATGCAATAAGCCAACAACAGCTCAACAACAACAACTTCTAAAAAATTACAAAGAAGAAGCCAAAGAATAACTATCGATGCAACAACAGTCAACAAACTTCAACAAGCTCCGATCTTGCGGTCTTTTCAAGATCACTTTTTCAAGATTATCATGATTCAAAGATCAACAAGCTCCAGTCTTGCAATCGCAGCCTCCCAAGTCCCAATAAAGACTGCAACAATAACAATAATAAAAAAAGCGGTTAGATATCTTGATAAGACTTTACTATCTAGATGGAAAAACTGAAAGTGATAGATAAAATAGTTGTTAAATACCTAACATATTTTTAAATGCAGGAGGTAGATTTCCACTTGGGATTGGTTCAATCTGCAAAAGGAAAAATGACATACAAATGCATCAAATTATAGACACATACAAGCAAGACAAAACTATAATCAAAATTCTTAAAATTGAATTGCAATGATGAATCGAGAGACGAATTTTCCTCTCCCATCTTGTTGAGTCACAGTTACATTGGCATCATTAGTAACAAGGCTCATGTTGGATATTGCTGAAAATTGAAAAATATAATTAAACACATTATTTTCAACAAACAATTATTTTATTAGTTCAATAAAATAAACAAAAACAATAATTATTACCACACTCAAATTTATCGAAAAAGTCGATATCTTCCTCCACATCAATACGATTCTTCACTTTAACCCAATCTTGAGAACATATGAGAGCTTCCACCATATTAGGAGACAATGAACTCCTAAATGCATCAAGAATGCGTCCCCCCGTGCTAAATGCGGACTCCGAAGCAACGGTAAAAATGGGAATAGCCAACACATCACGGGCAATACGTGCAAGGATAGGGAATCTTGCACTATTAACTTTCCACCATCCCAAAATATCGAAAGACTCATCAACTTCTTCAACATCTTCACTTAAATACTTGTCTAATTCATATTTGTCTCCAACAATAACTCCGATCCGACGCCTTTTGAACTCTTCTGTAATTCTATTTGTAGTTTGGGATTCCATTGAACTAGAACCTTGGGATGACATTGACATTTTACTTAAACTTGATTTTCCACTTTCTTGAGTTGAATACTTTTTCCTGTACTCATTAAATAAATCTTCCATTGATCTCTTCACACCATTGACAATCTCCAACCCAGTGACCTTATTACTTGATTAATATTCTAAATTCCTATATTCATTATCAATATCAAAGTGAAGATCTATTTCCAAACCCTCCAACGGATTTTCAACTTCAATTTCACCATTTCCATACATTCTTTCTAAACCAAATTGAACAAAGCTCAACTTATACCGAGGATCAAGCACAACGGGAATATATAACAACATATTCATTTTTGTAACATTTCCCCAATACTTATCATATTTTATTTTCATTGCCTTGGCCATTCTTTGCAATTCTATATCATTGCTTCTTTCCCAGTCATTCAAAATAATATAAGTGTCATATATTTCAAGAAATGCATTATTTTATGTGACATAAGATGAGCCTGAAATTTTCACAGTGAGATTATAAAAATGTTCTAAAAATCTAACAAACAATTTGGCCCTATTCCAATCCGAGTCTGTTGGAATATTTTTGCCCCCCCCCCATCTCTTTTTCAAAGCCACGATCTTTAAACCCAAATTGATCAAAAGCTTCCTTGTATTTTAAGGCTGAACTTAACATCAAGTAAGTTGAGTTCCATCTAGTTGGGCAATCTAGACTTAAGCCTTTCTTATCTTCAAGACCACAATACTCAATACATTCCTTAAATGACTTGGCCCTAGCTGGAAATTGTTTT
The DNA here is from genome assembly GCA_020205615.1 of Panax quinquefolius. Classification (NCBI taxonomy): domain Eukaryota; kingdom Viridiplantae; phylum Streptophyta; class Magnoliopsida; order Apiales; family Araliaceae; genus Panax; species Panax quinquefolius. The sequence goes on along the minus strand of CM035155.1, from coordinate 42,223,447 downwards.
GCATACTTCACTGCACGCCTAATTGTTTCAATAGATTTCTCAATCAACTTCAACCCATCATTCACAACAAGATTAATAATGTGAGCTATACATCTCATGTGAATGAATTTACCACTTAAGACATTGGTTTTCCAGTATCTACATCTATCTCTTAAGTAAGCCGCCGCAGTATCATTTGAGCTAGCATTATCTACAGTGAGTGTCATAACTTTAGAAAGTCCCCACTCAATTAGAAGTCCAAGAGTCAGTTGTGAGGCAAACACGTCCACAATGTTTTCTAAGGATTATTTTCAATTTACTCTTTTCATTCTTATACAAATGCATACAATCTCTAGCAAATGTAAAACGTGAAGGCAATTGAAACTTAGGATAATCAACTTTCATAAGTCTTTTAAAACCCTCCTTCTCAACATGTTTGAAAGAAAGTTCGTCTACTATAAGATAGTGAACCACGGCTGCCCTAACCTCTTCTTGGTCAAACCTCCAAGAAGTGAGTGTACCCTCACATGCCCCTCCCTCTCCCTCACCCTCTTTAATCCCTACAAGATGGGGTTGAGCTTTGTCCATGTTGATAGGATTTTTTTTACAAGTTCTAAAGTGATTTTTTAAAGAAGTAGTGCCATTTGAGGATGAATCAGCAGCTAATTCTTTTTCACAATAAGTACACTTACCTTTGATGACATTACCATCCTTATCTTTAACGGGAATGAAGTGCCCCTCAGTCCACACCTTGGATCTAGGTGCCATCTTTTTTCTTGGCATCTTTACACTTTCTGAGTGTCCCGTAGTTTTTGTACTTGTCATGGGTTCTTTTGACCGGGGCTCTGTATTGGTGGGAACACTGTCATTTCCCTCTCTCCCATCTCCAATTGGATCAAGGTCATCAAGGTTAGGCTCGTCCGTATCATCCACCATGTACAAATCATTTAAAAGACTTGACATCATCTACAAATGTCAAACAAAAAAAAACAAAATCAGATGAAACATAAGGCCAAAAGGCAACTCACTACATGTACCTTTTCCACTGTCCAACTCATTAGATATTATTCTTATGTTGATACAACATACAAGTATAATGTAGAACTTAGACCAAACTTGCATATTATTCTTATGTTAATACAAAATACAAGTATAATGTAGAACTTAGACCAAACTTATTCAGTAAAAGTATACACTAGTCTAGCATCATACGACACGACAACATGAGAAAGACTATCATCACAGAAAAGGCCAAAAAGGATCCAAGTTTGAATTTAATCAATACCAGAACATAAATACGTGTTCATAACTTCATATAAAAGGGTAACAAGCTCTATATAAAGACAACAGTCCAACCTTGCCCATCTTCTTCCTCACAGTGCAGCAAAAAAACATAGGAACATCCAATATGTTGTTGAAAATCATATTAACACCAGAATTGTAAGTTTGTACCTCGTAGCATTTTTTTATTGAGCTCATTGTAGGCAACATGAAATAATGGGGGCATAACTTTATTAATAAAATAAATCTAAGTCCTAACTCCTAACTAACAAAATCATAACCCGTAAAAGGGTTCAAATCAAATGATTACCCATCTTAGAAATCATAACCCTAAGTCCTAACTAACAAAATTAGATCGAATAACCCGTAAAAGGGTTTAAATCAAAATCAGATGCAAGTATAGAGTATGGAACAACTAACAAAAGTACAAAACAAACATACCACCAATTTCTTTGATCAGTAAGAGAGTCGAGAGGTCGAAGGGGGAGAGAGCAGAGCCGCCGAGGGGCCTTTGGAGACTCTCCAGGCGGAGAAAGCGAGGTCGGACGCCGGAGACAAAGGGAGAGGAGTACCGAGTAGTCGATCGTCGATCGCCGAGACTCAAGAAGTCAAGAAATCTCAGATCTAAAATGTGAAGCAAGAATGGAGACTGGAGACTGGAGCAGGCTAAGCTAGGGCAAAATGAAAATGGGATGTGAAATCAGAAATGTAAAGACTCAAATGTGAAATCACGTGGACTCGCCGAGTGAGATAATAATAATATTATAAAATTAATTTTTTTAATAATTAAGGTTCGGTTATTCGGATACCCAAATAACCTGTTTTTCTAAACCGAAATCGTAACCGAATACTGAATAATAATTCGGATATAATCGAAATTGTAAAAAAAACCAAAAAACTGAAATAATTCGATTAAAAAATTTCGGTTCGGTTCGGTAATTCGGTTTTATCCGTTTATTATTCACTTCTAGTAAGGGGTATTATTTCTTTCGTATTCATGAAGAGAATTATTGTTATTCCATTCCTTATTATTATGTTGAATAACTCGCCTACATCAAGCACTGCATACACGGTAAAATTTTTCTCGTTATTCCATTCTTTATTATTACATTAGAATATCACGTACATGCATTATTACGCATGACCGGTTCCATTCTTTATTATTCAGCCGGAATATCACGTGCTGCAAGTTTCACGCATGACTTGGTTCCATTCTTTATTATTCTGCCGGAAAATCTCGCTTTATCCCGTACGTGCGTTTACGCACGACCGGTTCCATTATTTATTATTCATTGGGAATAACTCCGTCTGCATGCGATCTATCGCATGCACGGTGAATTCTTCATTATTCCATTCTTTATTATTCTGTTGGAATAACCTGTCTATGTGGATTACCACATGCATGGTGAATGATCCTTTGTATTCATTCCTTATTAAATTGTGGTAATGATATGTTTACGTGGATTATCGCATGGCGAGTGAAAATCCATTTGCAGTTTCATAATTTTTTCGACCATCAAAAATTCTGGAAAAATTTGAAATGATAATTTGATAAGTTTTCTATATTATGTCCAAAGATGGCGATTTTGGATGTATAGATTAAGAGTTATGGATTTTATGGGAAAAGACTATTTTAAAAGTAAACCCTTATAACTCTTTGTGGTTAACTCCAAAATTAGTGAAATTTTTATTGGGAGTACATGTATATAACAGGAGTATACCCTGTAAATTTTGGAATTTTTGAACAAAAGTACAATTTATGATAAATGTCTAAATATTCGCGCTTTTGCCATATGAAAATAGTAAATGAATTTTAAAAATTAGAAAAAATATATGTTCAATATGGAACTATATTCTGCTAAATCCCAAAAAAGAAATATTTTTGGGACTGATTTGGTATTTTTTATGAAAATGAACTATTTATGAGTAAATGAATTAAATATGTTATGTGAAGCAACAAAATTGGAAAATAGGATTTTATGGCTTGGGAATCCTATATAGGGTATATGCAGATTTTTGATAAGGGATTTGATCATTAGTGATGAAATCTCATGAGTATGGCATTTTTGAATGATTAAATGCATTATTTGGTAAAGTGTAAACAATTGAAATAAATTATTTATAAGTTTAAGAAGTGATTAAAATATTGTTATAATATTAATAATATTTGATTATGAGTTTATTAAGTGGTTGATAATATTTGGATAAATTTAAAGTCTTTAATATTTATCCTTGTTTTCTTTTGGTTAATGTTTATATCATTGTCATCCTCCTCATGCTCATATGGTGATGAAAGTTATCTTTGGCTTACGTGCAAAGATGGACTATTGATTATTGAATTGTATATATTTGGCTTACGTGCAAAGATGGGCTATTGATTATTAAATTGTATATCTTTGGCTTACGTGCAAAGATGGACTGTTGATTATTGGTTTTATAGTTGTAAATCTTTGGCTTACGTGCAGAGATGGACTTGGTATGATTATGACCAGGGATCATTCGGTATAATCATGACCTGCAATGTTATAAACGATGTGGTAAAAGTCCTCAAATGTAGAATGCATTGATGATGCGATTTTGGTATGATTATGACCGGGATTATTTGGTATAGTCACTTATCGATGATTTAATGAATATCCTTGACCCGTGAGTGCATGGATGATTCGATGATATGGTTTATTTATTTAAATGAGTCTCAAATGATAAAAATTGATGAAAACATTTTAAATTATAGAAGATAGTAGATATCATACTCTACTCACTTTCTTACAATAGATTGCTTATTCCGCTGCAGCTTAAACTTGTTGTCTATTATATTCACCATTTGTTATCTCGTTGAAGGCTAAGGATAATTTATTCGCATTATCTTAGTCATAATATTTCTTCTTGCTAGTTGAGCTCACCCTTTCTTTCACCGTTCTCTTCTTGTGAAATGAGAATATAGCCGGGATGAGTCGGAGAACAGAGTGATTGGTCCGATGATAGCATTAGTAGTCCTCACTATGGCATGACATGCAATATATAATTGTATTGAGGACCTAAGATGTGTGTGTCGTATTTTATACATCACTTAATAATTGATTTTGGTGAACAACAATAGGGTGATGAGAACTCAACCCTGAAAGCGTCAAAAGTGCACCGCAGTAAAATGAAGAGAACAGAAATCTTCTCGTGTCCCTTTGGAGACTTGAAATATTTGCTGCTATACTTTATATGGCATGTATTAATTTGAGTATGAATATTGTCATATTATATACGTTACAATATTTGTATTGAAACTCACATTATATATGTCGTCGTATTTTGCACGACTGTTGTATAATTAAGTTGTATTTATATTTTTGTACCATGTAAGTGGTGACCCAAGATGGGTGATGTATACCTGTTTTGGGGGCGTCACAATTGGTATCAAAGCTTATGGATATGATCCGTGGCTGAGATGTGAGACAAGAACTAGGAGGGGAGAGACGGGGAATTCCTTCGCTAGTATGACCTACCTAAGTTTATTTGTTATTTAATTGGTCGGTCAGAGTATAGGGATAATATGTGATATGTCAATTAACCCTTATTTTGAAACTATATTCTAGAATGATATCTGAAATACAGGAGATGAAAAATGGGAAAATCATAATAGAGAGGAAATAATCGGGAAGGTCCAATCCAAAAAGAAAGCAAGGTATTCTCATCTCTCCGACATACCAGGTACGTACGTAAATTTCGAGGGCAAAATTTCATAAGGAGGGGAGATTGTGAGATCCCAAATTTTATGAAATAAAAGTATTCAATTTTTCTATTTTCGGTAAATAGTTAAATTGATAAAAGTTTAAAGTTAAGAGTGATATTTGAAAATTTTGCAAAGTAAGCAAGTTGTCATAAAATAATCGGTAATAAAAGTATAGTAATACGCATGGTTGCATAGTAGCACACGGTATTGTAGACTATCTTTGATTATTGATGCTTACGTGAGAAGTCACTCAGTTTTATTCAATTATTGTCATAATATTTTATATTATTAAATCAATAATTGAGACGACAAAGTTATTCATATTATTACTTGCAATATTGACAATGTCTAGAAGTTCTGTCAATGAGAGGTTAGATAATTTAATTGTGCGCCAATAAGGAGAAATCCTTATCGGAAAGCCCCCTCTTTCCTGGGAACGACCTAGTTGTTAAATATTGAGAGTTATAATATTAATGATGAATAAGTTCGTGTTGATTAAAGATGAAATTGATAGTTCCATTATGTGAGAATTATTAGTGTTAGTGAAAATCGATATTTATTTTGATAATAATTGATGTCTGGGGGTTATATTGATAAATCGGGTAATTAATCAGATAAATGAGCAATTAATTGCTACTAATTCACATGCTTATATAACTATTTGTTCACATGTGTGTACTATTGGATCACATTCATGTACTATTAGGGGAGTTGGTGCAAGATTGATAATACTTGCATGACTAAGTTAAAAATGGAGGTATAGATGGATGTACTATATTGTAATTCATATTTTCACATGATTATAACTATTGATTCATATGATTGAACTATTGATTCACATTATTTACTATTAGGGGAGGTGGTGCAAGTTTGATGATACTTACAGGACTAAATTAAAAATGAAAGAAAAATTGGAGGTATTGTACTGTAATATTTCGAGCCCCAAAGCATGCAATTATCGAAACTATATTTTCCTATAAATAGAAGCTCATTCTTCCTTCATTTCTCACCAATTCACTAAAGCTTTAGAGCAATTATTATAGAGAGAAATTATAGAGAGAAAGAAGAAGAGAAGTGTGTTACCTCACTATTCCAATATCCAATGTAAGACCCCGAATTTTATGAAATAAAAGTATTCAATTTTTCTATTTAGTAAATGGTTAAATTGATAAAAAGTAAAGTTAAGGGTGATATATGAAATTTTTTCAAAATAAGCAAGTGGCTATAAAATACTTATTGTTGTCGGGGAATATTCGTTTGGTCGTGGAATATTCTTTTTGTCGGGAATATCCGTACGACGGCGCAACCATTTTTGGGCCCCATAACAGAATAACTATCGGATGAAGAAAACGACAAGTTTGAGTTTTTATAAATAGCGTCGTAATTGTTACTGTTAACACTGTTGGAATACCCGGTGGTTAAAATACAAGAATACGCTGGCGCATCAGTTAAAGAAGACACGATCGTGCACAATATTTTTGAATTATTGATTCTTACGTAAGAAGGCACTACTCAATAATTGTTACATAAGAGTTACGATTCAATATTTTATTTTATTGATTCAATAATTATCATATTGATATTTTATATTTTTTGTTGTTTCAATAATTATCAACGCACAAGATTTCTCATTATCGATCAATAATTAAAAGTATTTGGATAATATTATTAGATAGCATTATTGGCAATATCTAGAAAGTTCTCATCAAGGAGAGGTTTGGTCACCTAATTGCGCCAATGAAGAGAAATCCTTATTGAAAGCCCCCACTTTCCGGAATCACCGGTTGTCATTATTGTGATTCTAATATATTTTTGAATAATTAATTATTGATAAGAAAATATTTATTTGATGCGGATATAAATGATGGATTTATTTATGTGGTTATAAATGAAAGAATTAATGTTGAGGTGTTTTATCAGTATTTTGTCGGATTGGAGGTATTGAAGATCAAATCGGTGTTCTTAAACCTCTATTGCGTGAGTTATAATTTTAATCCGACCGTTAGATCGTTGTGATTTTTTGATATGTTATATATATATATAAGTTGAGTATATATCCACAAATTTTGAACCATTAAAAATGAACGTATGATTTGTTATGAATTTTAAGAGGTATTGAAAATCATCCGTTTGTGGGTTTCGAATATTTTTTGTCTGAAATTTGGAAAAACTTAAAGCTACAAAGTTGTAGAGAATTCGATTTCGTGTGGAATGGACATAAAATTCGTATTTTTCTGATAAACGGGCTATTTTCTTTGAATTATTGAAGTTTTAGAAAATAAAATGATTTTTATTAAAATTGGGTGGGACCCACTTTTGGTTGTTGGGAAAGGTGGCTGATTTTTGGGTGGGCCCCACTATGGTGGCTGTTGATTTTTCAAAGTGGCTTACGTAGGGAGAAAAAAAAAAGATTATAATAATATTTTATTATTTAGTCTCCTTTGGCGTTCTAGCATTTTCTTATAAATAGGCGCTTAAGTTAGAATTGAAAATCACACCAGAAATATAAGTTTTCTCTCTATATATTATCGAGCATATTTCGGTGAATATTTAGATACTTTGAGAATTTCTATTCAGTGCAAGTTTTCTTCAGCTTTACATCCGATGTTCCAGTCGGAAGTACTGCTCTTTTGAGGTAAGGGATTGTAAGGGATTTTAAGGGTTGTTATGTTTCTTCAGTTTTGTAATTTTTCTGACCTTCAAAAATTATGAAAAAATTTAAAATGATAATTTGATGAGTTTCCTTGATTGTGTCCAAAAATGGCGATTTTTGGATGTATAGATTAGGAGTTATGGATTTTATGAAAAAATACTATTTTAAAAGTAAACCCTTATAACTCCTTGTGGTTAACTCCAAAATTGATGAAATTTTTATTGGGAGTACATATATATAACATAAGTATACTCTGTAAATTTTGGAATTTTTGGAAAAACGTATAATTTATGATAAATGTCTAAATATTCAACAATTTTGGCCATATGAAAAATAGTAAATGAATTTTAAAAATTCTGAGTAAAATATATGTTCAATATGGGACTATGTTATGCTAAATCCCAGAAAAAAAAAAATTTATTTGTACTGATTTGGTATTTTTCATGAAAATGGACTAGTTATGAGTAAATGAATTAAATATGTTATGTGAAGTAACAAAATTGGAAAATAGGATTTTATGGCTTGGGAATCCTATATAAGGTATATGCAGATTTTTAATGAGGGTTTTGGTTATTGGTGATAAAATTTTATGAGTTTTGCATTTTAGGATGATTAAATGCATTAATTAGTAAAGTGTAAACAATTAAAATAAATTGTTTATAAGTTTAAGAAATGATTGAAATATTGTTGTAATATTAATAATATTAGATTATGAGATTATTAAGTGATTTATAACATTTGGATTAAGGTGTTATGAAATCATTGATTTATGAATCTTACTCTTGAGATTAAATCTATATGTTGATTATATTGTTTTTATTATCATATATAACATTCTTATAACCCTAATGATGATATTTCTCTTTGACTCGAGTGTAAAGATGGGTAGATTATTGGTATGATCGTGACTATGGGTTCTCTTTGGCCAGTAGTGCAAAGTTGAATTGTTGAATGGTATGATCATGACCATTGAATTTATAATTGAATAGCTTTAGCTTAAAGTGCAAAGGTGAATTGATCAACATTGTTATAATTATTGTTTATATAAATTCTGAAATGATTATATATTCTTTGATATATGAATATCTTTGGATCGTAGTGCAAAGATGACCTGTTGTTGAATATCTTTGGCCCATAGTGCAAAGATGACCTGTTGTTGAATATCTTTGACCCGTAGTGCAAAGATGACCTGTTGTTGAATATCTTTGGCCTGTTGTGCAAAGATGACCGATTGTTGAATATCTTTGGCATGTAGTGCAAAGATGAACTTATTAGTGTAAGACCCCAAATTATTATTAATGAAATTGAATTTCCTCTATTTATTATTTTGAAATAGTAAGGGTTAATTTGATTAATGTGGTTAGTTATGAGTAAAATGCGCAAATATTTCAAATAAGCAGGTGGTTATAAAATATTCATTATTATCGGGAAATATTCGTTTGGTCGTGAAATATTCTTACTGTTGGGGAATATTCTTACGACTACAACCTTAATGTGGGCCCCATAACTGAAAAACAATTGGATGAAGAAAACGACAAATATAAGTTGTTTATAAAGACGGCATAGTTATTCTGCTATTAATCTTTGTTGAAATACTCGTGGTTAAAACACAAGAAGATTACGGTATTGCACCAATTATTGATTCTTACGTAAGAAGGCACTTACTCAATAATTGTTACGATAATTTATTGCTCAAAGATTGTATTTTATTGATTCAATAGTTGTTGCGTTGATATTTTATATTACTGTTGTTTCAATAATTGTCACTAGACAATATTTTCCATTATCGAAGCAATAATTCATAATATCTCGAATAATATTATTAGATAACATTATTGGCAATGTCTAGAAAGTTCGCCTAAGGAGAGGTTTGGTCATCTAATTGCGTGCGAGTGGAGAAATCCTTATCGAAAGCCCCTTCCCGAAACCGCCTCGGTTGTCAATATTGTGATTCTGTAATATTATTTGTGAATAATTAATTATTGATTTATATGATGAGGAAAATATTAATTTTATGTGGATATAGATGGAGAAATTTTTTAATGTGACAATTGTTGAAAATTAATATTTTATCTTTTTCTGATAAAACAATTCATTTAAATATATTATTTTAATAATATAATAATGGTGATATTTTTACAATGAATGTGGGATATATGAGTATATGAGGAGGAAGAGTATTTTTGTGACATTAAATGATTAACACATGTTTTGTGTGTCGGTAGACCCCAATTCTTGACCGAAATTTGATTATAGCATGTAAAATCGTCCGTTTGTGGATTACGACCAATTTCTGTTTGTAATTTAGAAAACCTTTCTCCTGTAAAGTTGTAGAGAATGAAATTTCCTATGGAAAGGACATGTGGTTTGAATTTTTCTGATAAAAGAGCTATTTATTATGAATTATTGAAGTTCCAAAGTTCCGAAATAATTAATTTTTGGAAGTTTTAGTTATTTTTTTTAAGAAAAACGTTTTTGTTCATTTGAGTGAGCTCACATGTGTTATCAATGTGTTGAATTCAGATGTCTAGAGGTGGGCTAAGGAAAATTATATAAATATATTATTATTTTATTAAATTTTCTTTTTTTGTGTTCTAAGCATTTTTCTATAAATAGGGTGCTTAGGTTAGAATTGAAAATCACACCAGAAACTGAAGTTTTCTCTCTATTTCTCTCTCGATATATTGAGTGTATTCTTGTGAGTATTTTGATACTTTGAGTGTTGCTATACGGTGTAAAGTTTCCTTCAAAGACTATATCCAAATTCCAAATGTCTGTACTGCCTTTTCGAGGAAAGGGATGTTATTTTTTTTAAAATGATATTATTTCTTCTAATATCATCATGCCGGAATATTGGTAAGATTTTTCTTGTGAAATTCTTGTCTTTTAGTGTCGGGATTACTATTCACGTATACGACACTATTCATGTATACAACACTATTCACGAATACTGCACTATTCACAGAAAAATTAAATTTTTGTTTTTTGTCCAAAATATCTATTATGGATACTAGTTTTGATTGTATCCATATTTTGATCATTCTTGAATTTTACTTCACTATGATTATTTATGAAGTATTTTCGAACTCAGATTATTTAAAGTACGAATCCTTAATATTTATTCTTTTGTTTCACTGGATTCGTTTTATTTAAAATATTTTTTATCATCCTCAGTCCTAAATGATGATATTATTGAATATCTTTGGCCTGTAGTGCAAAGATGAATGAATTTCTTATGAATATCTTTGGCTCGTAGTGCAAAGATGAATAGGTGTTGAGATGAACATGACCAACTGATGAATATCTTTGGCCTGTAGTGCAAAGATGAAAATTTGATTCAAGAAGAATATTGATTGATGTTACAGGGATAAAATATTGATGATGGACTGTTAAATTCATAGATAATAGTAGATTTTATTCTCTACGTAACTCTTCTATGAATTATTATTTCACCGCGAATATTGATCCGAAACTTGTTATTTATTATGTTCTATCGATTTTTCCCTGTTGAAGACTAACGATAATTTGTTCTATATTATCTCAGTCATAATATTCTTTACTGGGCTAGTTAAGCTCACCCTTTTCCTTTTTGTTCTATTTTTCTTCTCAGGAGGCGAGAATGTAACGAGTACTAGTCGGGGTGTGGAATGATGGTTCTAGAAGTTGTTTTAGTAGTCCTTACCATTTTTGTAAAATAACGTATCAATAATTGTGATGAGGATTTATTTGGGTATGGATATTGTCCAGAAGACAATATTTGTATTTAAACTCACAGTTTTTATGATGTATTAATAAAGTTGTAATTGTTTCTGTACCATGTTATTGATGACTCAAAATGGGTGATGTATACCTATTTTGGGGGTGTCACAGTTGGTATCAGAGCTTAGGATATGATCTCCATGGAGATCGGGAATAGAACTAGGAGGGGAGAGACGAGTAAATCCTTCGCTAGTGTGTCCTACCTAAGCTTATTTGTTGGTTGGTTAGTATATAGGGATATTATGTGATATATTGATTTCTTTAATTAACCCTTGTTTTATGGAAGTATTTGAAAATGTCGACTGAGAATGTTAACAGTGGAGTAAATGAGACCGTGGAGACTCCTTTATCCACCAACGAGGAGAACGTGCAACAGGCTAGAAATGTTCCTCCTATGAACAACACCACTGAGCAGATGATGAACGACGGGATGTCTAGAAGCTTTTTGCAGTTCATGCAAAATCAGACGAGGGAGACTCGTGTTCAAAATACAGGTGGAAATGAAAGCAACGCACAGTTTGTCACGGCCAAATAATTCAAAGAGTTGGGACCACCAGAATTCTGGGGAAAGCCGGATCCGATTAAGGCGGAGACATAGGTCAAACAAATTACCAAGATATTCGATGTCTTGGGATGCACAGAAGAATAGAAGGTTCCATTCGCCACCTTTATGTTCCGTAATGAGGCGATTCATCGGTGGGAATCGTGAAGCGTACCCATCCAAAAGACTCAAAGATATCTTGGGAGACGTTTGAATCGTTCAATGACAAGTACTTTCCTCGAAAGTATTCGCTATATAAAGAAAGTGGAGTTTATTAGATCGAATAAAATAACATGTTGGTCCCAAAGATGAGGCAAAGTTTGCGAGTTGTCCGTGTTTGCACCTCATTTGGTGGAGAATGAGGAACGTATGACGCGGATGTTTCTGAGAGGTTTGAAACCCGGCATACGTCAATATCTCATTTCTCATAAATTTTCTCTCTATTCAGATGTTGTCAACAGAGCTCAATTATTAGAGCGAGATAACGAGTATGTTCAACCGAGGGACCACAACCAGGATCATACCGAAGATAGCAGTCAATAGAATAACGATAACCAGCGGAGAAAGAAAAAGACGGATAAGAGCGGCAACCACTCTGGTGGTAATCATGGCCATGATAATAGAAGAAGCGAGTCGGGAGGAGATTTTAAAAAGAGGAGATTCAACAACGACAATGTGAAGACGTCAGCGCCAGCAGCAACTGGTTCCAAAGGAGGAGAACGACCACCGGTCATATGTTATAAGTGCGGGAAAGAAGGACATATTAGCCTAAACTGCCCACAACAGTTTAAGGTATGTTATAATTGTGCAAAGGAAGGACATATCGCTCGAGATTGCACTGTAGCGAAACCAAGTCTAGCGGGGATGGTGACTCAAAAGGCTGTCCCAGAAAAATTAAAGTCAATGATTCCTGGAAGAGCGTTTATCGTGACTGGTCAAAATACGAGGAATCCAAACGAGGTGATTACGGGTAAGCTAATCGTAAATTCTTGCGAAGTTTATACATTACTAGATACTGGTGCTACCCATTCATTTATCTCTCCTGCTTGTGCTCAATGTTTAAACTTGACTCCGGAGAAATTAGACTTTGACCTATCTGTGGAGACTCCGTTAGGAGAAACTTTCACCACATCCACTGTTTATAAATCTTGTTTGATCCAAGTTGGCACCATCACATTACCTGTTGACTTTATCTCTTTAAAGATACTTGCTTTTGATGTGATTTTAGGGATTGATTGGTTAACTACTCATCATGCCAAAATTGATTATTTTCGTAAAGTTATTAGTTTTCATATTCCTAAACAACCTGTTGTTCGAATTCAAGCAACTAAACCATTAAAATCAATCATTGTTATAACAAGCCATAAAGCCATTCGTTTATTAAAAAACGAATGTCAAGCTTTCTTAGCCCATGTTATGGATTTGAATAAAGACACGTCAAATTTGAATAATATTCATGTTGTTAGTAAATTTCCTGACGTATTTCCTGAAGAACTTCCCGGTCTACCCTCAGAACGTGAAATTGAATTCTTTATTGATCTTGAACCTGCTCTTCCTCCTCATATACTCATATATCCCACATTCATTATAAAAATATCACCATTATTATATTATTATTTAAATGAATTATCACATGTTTTGTGTGTCGGTAGACCCCAATTTTTGACCAAAATTTTATTATAGCTTGTAAAATCGCCCGTTTGTGGATTTCGGTCAATTTCTGTTTGGAATTTGAAAAACCTTTCTTCTGCAAAGTTGTAGAGAATGAAATTTCCTATAGAAAGGACATGTGGTTCAAATTTTTCTGATAAAATGGCTATTTATTATGAATTATTGAAGTTCCGAAGTTCCGAAATAATTGATTTTTGAAAGTTTTAGTTATTTTTTTAAAGAAAAACGTTTTTGTTCAATTGAGTGAGCTCACATGTGTTATCAATGTGTTGAATTCAGATGTCTAGAGGTGGGATAAGGAAAATTATAAAAATATATTATTATTTTATTAAATTTTCTGCTTTGGTGTTCTAAGCATTTTCCTATAAATAGGGTGTTTAGGTTAGAATTAAAAATCACACCAGAAACTGAAGTTTTCTCTCTATTTCTCTCTCGATATATTGAGCGTATTCTTGTGAGTATTTTGATACTTTGAGTGTTCTATATCTGATGTAAGTTTTCTTCAAAGACTATATCCAATTATTCCAAATGTGAGTACTTAGCTTTTTTGAGGTAAGGGATATTATTTTTTTTAAAATGATATTATTTCTTTCAATATCATTATGCCGGAGTATTGGTAAGATTTTTCTTGTGAAATTCTTGTCTTTTAGTGTCGGGATTACTATTCACATATACGGCATTATTCACGAATACGGCACTATTCACAGAAAAATTAAATTTTTGTTTTTCGTCCAAAATATCTATTATGGATAATAGCTTTGATTGTATCCATGTTTTGATCATTCTTGAATTTTACTCCACTATGATTATTTATGAGGTATTTTTGGACATGAAATAGCTGAAATACGAATACTTAATATTTATTCTTTTATTTCACTGGATTCGTTTTCTTTAAAATATTTTTCATCATCCTCGGTCCTAAATGATGATATTATTGAATATCTTTGGCCTGTAGTGCAAAGATGAATGAATTTCTTATGAATATCTTTGGCCCGTAGTGCAAAGATGTACAGGTGTTGAGATGAACATGACCGACTGATGAATATCTTTGGCCTGTAGTGCAAAGATGAATATTTGATTCAAGATGAATATTGATTGATGTTACAGGGATAAAATAATGATGATGGACTTTTAAATTCATAGATTATAGTAGATTTCATTCTCTACGTAACTCATCTATGAATTATTATTTCCGCTGCTGATATAAAACTTGTTGTCTATTGTATTCTATCAGATTTTTCCCTGTTGATGACTAACTACAATTTGTTCTATATTATCTTAGTCATAATATTTTTTACTGGGCTAGTTGAGCTCACCCTTTTTCTTTTTGTTCCATTTTTCTTATCAAGAGGCAAGAATGTAGCGAGTACGAGTCGGGGTGTGGAATGATGGTTTTAGAAGTTATTTTAGTAGTCCTCACCATTTTTGTAAATAATGTACCAATAATTGTAATGAGGACTTAGTTGGGTATGGATATTGTCTAGATGACAATATTTGTATTTAAACTCATAGTTTATATGTTGTATTAATAAAGTTGTAGTTGTTTCTGTACCGTGTTATTGATGACTCTGAATGGGTGATGTATACCTATTTTGGGGGCGTCACAGACGAAAGTGTCGCTCTATAATATGTTGGGATTAGGTGGGTGTGAAGCAACATTGTTGGGACCGAGTTGATACGTATGACTACTACGAAAAGATCCAAATGATTCGACAACGTATACAAACGGCACAGGATCGACAAAAGAGTTATACGGATCTTCATCGAAAGGACGTGAAATTTAGTGTTGGGGATCATGTATTGTTGCGTGTTGCTCCATGGAAGCGAGTTACAAGATTTGGGAAGAGAGGAAAGCTCAATCCACGATTTATTGGTCCATTTCAAATTCTTGACCGAGTAGGAAATGTAGCCTATAGACTCGCGTTACCTCCGAGTATGTCGCGTGTTCATAATGTGTTTCACATATCTGTACTTCGTAAATATGTGAAAGACCCGAACCACGTTATTGAGTTAGAACCGGACGAGATAGCTGAAGACTTAACGTACGAGGAGGAACCTGTCAAGATCTTGGATAGGAAGGAGCATGTCCTATGCACGAAGGTCATACCACAAGTTAAAGTTTTGTGGAGAAACCATGCTATAGAGGAAATGACATGGGAGTTGGAAACGGAAATGAAAGCGAGGTATCCTCACCTTTTCGAAACACCAGGTACGTACGTCAATTTCGAGGACGAAATTTCATAAGGAGGGGAGGTTGTAAGACCCCAAATTATTATTAATAAAATTGAATTTCCTCTATTTATTATCTTGAAATAGTAAGGGTTAATTTGATTAATGTGGTTAGTTATGGGTAAAATGCGTAAATATTTTAAATAAGCAGGTGGTTATAAAATATTCATTATTGTCGGGGAATATTCGTTTGGTCGTGGAATATTCTTACTGTTGGGGAATATTCTTACGACAGCACAGCCTTGTGTGGGCTCCATAACGAAAAGCGATTGGATGAAGAAAACGAAAAATATAAGTTGTTTATAAAAGACTACAGTAGTTATATCAAGTATTATCTTTGTTGAAATACTTTGTGGTTAAAACACAAGAAGATACTCGCAGTATTGCACCAATTATTGATTCTTACGTAAGAAGGCACTTTCAATAATTGTTACGAAGAATTGTTGTTCAAGATTGTATTTTATTGATTCAATAGTTCTTCTGCGTTGATATTTTATATTACATTGTTGTTTCAATAATTGTCACTACATGATTTTCCATTATCGAAGAAATAATTCATATTATCTGAATAATATTATTAGATAACATTATTGGCAATGTCTAGAAAGTTCTGTCTAAGGAGAGATTTGGTCATCTAATTGCGCGCCAATAAGGAGAAATCCTTATTGGAAAGCCCCCTCTTTCCTGGGAACTGCCTGGTTGTCAATATTGTGATTCTGTAATATTATTTCTGAATAATTAATTATTGATTTATATGATGTGGAAAATATTAATTTTATGTGGATATAGATGGAGAAAATTTTTAATGTGACAATTATTGAAAATTAATATTTTATCTTTTTTTGATAAAATAATTTATTTAAATATATTATTTTAATAATATAATAATGGTGATATTTTTACAATGAATGTGGGATATATGAGTATATGAGGAGGAAGAGTATTTTTGTGACATTAAATGATTAACACATGTTTTGTGTGTCGGTAGACCCCAATTCTTGACCGAAATTTGATTATAGCATGTAAAATCGTCCGTTTGTTGATTTCGATCAATTTTTGTTTGGAATTTGGAAAAACTTTCTTCTGTAAAGTTGTAGAGAATGAAATTTTCTATAGAAAAGACATGTGGTTCAATTTTTCTGATAAAAGAGCTATTTATTATGAATTATTGAAGTTTCGAAGTTCCAAAATAATTGATTTTTGGAAGTTTTAGTTATTTTTTTTAAGAAAAACGTTTTTGTTCATTTGAGTGAGCTCACATGTGTTATCAATGTGTTGAATTCAGATGTCTAGAGGTGGTCTAAGGAAAATTATATAAATATATTATTATTTTATTAAATTTTCTACTTTGGTGTTCTAAGCATTTTCCTATAAATAGGGTGCTTAGGTTAGAATTGAAAATCACACCAGCAATTGAAGTTTTCTCTCTATTTCTCTCTCGATATATTGAGTGTATTCTTGTGAGTATTTTGATACTTTGAGTGTTGCTATACGGTGTAAAGTTTCCTTCAGCACTATATCCAGTATTCCAGTCAGGAGTACCGTCTTTTCGAGGTAAGGGATGCTATTTTTTTTAAATGATATTATTTCTTCTAATATCATCATGACGAGATATTGGTAAGATTTTTTTTGTGAAATTCTTGTCTTTTAGTGCCGGGATTACTATTCACGTATACGACACTATTCACGTATACTGCACTATTCACGAATACGACACTATTCACAGAAAAATTAAATTTTTGTTTTTTGTCCAAAATATCTATTATGGATACTAGTTTTGATTGTATCCATATTTTGATCATTCTTGAATTTTACTTCACTATGATTATTTATGAAGTATTTTCGAACTCGGATTGTTTAAAGTACGAATCCTTAATATTTATTCTTTTGTTTCACTGGATTCGTTTTCTTTAAAATATTTTTCATCATCCTCAGTCCTAAATGATGATATTATTGAATATCTTTAGCCTGTAGTGCAAAGATGAATGAATTTCTTATGAATATCTTTGGCCCATAGTGTAAAGATGAACAGGTGTTGAGATGAACATGACCAACTGATGAATATCTTTGGCCTGTAGTGCAAAGATGAAAATTTGATTCAAGAAGAATATTTATTGATGTTACAGGGATAAAATGTTGATGATGGACTGTTAAATTCATAGATAATAGTAGATTTCGTTCTCTACGTAACTCTTCTATGAATTATTATTTTCGCTGCGAATATTGATCTGAAACTTGTTGTCTATTATGTTCTATCAGATTTTTCCCTGTTGAAGACTAACGATAATTTGTTCTATATTATCTTAGTCATAATATTCTTTACTGGGCTAGTTGAGCTTTCCCTTTTCTTTTTTGTTCTATTTTTCTTCTCAGGAGGCGAGAATGTAGCGAGTACTAGTCGGGGTGTGGAATGATGGTTCTAGAAGTTGTTTTAGTAGTCCTCGCCATTTTTGTAAAATAACGTATCAATAATTATGATGAGGATTTATTTGGGTATGGATATTATGTAGAAGACAATATTTGTATTTAAACTCACAGTTTTTATGATGTATTAATAAAGTTGTAGTTGTTTCTATACCATGTTATTGACAACTCAAAATGGGTGATGTATACCTATTTTGGGGGTGTCACAATTAGTATGATAATGAACAGGAACTGTGATTTGGTATAACCATGATCTTTGATGTTTCAGGTAAAGACAGGTGATGAAAATTATCTTCGTCCTGGATGCGAAGAGGAATTTAGAATATCAGTTATGATTATGAGTTATTCACATGACTGTGAACAGGAACTGTTGATTGATGTTACAGGGATAAAATATTGTTGGTGGACTTTTAACATAGAGAAGATAATTGACATTATGGTCTATTTGACTTTTCTAATGGATTGCTTGTTCCGCTACAACTATGGTTGAAAAGTTTTATCATCTACCATATGTTCTAAATCTCTGATTTATTACTGACGAAGGCTATTGATAATTTAATTATCTTTAGTCATGATATTCTTTATTGAGCTAGTTGTGCTCACCCTTTTGCTTCACAATTCCTTTCAGGTAATAAGAGTGTAGCTGGGTCGAGCGGGGATAATAGGAGAATAGAACGGTGGTCTATAGCTGTTGAGATTCTCTCTAAATAGTATGGAAATAATTTTATTGAGAACTTTAGGTAAGTGTGTCGTATTGTATACGTCATTTGATATTTAATTTTGGTGAACCGAATAGGGTGAGGTGAACCCAACTTTGGAAGGGTGTTTTGCCACTATCATACAAAATGTCTAATGACCTACGAGTTATCATAAGACATGGTTGTGCACATCTACTTGCTGAGTATATCTACGAGCACTACCTATATGATCTTGGAGTTTGGTTGAAACATAACGTTCAATTGCAGACGGTGGAGATAGTTATATGTCAAGAGAAGACTCACCATTGAAAGGAACATGATAGTAATCTTCTTGTTTTTATTTGGGGTCTATTGGGTTAACCAAAGATAATTCTCCAGTCATATGATATCTATCATAACCTAGACGCATGGCCTCCCATGTACGAAGGTTTCCTTGAGCACTTCCCAAAGATTTTAATTTCTAAAATAGTTATTGACTGTACCTTTATGTAATGTATCAATGTAAGGTGTTGTCCGTAGTTGGGACATGAGTCACAGTTGGTATTAAAACTCACAGTATATGTGTTGTTGTATTTTACACGATAATTGTAGTAATAAAGTTGTAGTTATTTTCTGTACCATGTATTTGGTGACTCAGAATAGGTTGGATGGATTGGACCTATTTTGGGGGCGTCACATCCAATCTTCTTCTGAGGTAAGGGGTATTATTTCTTTCGTATTCATGAAGAGAGCTATTGTTATTCCATTCCTTATTATTATGTTGGAATAACCTATCTATGCGAAGTACCTCATACACGGTGAAATTCTTCCATTATTCCATTCTTTATTATTCTCGTTAGAATATCCCGTCTGTAAGCGTATTACATGCATGACCTAGTTTCATTCTTTATTATTCTCGCTTTAATATCACATGCTTGCAGGCGCTTACGCACGACACCGTTCCATTCTTTATTATTACATGCTCTCTTTGCGTTTCGCTGACGCACGACCGTTCCATTCTTTATTATTCTCATTGGGAATAACTCGTCTGCGTGCGATCTATCGCATGCATGGTGAATTCTTCTGTTATTCCATTCTTTATTATTCTGTTGGAATAACCTGTCTATGTGGATTACCACATGCATGGTGAATGATCCTTTGTATTCATTCCTTATTAAATTGTGGTAATGATATGTTTACGTGGATTATCGCATGGCGAGTGAAAATCCATTTGCAGTTTCATAATTTTTCCGACCATCAAAAATTCTGAAAAAAAATTAAAATGATAATTTGATGAGTTTTCTATATTATGTCCAAAGATGGCGATTTTTGGATGTACAGATTAAGAGTTATGGATTTTATGGGAAAAGACTATTTTAAAAGTAAACCCTTATAACTCTTTGTGGTTAACTCCAAAATTGGTGAAATTTTTATTGGGAGTACATGTATATAACAGGAGTATACCTTGTAAATTTTGGAATTTTTGAACAAAAGTACAATTTATGATAAATGTCTAAATATTCGGCAGTTTTGGCCATATGAAAAATAGTAATTGAATTTTAAAAATTCCGAGAAAAATATATGTTCAATATGGAACTATATTCTGCTAAATCCCAAAAAAAAAATATTTTTGGGACTGATTTGGTATTTTTTATGAAAATGAACTAGTTATGAGTAAATGAATTAAATATGTTATGTGAAGCAACAAAATTGGAAAATAGGATTTTATGGCTTGGGAATCCTATATAGGGTATATGCAGATTTTTGATAAGGGATTTGATCATTAGTGATGAAATCTTATGAGTATGGCATTTTTGAATGATTAAATGCATTATTTGGTAAAGTGTAAACAATTGAAATAAATTATTTATAAGTTTAAGAAGTGATTAAAATATTGTTATAATATTAATAATATTTGATTATGAGTTTATTAAGTGGTTGATAATATTTGGATAAATTTAAAGTCTTTAATATTTATCCTTGTTTTCGTTTGGTTAATGTTTATATCATTGTCATCATCCTCATGCTCATATGGTGATGAAAGTTATCTTTGGCTTACGTGCAAAGATGGACTATTGATTATTGAATTGTATATATTTGGCTTATGTGCAAAGATGGGCTATTGATTATTGAATTGTATATCTTTGGCTTACGTGCAAAGATGGACTGTTGATTATTGGTTTTATAATTGTATATCTTTGGCTTACGTGCAGAGATGGACTTGGTATAATTATGACCAGGGATAATTCGGTATAATCATGACCTGCACTGTTATAAACGATGTGGTAAAAGTCCTCGATTAGTCCGTAGTGCATCGATGGACGCTTTTTTGGTATGATTATGACCAGGATTATTCTTGAGTCACGACCATTGATGATTTAATGAATATCCTTGGCCCGTAGTGCAAGGATGATTCGATGATATGGTTTATTTATTTAGCTGAGTCTCAGCGATAAAAATTGATGAAAACATTTTAAATTATAGAAGATAGTAGATATCATGCTCTACTTGACTCTTCTAATGGATTGCTTATTCCGCTGCAGTTAAACTTGTTGTCTATTATATTCTGTCAGTTGTTATACTGTTGAAGGCTAAAGATAATTTATTCTGCATTATCTTAATCATAATATTTCTTACTAGGCTAGTTGAGCTCACCCTTTCTTCACTGTTCTCTTCAGGAAATGAGAACGTATCCGGGACTAGTCGGGAAATGGAGTGACGGTCCAGATGATAGCATTAGTAGTCCTCACTATTCTATGATAATAATACTAATAAAACAAAAGTTCATCATCATTATTATAATTCACACTATTAATCGACCAAGTCGTTCCCAGGAAAGAGGGGGCTTTCCAATAAGGATTTCTCCCTATTGGCACGCAATTAGGTGACCAAACCTCTCCTTGGCATAACATCTAGACATCGTTAATATTATAAATAATAATATTAATAACTTCATCGTCTCAATTATTGATTTAATAATATATAAAATATCGACAATAATTGAATCAATTAACGTGAGATACTATGCAACAATTACTGAAGAAATAATTAAACAAAACCGAGTGACTTCTCACGTAAGCATCAATAATCAATACCGGTATTAACTACTATGCAACCACGCCGTATTCATGTACTTTTAACAACACGGGTGTTTCAACAGCTTAACGATAAACTTTCGCCGTTATTTTCATAAAATATTTTTGTCGCTTTCTCAATCCGACAATAATTACATTTGTGGGGTCCACTAATGATTGTGTCATCGCATTTAATATTCCTTATTAAAACGAATATTCCCCACCAATCAAATATTATATAACAACTTATGTACTTTGCAAAATTTATAACTATTACCCACAACTATAAGATTATATCAAATTCATTCCATAATATTCAAAAAAATGATAATCATAGAAAATTCATCTTTATTCATAAAAGTTGGGGTCTTACAATCTCCCCTTCTTATGAAATTTCGCCCTCGAAATTAGGGTACGTACCTGGTATGTCGAAGAGGTAAGGATACCTTGATTTCATTTCAGATTCTAACTCCCAGGTCATTTCCTCAACATCGTGGTTCCTCCATAAAACTTTGACTTGAGGTATAACCATGGAGCGTAGAATATGTTCCTTCTTATCCAATATTTGAACAGGAACCTCTTCATACGTTAAATCTTCCGCTATTTCGTCCGTTTCTAACTCAATAATGTGGTACGGGTCTTTCACATATTTACGTAACATGGATATATGAAAAATATTATGAACACGAGACATACTTGGCAGAAAGCGAGTCTATAAAGCTACGGTCCCTACTCGATCGAGGATTAAAATGGGCCAATGAATCGAGGATTGAGCTTTTCTCTCTTTTCAAATCTCGTAACTCCTTTCTATGGAGCAACACGTAACAACACACGATCTCCAATATCGAATTCCACGTCCTTTCGATGAAGATCGGCATAACTCTTTTTGTTTGCCTTGTGAGGTTTTTATACGTTGTCGGATCATTTGAATCTTTTCCGTAGTCATACGTACCAACTCCGATCCCAACAACGTTGTTTCACCCACTTCATCCCAGCATACTAGAGAACGACACTTTCTTCCATACAACGCCTCGAATGGAGCCATGTCAATACTTGTTTGATAATTATTGATGTAAGAAAACTCCACCAATGGTAAGAACTTGTCCCAACTTCCCTTGAAGTCAAGGACACAGAGTCTTAATAAATCTTCAAGAGTTTGAATAGTCCTCTCTGATTGTCCGTCCGTCTGAGGATGATATGCCGAACTAAATCGTAAATCTGTGCCTATAGCTTTTTGTAAACTAACCCAAAATCTAGAAGTGAATTTTGGATCTCGATCGAAAACTATGGATACCGGCATACCATGCGCCTTACAATCTCGCTTATGTACATACGAAAGCAAGACGCTCAAGTGTATAAGTTTCTCAGATTGGTAAGAAATGAAACAGACTTGGTCAATCTATCAACAATGACCCAAATCAGATCTATGCCTTGAGAAACCTTGGGAAGACCAAGAATTGAAATCCATGGTAATGTGTTCCCACTTCCATTCTGGAATTTCAAGTGGTTGCAATGGACCTTTTGGTACTTGATGCTCTGCTTTGACTCGTTGACAAGTTAAACACCTTGAGATAAACAACGCTATCTCTCTCTTCATATTGCCCCACCAAAATGTATGTCAAGATCATGATACATTTTGGTACTCCCAGTGATGGATTGCAAAATGGTGTGTTGCGCGCCCATCATGATTTTATACTTTAACTCGGATCGTTAGAAACACAAAGTCCGGAGTCGACTCAAGTATTCCTTCTTCATCGATTCTTGCTTCCTAAGATAGCACCTTCTTGTACTTTCTTCCTCATACGCATCGGCTCCAGTCTATAGCTTGAGCAACTTTAACTTTATCTATTAAAGTCGGTTCTACTTGAATATTCGCCATCATCACGTGGGTCCCTGGAGTCTTTATCTCTATCTCCATCCTTTGCAAGTCATAAAAAATGGGCCTCTGCGTTGACAATATCGCACTCGCACCCGCATATGATCTTCTACTCAATGCGTCAGCTACCACGTTTGCTTTTTCAGGATGGTATTGGATGGTATGATCATAATATTTTAACAGTTCAAGCCAACGTCACTGTCGCATGTTGAGTTCCTTTTGAGTGAAGAAATATTTGAGGCTTTTATGATCCGTAAAGATCTCTATTTTCTCCCCATACAAGTAATGCCTCTAAATCTTTAGTGCAAAAACAACAGCTGCCAACTCTAGATCATGAGTAGGATAATTCCTCTCATATTCTTTAAGTTGTCGAGAGGCATAGGCTATGACTTTCCCATGTTGCATGGGAACACAACCTAAGCCTTTGCTCAAGCATCATCAGAGATGACAAATCCCCGATCCGATGGTATTGTCGTAACAGTCTTTGAAATGAGTCTCCTCGAGTTCTTGAAAACTCTTCTCACATTCCTCGCTCCAATCCGAATTTTGTATCTTCCGAGTCACCGAGTTAAGGGAGTAGCGATTCGAGAAAACCCTTCTACGAATCTCCGATAATAACCAGCTAAGCCGAGAAAGCTACGTACTTCGATCACTGATTTATTGCTCCCAGCTTTGAATAGCTTCAATCTTTCATTGGGTCAATGATATTCCACGACTTGATACCACGTGCCCAAGGAATGCTACTTCTCAAGCCGTAACTCGATTTCTTCAACTTGGCATAAAGCTTATATTCACGGCTTTTGAAGTATCGACCTCAAGTGTTGCTCATGATCTTCACGGCTTTTTGAATAAATAAGGATGTCATCAATAAAGATGACCACAAAGTGATCCAAATATTCCTTGAATACTCGATTCATCATATCCATGAAGGCAGCAGGAGCATTAGTCAATCCAAAAGACATGACAAGGAATTCATAATGCCCGTTCCGAGTTCTGAAAGCCATATTTAGAATGTCATCGGTTCTAATCTTCAATTGGTGATATCCGGAACGAAGATCAATCTTTGAAAAGAATTTGGCGCCTTGCAACTGGTCAAATAGGTCATCAATATGTGGTAATGAGTACCTATTTTTGATGGTGACATGATTCAACTCCCGATAATCAATACAAAGTCGCATACTCCGCCTTTTCTTTTTTCATGAATAGAACAGGAGCACCCCAAGGATACGTACTAGGACGAATGAAACCGATGTCTAACAATTCTTGCAGTTGGGTCTTTAACTCCTGAAATTCAATAGGAGCCATTCGATATGGGGCTTTGGAAATAGGTTTTGTACCGGGTTCAAGGTCGATACAAAATTCAATTTCACGCTCTCGCGGTAGGCCAGAAGAAGTTCTTGGGAATACGTCAGGAAATTCATTAACAATAGAAATATCATTCAAAACTGACGTATTTTTGTTTAGATCCGTGACATGAGCTAAGAAAGCTTGACATCCATTTTTCAATAAACGAATAGCTTTATGGCTTGAGATGACAGTGATTGATTTTAATGGTTTAGTTGCTTGAATTCGCATAATAGGTTGGTTAGGAATATGAAAGCTAACAACCTTACGAAAATAATCAATTTTTGCATGATGAGTAGTTAACCAATCAATCCCTAGAATTACATCAAATACAAGTATTTTCAATGAAATAAGATCGACAGGTAATGTGAGGGTACTGATTTGAACCAAACAAGACTTATAAATAGTGGATGTAATGAAGGTTTCTCCCAACGGAGTTTCATCAGATAAGTCAAAGTCCAATTTCTCCGGAGTCAAATTTAAACGTTGAGCGCAAGTAGGAGAAATAAAAGAATGGGTAGAACCGGTATCAAATAAGGTATAGACTTTGCTAGAGTTTATGATAAGTTTACCCGTTATGACCTCGTTCGGGTTCCTTGCTTTCTGGGAGGTCACGACAAATGCTCTCCCTTGCACTACTGGCTTTGACTTTTCTGGGACGTCCTTTGGTGCCTCCATCCTAGCTGAACTTATCTTCGGTGAATGACAAAATTAGACTAGGTGACCTTCTCTTCCATAATTATAACATGTTTTGGATGGCATCGCGCAGTTTGGACTGATGTGTCCCTCCCCTCCACATTTGAAGCATATGATAGGTGGTCGTTCTCCTTCCTTAACAATGGGTCTTTGGTCTTGACGCTTTTCCATCATTGTTGAATCTCTTCTTCTTAAAATGTCCATTCTTATTATTTTGGTCATTATTACCACCGGCGTGGTTACCATTTCGGCATGTTGATTCCTCCACGCTTATTGTCACCGCTTCGATGATCAAGTATCACCGGTATTATCATTTTCGCCACCGCTTCTTTTGGTTGGGTTGACTCATTATCGCGCTCCAATAACTGAGCCCTATTAACAACATCTGAATACAAACACAGTTTATGAGAGATAAGATATTGACATATCTCGGGTTTCAAACCTCTTAGAAACATTCGCGTCATTCTCTCCTCATTATCAACCAAATGGGACGCAAATCGGGACAACTCGGCAAACTTGGCTTCGTACTGCAACACGGTCATGTTGTTTTGCTCCAGCTTGATGAACTCTACCTCTTTTATGTGACGAATACTTTCGGAAAAGTACTTGTCGTTGAACAATTCTTGGAACTTATCCCAAGTTATCTTCAGTGCGGCAAGTTGAATACGTTTTAAAGATTCCCACTAGTAATCTGCCTCTACACACAACATGAAGGTGGCAAAGGGAACCTTTTGCTCCTCGGAGCATCCCAGGACATCAAATATCTTGTAGATCTACTTTATCCACGTCTTCGCTTTAAGTGGTTTTGGCTCTCTAAAATACTCCGATGGTCCCAGTTCTTTGAACTGCTTAGCGGTGACCGTCCAAGAGTTGCCAGTGTTTCCACCTGCATTTTGTATAGGATCCGCTCTTGCCTGATGTTGCATGAATTGCATAAAGCCTCTGAACATTCCATCGTTCATCATCTGGTCAGTGTTGTTGTTTGCCTGAGGATTGTCGCCTTCCTGATGCACATTATCCTGATTATTGATCTGTGGAGACTCAACGGTCTCCTGTGCTCCTTTGATGTTCTCAACATTCTCGGATGTCATTTTCAAATACTGCCACAAAACAAGGGTTAATTAACATATCACATATTATCCCTATACTCTCTCGTCGAGCCAATTAAATACCAAATAAACTTAGGTAGGTCATACTAGTGAAAGAATTCCCGCCTCTCTCCCTCCTAGTTCTTGTCTCACATCTTAGCCAGGGATCATATCCCTAAGCTTTGATACTAATCGGCGACGCCCCAAAATAGGTATACAACTCCTATCTTGAGTCGCCAAATACATGGTACAAAATTCAAATACAACTTAATTATACTGACAATGCGTGTAAAATACGACAAAATATATGTTGTGAGTTTTAATACAAATATTGTCATCTAGACAATATCCACACTCAATTGAGTCCTCATTACATTTATTATCACACTATTTAATGAATAGTGAGAACTATTAATGCTATTATCTCGAACCGCACCCGCTCCCCGACTAGTCCCCTCGCTACGCTCTCATTTCACTCAAGAGAACAATGAAAGTAAAAGGGTGAGCTCAACTAGCCCAAGAAGAAATATTATGACTAAGATAATACGTAATAAATTATCGTTAGCCTTCAACAAAGGTTACACCGATACAATATAATAAACATCAAGTTTAATCACAGCTGAACAAGCAATCCATTAAAAGAGTCAAGTAGAGATTAAAATCTACTATCTTTTATGATTTAAAAGGTTTTTCCTCACTTTTATCATTTGGGACTCGACTTAATAAATAATCCACATCATCCCCGCACTACTACTACGACAAGGATATTCATTAAGTATCACAACCACAAATTATCCATGCACTACGGGCCAAGGATATTTTTGTATTCATCAATGGTCATGATCATGCCAACAATTGTCCATCAATGCACTACACGGGCCAACGAGGATTTTTACCACATCATTTGTAACATTACTTACCATGATTATACCGATTAATCCTCGTCATAATCATACCAAGTCCATCTATGCACTTTCATGAAGCCACGCATCACTTTCAACATAATATAAACATGAGGATGATGACAATGATATAAGAATTCAATAAAACAAGTTCAAGAATTAATTTATCCAGAACTAATAACGTCCAAATTGTCAACACGATACTTCTTTGTAGAGTAAAATTCAAGAATGCTCGTAAGAATATTTTCATGAAAAGATATCGGATGAAGCGTAAATATCAAGGATATTCCACTAATTTCATGGAGTATAGAAGTCAAAACTTTAACCAACCGAGTATAATAAAGAATGGAATAACAAAAGAAATCACCAGCATGCGATAGATCGCATAGATAAAGTTATTCCAACGTAATAATAAATAACGGAACCAGTCAAAGTAAACGCTACAGCACAAAGATATTCCAACAAAATAATAAATAACGAAACCCAGTCGGTCAAAAATTTTTGCACCGACCGGGATGTTCCAATGAATAATAAATAATCTGAACCGTGTCATGCGTAAGCCTTGAACGCACGGGATGTTCCAAAGCAGAATAATAAAAAGAATGGAATAATGTAAGAATTTCACCATGTATGCGGTACTTGATAGTTATTCCAACATAATGATAAAGAATGGAATAACGTAAGAATTTCACCAAGTATAGGGTAGATCACAGATACAAGTTATTCCAATGTATAATAAAAAATGGAATAATGTAAGTTCTCTTCATGAATACGAAAGAAATAATACCCTTACCTTAGAAACAACCTGGATATAGGAGTAGTGAAGTAGCGAATACTTTTCTTTTTCTCTCTATAGTTTCTCTCTTTAGAGTTTCAAAGGAATTCAAGAAATAATGAAGGAATGAGCTTCTATTTATAGGAGAATGGACCTAATAGTAACTAATTCGTGAACTATCTCGGTCATTGATTTACTTTTAAACGGACGGTCCAGTTTGGTTTATTATAAAATATTCTAATAAAACAAAATCTTTTAAATAAAATACAATATATTCTATTTATAATCTAATAAAACGAATAACTTTATAAAAGTATTCTATTTTATATAAAAAGATTTTACTATCGCAAAACACTATCGCGATACCTTATACAAATACTATGATAATAAAATATAATATATTCTATTTATAGTCTAATAAAAAAACGAATAACTTTATAAAAGTATTCATTTTTATATAAAAAATTTTTTACTATGCAAAACACTATGCATAATAGAATATAATATATTCAATTTATTGTCAATAAAACGAATAACTTTATAAAAGTATTCTTTTATATAAAAAGCTTTTTCATTTTATTACATTAATAATACTAATAAAACAAAACTTCATCATCATTATTATAATTCACACTATTAATCGACTGATGTCGCTCCTGTGAAAGATGGGACTTTCCAATAAGGATTTCTCCCATCAAGCGCAATTGATTAGGTGACCAAACCTCTCCTCGGCGTAACTTTTAGACATCATAATATTGCAAATAATAATATTAATAACTTCGTCGTCTCAATTATTGATTTAATAATATATAAAATATCGACAATAATTGAATCAATTAATGTGAGATACTATGCAACAATTCATCAAGCAATAATTGAACAAAACCGAGTGACTTCTCACGTAAGCATCAATAATCAATATCGTGTGTGCTACTATGCAACCACGCCAGATTTCACATACTTTTAACACCGGTTGTTTCAATAGTTAACGATAAAACTTCCGCCGTTATTTTCATAAAAATATTTTTGTCATTTTCAATCCGATAATAATTCCGTTGTGGAGTCCACTTAATGATTGTGTCGTCGTCGTAATATTCCTCGTTAAAACGAATATTCTCCCACCAATCGAATATTATATAACAACTTGCGTACTTTGCAAAATTTATAACTATTACCCACAACTATAACATTATATCAAATTCATTCCATAATATTCAAAAAAATGATAATTATAGAAAATTCATCTTTATTCATAAAAGTTGGGGTCTTACACAAGTGCTCTGCAACGGAGTTTCCATCCTTGAATTTAGAATTCACAAGCTTCCTAATCAAAAAAGCTTTATTTTGCGCCGTCTTCCTTTCATACATGGACTCCAATTTCTACTAGAGAGCATAGGCTTTAGTTTCCGTGGCAACATGATGAAACACACTTTGATCAATCCACGATCTGATCAAACCAATAGTCTTCCTGTTCATCTTGTTCCACTGCGCGTCACTCTTGTTTGTGGGCTTAACTCCATCGTTCTCAAGTGGCTTGTACAAGTCCTTGCAGTAAAGCAAATCCTCCATTCTTGGCTTCCAAATTGCATAATTTGTAGCCTTAAGATTAATCATGCAACCTGCTGTCCAATTCTCCATTTAATTTGCACAAGAAAACCACAAAAATAACCAAGCTCTGATACCACTGTTGGGAAAAGTACGCCAAAAATAATCTCTATCCCAGGAATTACTTTTCCGTCTTTGTGCAATTAAATATGAAATCAACAAAACCAATTATGAGAACAAAAAATAACAAATAACCATCCACAAGCAAAACACCAAATTTACGTGGAAAACCCTCTAAAACTAATAGGTAAAAATCACGGATCAAACTCCGAATCTCCACTATATCATTAATAATGGACTTATAATAATCCTCTCAAGTTTTATGCCCTAAAATAAAACTTGAGGTTACACAATAAATTGAGATAGTACAAATTTACCTTAATTAGGTTGAGAAACTAATTAACTTCACCACCCCAAAACACCCCAAGCAATAAAGTCTTCAAGCTTTCAATTGAACGGAGATGGCGGCGGATATCCACGAACAACAAACTGTAATTCTCTCAATTTATTCTTTTGGTACATTCTTGCTACCAAGCTTCTCTCATATATGTCAAATAAGACTCCTCATAAATTTTATTTATAGAGATTCTTCCTAATCCATTCCTATTATGGATTAAAAACAATTTATTCTCCTAATCAAATTAGGGTTCACATCTCCTTGTCTTGGTCACCAACCAATCTAACAAGTAAATCCTTTTTCAATTTGAATTCTTTTCATGGAATCTTCAATTTCAATATTGCTTCCACTAACCCAATTTCTAATTGGATTAATATCAAATAAACGCACTTACTTGTTCACAAAGAAAATTAATTCTTTTCTATCTTGAATTCTATCTCATGGGTGAGGACCCACACCCAACAGATATATCTTTTTTATTTTAATTAAATTATGTTTAGCTAATCTAAAACGAGATTATAATTTTATAAAATTTTAAACTTGCGACTTTTCGAATATTTTATTACAAGTTACATAAATTTAAGTATGCGATACAAAAAAATTACATTTAAGCATAATTTGCAATAATTAAAGAATATAGTACAAAATTGTAATACACAAATTGTGCCCATAACAAAAACGTTTTTGCTTTGTAAATATAATTTCCCAAAACTTGGTCATAAAAATTGCGGGCTAAGTTATCAAATTAGTTCTTACTTACCGGAAATTTTAAACCAGCTAAATGATAATGTGACCCAACGGTCAATTGAACGGGTATCACCTGACAAACACGTGCAACCTACGTGCGCCTAATTGATCCCACCCCCCTAAAAAGGACTCCCTCCCTGCTCTAGACTCTACACTACTCCGTACAGACACCATTACCAAGTCCCTTCAACGGTCATATTTCACCGACAAACCTCAACGGTCATATAACCCACCAATCTCCACCGTCTGATTTCCATCCCACGGCCACGCATCAAAATTCCCTTCCCCTCTTTCTGGAAACACCCTTTTCACGGACTCATCATTTTGTTCAATCCTAAGGAGGTAAAAATCAAATCAGCAGCCATCGGAAATAGTAGTATTATAGTCCACCAAAAAATACAGCTTCAACTAAAGTTTAGCCTTCACCTATATAAAAACAGAGTCTTTTATCTGTGAATGGTTTTTTTGGGTTGTGGGTGTTGTTAATTTTGTGTTTCTTGATGATAATTGTAGCTCATTTCATGCATTTTTGAAGGGTTTTTGTGAGAATCAAGTATAAAATTGTAATGGCCGTGTTCAAGATCTCAAATGCTGACATGGGTCAGTACTATTCATCAATTTATCAGTTTTTCAGCTACCAATTTGAGATGGAGTTCAATGCTTGGTGTGAGTTTCATTCAGCTGATAAATCAAGGTTCTTCCAAATGAATCTGCACTGAGTGTTTCGGAATCCGATGATCATTTTTCTGTAGGTTGGTTTTTCGATATTTTGTCTTGAATTCTTTGATTCTTTATTGTGTGTAGTTCCGCTGATTATTCTTTATTGCACATATCATACCTTCATATAGGAACACAAAGCTTTTCACAGGTTCTATTCCTTGTTTTGGCATCGGATTCCTATTCTGTTTATTGGTTTTTGGGTTTGTTCAACTTTCACACACTCACTTAGTCTGTCTGTTTCTCTTGATTTCTCTCATACATTTATTTGGAATTTCATATCAAGTATAGAATTCATACAGAGTGATTATACATTGCATAGTTCAATTTGAATTTTGTGAACAAAGAGGGATAGAGATAGATAGAGAGCAAAAGTGGGTGAATTGGGGAATGCGACTGAAGAAAGAAAGAAACTTGGAAGGGTTTAAAGAATGTTGGCTGGGTGTTCTTCTACATTGTTGTCTCCAAGGCATAGATTGAGGAGTGAAGCATCTGCACAATTTCAAGCTTGTCATTTCCCTTCAATGAACACACAAAGATTGGACTTACCATGTAGTTTTCCTCGAAAAGACACATCGCGATCGCAACCCATAAGGCCTGTTGGCCTGTCAGTTGAGAAGCCCCTTGAAGCCAGGACAAGCGGTTGTTCTCTCAAGAAGAGCATTAGTCTCCCACCCTTGGCAACCACTGGTCAAGGTACATTTCTTGAAGGTAGAAGAGAGAAAAAGGATGAATTTTGGGAGGAAAGCAAGAAGAATTTGAAGAGGTTCGCAGATGAGGGCTGGTTTGATGATGATGAGTCTTGCATTAGCAGAGCTAAGAGGAAAAGGGGTGGCAGGAATTCTGATGATTCTTTGGAAGGCGGTGAAAATTTAACCTTGGGCCAATTGGGTAGCGGCAATTTCTGGTTTCATCCAAGTTTTGAGGTTCCAAGGTCTGTTTCACTGATTACAGGCCTTAATCCACCTCAAGTTCCTTTTTCTCTGTCATGTTCAGGGGAGGAGGATAGGGTCTGTTTTATGCCTAGTGAAGTGGGTACTCCGCCTTTACCTTTGGCAAACAATCCTTGGGTGGAATCTATTGTAACTGAGATTAAGAAGCTAGGTGACAAGAATGTTGAGACAAGCCAGAGGCCTTTGAAGGAGGCATCAGGATCGAGTACTTCATCGGGGAGTGATAGTTTGGCTATTAGGCTTAATGAGACCACCTCAGAGCATGAGATTGGTAATGGGTCTAGACCACATAACCCTAATGAAAATGCTGAGTTTGTAGCAGGGGAATGGAAACCATGGGGAGCATGAAGGGTTTGAGCTCATCAGCTTACTTATGGCATGTATTGAAGCAATTGGCTCAAAGAACATTGGGGCAGTTAACCACTTTATAGCTAAATTGGGGGAACTTTCTTCTCCAATAGGTTCCCCTATAAGCCGTCTAACTGCTTATTTCACTGAGGCCTTGGCTCTGCGAGTTACAAAGATTTGGCCTCATATATTTCACATTACTACTCCGCGGGAGCTTAATCAGGTAGATGATGATAGCGGCACTGCTTTAAGGCTTTTGAACCAAGTTAGTCCAATTCCACAGTTCATTCATTTCACAGCAAATGAGATTCTGTTGAGAGGTTTTGAAGGGAAGGACAGGGTTCACATCATAGATTTTGATATTAAACAAGGGCTTCAATGGCCTAGTTTGTTTCAGAGTTTGGCCTGCAGGAGTAGTCCTCCAAGTCATGTTAGAATCACCGGTATTGGTGAATCCAAACAAGAGCTTATTGAAACCGGGGAGAGGCTAGCTGGATTTGCTGAGGCATTGAACCTACCTTTCGAGTTCCATCCAGTTGTTGACAGGCTAGAAGATGTTAGATTGTGGATGCTTCATGTAAAGGATAGAGAATGTGTGGCTGTGAATTGTATTTTCCAACTGCACAAGATGCTCTATGATGGCAGCGGAGGAGTACTCAGGGATTTCTTGGGTCTAATTCGCAGCACTAACCCCAAAATGGTTCTCATGGCAGAGCAGGAAGCCGAACAAAATTACCATAACTTTGAAACAAGACTTTCCAATTCATTGAAATACTATTCTGCTATTTTCGACTCTATTGATTTTGGCCTTCCATTAGACAGCCCGGTCAGGATCAAAATTGAGGAGATGTTTGCGCGTGAGATTAGAAATATCATTGCCTGTGAGGGCCGTGACAGATTTGAGAGGCATGAAAATTTTGGGAAATGGAGGAATTTGATGGAGCAAGGAGGGTTCCGTTGCATGGGAATAACTGATAGAGAGTTTCTTCAGAGTCAAATGCTGTTGAAGATGTATTCTTGTGATAATTATAGAGTGGAAAAGCATGGGCATGATGGCTCCTCGGCACTTGCTCTAAGTTGGCTAGATCAATCTCTTTACACAGTTTCAGCGTGGGCACCTATTGATGTTGCAGGAAGTTCCTCATCCTATTCACAGCCAATTTGATCGACGACTACTTCAGCATTCAACATTTTTTACTCCATTTACATTATACAGAAAAGGGTAACATTATTGGTAACAAATTCTTTGTAGGTAGAGAAATCTGTGATCATTCTTTCATTCTTTGTTGCAGATAAAAGATTTGTCTAGGGAATACAATATATCAGGCCAGGTTTCTAGATTCATTCATTATGTATTTCAAAACAACATTCTTTTCTAGTTCTGTAGTGTTTACTATGTATTATTTTGTACAAGGAGGATTACTATTGCTTTGATGAACCATGTGTTTTTAATGAAAAGTATCATTTGTTTTAAGCCATGAGCTAGCTAGCTCTCTTCACCTCTACTGTTTTTCTCTTCTGCAACATACTAGTTGTATATATAGTACTTTCACTGTGATTATGTTCAACTTTCTGATATGAAATACGAGATTCATATACCGAATACACCCTCCCCCAGCCATCATGTTCTCGCAATGATTTTAGGATCATGATCATGTCTGTCACCCTATTTGAAGAAGAATTTGCAGCTCAAAAAATTGAACATATTTGTCTAGGCTTGAAAATGGGAAGGTCAAGTTTCCATGATGATGCTTTGTTCTTGTTATTCTAGAGGTGCATTATTAGAAAGAGGAACAAATTCAATGGATGTTATTAAAATGAAAAAATCAAATGTGTGGCGATTGTCCTTTTATTTAAATAGAGAGAATGTGTTGGTACACTTGTATTTTTTATAAAGCAGCCAAATGCTTTTGTACAAAAAATCTTTTAGTTCTGTTTCTGGAGGTTTGTGGCAACAAATTAGCTCCTCAAAGCAGTACGAAGAAAGAAGCATTGCTTGTATGCTGTGCTGCCTGTGCATATCAGAAGGAATATGGCACTCTATTATTTTGCCACCAAAAGTTCATGGGTTAGATTTATAAAATGGGCCCAAGTATATTATATAATAAGATAAAGGATTTATTTTCTTCGATGTCTATCCTTGAATATACTCATGTTCAACTTAATGACACTTGCTTATAGAGTTTTAGCCCAATTTATTTAAGGGAACTGATATTTCCACATGTATTTTTGATATTTTTAATGATTCTTTTCTATGTGAGCATACAGTGAGTCTCAGCTCCATGTGAGAAGTCATGTGAAAATATCAAAAATATGTGAAATAGTGTTCCCCTTTATTTAACTCACAAACGTAATATTTGAAATTTAAACGCATTGTAGTATTTTTAATTATGAGGCACTGAACGTTGCCACTACAAATGCTATAAACATTATTCCTTCCGTTCTTTAATATAAATCGTTTTAGAGAAGTATTTTTGTTCTTTAATATAAATCGTTTAAGAATTTCAAGTAAGCATTAATTACTTAGTTTCCAATATTACCCCAATTATTAATTATAACTTTGGTTTTCTCACTATTTTTGTCCAATAAATAATATTTTTTTTTCAATATAAGGACA
Organism: Panax quinquefolius; assembly: GCA_020205615.1. NCBI lineage: Eukaryota > Viridiplantae > Streptophyta > Magnoliopsida > Apiales > Araliaceae > Panax > Panax quinquefolius. Next base: position 42,187,370 of record CM035155.1, on the reverse strand, counting down.
ATATAGACAATTGATATTATATTTAATTCTATACAATTATTTTTTTAATACTTGTGCATAACTCTAAAACGAGATAAATCGGCTAAAAGTTGAGTCAGGGAGTGTTTGGTTAGGAAACTTGTCGCATCCTGGACATAATTCCCAATATTAGAAGCATTTTTGTTGCACTCCACTTATGCATGCATATATTAGACTGTAAATATAGACAATGGATGTTAGCTATGGTGCCACCATTTTTGGACCTATCTCTCAAGATCAAGATGTGGACACCACTGCCAGTTGTTTTCTGATATTTTTTTGACCTACAACCTAATCATTAGAGTCCTCTTATGAGATAAATTTACGTTGAATTATAATTATAAAATTTATCAATATACATGAAATTGATAAAAATTATAAAAGGGTTCTATTTATTACATTTATTACTAATATTAAATCGACGTAAATATTTATAATATGTATCATTTTTACTTTTTGTTATTGTTGTGGTAATCATGTTTTTTTTTTTTCAGATAGGCGATTGATCATATCATAAATGAAACATCATTATCAGATGTTACAAGTTTTGAAATTCAAACCGTAACAATTGTTATCTGGTACAGTTTTAGTACATATACATACCTATAAGAAAAAAATACACAAATATTAAGAAAATAATTGTATAAAGATTAAATATAATATTAATTTGCCTTATATCATTTTTAGATTGAAAAAAAGAGTGTTATTAATTTATTGTGCAAAAAATAGTGAAAGAACCAAAGTTACATTTAATATTTGGGGTAATATAAAAAATTAGTAAATAATTAATACTTACTTGAAATTCTCAAACGACTTATATTAAAGAACAAAAATATTTTTCTAAAACGACTTATATTAAGAAACCCGAGTAGTTGCTAAATTCATTCCTTTTGTCTTTTGAATCCTCAAAGTGGGAAGCAAGAGCAAATTTTTGCTTGGAAATTTGTACACTAGAAATTAATAATTTTCTTAATTTGAGGAGGGGAAGAGCTCGAAAAGTAACATTATTTGTATATAGGACGCAGAGAATATTCATGCAAAAAAGAAGAATAAAATTGATTATAAATACACCTTTGAAACAACAATTTTTAAGATAATTTTTTTTTTTTTAAATATTCATAACATTTTAGTATACAAGTAATGACATATTAAAAGGTTTGTATGACTTATTATTATTGTAATAGCAAAAACGTATCTGTAATCTTAAAACAGATCGAAAAAAAATTATATCTTTAATTTTAAAACGTCTGCATTTAATCTTGTTTTTCTCTCATCATGTCAATCTGTAAATAACATCTTACAAGGGAATATAGTCATAATGAATTTGGTTTGATATTTATGTTGATATTTTTTAATGTGATATATCAACTACATAATTTTGAATCATCGTTAAAGTAACTGATCCAAAATTAATGATTATGATGGGTATTATTATATAATGATAACATTATCATATATATTTATTTTATTAAAATAAATTTTATTTCAGTTTAGTTTTATCGACGTAAAACCGTCATATCCACGGTTGTTTTGATTAATCATCCACCTTTCTAATTTCATCCCTAAATCTAGTTTTTTCTTTTTTCGATTATTGTTAGTTGTAGTCTTAAATCTGTCTCAAATCAAAAAAAATCTAATTACTTCTTTTGTTCCAAAATTAAAAAAGTCACATAATACTCTCTCTCACACACACACACACACACAAACCATCGACATATCTACGCAAGCATAACTAATAAACTTAATTATTAAAAAATTAAATCAATGTGTTAATTATAGCTATTACTACTATTACTCCTCCGTCTTTAATCTTTAGAGCTTCTAGTCGCTTAAGAGGGTATTAATTTTCTAGATTTTCAACAATTATTTCAGTGAGCCAAATGTTCCAATGAGCTTATCACGGTTGTGTTAATCATCCACCTAATTGTATTTTATCAATAATTAGAAACCATCGACATTCTGCTGACTCTCAGTCCACACAAGTGAGCCAAATGTTCCAATGTTGGTGTGGATTCACATGTTCTGCTGACTAGCCACACGTTGGTCTAGTTGGAAATTCTTATTTTTAATTAAAAAAATGAGCCAAAACAAAATTGAAATTCAAAGGTAAGAGTCACAACCCACAACCACTTATATTTCATTTAAATATAAGACATGCAACCTTGTATATTTAATAAAATAGTGTTTATAGTTATAATAATATGTATAGAATGTATATCTCATTGAATGGAGTATTTAAAGAAACTAATATTTTTATATAAAAAATTGATGTTTTCACATGAATAATGAGTGAGTTTTATCTCCATGCGAGAAAGAATCGTGTAGAAATATACACTACAACAAAAGGCCTTATCAACGACATCGATTATCGTGACATCGCACTCGGTCATGAGATAGGCTATCTCGCGATCGAAAAGTGATCGCGATAGTCGTCGATAAAATCTGTCATTGGGATGCACATCACGACCATTATTATATCGCGTATATCTGCGATCGCCATGAAATAATCGAAATGACAAATGCGGCCATTGAAATGAAATCGACATGGTCGAGTACAAAGTCGACGTGGTCCACGCGTCGTGACGATTATCGACCGACCGCAGCGACGCGGTCCGATACTATGCCGTCGCTAATAACATTCGACCGCACGCGGTCATTGCCGATATGAAAAAATTACGACCAGATTTTTGTTGCTTTTGCGAGAATTCCCAAAACCATACACTGCTTTTCTACGCTTTATCCCAACACACATACACACCAAGATAAACAACATACAAAAACAATATAAACATCCATCGTCCACCAACACATACACCAAACTAGTATATAAACCTTTAAAACCAATATGATTTGAATAAATATAATAACATTTCAAAACTTATTTAAGTAACATATATACAAACATCCAAATAATGAATATACAAGTACAAGGTTATGTCAAGCGCCATCCCTCCTCGATCACCTTCAGTAATTAACAAAATAATAAAATAGTTTAGTACATAAACATGACAGTGATATAAACATGTATATATATGAATATAAAATGACAATAAACAAAAGTTGCATTTAAATAGTTTAGTACATAAACATGACAATGATATAAAAAACATGTATTGCTAAACATACATTTCATGAGTTCAAGTGTCAATGTCTGATTCAGAATCATCTTGTATACGTGTTGCAGATTCATAACCATCATCCGCCTGATTACGTGGTCGATTCAAATCGATAACTCTTCCTCCTCGATGTCGATGTCATCCGACACAAGTATTGACTCAGATCTAATTCATGTGGTTCATCTCCACCATCTAACCTGGATTACTTCATCATGTCGTCCTCCACATTTATTATAGTCCGACTATGAAGCATCTTCTCTCGTAAATCTCCCCATCAACTAATTCTACACGACTACGCGCGGAGTATAAATTACAACTTGCCAATCAGAAGCGGTCTATCCCTCTTCCTAACAGACTAGAGTGTAGTATACTTGTCTTGTTTGAGTTGGTAAAACAAATGGTTCGTTGAGTACGCAGACTATGGAGGTCAATATCGACGATTCCATGTCCATCACAACACGTATCCTTTTTCCTCAATCAAACCAACGGCACTTGAACAAGTGAATACGACCCCGTGACATGCCCTTTATGCGACAACTCTACGATTTCCTCCAACTCCCCATAAAAGGCACGACCAATATCATCAGAATAATCTCCTCGACACACACCCGATTTCGTTGTTCTTTTACCGGCGCCATATGCCTTTGTGTGAAATTCACAACCATTTATTTTATAACCATCATGCGGTGACTTGATCCTTATCTGGTCCCATAGCTAGGGACTTCAGACATTAGCCTAATCGCTGATCCTCGACAAAAGCCTACAAAAAACTCCATCTTATTAAATGAAGTCATAGTTAACATATGGAGTATATATATTATATATATACACTACGTGTTGTAAAATTGAACTTACTTTGTCCTTTAGCCAAAGTGCAAAGTTTTTATCCCGATTGATTTGAATATCTTTATCGCTTATGCTTGCACGCTTCACTTTTAACTCGCTATCAGACAATCTATACCATGTTATAAACATTAACATATTAAAATAAATTTTTAACTTAAAAGATAAAATATCAAGTTTACATGTGTACCTCACAAATTCAATCATCTCCTCACAATTAAGAAGAATGTAAATATATGCGGCATGTAATTCTTGCTCGAGAGAGGAATATCGCTTCCTTTTCCATAAGCGCGTACCGATAGACCAAATACGAGAGAGCCACCATTTAGTTCAACATTTCCCCCATCATCATGTCTCGATACTCGATTGGCCTTTTGTCAAGACTTCGTCCAAAAAATAGTCCGAGACAAACGTAGATATCTCATCAAAATCAGATGCCTCGCATATCGACCCCTCGACATAAGCTCTATTCTTCACCTTCCTCTTAAGGTTTCCCATCACCCTCTCGAAAGGGTACATCCATCTATATTGAATCGGACCCCCAACACGAGCTTCATAGGGAAGATGGATTTGCAAATGCTCCATGGAGTCAAAAAACAGTGGGAATATTTTTTCCAGTTTACACGTGATCTATAAGACCCCGAAATTTTTAAATAAAATGGAATTTCCTTTATTTATTACTTTGAAATAGTAAGGGTTGATTTGATTAATGTGGATAGTTAAGGGTTAAATATGCAAATATTTTAAAATAAGCAAGTGGTTATGTAAGACCTCAAAATTTTTAAATAAAAAGGAATTTCCTTTATTTATTATTTTGAAATAGTAAGGGTTGATTTGATTAATGTGGATAGTTAAGGTTAAATACGCAAATATTTCAAAATAAGCAAGTGGTTATAAAATATTCATTATCATGGGGAATATTCGTTTGGTCGTGGAATATTCGCATCTTTTCGGGAATATTCGCAATGCACGCAAGCGACCATGTGTGGGCCCCATAACGGAAAGCGATTGGATGAAGAAAACGAAAATATAAGTTGTTTTTTAAATAATCTGGAAGTAGTTATTATCAAGTATCATTGTTGGAATACCCGGTGGTTAAAACACACTAATACGCGTTGAAGCGAAGCACCAGTATTGCACCAATTATTGATTCTTACGTGAAGAAGGCACTACTCAATAATGGTTACGATAATTATCGCTTGATTTTATTGAGTTAATAATTGTCGCGTTGATATTTTATATTCATTGTTTCAATAATTGTCATTACACAAGATTTTTATTATCGGGCAATAATTCATATTATCCTAATAATATTATTAGATAACATTATTGGCAATGTCTAGAAAGTTCGCATCTAAGGAGAGGTTTGGTCACCTAATCAATTGCGCCAAGAAGAAAAAAATTTTATTGAAAGCCCCTCTTCCTGAGCGCACCGGTTGTCAATATTGTGATTCTATAATATTATTTGTGAATAATTAATTATTGATTTATATGATGAGGAAAATATTGATTTTATGTGGATATAGATGGAGAAAATTTTTAAAATGACAATTGTTGAAAATTAATATTTTATCTTTTTCGATAAAATAATTCATTTAAATATATTATTTTAATAATATATTATAATGGTGATATTTTTACAACGAATGTGGGATATATGAGTATACGAGGAGGAAGAGTATTTTGTTGCAATAAATGTTTAAAACATGTTAAACATGTCGGTGGACCCCATTTATCGAATCAAATTTGATTATAAATTGTAAAATCGCCTCGTTTGTGGATTTCGGTCAATTTCTATTTGGAATTTGGAAAAACTTTCTTCTGCAAAGTTGTAGAGAATTGAATTTCCTATAAAAACTCAAGAGATTCGAATTTTCTGATGAAAGGGCTATTTATTATGAATTATTGAAGTTCAAGCTTCAAATAATTGATTTTTTAAAGTTTTAATTATTTATTTTATGAAAAACGTTTTTTTGTTTACTTTTCTAGAAGGTAAACATGTGGGAAATGCTAGGATCTGAATTCTAAAGTGGGCGTAGGTGCGTTGAATTTGATATATATATATATATATATATATATATATTAATTTATTAAATTTTCTGCTTTGGTGTTTCTAAAGATTTTTCCTATAAATAGGGTGCTTAGGTTAGAATTGAAAATCACACCGTAAATCAAGTTTTCTCTCTATATTATCGAGTGTATTCTTGTGAGTATTTTGAGTATACTTTGAGTATTGCTATCTGATCCAAGTCATTCATGCTTATATCCTGTTTCAAATTAGTAAGTCTTGATCTTTCGAGGTAAGGGATATTATTTTTTCATAATAATATTATTTCTTCAATATCATTATGCTAAAATGTTGATCCGAAGTTTTTATCAAATTTGGAACTTTTTCATGTCAAGTTACTATTCAGCGGGTTACTATTCATGATTACTATTCATTTACTATTCACGAGTTACTATTCATGAGTTACTATTCACGAGTTACTATTCACGAGTTACTATTCACGAGTTACTATTCACGAGTACTATTCATGAAGCGTGAAGATGTTTTTGTGGAATTTCTATCTTTTGGTGTCGAGTTACTATTCACGATATCGCCACTATTCACGATACTACCACTATTCACGATACTAGACTATTCACCGAAAAAAAATTTCTTCTTTTTGTCCAAAATATCTATTCGGATACTAACTCGATTGTATCCATGTTTTGATCATTCTTGAATTTTACACCACTATGATTATTTTTGAGGTATTTTTGGGCGTGGATAAAACCAAGTACTAATCCTTAATCCTTAATCCTTGTCATTTTGTTTCAATCGGATTCGCTTTCTTTAAAAAATATTTTTCATCATCCTCGCCTTAAATGATGATATTATTGAATATCTTTGGCTGTAGTGCAAAGATGAATGATTTCTTAAGAATATCTTTGGCCCAGAGTGCAGATGAATGAAGATGAACATGATTTGATTAATATCTTTGGCCCGTAGTGCAAAGATGAGAAGGTGTTTTTAAATGAACATGACTTAATCGATGAATATCTTTGGCCAGTAGTGGTGCAAGATGAATATTTGATTCGTATGTATATTGATTGATGTTACGTATGTATATTGATTGATGTTACAGGATAAAATATTGATGATGGACTTTAAATTCATAGATTATAGTAGATTTCATTCTCTACGTAACTCTTCTATGAATTATTATTTCCGCTGCGAATATTGATCCGAAAATTTGTTGCCTATCAGTATTCTATCGATTTTCCTCATTGAAGACTAACGATAATTTGTTGTATATTATCTTAGTCATAATATTCTTTATCGGGCTAGTTGAGCTCACCCTTTTCCTTTGTTCCATTTTTCTTCTCGTGGAGGCGAGAATGTAGCGAAATAGTCGGGGTATGGAATGAAGGTTTTAGAGAGGATTGTTTAGTAGTCCTCACCATTTTGTAAAATAATGAATCAATAATTATGATGGGGATTTATTTGAGTGTGGATATTGTCTAGAAGACAATATTATATTTTCAAACTCATATTGTTTTTTCACACGTTTGTATTAATAAAAGTTGTAGTTCATAGCGTTTTGTACCATGTATTTGCGCAACTCGTAATGGGTGTTGTGTATACCTATTTTGGGGGCGCCACAGGTTGGTATCGTAGCTTAGGGATATGATCTCCAAGGAGATCGGGAATAGAACTAGGAGGAGACGGTAAAATCCTTCGCTAGTGTGTCCTACCTAAGCTTATTTGTTAGTTAATCAAGATATATAGGGATATTATGTGATATATTGATTTTCTTAATTAACCCTTGTTTTATGACGGTGATTTTGAGAATGTCGATTTGAGAATATTAACGATTAGGAGTAAATGAGATCGTGGAGATGCTCAGACTCACCAACGAGGAGAACGTCTGACAGTCGCAAATGTTCCTCTTGTGAACAACACCACCGAAAGCGAGATGATGAACGAGGGATGTTTAGAAGCTTTTGCGCTTCATGCAAAATCGACGAGGAGACTCGTGTTCAAAATACGAGGAGGAAATGATAGCAATTCACGGGTGGTCACAACCAAACAGTTCAAAGAGTTGGGACCACCTGCACTCAGGAAAGCGGATCCGATTAAGGCGAGACGTGGGTCAAACAAATTACCAAGATATTCGATGTCTTGGGATGCACGGAGGAATGAAAAGTTCCATTCGCCACCTTTATGTTCCGCGTGGCGAAAGCATTCATCGGTGGGAATCAGTGAAGCGCATCTATCCACCGCACTCAAAGATGTCATGGAGACGTTTGAGAAATTGTTCAACGACAAGTACTTCCCCGAAAGTATTCATTATACGAAGGAAGTGGAGTTTATTAGACTAGAGCGAAATAACATGACGGTCCCAAGACGAGGCGTAAGTTCGCGGAGTTATCCAGTGTTTGCACCTCATTTGGTGGAGAATGAGGAACGATGACGCGGATGTTTCTTAGAGGTTTGAAACCCAACATACGCCAATATCTCATTTCTCATAAATTTTCTCTCTTCGGGATGTTGTCATTAATGGGCTCAAATGTTAGAGCGAGATAACGAAAGTACGTTCAACCGAGGGACCATAACCGAGGATCATATCAAGATAGCGGTCATCGTAATAACGATAACCAAATGGAGAAAGAAGAATACGTACAAAGGCGGTAACCACTCGGTGGTAATCGTGGCCATGAAAATAAGAAGCGAAGCGGTCGGAGGAGATTTTAAAAGAGGAGATTCAACAACGACCATGTGAAGACGCCGGCAATACAAGAAGCAACTAGTTTTAAGGGAGGAGAACGACCACCTATCAGTATGTTACAAATGTGGGAAAGAGGGACATATCACCAAACCGCCTACACAACAGTTTAAGGTATGCTATAATTGAAAAGAAGGACATATCGCCGAGATCAGACGATATCGAAACCCATCCAAATGAGAATGGTGACTCAAAAGGATGTCCCGTAAAAGTCAAAGTCAACGGTTCTTGGAAGAGCGTTTGTCGTGGCCGGTTAAATGCAAGGAACCCGAACGGTTAGCACGGGTTAGTCAATTATAAATTCTTGCGAAGTATATACCTTACTAGATATCGGTTCTACCCATTCTTTTATCTCTTACTTGCGCTCAACGCTTTAAACTTGACTCGGAGAAATTAGACTTTGACCTATCTCGTGGAAACTCCGTTAGAGAAACTTTCATCACATCCACTTGCTTATAAATCTTGCTTGATTCAGTTGCACTATCACATTACCCGTTAACCTTATTTCTATAGAGATATTTGTTTTGATGTGATTTTAAGGTTAACTACTCATCACGCCGAAATTGATTATTTTCGTAAGGTTGTTAGTTTTCATATTCCTAAGCAACCTGTTATTCAATTCAAGCAATCAAACCATTGTAGTCAAACATTTTCATTTCAAGCCATGAAGTCATCCGCTTTATTACGGATGTCAAATTTTCTTAGTCCATGTTATGGATTTGAATAAAGACACGTCGATTTGAATAATATTCTGTTGTTATTGATTTTCCCCGACGTATTTCAAAGAATTTCTTGGCTTACTCCCAAAGCCCGATATTAAATTTTGTATCGACTTTGAACCCAGACAAAACTCATTTCTAAAATCTCATATCGAATGGCTCCTATTGAACTTCGAGAGTTAAAATTCAACTATAGAATTTGGTACTGAGCCTTTATCTTGTGACTTCCTTTGTGGAATTCACCTGCTTTACTCTCTCGTAGGGGACGCCATATTCATGCGATAGTAAATCGATAGGTGTCATTGTGACGTGCTATCCAAGATTGGGATATGAGTCACGATTGAGAGCAACTCTAAGTCGAATCGAAATACGTAGCTTTCAGGCTTAGTTGGTTATTATCGAGAGATTTGTTGAAGGATATTCTCGAATCGCTATTCCATTAACGCAATGACTCGTAGAGATACAAAATTCGAATGGAGCAAGGAATGTGGGAAGAGCTTCAAAGAACTCAGAGAGACTCATTTTAGCACATGTTCTCGATCATGCCATCCCGGAAAAGCGAACGTGGTAGTGGCGCGTTGAGTAGAAGATCATATGCGGAACGAAAAGGATGATGTCAAGTATACGCGTAGAGCCAACTTTAATAGAAAAGTTAAGGTTGCTCAAGCCACCGACCTTGAGGAATGATGCGTATGAAGAAGAAAGTACAAGAAGGAGCTATTCCGGAAGCGAGAATTGATGAAGAAGGAATACTTCGAGTCAACTCTAGACTTTGCATTCCTAATGATTTTGATTTGAAGCATAGAATCATGATGGAGGCACACAACACATTGTTTGCAATCCATCCTGGGAGTTCCAAAATGTATTATGATCTTCAACATACATTTTGGTGGAGCAATATGAGGAGAGAGATCGCGTAGTTTATCTCGAGGTGTTTAACTTGCCAACGTGTAAAGACGGAGCATCTTGTACCTAAGGGTCCGTTGCAACCACTTGAGATTCCGGAATGGAAGTGGGAACACATTACCATGGATTTCGTTACGGGTCTTCCTACGGTTTCTCAAGGCATCAATGCTATTTGGGTCATTGTTGATAGATTAACCAAATCTGCTCATTTCTTGCCGATACGGGAGACTTATTCCCTTGAACGTCTTGCTAGTATGTACGTGAATGAGATTGTGAGGTTGCATGGCATGCCTGTATCCATAGTTTCGGATAGTGACCCAAGATTCACTTCAAGATTTTGGGTTAGCTTGCAAAAAGCTATGGGCACGAATTTACGATTCAGTTTGGCATACCATCCTCAAACGGATGGGCAATCAGAAAGGACTACTCAAACTCTTGAAGATATATTAAAACTCTGTGTCCTAGATTTCAAAGGAAGTTGGGATAAGTACTTGCCATTGGTGGAATTCTCATACAACAATAGTTATTAAACAAATATAGGCATGGTTCCATTTGAAGCATTATATGGACGAAAATGTCGTTCTCCAATATGTTGGGATGAGGTGGGTGAAGCAACATTGTTGGGACCCGAGTTAGTACGTATTTATCACCGAAAAAAGATCCAAATGATTCGACAACGTATACAAACGGCACAAGATCGACAAAAGAGTTATCGGATCTTCATCGAAAGGACGTGAAATTTAATGTAGGGGATCATGTATTGTTGCGAGTTGCTCCATGGAAGGAGTTACAAGATTTGGGAAGAGGAAAGCTCAATCCATGATTTATCGGTCCATTTCAAATTCTTGACCGAGTAGGAAATGTAGCCTATGACTTGTGTTACCTCCAAGTATGTCTCGTGTTCATAATGTGTTTCACATATCCGTATCAGAATAAATATGTGAAAGACCCGAACCACGTTATCGAAGTTAGAAACCTGAGGACGAGATAGCAAAGACTTAACGATGAGGAGGTACTTGTCAAGATGTTGGATAGGAAGGAGCATGTCCCTACGCCAAGAAAGGTCATACCACAAGTTAAAGTTTTGTGGAGGAATCATGCTATAGAGGAAATGACCGGGAATTGAAAGCGGAAATGAAAGCGAGGTATCCTCACCTTTTCAAACACTGAAGTACGTGACGCCAATTTCGAGGACGAAATTTCATAAGGAGGGAGGTCAGAAGACCAAAAAATTTTTAAATAAAAAGAATTTCCTTTATTTATTATTTTGAAATAGTAAGGGTTGATTTGATTAATGTGGATAGTTAAGGGTTAAATATGCAAATATTTCAAAATAAGCAAGTGGTTATAAAATATTCATTATCGTCGGGGAATATTCGTTTGGTCGTGGAATATTAAATGACTTTTGGGAATATTCGCATTTACCAATACCAGACCGTGTGTGTGGGCCCCATAACTGAAAGCGATTGGATGAAGAAAACGACAAATATAAGTTGTTTTTAAATAACTAGCGTAGTTATTCCAAGAATTATCTTGTTGGAATACCCGGTGGTTAAAACACACTAATACGCGTTGTTGAACAAGAGCACACGATTGCACCAATTATTGATTCTTACGTAAGAAGGCACTACTCAATAATGGTTACAGAATTCTTGCTCAAGATTTTATTGAGTTAATAATTGCTTGCGTTGATATTTTATATTCTTGTTGTTTCATAATAATCACATTACACAAGATTTTTTATTATCGAAGCAATAATTCATATTATCCTAATAATATTATTAGATAACATTATTGGCAATATCTAGAAAGTTCTGCCTAAGGAGAGGTTTGGTCACCTAATTGCGCTACCAAGAAGAAGAAATTCTTATTGAAAGCCCCTCTTTCTGAAACTGTCCGGTTGTCAATATTGTGATTCTATAATATTATTTGCGAATAATTAATTATTGATTCATATGATGAGAAAAATATTGATTTTATGTGGATATAGATGGAGAAAATTTTTATGGTGACAATTGTTGAAAATTGAAATTTTATCTTTTTCGATAAAATAATTCATTTAAATATATTATTATATTTTAATAATATAATAATGGTGATATTTTTACAACGAATGTGGGATATATGAGTATACGAGGAGGAAGAGTATTTTTGTTGCAATAAATGTTTAAAACATGTTAAACATGCTCAATGGACCCCATTTATCGAATCGAAATTTGATTATAGCTTGTAAAATCGCCTGGTTGTGGATTTCTTTAGATTTCTCTTTAGAATTTGGAAAACCTTTCTTCTGCAAGTTGTAGAGAATTGAATTTCCTATAAAACTCACGAGATTCAATTTTCCGATGAACTGCTATTTATTAGGAATTATTGAAGTTTCAAGTTCAAAATAATTGATTTTTGGAAGTTTAAAATATTTTTAATTACAAAAACGTTTTTTGTTTTGGTTAGCCTCATTAAACACATGCAAGTTGCTGAATTCAGATGGTTCTAGGTGCGTAGAGAATTTGTAATATATATAATATTATTATATTAAATTTTCTCTTTTTGGTGTTCTAAGCAATTTCCTATAAATAGGTGCTTAGGTTAGAATTGAAAATCACACCGTAAATCAAGTTTTCTCTCTATATTATCGAGCGTATTCTTGTGAGTATTTTGAGTATACTTTGAGTATTACTATATTTGGTCAAGTTCCCTTCAAGACTATACCCTAGGTGTTTCAAATTTAAAGCACTTGATCTTTTCTCGAGGTAAGGGATATTATTTTTTCAGAAATGATATTATTTCTTCAATATCATTATGCTAAAATGTTGATCTGAAGTTTTTATCAAATTTGGAACTTTTTCATGTCGGGTTACTATTCATGGGTTCTATTCATGAGTTACTATTCACGAGTTACTATTCATGAAGTTACTATTCACGAAGAGTTACTATTCACGAGTACTATTCATGAAGCGTGAAGATGTTTTTGTGGAATTTCTATCTTTTGGTGTCTGAGTTACTATTCACGATACTCAGACTATTCACGATATCTGATCTTATTCAATAGAAAATAAAATTTCTTCTTTTTGTCCAAAATATCTATTCGGATACTAGCTCGATTGTATCCATGTTTTGATCATTCTTGAATTTTACACCACTATGATTATTTTTGAGGTATTTTTGACGTGGATAAAACCAAGTACGAATCCTTAATCCTTAATCCTTGTCATTTTGTTTCAATTTGGATTCGCTTCTTTAAAAAATATTTTCATCATCCTCGCCTTAAATGATGATATTATGGAATATCTTTGGCTGTAGAGTGCAAAGATGAATGATTTCTTAAGAATATCTTTGGCACAGAAAAAGATGAATGATTTCTCAAGAATATCTTTGGCCCGTAGTGCAAAGATGAAAGGTGTTTAAATGAACATGACTAATGATGAATATCTTTGGCCAGTAGTGCAAAGATGAATATTTGATTCCGGATGTATATTTATTGATGTTACAGGGGATAAAAGATGAGATTTATGAACTTTTAAATTCATAAATAGAAGATAGTAGTTTGCATTCTCTACTTAACTCTTCTAATGAATTATTATTTCACTGCTGAATATTGATTTAAAATTTGTTGTCTATCAGATTCTATTATATTTTTCCTCGTTGAAGACTAACGATAATTTGTTGTACATTATCTTAGTCATAATATTCTTTATTGAGCTAGTTGAGCTCACCCTTTTCCTTTTGTTCCATTTTTCTCGTGAGGCGAGAATATAGCGAGTACGAGTCGGGGTATGGAATGAAGGTTTTAGAAAGGATTGTTTAGTTGTCCTCACCATTTTTGTAAAATAATGTATCAATAAATGTGATGAGGATTTATTTGAGTATAGATATTGTCTAGAAAATAATATTTGTATTCAAACTCACAGCTTTTGTTGTAATAATAAAGTTGTAGTTGTTTACACTATGTATTGACAACCTCGTAATGGGTGATGTATACCTATTTTGGGGGCGTCACAGGATCTCTATGATGTTCTTCTCAAGTACAAACATGTCATTCTCATTCAATGATTTTGAACACAAGTCTTTGAAGAAACGACTAAGATCCGTCAAAGCATCCCATATTGGTTTATCAAGCGGATCCCGAAATGCTATAGGCATGAGTCTCTCCATGAACACACGATACCACGACTCTTCATCCCTTGCAATTTCCCACCAGTAACACACCTCCTTGCAATGTTCGACGATATCCATCCGGTAGTTTCAGAGACTTAACCCATGTGCACACATCTTCAACTTGCTTTTTGGACAATGTGTACCTTGCAGATGCGGTTTGACAATCTTACCAAATTTCAAAACACTCACGGGCTCATGTTGTGATCACCTTGATGTTAAGTAATGTCGCCAATCGCAGACAATGTAGTGTGTTTGGTGCAACCATGCCACAATGGCTTGCTACCCTCGCCTAACAACTTAAAGAAGTCTTTGGCATCGAATTCATAGGTTGCTTTCTGCTTCCCAATCCCAATCAAAATCGCCCTGCAATATCATGGACCATTTCATTCATACGATGAGTACTCTTGCCTCGAATTGTGTACTTGTGTGATGTCACCATCTCTTCTCTTCCCATGTGCCCACCAAAGATTCTTCGTAATTTCTCATGAACCCGTAAACAAGTAAATGATAGTTTACCATGTCTCATCCATATAATTTACATTCTTACACTTTAAACATGGACATCGATTCTGCGACTTACCATTCATACATTCTCGTGACTATACGCATACTCCAAAAACACTTGGCAACCAACTCTAAATTCAATCAGAAGATTTATACGGGCACTTGACTTTCGTCGTGCCATCCAACTACTGATCTAAATAGAGGTCCATGATTCCACGGTACCTACTACGCATAACATTATAAATGTTAATTAACATATGACTTGAGCATACTTGTAACCATATGACTTGAGCATACTTGTAAGCATGCATAACTTGGTTGAGCAATTTATAGCTTCTATAACATTTTGTAGCTTTATTCTTATATACATAAGTGTTAAATACCCTTGTTAAAAAGATAAATAATCTCTTTATTGACCATGTGTGTCTAGTTACCTTCTCTTGTTGCACTAACAGCCTTCCTAAGATCGCTTATTTTGGCTTAATGTTTCCCAATAGCTTACCATGCTAACAACCAAGCTTGGCTTGGCCTCGTGAGGTTTGGCTAAGCTTGGCATGTGGCCTCGTGTGGCCTCGTTGCTCCCAAGCCCAAATTTCGAACTCCAATAGCCCTTAATAGGCTCTAGTGGATCAACAATAGGCTCGTTAATAGTATAAATGTTCGCAACTACCCGACTAATAAAAAAATTTACCATAGTCTCCCTATAATATGGACTAGCCACATGCACGACAAAGATGTATATAAAGTCATTTCTAGGCACCCAAGACACAAACCAAGAGAAATATACAAATTCCCAATATAATAATGCAAATTAAACTAGTATACTCAAAACAGCTTAATTGGAAGTATATATGAACTTCTCCAACAAAATCAGTTACTATCAAAATAAGAATTTCTTCATATCAGCCCAAAGTCAGTTACTAACAAAATATGAATTTCTTCATATTCATAAGGAAATATGAACTTCTCCAACAAAATCAGTCTCCAACAAAATATGAGCTACCCATAATATACCCATAATTTTGGAACGAATATACCCATAACATACAATAAAGTAAATCAGTCTTCATATCAGTTACCCATAATTTTGGAACGAAGAAAGTAAAAAATTGTGAAAGGAAGATTGTAATATACAATAAATTATGAAAGGAAGATTAAAGGGGTTACTGAAGCGGTGAATACGGTGATGGTGAAGGCGTCGGTACTACCGAATGTTGGTGGTTCCTCTTCTCTTCTCCCCTACTCCTCTTCTCCTCTTTTTTTTTTCCTTGTCGATCGGTTCGAATGAAAGCTTCAATCGATTCAGTTATAAGAATCATTGATCACATCATCAACAATCGCATCGCGGTCGCTAGTTTTAATAATGTGGATATATTAGCGGCCAATGCTAGCGGTCACGATATAGATTGTTGTTCTTACCAAAGTTTCGCACCAAATTTTTGGGGAAATTCTTCTCGATGTGCGATCAATGATCGCGATCGGTCATCGATCTCTACTAGCGACTAGATTTCTTTTCTATTACGCAGATAATGGTCATAATATTATTATCGGCGTGACCGATAGGTATCGTCACGATATCATTGGTCGTAGATGGCCCTTTTTCTTGTAGTGATAATTTTAATATATAAAAATATCAATTTTCGTATTTAATTGACCTTGTTGACACTGTCTCCATTTCATAATAATTGACTTTTTAGAAGAAAAAAATTTATTTCAATTTATTTGTCATTTACAACTTTTTAGGATAATAAATTACTTCCTCTGTCCCTAATTATTTGAGGTTTTAGAGTTTTTTATTTGTTCCTAATTATTTGACGTTTATTCAGATCTAGGAGAATTAATGATAATTTTTACAAAATTACCCCTCATTACTCTATCTATTTTTTTGATACTTTAAACTTTTCCTATCTCCTTATCCCAACAAAATTATCCTTATCCCAATAAAATTTAAGGGTATAATAGACAATTAAGTACTATATTTAATGATTTTCAATCATTATCTAAATTCTTGTATCCACCTTTAAAACGTCAAATAATTAGGAACGGAAGGAGTATTTATTTTCATATATCACTCCTAACTTCTCTCATTGTTCAAGAATTTTTTTTCTTGTCTTAATAGTTTTCAACTTCCCATAAAGGGGTAGTGATGAAATTTTATATAAATTTTAGTAATTCTTAAATGATAGTATTAAATAATTTTCTTAATTCATGTGCATGAAGTTAAAACGACTACTATTATGGGGATAAATCAACTTTTGATACCTGTACTGGGACACGACTTACAATTTGGTACCCGAAGTGAAAAAAGTTACAAATTGGTGATTGTACTCGAAAAATATTGCACTCCGTTAAACATTAAGGACACGACTTACAATTTGGTACCCAAAATGAAAAAAAGTTACAAACTGGTGATTGTACTCGAAAAATATTGAAATTTGGTGCTTGTACTTTCTAATTTTTAAATAATCATTAAAATTGATCTAACGGGAGAGACAAACATATAAAGAGAGAAGCGAAGTCGACGCGAATAAGATCCCCGATGTTTTGTTCCATCTTTTCTTGCCTCCCATATTTGCACCATTGCTCCACAGTGGCACCGACTTGGGAACTCTGGTGTAATCCATTCATTTTTATTGCATGAACTACAATCTTTTTCCCCGATTTTATTTACGATTCCACTCCAAGACGAGCTCATCCTTTCAATTAAACACTGAAAACCCTTTAATAAATATATGGGAACCTGTAATCAATGGAGAATCGAGACAATAAGAATGAGAGAAGAAGAAGGACATAAGAAGAGAACCCTAATTTTCAAACAGAATAAAGATGAAACCCTACTGTTTAACAGAATGTAACATTTTTCGAGTACAATCACCAGTTTATAATTTTTTTCACTTCGGGTACCAAATTGTAAGTCATGTCCCTAATATTTAACGGAGTGTAATATTTTTCGAGTACAATCACCAGTTTGTAATTTTTTTCACTTCGAGTACTAAATTGTAAATCGTGTCCTAGTACAGATACCAAAAATTGATTTATCCCTACTATTATGAAATAGAAGTAGTACTCCCTCCGTCCCTTAATATAAATCGTTTTAGAGTTGTGCACAAGTATTAAGTAAATAATTATATAACATTAAATATAATATTAATTAATTATATTGTCCTTGTATTGAAAAAAATGTTATTTATTGGGACAAAAAATAATAAGAGAACTAAAATTATATTTATTACTTGGAGTAAAATTAGAACTAAGTAATTAATGATTATTTTAAATTATTATTCGACTTATATTAAAAAACAAAAATACTTCTCTAAAACAACTTATATTAAGAGACGCACGGAGTATATATAATAACACGTCTAGATGGTTGTTGGCAGCCTTGTCCTTTGTTTAATGATGGGTAGTCGATTATGAAGGAAAAATATGAGAGAAAAAGAAAATTATACAAGTTGCAATAAATAATTAATTTTATGGGAAAATGACGTATACTGAGTAATTACTTTTATATTAAATATAAATTATAACTAACGTATAAATATTTTATATACGATAAATTAAAATATTAATTTTTATCTTATATATTTACATACGTCGTGAATATTTAATACTAACACTACTCAAATATATATATATATATATAGTATTCTATCCAATTTCCAAGTTCTTAGGTTCACATAATGCAAGTTTTTTTTGACTTTTATTTAATTTGCGAGAACATGCAGAAAAAAATAAAAAAAAAAAAAAAAATACAAACCGTAAGAGCCTTCACGACACAAAAAAAAAAAAAAAAAAAATAATATACAAGCATGCGACTTCTTTACACAAAAAAAATCACTAACAAATATTTGTTATAATAACAAATATTTTATAATAACAAATGTTTTTTATAATATATTTTATAACAAAATAAAACATTTGTTATAAAATATTTGTTTTATAAAATATTTTTTTTTATTTTCTAATTTGTAGAAAATAAAAAAAAAATGTTTAAAAAACAAATATTTTATAACAAATATTTTATTTTTGTTATAAATATTTGTTTTATAAAACATTTTTTTATTTTTTCTACCACTTAGAAAATAAAAAAAAAAAATGTTTTATAAAATAAATATTTTATAACAAATGTTTTTATTTTTGTTATAAAATATATTATAAAAACATTTGTTATTATAAATATTTTATAATAAAATATTTGTTATTATAACAAATATTTGTTAGTGATTTTTTATGTAGTTAAAGGTTCGCACTTATTTTTATTTTTTTTTTTTTTTTTGTTTTTTTGTGTTCTGCAAATGTCAAAAAAGGAAATACACAGATAAAGATATATAAAGAACCTATTTTATGCCGAATTATATATATATATATATATATATATATATATATATATTAAGTTTTATGCCTTGGCTTTCAAGTTTCAATGTTGATCCCCAATTTTCATGTGTTCGTGCTTAATTGGGGGTGGGGGTGGGGGTGGGGGGTGGGGGGTGGGGTGGGGGGCTTAACGACCGAGTACGTCTAATAACTTTTTTTTAACTATTAATTATAAAAAAAAAAAAAAAAAATAATAAACTAAAGCCAATAAAAAATTATAAAAAGAAGTATATTTTTTATTACAAAAAACACCGTAAACACTATAAAAAATGTACTTCTTTTTATAGTTTTTTATTCAAACTTACTCTATTATTTTTTATTTTTTTTTCTCATAATTGTGGTTAAAAAAAAAAAAAATTAACACAGTGCCCCGTCTCCCCCCCCCCCCCAACCCCCAACCCCCAACCCCCAACCCGTTGGTGTTGTGGTGCTGAATACAACAAGTACATTTCTGAGTTGTACCCACTCATAATAATATATTTCTAAATTCTAAACCTAGTAGAATGTCATTTTATTTTATGTCCTAATTAATTTTGAGATGGAGAGGAGATAGTGTTACACCTCGAGAGTCTTTGGCTTGTGTGATATTTTAAACATCTTATCAAATAAGAGATTTTAGGATCGAACAATTTGCTGAAATAGAAATATCTTTTAAGGAAAACTACTTTTGGCCAAACGCATATTTTATAAATTTGTACTTGAATTAATTGAACAAGAAATATAGAAGTCCACTCCATACATTTTTTATATAATTTTGTCTTTTATTTTTTAAAATTATTAAACACAACTTCAATTTTCTTTTGAAAATATTTAAATTTGTCGAAAGATACTTAATCTTCACCACACCCCATATCAAAGGAAGAGTAAAATAAATAAACAAGTTTTAAATTTATCTTTAGAGGCCCACAAGATTACATAAAATGATGAGTATTTTTATTTTTTTTATATTAGTACACCCACTAAATGATATATTTATCTTTCATTTTATGTACTTTAATTCATCCTTTTGTAGATAAAAAATCTAGATCATGAAATAGAGAGTCTCCATTTATTTGAAATGGAGAGTCCCATCCTTTTGAGGACGGAGGAAGTATAAAATAATTATTGAGTTTTGAAATTCAGTTTAAGACATTTTCAAATTCATAGAGTTTGGAGACTGAAAATTACTTTTTAGAACTTTACAATTAGAAATATTTTTAAATAGTTTATAATATTTATCTTAAAAGAATTCATGTCAATTTTTTAATTCAAAAATATCATAAATCGACTTTAAAAAATTAATATAAGAGAATTGTTTTTTTCACAAGTAAAATTAACATTTTCGCAAGGTTTCTTTCGCATAAGTATGAAACTCAATTACTATTAATATGAGAGACATTGTGAAACTATTATTTTTCTTGTGAAAATATTAATTATTTTAATATAATTTTATATTTTAGAACGTAAGAAATATTAAGTTTTATTTCAACTTAATAGTATTTTTTTTTATCAACGATCTAAATCAATATTTACATAAATGTAAATTAAAATCAGAATGTCGATTTTAAAACTAAATATTTAAACAAGGGGACATAAGAAGATTATTAGGTTTAGTCCAAATACATGTCACATGATTATATATATTACTTATTGAGTATTTATATTAATTATTACACAAAATCATCTTTAAGTTAAACTATCAAAACAATTATGACATTGCATGCAAGTAAAAAATTGTTGAATAAATACAAGTATTGTGTTTGTTGGGTTATGATATTTTATCTCTTTTACGAAGATATTGCATTATTCTTTTTTTATTCTATTGGGCTTTTATTATTGAATTATGAAAATCATTAAGCCCAATCATCATATTATTTTCATTTCAAACTTATGAGACCGGGTCAATCAATGGATCAATCCTTTAGACATTTTAAATATCTACAATCTTTGACCAGAATGATGAAAAAGCATGCTCGGTTGACTAAAGAAACCCGCCACGCATTAATGTGGATGGGATTATAATCTATTTGGCCAGTACTTTAATAAAGGATCAAAAGCGAGAGAATAAACTACATGCAATCGGCAGAACCCATCGGGTAAAGGGAATGTCGTCGTGTAGTAGTGGGTGACACGCAGAATTCGTGCAAGGAGGGTATAACTTGCAAAGGAAGTCTCCACCAAGAGGTATGTTCTCATACACTTCTTCATTTAGGATCACATACACAGAGAATTATCATTTTTCTATACGCATACACTAGCGATATAGCCTCCGCTTTCGATAAACCTTGTGAAATCACATAATCGACTCACACGAAAGCTATCCCCGACGGAACCGCCGTCCAAGCTTGAGGTGTTTATCGTGTTTACGCTGCAGATCGTGACGCTTTTAGGTGATTGGGACGTGACGAAAAGATCTTGGCGTTAACATTGGTGCTTTAGAAGGAGGCTCTTTTTCAATCACAATTGTTTAAATTTGCTTCGAAGATGATGAGGAGTAGAGATGGAACACCGGAAGGAACAGTAATGGTCATGTTAGTTCATCATCGCCTCAGATTTCAAAGAAAGGATCGCTGGGTCCTTCTAAAAGTGCTCGTGAGAGCACGGCTTCTAAGCACAATTCAGAAGAACTTCGTCCGAAGATCCATGGTGGTGCCAGACGGAAGTTAATTTTCAACGCAGATAAGGGGCGTGATCCCAATCCAGAATCGGGTAGGCGGTTCGCCAACCGTGACTCATCGTCGGCAAGTGGTCAAGAAGACCGAGCTACCAAGTCAAGAGGACGGCGACGGCGCGATAAGGCTTTGGAGGTTCATAAGACAAAGGAAGATATATAACCCAATGTATGCTTCGTGAATGAGTTGAGAGACGAAGCATCTAGCCATTTTCATTCAAGGACGGAAGTAGTATAAGGAGGTACCCGTCGGAAGGGTAAGGGAGCCTAACATTCTACGCATGTGTCCGTGGATCATTCTCACAGTAGAGAGGAGATCGAGGAGCGTAACGCCTTGACCAAGAAGGCAATCGACGATCGTTAGATCAATTCATCACAACGATGAAAGACGAAGAAGCGTGTCGAGAGAAATTATGCCGAAAACCCGAAGGGAGAATACTGTCACAAATCGTTCTCATCACGAGGATGAGATTTTACGACTTAGTAAATCAAGAAGTCCCGCAAGGCGGTGAGATCGGCAGGAAGGGTCGATCCATTCCAAGCCCTAATATCGCCAGAGAAGGAGATCTCATCACAACCCGGTGTGTTGATTTTCCGTAAGAGAGTTGAAAGAACTCCAAAACAATTGGGCCGAGGTCCAACAGTGAAAGATACTTCGGAAAGAAGGCGCCCCTTTTTCCTCTCGATATTCTCCGGGAGAAAGCGATGCTACCAAAAAGTTACCTCGCATGGAAAGCTATGATGGGTCGAGATCCTTATGACCATAGTCAAAGCGTTTAAAATCGACTAATGGATTACTACGACTTTCTCGATGTCGCTAAATGTCATACTTTTTGTCACTACTTTGAGAAAAGACGCCAGATGGTGGATGGGGACTTTACCATCGGATTCTATCTCCTCGTGGACCTAACTTTGTGATAAGTTCCATGCCTGCTTTGGAAGCAAATCAAGAAGGGGTAAACCTACAGTGCTCTTTAAGACAAGTCCCAGCTTCACCAACGAATCTTTAGCCAATATGTAAAGAGGTTTAGGGAAGCGGTTGGACAGTGTCCGATCTTAATGATCTCCAAGTCATTGGATTGTTCCGTAATGGGCTAGATCTAGTTAAATCGAGAAATTGGTAAAGAAATTGATGTTTCACCATCCGAAAAGCTAAGCAGAAGGCTTCGACAAAGCGCGTAGGGCTATATTGTTGTGGAAGAGGCTATGAATAAATCCCGAAGAATCCTTCTTTGAGCCAATTAAAGGAGGTAGAGGTTCCTAAGATCGATGTTGATCGTAGAAGAGGGGAGGATACAACCAAAGGGCGTATGTAGTTCAAGAATACTAATGAATCGTCGTGGCGACAAAGAATCGTATTATTGCTGCTCCTACCCAAGGTTAATAAGGTTTATACCCAATTGAATACGAGAGGTCGATAATTTTGGATCGATCCAAACCAAATTTTTTTTTGAACCACCTCGTGATAATTACAAAACGGGACACGGCAACCCTCGCAAATATTGTGGTTATCATCAAGTCACCGGGTCACGACACTAATGAAAGTGTTGTAATTTAAAGGATTTTGTAGAAAGCAAGATTAAAAGTGGCTTGGCGATTCAATATGTAGTGAGAAAGACCGCCAAGATCAATCAGTTATTAATCGTGACTGCTCAAACGGTTCAAAGTACCACCGTTCAAAATGCTCCACCACCGCCGAGGCAAGTCGTTGATGTAATAACCGGGTGGGTCTGCTGGGAAATTAGTAGGGAAGAAGAGGAGGTCTTATCTTGATTCGCTTATGTCAATAACGATGCTACTCTGAAGGTCGACAGTGCGCCCTGTGAACTATTATTTCATTTACTTGGATGCGGATTATCCTTCTGAGCCCATCGAACCGCATGAAGGGCACCGGTGATCACAAATATGAAGTGGGTTCGGTGGATGTGAACGATGTCGATAGATAACGGATCTTCTGTGGACATTCTTTATGCCCATGCTTATCAAAGAATGCATCTCGATGAGCACAAAATGGAGGTCTGGACAGAGGCTCTCTATATGGTTTCTAAGAACGATCCAAATCAAAGTGGCGGTGCACTATCAACTCCTCGTCATCTTCTAAGACTACCAAAAGTGGAGATAACTTGTAAATTTTACGTTGTACATGTGGATTCTACCATAACGCCATTTTGGGAAGACCTACGCTGATTGCTTCTTCAAGTCAAATTTCCATCCCACATTTCAAAATCAAATTCTACAAAGACACGGAGTAGGAGAGGTGATGGGTGACTTGGATCTGCCCGAGATGTTATCGGAATTCATCATTTCATCCGAATGGGCGTCGAGAAACAAAGAAAGACGATGGCAATTGAAATTGAACCCTTCACCTAGAGTAGCTCGTAACCCTTGTAATCCCACCGGGGGCGGAGGAAATTGAATTGGTCGTTTGAAGCGGATAAGACAAAGGAGGATTGGTTCGGCTCACCGTAACCTCTTCTTGACGAATCTTATGGAACTCTTACGATGCTATGTTGATATTTTTGCATGGGGAGCCACAAGATATGCCCGAGTTAGCCGGAAGGTTCTTTGAGCATAAATCGAAATAGATCCTTCAAGAAGCTTTAAATCGGAAGAAAGCGGATATTTGCTCCAGAGCGTCAAAGGATCATCGATGAAGAGGTTGCAAAATTACATCGTCGCTAACTTCATCTACTTAGATTGATTACCCGGAGTGGATAAAGAAATGTAGTATTGGTGCGTAAGCATAATGGAAAGTGGCGAGTTCAGATCGATTACAATCGACCTTAACAAAGCTCGTCTCAAAGGACTTTTATCCTCCCGCCCATATCGATCAATTTCATCGATGCCACTTCGGGGTATGATTATTAAGTTTTATGGATGCTTTTTCAGTTATCATCAAATATCCATGTGCAAAGAAGACATTCCAAAAAAAACATTTATTACACACCGTTCGGTGTATGCATACAAAAAAAATGACTTTTGGCCTCATTAATGCTGGAGCTACCTATCAGAGGATGATGAACTTTATATTCGATAGACAGATGGGGAGGAACATGGAGGTTTATGTAGATGACATGATCGTGAAAAGTATGCAAATTCAGAAACATTTGGACGATCTAGAGGAATGCTTTCAAACTATTCGTCATCGATAATCGCGACTCAACCCGACCAAATGTACTTTCTACTTGGTGCCGGAAAGTTCTCAGGTTATCCGGTCACCAAAGGGGCATCGAGGCCAATCCGAGAAAGATCCAGCCATCCTCGACATGAAGACTCTCGGTCATTCAAGGACGCTCAACGTCCCGACCGGTAGGATCATGCGCTTTAAGGAGGTTCGTTGCCGTCTGCGGAGAGATGTCTTCCTTTCTTTGACACATTAAAGGGACCAAGAATGCGAAGACGCTCCAGCCGACTTCCGAATGTGAAGACGCTTTCAAAGTATAAAGACGATGTCGCTCTTGGCTCCTTTATTGGTCAAGCTTCGTCCCAGCCAGAGACTTTATATTTGTACCTCGCGGCGCCTTCCTTAGCAATTGGAGCGCTTTTGATTCGGGAGATCGCCGGAAGCAAAGATCCGGCCTATTACGTCGCCCACGCCCCACGAGATGTCAAACCGTATCCTAACATTGAGAAATTTGCCTTTGCTTTAATAATTGCCAGAGAAAGCTTCTATAGATTTTCAAGGTCGACTCTCGTCGCTCTACACGGATCGCCCATCAAGAAGGTGATGGGCAAGCCGAGGTCTCGGGTAGACTAAAGAAGATGGACTATGGAGTTGTCCCGCTTTTTCATCGAGTATCATCCCGAATCGCCATTAAAGGCCAAGCCTCGGCCGACTTTTATGGTAGAATGCTCGCTCACCGGCGGATCTGAAAGTTACCGGAGTCAATCTTCTGTTCGAGCCGTGGCCGTTCTTCAACAGGGTCAGAAGGCGTGGACGTTGTATGCAGATGGATCCTCTACGATGACTGTTAGTGGAGCAGGAATTATTTTAATAAGTCCGGAGGGATTTAAGGTCCAGCAGGCCATCAGATTCGGGTTTAAAGCAACGAACAATGAGGCTGAGTACGAAGCAGTGTTAGCAGGTGTCCGATTAGCGAAGAGTCTTGAAGTCCAACAGTTGATTATCTATAGTGATTCTCAGTTGGTCGTTAAACAAATTGCCGGGAGATTATGAAGCTCGTGGGACCCGAATGATCAAATATCTGGCGGAGTTAAGAAACCAACTTCAATTTTTTGCTTCGTACGAATTTCAGGGTATAGAGCGCAACGACAATTCTATCATTGATGCTTTATTCGAAATTGGCCACTACGGATGCGATATGTCTTTCATGGATCGGTGTATTTGGAAATTTTGCAAAGAATGAAAGTGTTCAAAGACGAAACGTTGATGTGCATCGAACGAACAAACCGCTTGGATGACCCCTACATCGAGTATTTGGCGATGGCGTCCTTCCTTCTGGGATCAAATGTCAGGCAAAGAAGATCAAGTACAAGAGTACTAATTTCACTCTTATTGATGGGGATCTTTATCGATTGGCATTTTCCTCACCATTATTGAAATGTTTGGTTCCGTCCGAAGCCGAGTATGCTCTTCGGGAAGTTCATGAAGGGATTTATGTGATCATATGGCTGCCAAGTCTTTGGCACATAAAGTACTTCGACAAGGTTACTATTGGCCGACAATTTTCAAAGAAGCTACAGAGTACGTCAAGAAATGTGAAAAATGCCAACTCAATAGTCCGGTCCCACATCATCCCACCCTAGAGTTATACTCGATTCTATCTCCTATACCCTTCATTTGTCTGGGGTGGATATATTGGGACCGCTACCTAAAGCTAAAGGTCGTTAGTTAAATCATTATAGTTATTATTGATTATATGACTAAGTGGGTAGAGGCGAAACCACTTCTTACGATAACAGTAACAGAGTGCTTAAAGTTTATGAAGAGTCTCAGTGGTGTTTCGCCGGGATCCCTAAGGTATTAATATCGGACAATGGACGCCAGATTCGTGGGTTCAAAATTTGAAGAATTTTTGAACGATTTGGGGATTCAAAGACAAGAAGACTTCATGGCTCATCCACAATCGAATGGGCAAGTTGAGGTGACCAACAGACGCCGCACGAACTAATAAAGCGTAGATTGGATGAAGCTAAGGGAGATGGCCGTAAGAATTGCTTGAAGTCTTTGTGGGCATACCGAATCTACGCCGAGGACTACTACGGGGATTCGCCCTTCCTATCGGCCTATGGTATGCGATGCCTTAGTCCCAACAAAATCGATCTCCAAGTCTTGGTAAGTCAATTCAAAGAAATCTACAACGATGAAGGATCAAGGCTAACTTGGACCCGCTAGACGAAAGTCGAGAGGAAGCTTTAATCAAATTGGTCATTATCAACGAAGGGTGGCCAAACATTATAACAAGGGCGTCAAACTTCGTAGATTCGAAGTGGGAGACTTCGTTCTCAGAGAAGCCGAAGCTTCTACACCTCAAAACACGGGAAAGCTAATGCCGAATTGGGAAGGGCCATATGAAGTGATCAAGTACCAAAGCCGTGTACTTATCGATTAAAGGCACTTGATGGTTCCGAGATCAAGAATACATGGCACGCCTTTGGCGGCTTGAAGTATTTTCAATAAAGTTTAAGTCGATTATCTAAGTCCAGACACAACTGTTTTTGATATCAATAAAAGATCACTTTTCCACAAATTATCACCGGTCTTATTGGTCCGATGGTCACTATGGTGTAAGGAGGTATGGTAGGACTCACCGGGCCATTCGATGGTAGCCCAGTGTCCTTTTGGTCCTATATTGATCTTATCGTGGTGGTAAGTCAATGGTCACTATTGGTCCGATGGTCACTATGATGTAAGGAGGTATGGTAGGACTCACCGCCCATTCGATGGTAGCCCAGGTCCTTTTGGTCCTATATCGATCTTATCGAGTGGTGGTAAGTCAATGGTCACTATCGGTCCGATGGTCACTATGGTGTAAGGAGGTATGGTAGGACTCACCGGCCATTCGATGGTAGCCCCAGTCCTTTTTGGTCCTATATTGATCTTATCGAGGTGGTAAGTCAATGGTCACTATTGGTCCGATGGTCACTATGGTGGTGTAAGGAGGTATGGTAGGACTCACCGCCATTCGATGGTAGCTCCAAGTCCTTTTGGTCCTATATTGATCTTATCGGTGGTAAGTCAATGGTCATTATTAATCCTTATGTCTTGGTTCTTATCTGCTTTTGTCGTCCAAATTTACTTCACGTGATGATTGATCTCACTCTCTATGCATCAGATGAGTATAAGTTATTTATTTTGTTTAAGTGTCGAGTTCAGTTTCATTAGTTCGATTAACTTGAATCTCGTCCAGTAAAATTCAATTCACTTCATTGCATAAGTTAATCATTATATGCCATATCTAATTCATTAGTTTAACTTATTAACACTAAATTATTGACAAGATACTGATCGGAACCGAAGTTATAATCAAGACAGTTAAAGATTTATCAATAAACATAAAAAGTTTAAAGTAGTCAAATATTTACATAAAAACATGACATATATTCAGGCACCGCCTTCATCATCGGAATTAAGCAGTGCCGAGTCCAATTGAGCAGCCGATAGCTTCTCTTTCCCTCGTTCCCGACAGTCCTCATATCCCTCCGAATAAACCTTCATGATCTCTACATTAAGTTCATCCGAGTCCCTATACTCTGCTTGAATCTGTTTTCGAAGCTCTTCAGTCAGAATAGGGCCTCGTCCCTCAAGGTCCTTTATTTTATGGCGGAGCTTGTGACGCTTGGCCTTATGCCTTCGGACTTCATCTTTAATCTTCGTCTCAGCTTCACCAAGTTGTAAGACTAAGCTTCGATTAGTCAAGAAAACTCCTCGTTTTTCGCCTTCAGAGAGAGTTCTCTTCAACCAAACCAAAGATTCAGATTGGTTAAAGTTTGTCAGGTAGCTTCGGACGCAGCCAACCCATCTCTTGTGGCACTTAGTTCGTCATCAGATGTCTTCAAATCCATCTTAGCCCGATCCAGTTCTATCTGAAGACCGTTGATGGTATGGAAAGCATCTTCACGACCAGCTATTTCTCGGTCCAAGGTCGATTTCAAAGATATGTATTTCGTCGTCGCATGAAATCTTCCTCGGCCTCTCCATTTATGTGTCTCGACGCAATGTCCAAGACAACGATTATTAACTACATATTTTCAAAATATTCAAGTTAAATGTATAAAATACTCAAGGAAAATAGAGATGTAGAGGAAGAACTCATTATTGTTTACCTTGGCCAAATAACTCATCCCTCGTCGAGAAGATTTCCGTCTGTAGTATGATCATCGAACCGGTGGTCGTCGGTGTCTTACGAACGAAAGTCTCAAAAGGTCAAAGGAAAGTTGGCGTTAAACTCAGGGCCATAGAGTCGGAGATCCCATGTTTCTCGGCATGATAACTTTGACTCAAGGACCGGCCGTTCGGGAGAGGGTCTCGACCTTTTCGGGAGAAAAAAGTGAAATAATTCGGGAGGTGTAGGGTCTGCGTTAATAGTTTGGTTATGGGAGATTTGTTTGGAGTGGATTCTTTGGGTGGTGAGGTAGAGGCGAAAACTTGATGGCTCTCGAGTACGCTTCTCTTCCTGGATAACGTTGGAATCCCTTCGTCCTGATCACCATCCTCTTCGATCTGTATTTCTACAGGGGGCACGAAGGGTGGAATGACCGAAGACTGAGGAACCCTGAGCTCTTCGGCAGTTAAAGGGGTTATTTTTGTTTTTAATTTTTTGGTCCTAAGTATACTCCTTCGATCAGGACGATCAAGTAAGCCGCCTGATCGAGGAATGGTTTTGGAGGTTGGTTCTGTTTCTGGTGTGGGTTCGGGAGGATTTACGAGAGGGACTGACCTGGGTTTTCTGACAGCTCTTCTCTTTTGTCGAGGTTGAAGGATCTCTTCTGGTATGAGAACCTCTTCGGCCTCTGTTTCTTCTGTTTGAAATTCATCCGTATGAATTTCTGGTGTTGACCAACTTGAGGTAGCCGGGTGGTGTAACTTCAATTGCTTAGAAGACATCCTGATAAAAAAATCTTCGAGCTCCTTTATTTCTACAGAGCTCTCATTCGATCGATCAGAGACACTTGCACAAAATCAAACAATTCCATGTTATAATTATATATTATGGAATATTTTCAAAAAATATATACATATGAAATAAGTTTGGTACTTACACTTACGGTCATATAACCATGCTTGCTTGAGAGGAGTCCGTATTTCCACTCTTCCTTCTGGAAGTTGTCAAATAGCTCCATCATTTCCACTTCCCGCTTCTTGAAACATCTCCAAAGTCGGCCAGAGATATTTTTTCGTCGATTTGCCCGTTCGGGAGAGAAGAGATCTCGTGGCCTTTGACGAAAAACCATTTCTCGTGCATCCCCTATTGCTTGAAGGGTGTTCACCAAATGAACGTCTGTCAAATTTTTCTCCGCACTTGGAGAATGTTTGGCCGATGGCCTTGAACCCTTCTCCTGGATTGTACTATCTTGTAGACAAAGAAAGAAAAAGCCCAATGAGGGCTCGACGCCCAATTCACGGCGTAAGGCCACGAAGGCGAATATGGATGTAGGAGTTCGGCACCAACAGGTGAAAATCCTACACCCAAGAACCCCAAAGAGGGTCACTATAAAGACGTGAAGGGGAAACGAACCCCTTCTCCAAAGAAATCACCGACTACCATTCATCCTTCCTTGCCGCTTGATATCTCTTCTCACCGAATCTGGGGTACCCACGACGGCATGGGTATCCTAATGTGGAACCGAGTTCGAACCCTTTTAATTCAAATTTCGTTATGATATAAGGAGTGTTGGCATGCGAAAATCGCTCCGCACTCTGTAGTAGTATTCGAGAGGGGTTTTCTGGGTTTTCTGCTTGGGATTCGTACCTGAAGTCCCCTCATGAAGATTAGGGTTTGGGGGAACCACAGTGATGGGTGTTACAAGTATGGGAGAACTCGTTCGTGGTTTTGGGGAAGCCATTTGTGATGATTTGCGAGAGAGAGATCGAAAGTTTAGAAAGGCGCTCGAATTTCAAATGAATGAGTAAAATCACAAATTTGGTAAAGTTATCCTTTTATCTTGATTATACTGATTGTTCAAGACGGCTACATTAAATGCTAGTAATAATTTAGAATTTGAATGGGAAACGTCCGGTTTCGGGTCCGGGTATTTAATGGATAAAGTCTTTCTGAATTGGGCCCTTAAATTCCTTTCATTTCATTTCATGAGCGATAAATGGGTACGTTTTTAATTACATCTTATCATTTATTAATTCTCAGTAAAATATCATGGATTGTTTATAGTTTTCTATTAAACATTCTGTTTAACAAAAAACTAGGGGCAATGTTGGGTTAAGTGATATTTTATCTCTTTTACCGAAGTATATTGGGCTTATTCTTTTTTATTCTATTGGGCCTTTATTATTGAATTATGAAAATCATTAAGCCCAATCATCATATTATTTTCATTTCAAACTTATGAGACCGGGTCGGGTCAATGGATCAATCCTTTAGACATTTTAAATATCTACAATCTTTGACCTGTAATGATGAAAAAGCATGTCGGTTGACTAAAGAAACCTGCCATGCATTAATGTGGATGGGATTATAATCGATTGGTGATCTTAATAAATGATCAAAAGCGAGAGAATAAACTACATGCATCGGCGAGAACCCATCGGGTAAAGGGAATGTGTCGGGTAGTAGTGGGTGTACTGATAATTGAGCGAGGAGGGTATAACTTGGCAAGAAGTCTCCACCAAGAGGTATGTTCTCATACACTTCTTCATTTAGGATCACATACACACGAGAGAATTATCATTTTCTCTATATATGCCTTTAAGCGATATAGCCTCCGCTTTCGATAAACCTTGTGAATTCACATCTTGACTCTCACGCTGAAATTATCCCCGAAGCGGAACCGTCGAGCTTGAGGTGTTTATCGTGTTTACGTTGCTTGAGGATCGGGGACGTTTTAGGTGATTGGGGCGTGACGAAAGATCTTGGCGTTAACGGTGTTATTAAACATCATTGATAATAAGACAATAATTATATTATTAGAACAATAAGTGTCATTAAAAGTTCAAATTTTATTGACCAAAACAATTATAAAATCTCAATTTTTTAAAAAAATTTATTGAAAAAGAAAGGGAAATAAATTGGTATTTAATATAGGAATAAAATGAAAATTTCAATATTAATATTTTTTGAAATTTATAAATGATAAATAAAAATAAATAAATTTCACTAAGTAGAAAATAATATATTTTGTTGGATAGTTTAAATATAAGAAAGTGTTTATTGATATTTGATAAAGTCTATCATATCATAATGGGATCCACTTATAATTAATGTAAGAATAATGCTAGAGACACAAATTATTTTATAAATTATTGATGTGGCATACTCCACCTCAACATATTGTGTGGGGCCGAAGACTACATTGAAATAATTTATTCATTAATATGCTGAAGTGGAGTATGCCATATTAGCAATTTATAAAATATTTATAAAATAATTTATATCTGTAGCATTACTTTAATGTAAATAGTAGTTCGTTGAAATATCAATTTTATTAGTTAAAAAATAATTAATGTAATTTTGAGACCTATTAGCCATTTTATTGGATAATTTTATTTATCCATCTGGCCTTTTTCTCCCTTTTAAATCTGTTTTCCTTTACTTTTCCATTCAAAAAAGTTACAAGTAAGAAGAGTTAAGAGTCTTCTCCTAATTTAATTGTGCTAAATTACCCCTTCTTCCGCGTAGAAAAACGTTGACTTTCAAACCCCTACCACTACTTTTATTCGAACTAATAGAAAGTTATCAAGGGTGTAATAGTAACCCAACAGGCAACATTATCCGTACAGCTTTTATACAGTTAATTTAAAACACTATTTTTAGTCAAATACACATATACACATATATCCGTATATCTAATTCTGATTATCCATATACACTATCTAATCACCCTTCTCTCTCTGCCTCCCCTCTCCTCCAAAATGGACACCTAAATCTGTACTGTACCCCTTTCCTCCAATAAAACCATCAAAACCAATTGCAACTCCACACTTTTTCTCTGTACTTTTATTTCCGCCATCTCCATTTTCTCTTTCTGCAAAACCCCATTAAATTGTTGATTTTTTACCCTTTTTTTTAATGGGTGCTGGTGTTTCTCAACTTTTCACACGCGCCGACGTGTCCACAGCTCCGTTGGCGGAACTCAGTCTAGGCGATTTGCCGGAGAGTTGTGTGGCTTCTGTTCTTGAGAACATGGACCCACAAGAGATCTGTCGGCTCGCGCTTCTTAATCGGGCTTTTCGGGGCGCTTCTTCTGCCGATTTTGTTTGGGAATCAAAATTGCCATCGAATTATGATTCTCTTATTCAGAGATTGTTTGATGATTTAACTTCCAATTTGTGTAAGAGGGATATGTATTCTCTCCTTTGTCGATCCAATTCTTTTGATGGAGGCACTAAGGTTTGATTTTTATCTGATTGCCTCCATTTTTTAACATTGATTTTTGTGGCTTTGGTATTTTTCTCCCTTTTGTGACAGACTTCTGTTTTGAGAATAGGAAATGAATGAATAGTTAAGATAAAAGAGCGATTGAAAAGGGATTTCTATCATTTCTTTTGAAAATTAAATTTTGTTCTTAATGAATCCATGTGTTGTTTTAGATAGGGTATATATTAATGTAAAACCTAAATATTAATGAATCCATCTTGTTTTAATGGATATATTCCTAAAGATTAATGTAAAACAGTAATTGCAATGATTTCTGTGGGAAATGTTTCTAAATGGGTCTTATTTTTTGTCTTTGGGTGGTTGCGAAAAATTAATTTGCTTTGATTATGCTGATGAAATGATTTGTGCGGTGCAGAATGCTTGGCTGGATAAAGTTTCAGGAAAGATTTGTTTGTCCATATCTTCAAACGGGTTGGCAATTACTGGAATTGATGATCGGAGATACTGGAGTCGTATTCCTACAGAGGAGTCTAGGTGAGAATATTTTTAAAATAATTGTTTATTTTTATCTGTTGTGAATTTCATGGAAGCTGGAATTTATAAGTTATTAGTGTGGTGTGTATTGGCTGATTAAATTCAACTGTTCCGGATCATTTCTTGGTTGAAATCCTCTATAAGCAGGATCTTTGCTTTCACTATTGTCCTTTTTGTCTAATTAATTTGTGCTTCTTGATTTAAGATGTTGTAGCCAAGCTTCCTAGTTTTGAAGTTTGTATTGCTTCTTGCTTATTTTTGTATTTTTCATACTGGATTTGAACTTTATATGCTTGTTTTTGGTTTTCTATTTTATGAGGCTGTTAATTGAGCTATGCAATCACAATGACAAAGTCTTATTTTGTGACTTGGACTGAGTCTGAGTTTCCAGTGTATTGTGCATAAAACATCTGAATCCTTGCTGTTTGAATAGTTATTTATCTTTGATTTTAATGAGTTTCTTAATGAATGAGTAACTTAGGGATTCGCTTTGTTTTTTTTTTCTTATCTTGTAGACTAATTGGTTTTAAAGTTGCTAAGATCACTACAGCACTTTCACCCAAGGGGTACATGTCGTGTTCAAAACTCCATCGAAGCACTTTGGGCTTTGTGATTCACTTGGTGGGTAATGGCTCCAGCCTCCAAGTGCTTCCATTATTTTTAGCAAAAGAAAGGGGGACAAAAGAAGTTAAAATTTAAAGTACTTGCTCTCGTTATTATTTATATTGGAAAATTGTAATATAGTAATACTTATGTTAGATAGGTGGGACCATAGGTGAAGTAAGGCCAATAGTTTGAAGATTTTTTCTCCAAAAGCAATGCCACTCCTGTTTTAGTTTTTTGTAACTCGAGCAAAGTGTCACACCAGTTTAACATGTCATTAACATGTGTCTAGTTCTACTGTATCCCTATGCATTTGTCTACACATAATTGTTTCAGCTGTGTCAATCTTATTTTGTTTAGACTTTAATTGTTTCTTTGTCTTGGTTAGATTTAGAGGCTTTGCTGGACTATAATGTCTGCTGCAGCAACATGTAAAATTTGTGTTTTTGTTTTTCCTTCATGTATTTTTCTTAAAAAGACTTTTGCCTTGGAAAACATAGCATAGTTTTTGATTGGATCTTTTTACTTTTGATCCAAATATATCTCTACTATCACTGGGACTGTTTTTCAACAAACTTCAACATGTTTAATATGTTTGTTTTTCTAAATTCTGTATCTTTTTACGTTTGATCCAAATATATCACTACTATCACTTGGATTGTTTTTCAACAAACTTCAACATGTTTAATATGTTTGAATTTCTAAATTCTGTATTGAGATATTTCAAGAGGCCATTTTTGCCTGCAGATTTATTGCATCAAATAATTCCACAATTGATATCATCATATTTATTTTTAGCTCCTTTTCTGGCTTGTAGATTTCATTCAGTTGCATATCTCCAGCAAATGTGGTGGTTCGAAGTTAATGGTGAGGTCGAGTTCCCTTTCCCAGCTGGAACCTACAGCCTGTTCTTCAGGTTGCAGTTGGGAAGGGCTACTACTAAAAGATTTGGTCGCCGAGTTTGTAACTCCGAGCATGTCCATGGTTGGGACATTAAGCCAGTGCAGTTCCAGCTTTCAACTTCAGATGGTCAGCATGCCACATCTCAGTGTTATCTGGACCAGCCTGGAAATTGGATTCACTATCATGGGGGAGATTTTGTCGTTGAAAACCCTAGTGCACCAACAAAAGTCAATTTTTCAATGACTCAGATTGATTGCACGCACACCAAAGGTGGCCTTTGTGTAGATTCTGTACTAATATACCCAATCGAGTTTAAGGAGAGGTTAAAGCGTTTTTAATTGCAATTAATTAACCTTTTTAGGTGTAGGGGAGCCATATATAATAATAGAAGAGAGGTAGGACATATTAGTTACTCCGAGGCTTAGAATTATTACTTATTCTAGGATTTCAATGTGTACATTATTTATATATCTATGTTGTTAGATTAGTGTGTTAACTTCTTTGTTTATTAATTTGTAGTCAAAGTAAGGCTCTATTTCTCTGATTTTGTGGGTCTTGTTATTGTCATTTTGGAGCTAATGAAATGTTGGTGAACCCACATGGAGTCGGGTATGAGTGAAAGAGTTAGTTCATGTGTTAAAACAGAGCTGCATTTCTTGTACAAACTTGGATTTTTATCAATGCTAAAGTAAAGCTCTACACATCTTGATATTTGTTATGTAATTTTTATTTTATTTTATTTTTTATTATGATGGAATGAAATTCTTACCGGTTATTATAAATTTTAAAAATGAAAAAGACGTCTTTTGCCCGAGTTGGGAATAGATCTGGCAATATAATTAGTTAACTGTTGGGTTAAAGTGTATTTCCCAAAATTAGGTATCATCACCCATCTTGAGTAGTCGAATCGTGATCTGACGAATTTAAATACTGAGTTACTAATATAAGCGTAGCAGCATGCAATACTGACGTAAATCTATGAGATTTAAATACTGAATATTGTTTCATTGTAGATCATACAAACTCAAAAGGAGTTACTCATTACAATTATTATCACACTATTTCACGAATAGTGAGGACTATTAATCTTATCCTCCCCATTAATACTCCGCTTTCCGACTCGTCTCAAATTTATATTCTCATTTCGAAGAAAACGGTGAAAGAAAGGGTGAAATTTAATTTCGAAGAAAAATATTATGACTAAGATAATGCGCAGAATAAATTATCATTAGCTTTATAACATGTTAAACGATAAAATATAATGAACATCAAGTTTAACTACAATCTGAATCCAAAGAATCTATTAAAAGAGTCGAGTAGAAAATAAAATCTACTATCTTTTATGATTTAAAGGTTTTTCATCATTTTATTATAAATGCAAGACTCGATTTTAATAAATATTCCACATCATCGAATCACCCCTGACTACTTCTGCGAGATATATTTTTAAGTATCGCGTACAATTATTCAATGCACTACGGGCGAGAATATTTATGTATTCATTAATGGTCACGATCATGCCAACAATCGTCCATCAATCATCTACTTCTACTAATTTGAGGATTTTTACCACATCATTTTAACATTATTACTTAAAGATTACACCGAATAGTCTCTCATTATAATCATACCAAAGTCCATCTATACACTACTGGCCACGTAGATGACTTTCAACATAATATAAACGTGAAGATGATGACAATGATATAAGAATTGATAAAACAAGTTCAAGAATTAATTTATCTAGGAGCCAATAACATCCAAACTATCACAATATGATCATTGCTTTGTAGAGTAAAATTCAAGAATCTTGAGAAGAATATTTTCATGAAAGGATCTTTGGATGAAGCCTTGAAATATCGAGGATATTCCACTAATTTCATGGAGTATATAAGTCAAAATTTTAACCAACCCAGGTATAATAAAGAATGGAATAACAAAAGAAATCACCACGTAAATGCGATGAATATGCACGACGAGTTATTCCAACGAGAATAATAAATAACGGAACCAATCCGTAGAAACGCATGCAGCATGACGGATATTCCAATGAATAATAAAAAGAATGGAACCAGGTCCCACAGAAACACACAGACATGCGATGTTCCAATGAATAATAGAAGAATGTCACCAAGTATAGAAGTAAATCAGCGTATCTGAGTTATTCCAATGAATAATAAGCGAATGGAATAACAACAGTTCTCTTCATGAATAAGAAAGAATAACACCCTTACGAAGTCTAATAAATAATATTCCTCTTAGAAGAAATCTAATATTACAAAGTGAAGTAGCGAATACTTTTCTTCTTTCTCTATAGTTTACTATCTGTAGAGTTTCGAATTGAATTCGTAAGAAATAATAAAGGAATGAGAACTTTCTATTTATAGAAAAAGCGAGGGCATTTCTTGGTGTAACGAAGGGTCAAAATGACTCTTGATAATATTGAAGAGACAACTACTATTTGCGAAGGGTAATTAACCCTTGGAAATCAAAGAGGCGGTTAACTCTTGGTAATATTGAATCGGACAACTACTTTTATTTGCGAAGGGTAATTACTATTGTGAAGGTAATTACTATTGACGAAGGTAAATACTATTGACGAAGGTAATTACTATTCACAAAAGTAATTACTATCGACAAAGGTAAATACTATTGAAGAAGGTAATTACTATCGACGAAGGTAAATACTATTGATTGAAGGTAAATCTTATTGACGAAGAGACTCTTAGATGATGACATATGGGCCCCATAAAATAATCAAACTTACCACAAACGTCTCATAATGATTTCTTTATATACATCAAGGATTGAATAAATATTACCACAAATCATTTTATTTTAATCAACACATATTTAATCTTTCAACAATTATTAATCATTTATAACTTGTCGTCTCAATTAATAATATAACATATTATACGAGATGATCTTGTGACAATAATTGAATCAATAATATAAGAGATATGATGCGTGAATTCTCAGTAGAATAATTGAGTATAGCTAAGTGACTTCTCACGTAAGCATCAATAATTAATCTGAGTGTCTACTACGCAACCACGCCAGACATTCTTTACTTTTTACCACCGGGTAGTTCAACAGTTTTAACGGTAACACCTCCGCC
Organism: Panax quinquefolius; assembly: GCA_020205615.1. Classification (NCBI taxonomy): domain Eukaryota; kingdom Viridiplantae; phylum Streptophyta; class Magnoliopsida; order Apiales; family Araliaceae; genus Panax; species Panax quinquefolius. The sequence goes on along the minus strand of CM035155.1, from coordinate 42,148,642 downwards.
GTTATTTTTATAGAAAGATAATTTTGTCGCTTTTCTAACTACGACAATACTTCCGTTAATAGGGGTCCACTTAATGATTGAGCCGTCGTCTGTTAATATTTCCCGACAAAAAGAATATTCCCCACCAAACGAATATTTTATAACAACTTCCTTACTTTGTAAAATTTATAAATATTACCCACAACTATAACATTATATCAAATTTATTCCATAATATTCAAAATAATATTTATAGAAAATTCATCTTTATTTATAAAAGTTTGGGTCTTCTGACTCCCTTCTTATGAAATTTCGCCCTAAATTAGTTAGGGTACGTACTCTGGTATGTCAAGAGGTAAGGATACCTTGATTTCATTTCGATTCTAACTCCCAAGTCATTTCCTCAACATCGTGGTTCCTCCATAAAACTTTGACTTGAGGTATAACCTTGGAGCGTAGAATATGTTCCTTTTATCCAAAATTTGAACAGAACCTCTTCATACGTCAAATCTTCCGCTATTTCGTCCTGGCTCTAACTCAATAATATGGTTCGGGTCTTTCACATATTTACGTAACATGGATATGTGAAAACGTTATGAACACGAGACATATTTAGCGGAAAGCGAGTCTATAGGCCACAGTTCCTACTCGATCGAGGATTAAAAATGGACCGATGAATCGAGGATTAAGTTTTTCTCTCTTTCCAAATCTTGTAACTCCTTTCCATGGAGTAACTCTTAACAACACATGATCTCCTATATTGAATTCCACGTCCTTTCGATGAAGATCAGCATAACTCTTTTGTCGATTTTGTGAGGTTTTTATACGTTGTCGGATCGTTTGAATCTTTTCCGTAGTCATACATACCAACTCCGGTCTCAACAACGTTTCTTCACCCACCTCATCCCAAAGATACTCTTGGAGAACGACACTTTCTTCCATACAACGCTCGAATGGAGCCATGCCAATACTTGCTTGATAACCTGTTGTTGTAGGAAAACTCCACCAATGGTAAGAACTTGTCCCAACTCCCTTGAAATCAAGGACCACGAGTCTTAATAGATCTTCAAGAGTTTGAATAGTCCTTTCCGACCGTCCGTCCGTCGAGGATGATATGCTGAAAATAAATCGTAAGTCTGTACCCATAGCTTTTTGCAAACTAACCCAAAATCGTGAAGTGAATCTTGGGTCTCGATCGAAACTATGGATACCTAGATATACCATGCAGCCTTACAATCTCGTTTATGTACATACGAAAGCAAGACGTTCAAGTGTATAAGTTTCTCGTGCATCGGTAAGAAATGAGCGGACTTGGTCAATCTATCAACAATGACCCAAATCGCATCAATGCCTTGAAAAACCTTAGGAAGACCGTAGAACGAAATCCATGGTAATGTGCTCCCACTTCCATTCGGAATTTCAAGTGGTTCTGATGGACCTTTTGGTACTTGATGCTCGCTTTAACTCGTTGACAAGTTAGACACCTTGAGATAAACAATATTTATTTCTCTCTTCATATTGCTCCACCAAAATGTATAGCGAATATCATGATACATTTTGGTACTCCTGTGATGGATTGCAAATGGTGTGTTGTGCGCCTCCATCACGATATTATACTTTAAATCGTGGTCGTTAGGAACACAAAGTCCGAGTTGACTCAAGTATTCCTTCTTCATCGATTCTTACTTCCAAAGATAGCACCCTCTTGCACTTTCTTCCTCATACGATCGCCCTCCGTTCAGTGCAGTTCTTGGCGACTTTAACTTTATCGATTAAAGTTGGTTCTACTCAGTATATTCGCTATCATCACATGCGTCACCGAGTCTTTAACTCTATCTCCATCCTTTGCAAGTCACACAAAATGGGCCTTTCATTGACAATAACGCACTCGTGCTTGCATATGATCTTCTATTCAATGCGTCATTACCACGTTCACTTTTCTAGGATGGTATTGGATGGTATGATCATAATCTTTCAACGATTCAAGCCAACGTCGTTGTCGCTGTTAAGTTCCTTTTGAGTGAAGAAATATTTGAGGCTTTTATGATCCGTAAAGATCTCCACTTTCTCCCCATACAAGTAATGCCTCCAAATTTTAAGTGCAAAGATAATAATACTAACTAACTCTAGATCATGAGTAGGATAATTCCTCTCATATTCTTTGAGTTGTCGCGAGGCATAAACTATAACTTTTCCATGTTGCATGAGAACACATCCCAACCCTTTGCTCAAAGCATCATCAGTAGATGACAAATCCCTCCGAGCCGGATGGTATTGTCGAGCGAGTCTTTGAAATAAGTCTCCTCTTGAGTTCTTGAAAACTCTTCTCACATTCTTCGCTCCAACCGAACTTTATATCTTTTCGAGTCACCGAGTCGATGGAGTAGCGATTCGAGAAAATCCTTCCACGAATCTCCGATAATAACCAAAACCGAGAAAGCTACGTTTTGGCCATCGATGATTTAGGTTGTTCCCGCTTTGAATAGCTTCAATCTTTCTTTGGTCAATGATATTCCATGACTTTATACCACGTGCCCAAGGAATGCTACTTCTTCAAGCCAGAACTCGCATTTCTTCAACTTGGCATAAAGCTTATATTCACGAAGCTTTTGGAGTGTCAGCCTCAAGTGTTGCTCATGATCTTCACGGCTTTTGGAATAAATAAGGATGTCATCAATAAAGACGACCACAAAGTGATCTAAATATTCCTTGAATACTCGGTTCATCATATCCATGAAGGCAGTAGGAGCATTAGTCAATCCAAAGGACATGACTAGGAATTCATAATGCCCGTACCGAGTTCTGAAAGCCGTCTTTGGAATGTCAGCGATTCTAATCTTCAATTGGTGATATCCTAACGAAGATCAATCTTTGAAAAGAATTTGGCACCTTGCAATTGGTCAAACAGTCATCAATACGTGGCAATGGATACCTATTTTTGATGGTGACATGATTCAACTCCAGATAATCAATACAAAGTCGCATACTCCCATCTTTCTTCTTCACGAATAGAGCAGGAGCACCCCAAGGAGAAGTACTTAGGGACGAATAAAGCCAATGTCTAACAATTCCTCGTAGTTGGGTCTTTAACTCCTCGAAGTTCAATAGAGCCATTCGATATGGGGCTTTGGAAATAGGTTTTGTCTGGGTTCAAGGTCGATACAAAATTCAATTTCATGCTCTGGGGTAGGCCGAAGTTCTTCGGGGAATACGTCGAAATTTATTAACAATAGAAATATCGTTCAAAACCGGCGTATTTTTGTTTAAATCGTGACATGAGCTAAGAAAGCTTGACATCCGCTTTTTCAATAAACGAATAGCTTTATGGCTTGAGATGACCGTGATTGATTTTAATGGTTTGGTCGTTTGAATTAGCATAATAGGTTGATTAGGAATATGAAAGCTAACAACCTTACGAAAAACAATCAATTTTTGCATGATAAGTAGTTAACCAATCAATCCCTAGAATCACGCCAAATGCAAGTATTTTTAATGAAATAAGATCGACCGGAGTAATGTGAGGGTACCGATTTGAACCAAACAAGACTTATAAACAATGGATGTAATGAAGGTTTCTCCCAACAGAGTTTCCACAGATAAGTCAAAGTCTAATTTCTCCTGAGTCAAATTTAATCGATGAGCGCAAGTAGGAGAAATAAAAGAATGGGTAGAACCCCAGATCAAATAAAATATAGACTTCATTAGAGTTTATGATAAGCTTACCCGTGATGACCTCATTCGGTTTCCTTGCTCTCTGGGGAGGTCACAACAAACGCTTCTCCCTTGCATACTGGGTTTTGACTTTTCTCGGACTGACCTTTGGTGCCTCCATGCTAATTGAATTTGTCTTGATAGAAATGACAAAATCGAGCTAAGTGACCTTCTTTTCCACAATTATAACATGCTTTGGATGGCATGGCGCAGCTTTGATCGATGTGTCCTCTCCTCCGCATTTGAAGCATATGATAGGTGGTCTTTCTCCTTCCATAACAACGGGTCTTTGGTCGACGTCTTTCCATCATTGTTGAATCTCCGCTTTCTTGAAATGTCCATTCTTATTATTTTGGCCCCGATTACCACCGGTGGTTACCATATCCGCCTTTATTGATTCCCTCCATGCTTGTTGTCACCGCTTCGATGACTACTCGCGCTAGTATTATAATTTTTCCTACGCTTCTCTTTTAGTTATATTGACTCGTTATCGCGCCTCCACTAATCGAGCCCTATTTACAACATCCGAATACAAACACGCTTTATGAGAAATAAGATGTTGACGTATCTCCGCTTCAAACCTCTTAAAAACATTCGCGCCATTCTCTCTTCATTATCCACCAAGTGGGACGCAAACCGTGATAACTCCGCAAATTTTGCCTCGTATTGCGACACGGTCATATTATTTTGTTCCAACTTGATAAACTCCACCTCCTTCATGTGGCGAATACTTTCAGGAAAATATTTATCGTTGAACAGCTCCTGGAACTTCTCCCAAGATATCTTCAAGACAAAGAGTTGAGTACGTTTTACCGATTCCCACCAAAGAATCTGCCTCTCCCAAGAACATAAAAGGCGGCGAAGGGAACCTTTTGCTCCTAGGAGCATCCCAAGACATCAAATATCTTGGTAATCTGCTTTATCCATGCTTCCGCCAGAAGTGGTTTTGGCTCTCCTTAAACTCCCGGTGGTCCCAAATCCTTGAATTGTTTAGCGGTGACCACCGAGAGTTCCGTGTTTCTACCTCGTTTTGGGCGAGAGTCGCTCTACTTTCTTTGTTGCATAAATTGCGTAAAGCCTTTGAACATTTGATCATTCATCATTTGGTCGGTGTTGTTGTTTTTCGTGAGGATTGTCGCCTTCGATGCACATTATCCCGATTATTGATATGTGATGAACCAACGATCGCTTTGTGCTCCATTCTTATTCTCAACATTCTCGGATGTCATTTTCGACATCTTGCCACAAAACAAAAGGTTAATTGACATGTAACAAATTATCTCTATATTCTCGACCAGACCAATAAAATAAAGACATAAACTTAGGTAGGTCATACTAGCGAAGGTATTCCCCGCCTCCCCTCTAGTACTATTCTCACATCTTAGCTAGGGATCATATCCCTAAGCTCTGATACCAACTGTGACGCTCCCAAAATTAGGTATACATCACCCATCTTGGGTAGTCAGATACATGGTATAGAATTTAAATACAACTTACTAATATAACTATCGTATACAATACGACATAAAACTGTGAGTTTGAATACAAATATTGTCTACTAGAGATCATACAAACTCAAAAGCGAGTCCTCATTACAATTATTATCACACTATTTCACGAGAATAGTGAGGACTACTAATGCTATCCTCCGGACCATTACTCCGCTCCCCGACTCGTCCCAAATTATATTCTCATTTCTTGAAGAGAACGGTGAAAGAAAGGGTGAGCTCAACTAGCTCAAGAAAAATATTATGACTAAGATAATGCGAATAAATTATCATTAGCTTCTGAAAGGATGTTAAACCGATAAAATATAATGAACATCAAGTTTAACTACAATGAACCAAAGAATCCATTAAAAGAGTCAAGTAGAAAATAAAATCTACTATCTTTTATGATTTAAAAGGTTTTCATCATTGTTATAGCCGAGACTCGACTTTAATAAATATTCCACATCATCGAATCACCCCCGCACTACTACCAAGGATATTCTTTAGTATCACGACCACAATTATTCATGCACTACTGGCCAGAATATTTGTGTATTCATTAATGGTCATGATCATGCCAACAATCGTCCATCAATGCACTACTGACCAATTGAGGATTTTTACCACATCATTTGTAACATTACGGTCATGATTACATCAATAGTCTCTGGTCATAATCATACCAAGTCCATCTATGCACTACAGAGCCACGAGATGACTTTCAACATAATATAAACATGAGGATATATAAGAATTCAATAAAACAAGTTCAAGAATTAATTTATCTAGGAACCAATAACATCCAAACTGTCAACATGATACTGCTTTGTAGAGTAAAATTCAAGAATATTGAGAAGAATATTTTTATGAAAGGATACTGGATGAAGCGCAAATATCAAGGATATTCCACTAATTTCATGGAGTATATAAGTCAAAATTTTAACCAATTGGGTATAATAAAGAATGGAATAACAAAAGAAATCACCATGCATGCGATAGATCGCATGCATGAGTTATTCCAACGTAATAATAAATAACGGAACCCAGTCCGGTAAAAACGCATGCATGTGATATTCAAATGTAATAATAAAGAATGGAACCAGTCCGGCAGTAAAACACACGCAGACGATGTTCCAATGTAATAATAGAAGAATGTCACCAAGTATAGGGTAAACCACAGCGTATACGAAGTTATTCCAATGAATAATAAGCAATGGAATAACAACAGTTCTCTTCATGAATAAGAAAGAATAACACCCCTTACGAGTACAACAAATAATATTCCATACCTTAGAAGAACTGAATATTGGCAAAGTGAAGTAGCAGAATACTTTTCTTCTTTCTCTCTATAGTTTCTCTCTCTAGAGTTTTAGTGAATTCGTAAGAAATAATGAAGGAATGAGCTTTCTATTTATAGAAAAACTGAGGGTGGCTCTTGGTCTTAACGAAGGGTCAAAATGACTCTTGGTAATATTGAAGAGACAACTACTATTTGCGAAGGGGTAATTAACCCTTGGAACACCGAAGAGGCAGTTAACTCTTGGTAATATTGAAGGGACAACTACTATTTGCGAAGGGGTAATTACTATTGACGAAGATAATTACTATTGACGAAGGTAAATACTATTGACGAAGGTAATTACTATTCACAAAGGTAATTACTATTGACAAAGGTAAATACTATTGAAAAAGATAATTACTATTGACGAAGGTAAATACTATTGACGAAGAGACTCTTAGATGATGACATATGGGCCCCCCATAAAATAATCAAACTTACCACAAACGTCTCATAACAGACTCTTTATATACATCAAGGATTGAATAAATATTACCACAAATCATTTTATTTTAATCAACACATATTTAATCTTTCAACAATTATTAATCATTTATAACTTGTCGTCTCAATTAATAATATAACATATTATACGATGATAATCTTGTGACAATAATTGAATCAATAATATAAGAGATATGATGCAAAGAATTCTCGTAGTGATAATTGATTATAGCTAAGTGACTTCTCACGTAAAGATCAATAATCAATACTGAGTAAAGCTACTTATCAACCACGCGTATTCTTCGTACTTTTACCAACGGTAGTTCAACAGCTTTTAACGGTAACACCTCCGTAGTTATTTTTATAGAAAGATAATTTTGTCGCTTTTCTAACTACGACAATACTTCCGCTTAATAGGGTCCACCAATGATTTAGCCGTCGTACGAATATTCCCCGACAAAAAGAATATTCCCCGACCAAACGAATATTTTATAACAACTTGCTTACTTTGCAAAATTTATAAATATTACCCACAACTATAACATTATATCAAATTTATTCCATAATATTCAAAAATAATATTTATAGAAAATTCATCTTTATTTATAAAAGCTGGGGTCTTACACAAAGCATATTAACTGGAACCAAATGGGTCGGTTAAATATTTTTATTTATTCAGGTTGGTTAAAGTTTGGACCCATATTTTTTAAAACAAATATAGTTAGTTAACCGGTTAACCATTTTTTAACCCATATTTCCTTATACATTGCCTACATCTTTGCATAGTGCACGTGTACTGGTGTACCGTGTACAGTAAATATGTTGCATTAACAATCAAATCTTGCAAAAGTACTTTCTTCTGTTACTAATTTACCGTTTTTAAATTTGATAATTGAGCAGACAAATTTAAAATTTGCAAATTAATACTAATTTGCATGTAGTTTATCATATATGGTCATGGTTAATTAATTATTTACATATATTAAAAAATAATTGATTAATTTTAAAAATATTAATTTGATCATATATAAAAGTCAATGAATGAGATTTATCCTCTTGTGAGCTAGTTTTTGGACGTTCGTATATAAGGACAATTAAATATCCACAGATAATCAAGGGCTAATTAATTAAATTTTAATATGGTCTATAAAATTATATGGTTCAGTTTTCTACTTATCTTGTATGTTCTATAAATTAATATATTCTTATTTTGGGTGACTTAATGTTGTTTTGTATGTGTCAGTTTATGTAAATTCTAGTATTCTAGTTACAAAAGAATTATACGATGATGTATTTTGAATGTGATCCAACCTTTCTATTAACAGGTTAATAATAATTTTAAAAATTATTTAAATATGAAAGGGTATTAATAATTTTAATTAAAAATTTTATTAGTATAGTTTTTAGCATTTTATTATTTATATTAATAATTTTTATATCATATTATTACTTAATTAATTTAATTGTGATGGTCACAATTTCATTTTTTAAAAGTTCTATTTAAAAGTCAAAACATCTTAAAATAGTTAATATGGTTTTTAACCATAACCATATAGTTCCAACCCAACCCAACCCATATTAAAAATGGTTAATATGATTTTAGTTCTTAAATAGAACCATAACCATATTTTAAAAACCAAAACCAACCCATAACCATATTTTGTCGGGTCTAGTTGGGAAATGCAAATTTGGGTATGAACTTTGATCAAGGAATTTTGGTAGAAATCCATGAGATATAGCTTTAATGTTGTCTGTTAACGCCAAATTTTGTACAACTGACGAAATCACCAAAACGGCAGGTCAAAATTGTGCCAACTGTAAGACCCCAACTTATTATTAATGAAATTGAATTTTCTCTATTTATTATTTTGAAATAATAAGGGTTGATTTGATTAATGTGGTTAGTTATGGGTAAAATGCGCAAATATTTCAAATAAGCAAGTGGTTATAAAATATTCATTGTTGTCGGGGAATATTCGTTTGGTCGTGGAATATTCTTACTGTCGGGGAATATTCGTACGACGGCGCAGCCTTGTGTGGGCCCCATAACGGAAAGCGATTGGATGAAGAAAATGGCAAGTATAAGTTGTTTATAAATAACGGCGTAATTGTTATCGTTAATACTGTTGAAATACTCGGTGGTTAAAACACAGTAGCACACGGTATTGCACCAATTATTGATCACTACTCAATAATTGTTATAGTAATTACTGTTCAATATTTTATTTTATTGATTCAATAATTGTTACATTGATATTTTATATTATTGTTGTTTCAATAATTGTCACTACACAGTATTTTTTATTATCGGACAATAATTCATATTATTTGAATAATATTATTAGATAACATTATTGGCAATGTCTAAAAGTTACATTTAAGGAGAGGTTTGGTCACCTAATTGCTTGCGCCATAGATGAGAAAATCCTTATTAGAAAGCTATTCTTCTTAAGGAGCTGCACGGTTGTTAGTATTGTGATTCGTAATATTATTTGTGAATAATTAATTATTGATTTATATGATGAGGAAAATATTCATTTTATGTGGATATAGATGGAGAAAATTTTTAATGTGAAATTTTTGAAAATAAATATTTTATCTTTTTACGATAAAATAATTCATTTAAATATATTATTATATTATAATAATATAATAATGGTGATATCTTTACAATGAATGTGGGATATATGAATATATGAGGAGGAAGAGTATTTTTGTTATTAAAATTATTTAAAACATGTTTTTCATGTTTGTGGACCCCATTTCTTGACTGAAATTTGATTATAGCCTGTAAAATCGTCCGTTTGTGGATTTCAGTCAACTTCTGCTTGGAATTTGGAAAAACTTAAACTTACAAAGTTGTAGAGAATTGAATTTCCTATGGAATGGACATAAGATTCAAATTTTTCTGATAAAAGGGCTATTTATTATGAATTATTGAAGTTCTAGAATATTGGTCTGAATTGATTTTTTGGTTATAAAATAGTTTTTTCATGAAAAATGTTTTTTGGTGGGTGAATGTGCTAGATTTTGATGTGGTGGGCTAAGGAAAATTTAATTAAAAATAATAATATTTTATTAAATTTTCTGCTTTGGTGTTCTAAGCATTTTTCTATAAATAGGGTGCTTAGGTTAGAATTGAAAATTACACCAGAAACTAAAGATTTCTCTCAATATATTATCAAGCGTATTCTTGTGAGTATTTTGATACTTTGAGTGTTGCTTTATCTGATTTCCCTTCCTTGATTACTATATCCGATTATTCTAGTCGGAAATCTTGTCTTTTCGAGGTAAGGGATGTTAAATTTTTTTTGATATAAATGATATTATTTCTTTCAATATCATTATGCCGGAATATTGGTAAGATTTTTCTTGTGAAATTCTCGTCTTTTAGTGTCGGGGTTACTATTCACGTATACGGCACTATTCACGAATCACTGACTATTCACGTAAAAATTAAATTTTTATTTTTTCCAAAATATCTATTATGGATACTAGCTTTGATTGTATCCATGTTTTGATCATTCTTGAATTTTACTTCACTATGGTTATTTGTGAAGTATTTTTGAACTTAATTTGCTTAAAGTACTGAATCCTTATTATTTATTCTTTTGTTTCCTTTGGATTCGCTTTTTTTAAAATATTTTCATCATCCTTAGTCCTAAATGATGATATTCTTGAATATCTTTGGCACATAGTGCAAAGATGGTTGATTTTCTTATGAATATCTTTGTACGTGGTGCAAAGATGTCTGAGTATTGAGATGAACATGACCAATCGATGAATATCTTTGGCACTTAGTGCAAAGATGAATATTTGATTTATGATGTATATTGATTGATGTTACAGGAATAGAATATTGATGATGAATTTTTAAAATCATAGAAGATAGTAGATTTCATTCTCTACGTAACTCTTCTAATGAATTATTATTTCCGCTGCGAATATTGATTTAAAACTTGTTGTCTATTGTATTCTATCAGATTTTTCTCTGTTGAGGACTAACGATAATTTGTTCTATATTATCTTAGTCATAATATTTTTTACTGGGCTAGTTGAGCTCACCTTTTTCCTTTTTGTTTCATTTTTCTTCTCAGGAGGCGAGAATGTAGTGAGTACTAGTCGGGGTATGGAATGAAGGTTCTAGAAAGTCATTTTAGTAGTCCTCACTATTTTGTAAAATAATGTAACAATAATTGTAATGAGGACTTATTTGAGTGTTGATATTGTCTAGAAGATAATATTTGTTTTTAAACTCACAGTTTATGTATTGTCGTATTTTTCACGACAATTGTATTAATAAAGTTGTAGTTATTTTTGTACCATGTATTTGACGACTCAGAATGGGTGTTGTATACCTATTTTGGGGGCGTCACTCCAACGGTTGATTGTATTGTTATGAAATTTAACGTACGAAATTCACTCACATAAACATAAATAAAGAGATATAAAATATAGACACAAGAATTTACGTGGAAACCCAATTGGGAAAAAATCACGGAGAGAGAGAAATCCACTATAATAATATTGAGAGTACAAGTTGTGTATTTGTGTTGTATCTGTTGTGCTCTTTTTTTTCTTCGTAGCTGAATCCAATTAGGAGTAGGAGTCCTAATTAAACCTCCTTATCCCACTTATTAAACACAATCTTTCTTTAATAAGGACTCTCTCACTGTCAAAATAAATATATATTATGGGTCAACACCAAATCTAGCCCATTAAATAAATTAGGTTACACATTGGCTAGACCCAAATAATCACTCCAACATTGCCCCCAGTCTCCTCGGGATTTTTATCTTCGGGATTTTTATCCTCGGGATTTTTACCCTCGAAATTTATATCCTCGGGATTTCTATCCTCGGGATTTTATCCTTTTGGGAGTGTTATCCTTTCGGGAGATCAAAGCCTTTCCGAAGGATGTTTGGTGCTATTGCTGCTTGGTTCGCCGCCGAATCACGCTTTTGTCATTTTTAATCTCAGCTAACTCGAAGATTGGAAACCGTGCATCATGCATAGCTGTCGGCTGCCACTTTTATTGAAAAATAATTTCATGGGCATGTCCCTGTTTAATATGCCGAATAGTTTTAGAATCAGACAGAACCACATGATAAAATCCCTCGCAGATGAGCACATTGGCACAATGTATAAGAATTGAATCCTTTAATTTCCTTCAGTTTGTGGTTGATGATGAAACCGAAGCCGCCTTTAAAGCACTTCAATGATATAAAAGCTTAAACTTTTATCTCCGCGCTGGCTGAATTCTTTACTAGTGCAGTGACTCAGCACAAATTTATCATCACCTAGACCAAAGTGTTAATGTTTAGATTTTACATGCATCATGTGAATACTACTACTACATGCATAATATAAGAGAGAGAATATGTAAAGTTGTATCGATAATCAATTACGATCATGCTTCAATTGCTATTGGCATAATACATATATACACACGTACAAGTATATATTTAATTTAATAAAAAAGAATCACTTATCTCCTTCGCTGAATCGGTGATTTTAAATCGACACTAGAACAAGTGTCTTGGTTCCCACAGACGGCGCCAATGTTAACGCCAAGTTTCGCCGGCGCGTCCAATCACAAAATTCACGCGCTTGCACCTGCACAATAACAGATCACACACGAAGCTTGACGGCTTGTGCCGGCGAGGGATAGCTCTGGTGTGAGAATAAGTACAGGCCATTCACAAGGGTAACAATGGAGGCTTTAGTGTTTAGTGCTCTAAATATGTATTACCTATTTATCAAAACCCAAGCCTTGTATTTATAGTATTCTCACTACTCAAGAATCCACATCCGAGTCGGTTTAGGACTCCTAAATATGACAATTACCATTATTTGGGTCCAACACAATCTCCTTAAAAGGTGCAAGTGGAATCCGATCCAAACACAACCTTTGGAGTTTCCTTATTCAAATATGGTTAGGACTAGAATCCTTAACCATTTAAATTCCTTATGACTCCAGACTCTGTACGCGGGACAACCCACCATACAGGCCTAATCCAACCGAACTCAAATATATACTGGTCTGGGCTTTAGCCCAAACGACTCGAACACCCGACTCCGAACACCAGCAACCCGATGAGGACTCCGGCCCAGAGGACTCGGATGACCGAACCCGAACACCTTCTATAAGACCCCAACTTTTATGAATAAAGATGAATTTTCTATAAATATCATTTTTAAATATTAAGGTGTGAATTTGAAATAATGTTATAGTTGTGGGTAATATTTATAAATTTTACAAAGTAAGCAAGTTGTTATATTATATTCGATTGGTCGGGGAATATTCGTTTTAACAGGGAATATTCGTACGACGGCACAATCATTGGTGGACCCCATAACAAAATTATTGTCGGATTAAGGAAACGATAAAAATATCTTTTTATGAAAATAACGACGGAAGTTTTACTTAATTAATCGTTGAAACACCCAAAGGTTAAAAGTACAATGTCTGGCGTGGTTGCATAGTAGCACACGATATTGATTATTGATGCTTATGTGAGAAGTCACTTAGTTTTGTTCAATTATTGCTACAGTAATTGCTGCATAGTATCTCACGTTATTTGATTCAATTATTGTCGATATTTTATATATTAGTAATTCAATAATTGAGACAACAAAGTTATTAATATTATTATTTGCAATATAAACGATGTCTAGAAGTTCTATCAAGGAGAGGTTTGGTCACCTAATTGCGCACCAATAGGGAGAAATCCTTATTGGAAAGCCCCCTCTTTCCTTGGAACGAATTGGTCGATTAATATTGTGAATTATAATAATGATGATAAATGTTGTTAAAAATATTGAGGGGATTTTTTATGAAATATTGGATGTAAATTTTGCTTATTTTATGGACCCCCATTTACCCATTTTTCAAAATAATCGGTAGAATATTTTTTAATATAATAAGGTGGGCCCACATGTGGGGCCCATGTATGGAAAATGGGATGGCAGAGAATTGCAAATGTTGGTATTCACGGGTGGTCTAGCTTTGTTGTGTTGTATATATATATATATATATATATTTTTGGAATTGGGTGATCACGGGATTGCATTCCCGTGAATTTTGATAAAAGGCATGTGTTATATATATATAATATATATAATATTTTATTTAAAAGTTTTTGTTTTATTAGAATATTTTATTGCATAGTATCCTTTTCATTCTTCTATAAATAGAAGCTCATTCCTTCATTAATTCTTACGAATTCACTGAAACTCTAGAGAGAGAAAATTATAGAGAGAAAGAAGAAGAGAAGTCTGCTACCTCTCTTTTCTTATATTCAATTTCTTCTAAGGTAAGGGGTATTATTTCTTTCGTATTCATGAAGAGAACTTCTGTTATTCCATTCTTTATTATTCTGTTGGAATAACCTGTATATGTGGACTACCCTATACTTGGTAAAATTCTTCTGTTATTCTATTCTTTATTATTATGTTGGAATAACTTTATACATGCAAGTACCACATACATGGTCAAATTCTTACATTATTCCATTCTTTATTATTCATTTGGAACATCTTATCGTGCGTTTACACATGACTTCGGTTTCGTTATTTATTATTCTCGTTAGAACATCCCATGCATGCGTTTACGCATGACCGGTTCTCATTATTTATTATTACATTGGAATATCCTCATACGTGTGTTTACGCACGACCGGTTTTCGTTATTTATTATTACATTGGAATAACTTCGTCTATCTGGCCTATCGCTTTTTCGGGTGATTTCTTTTGTTATTTAATTCTTTATTATACTCAGTTGGTTAAAGTTTTGGCTTTTATACTCCATGAAATTAGTGGAATATCCTTGATATTTGCGCTTCATCCAGTATCTTTTCATGGAAATATTCTTCTGAGCATTCTTGAGTTTTACTCCACAAAGCAGTATCATGTTGATAATTTGGACGTTATTGGTGCATGGATAACTTAATTCTTTAACTTGTTTTATTGAATTCTTATATCATTGTCATCATCCTCATGTTTATATTATGTTAAAAGTCATCTGTGACCTGTAGTGCATAGATAGACTTGGTATGATTATGATCAGGGATTATTCGGTATAATCATGACCGTAATGTTACAAATGATGTGGTAAAAGTCCTCATTAGCCCGTAGTGCATTGATGGACGATTGTTGGCATGATCATGACCATTGATGAATACATCAATAATATCCTTGGCCCGTAGTGCGTGGATAATTTGTGGTTGTGATACTAATGAATATCCTCGTCAGTAGTGCGGGGATGATGTGGATTATTTATTAAACCGAGTCTCGGCCGATAAAAGTGATGAAAAACCTTTTAAATCATAAAAGATAGTAGATTTTATTCTCTACTTGACTCTTTTAATGGATTGCTTGTTCATTGCAGCTTAAACTTGATGTTTGTTATATTTTATCGGTTTAACATCTTTGTTGAAGGCTAACGATAATTTATTCGCATTATCTTAGTCATAATATTTCTTCTTTACTTGGCTAGTTGAGCTCACCCTTTTGCTTTTATTGTTCTCTTGAAATGATAACGTAGCAGGGACTAGTCGGGGAACGGAGTGACGGTCCAGATGATAACATTAGTAGTCCTCACTATTCTATGAAATAGTGTGATAATAAATGTATTAAGGACTTATTTTGAGTTTGAATACTGTCTAGAAGACAATATTTGTATTAAAACTCACAGCTCATGTTGTATATTTTAGATTGTATTTGTATTCTGTACCATGTTTTTGGTGACTCAGAATATGTGATGTATACCTATTTTGGGGGCGTCACACCTTTAACACCCAGGATGACTTCGGCCCAACGGGCCCAACGAACCCTTATGATGTCAGGCCTTCGACCCACATAGAGGTCGGTAAAACGCTCCCGAACATTGTCCCCCAGTCTCTTGTTATAATTTATTTATAATTAGAGACTTGAAAAGACATGGACTCGAAAAGCCATGACAATAAATGATGAGTTGTATGGGGAACCCAAACGGTTCTCTTCAATTTTTGAAACGCCACACGTTTCCCCAGGATCGGGTCCCACCTGCCATAAATAGCCGCCCTTGGATTTCGTGCCGTCTCACTATAAAAACCCCTATCCTTCTAACTCTATCACTTTTTGTGAGACCCCAAATTTTATGAATAAAGATTTAAATTTTCTCGAAATAGTTTTTTTAATATTATGGAGTAATTTGATATAATGTTATAGTCGTGGGTAATATTTATAAATTTTTCAAAGTACGCAAGATGTTATATTATATTCGATTGGTTGGTGAATATTCGTTTTAACAGGGAATATTCGTATGACGACACAATCATTGGTGGACCCCACAATGGAATTATTGTCGGATTGAGAAAACGACAAAAATATTTTTATGAAAATAACGGCGGAAGTTTTACCGTTAAAAATGTTGAACTACTCGGTAGTAAAAACACAGTAATACGCATGGTTGCATAGTAACACACGGTATTGATTATTGATGCTTACGTGAGAAGTCACTCGGTTTTGTTCAATTATTGCTATAGTAATTGTTGCATAGTATCTCACGTTATTTGATTCAATTATTGTCGATATTTTATATATTATTAAATCAATAATTGAGATAGACGAGTTATTAATATTATTATTTGTAATATTAACGATGTCTAGAAGTTACTGTCGAGGAGAGGTTTGGTCACCTAATTGCGGCATGATAGGGTGAAATCCTTATTGAAAAGCCCTCTTCTTTCACAGGAGCGACACAGTCGATTAATATTGTGAATTATAATAATGATGATAAATATTGTTAAATATATTGAGGTGTCTTTTTTTATGAAGTCACGGAAGTTTATATATATATATATTATATATATAAATTTTGTTTTATTAGTATTATTAATGTAATAAAATGTAAAAGCTTTTTATATAAAATGTAATACTTTTATAAAGTTATTTGTTTTATTAGACTATAAATAGAATATATTATATTCTATTATGCATAGTATTTTGCGTAGTAAAATCTTTTTATATAAAACAGAATACTTTTATAAAGTTATTTGTTTTATTAGACAATAATTAGAATATATTATATTTTATTATGCATAGTGTTTGCATAGTGTTTTGCATAGTAAAATCTTTTTATATAAAACAAAATACTTTTATAAAGTTATTTGTTTTATTAGACAATAATTAGAATATATTATATTTTATTATGCGTAGTGTTTTGCATAGTGCTGCGATAGTAAAATATTTTATATAAAATGTAATACTTTTATAAAGTTATTTGTTTTATTAAACAATAATTAAAATATATTATATTTTATTATGCATAGTATTTATAAAGCTGCGTAGTGTTTGCATAGTAAAATCTTTTTATATAAAATAGAATACTTTTATAAAGTTATTTATTTTATTAGACTATAAATAGAATATATTATATTTTATTTTATTAGAATATTTTATTAATACTACATAGTAAATCAATATGGACCGTCCGTTTAAAAGTACATCAATCTGGACCGTTCATGAATTAGTTACTATTCAATCCATTCTCCTATAAATAGAAGTTCATTCCTTCATTATTTATTACGAATTCACTGAAACTCTAGAGAGAGAAACTATAGAGAGAAAAAAAAAAGTATTCTGCTATTTCACTACTCCTATATCCAGTTTCTTCTAAGGTAAGGGGTATTATTTCTTTTGTATTCGTGAAGAAGAGAACTTCATTATTCCATTCTTTATTATTACATTAGAATAACTTTTATATCTGTGAGCTACCCTATACTTGGTAAAATTCTTACATTATTCCATTCTTTATTATTATGTTGGAATAACCTATCTATCTGCAATCTTTACATACATGGTGAAATTTTTACATTATTCCATTCTTTATTATTATGTTGGAATAACTTTGTCTACATCTGCATACCGCATATATGGTGAAATTCTTACATTATTCCATTCTTTATTATTATGTTGGAATAACTCAGTATATCTGCAATCTCGCATACATGATGAAATTATTCTACATTATTCCATTCTTTATTATTACATTTGGAATATCACATGCATCGTATCGTATTACGCATTTACACAGTTCCATTATTTATTATTCTTTTGGAATAACTTGTGCTGCATGCGATCTATCGCATGCCTAGTGAAGTCTTTTTGTTATTTCATTCTTTATTATTACGCTGGAATATCCCATCAATATCACGTGCGTTTGGACACAGTTCCATTATTTATTATTACATTGGAATAACCTTTTATGCATGCGATCTATCGCATGCATGGTGAATTATTACATTATTCCATTCTTTATTATTACATTAGAATAACTTTGTTTATGTGGATTACCAGATGCATGGTGAATGACCCTTCATATTCATTTCTTATTAAATTATGGAAATGATGCATACTCGTGGATTACTGCATGGCGCACGCGAAAATCCATTTGCGCTTTCATATATTCTATTATACTCGGTTGGTTAAAGCTTTGACTTCTATACTCCATGAAATTAGTGGAATATCCTTGATATTTAAACGCTTCATTCGATATCTTTTCATGGAAATATTTTTACGAGCATTATTGAATTTTACTCTACAAAAAGTAGTATCATGTTGATAATTTGGACGTTATTAGTTCCTGGATAAATTAATTCTTGAACTTGTTTTATTGAATTCTTATATCATTGTCATCATCCTCATGTTTATATTATGTTGAAAGTCATCTGTGGCCTTTAGTGCATAGATGGACTTGGTATGATTATGACCAAGGATTTATCGGTATAATCATGACCGTAATGTTACAAATGATGTGGTAAAAATCCTCATTGGCCCGTAGTACATTGATGAACAGTTGTTGGCATGATCATGACCATTGATGAATACACGAATATCCTTGGCCCGTAGTGCATGGACAATTTGTGGTTGTGATACTAATGAATATCATTGGCCGTAGTGTAGGGATGATGTGGATTATTTATTAAGCTGAGTCTCAGCGATAAAAGTGATGAAAAACCTTTTTAAATCATAAAAGATAGTAGATTTTATTCTCTACTTGACTCTTTTAATGGATTGCTTGTTCCGCTGCAGTTAAACTTGATGTTTGTTATATTTTATCAGTTTAACACTGTTGAAGGCTAACGATAATTTATTCAATATTATCTTAGTCATAATATTTCTTACTGGGCTAGATGAGCTCACCCTTTCTTTCACCGTTCTCTTGGAAATGAGAACGTGGCAAGGACTAGTCGAGGAGCGAGTGACGGTCCGAGATGATAGAATTAGTAGTCCTCACTATTCTGTTAAATAGTGTGATAATAAATGTAATGAGGACTCCTTTGAGTGTGGATATTATCCAGATGACAATATTCTTATTAAAACTCTCAATTTATGTTTTGTCGTATTTTTATACGACGTTTGTATAATTAAGTTATATTTGTATTTTGTACCATGTATCTGGTGACTCAAGATGGGTGATGTATACCTAATTTTGGGGGCGCCACAGTTGATATCAAAGCTTAGGGATATGATCCCTGGCTGAAATATGAGATAAGAACTAGGAGGGGAGAGACGAGAAATTCTTTCGCTAGTATGACTTACCTAAGTTTATTTGGTATTTAATTGGTCGGTCAGAGTATAGGGATAATATGTGATATGTTAATTAACCCTTGTTTTGTGGCAGTATTTGAAAATAACATCCGAGAATGTTGAGAACATCAATGGAGCACATGAGACCATTAAGTCTCCACAGATCAATAATCAGGATAATGTGCATCAGGAAGGCGACAATCCTCAGGCAAACAACAATACTGACAAGATGATGAACGATGGAATGTTCAGAGGCTTTATGCAATTCATGCAACATCAGGCAAGAGCGGCTCCTGTCCAAAATGCAGGTGGAAATAGTGGCAACTCTTGGACGGTCACCACTAAGCAGTTCAAGGAACTAGGACCACCAGAGTTTTTTGGAGAGCCAAAACCACTTAAGGCAGAGACGTGGATAAAGCAGATCTGCAAGATATTTGATGTCTTAGGATGCTCCGAGGAGCAAAAGGTTCCCTTTGCCACCTTCATGTTGCGAGCAGAGGCAGATTATTAGTGGGAATCTGTAAAGCGTACTCAACCTACCGCACTGAAGATGACTTGGGAGAAGTTCTAAGAATTGTTCAACGACAAGTACTTTCCTAAAAGTATTCATCACATGAAAGAGGTAGAGTTCATCAAGCTGGAGCAAAACAACATGACCGTGTCGCAGTACGAAGCCAAGTTTGCCGAGTTGTCCCGATTTGCGTCCCATTTGGTAGATAATGAGGAGAGAATGACACGAATGTTTCTAAGAGGTTTGAAACCCGAGATACGTCAATATCTTATCTCTCATAAACTGTGTTTATATTCAGATGTTGTTAATAGGGCTCAGTTATTGGAGTGTGATAATGAGTCAACCCATCCAAAAGAGAGCAGCCGACAAAATGATAATACCAGTGATAGCAGTCATCGAAGCTGTGACAATAAACGTGGAGGGAATCAACATGCCAGAAATGGTAACCACTTTAGTGAGAATCATGGCCAAAACAATAAGAATGGACATTTCAAGAAGAGGAGATTCAACAATGATGGAAAGACGTCAGCATCAGCACCCGTTGTTAAGGAAGGAGAACGACCACCTATTATATGCTTCAAATGTGGAGGGAGGGACACATCGGTCAAACTAGCGATGCCATCCAAAGCGTGCTACAATTATGGAAGAAGGGTCACCTAGCCCGATTTTGTCGTGCACCAAAGTCAAGTCCAATTTGGGATGGAGGCATCTAAGGTCAGTCCTGAGACAAAACAAAAGCCAGAGTTTAAGTGAGAGCGTTTATTGAGGAACCCAAACAAGGTTATTACGGGTAAGTTAATCATAAATTCTTGCGAAGTCTATACCTTATTAGATACCGGTTCTACCCATTCTTTTACCTCTCTTGCTTGCACTCAACGTTTAAATTTGACTCTAGAGAAGTTAGACTTTGACTTATTGGTTGAAACTTCATTAGTAAAAACCTTCGTTACCTCCACTGTTTATAAATATTGTTTGATTCAAATCGACACTTTAACGTTACCTGTCGATCTTATCTCTTTGAAAATACTTGTCTTTGATGTGATTTTAGGAATCGATTGGGTAACTACTCATCATGCTTTTTGTAAGGTTGTTAGCTTTCATATTCCTAACCAACCTGTTATGCGAATTCAAGCAACCAAACCACTAAAGTAATTCATTGTCATATCAATCCATAAGTAAAGAGGCCCGATCCTTTCGTTGTTGACCTCCTTATGTGGAATGCACCGAAGCCAGACTTTCTGTAGGCGACGTCGTGAATGACGATGGCAAGTTGATAGGTATCAATGTGACGTGTTATCCAAGTCTTGGATGAGGGTCATAGTTTTGAATGATATTTTTATTGTTAATAAATTTCTTGACGCATTCCTGAAGACTTCTTGGCCTACCCAGAGCGTGAAATTGAATTTTGTATTGATCCCAATACAAAACCCATTTCTAAAACACTTAAATATTTCTTCAACCAAAATGAGCGAATAATGCGCCAAAGACGTTGGCTCGAGCTGTTGAAGATTACGATCATACCATTCAATATCATTGTGGAAGAGAGAACGCGGTAATTAACGAGTTGAGTAGAAGATCGTATGCGTTTACGAGTGCGACGTTGTTAACACAAAAACCCATTTCGTATAACTTACAAATGATGAAGATAGAGTTAAAGACTCTAGGGATCCACGTGAAGATAACAAATATACTATTAGAATTGACTTTAATCGATAAAGTTAAAGCCGCTCAAGCTACATACTCAGAGCTGATGAATGTGAAGAAGAAGGTTCAAGAGGGCGTTATTCTAGAAGCAAGAATCGATTAAGAGAGAAAATCTCAACCCTCGAATTTATTGGCCCATTTGAAATCCTTGATCGAGTAGGAACTGTGGCCTATAGACTCGTTTTACCGCCAAGTATGTCGCGTGTTCATAATATTTTTTATGTATCGATGTTATGTAAATATGTGGACGACCCGAACCACATTATTGAATTAGAACTAGACGAGATAACAGAAGATTTAACGTATGAGGAGATACATGTTAAAATCTTGGATAAGAAGGATCATATTAAACACTCAAGGGTTATACCTCAAGAGTTAGAATTTGAAATGAAGTCAAGTTATCCTTACCTCTTCGGCATACCAGGTACGTACGTAAATTTCGAGGGCGAAATTTCATAAGGAGGGGAGATTGTGAGACCCCAAATTTTATGATTAAAGATTTAAATTTTCTCAAAATATTTTTTTTAATATTATGGAGTAAATTTGATATAATGTTATAGTCGTGGGTAATATTTATAAATTTTGCAAAGTACGCAAGTTGTTATATAATATTCGATTGGTGGGGAATATTCATTTTAACGGGGGAATATTAAATGCACGACACCATCATTAGTGGACCCCACAAATGTAATTATTGTTGGATTGAGAAAACGACAAAAATATTTTTATGAAAATAACGGCGGAAGTTTTACCGTTAAAAGCATTGAACTACTCGGTAGTAAAAGTACAATGAATGTCTGGCGTGATTGCATAGTAGCACACGGTATTGATTATTGATGCTTACGTGAGAAGTCACTCGGTTTTGTTCAATTATTGCTACAAAGATAATTGTTGCATAGTATCTCACATTATTTGATTCAATTATTGCGATATTTTATATATTATTAAATCAATAATTGAGATGACAGAGTTATTAATATTATTATTTGCAATATTAACGATGTATTAGAAGTTACGCGAGGAGAGGTTTGGTCACCTAATTGCGCGCCAATAGGGAGAAATCCTTATTGGAAAGCCCCTCTTTCCTGGGAATGACCTGGTCGATTAATATTATGAATTATAATAATGATGATAAATGTTGTTAAATATATTGAGGTGTCTTTTTATGAAGTTACGAAAGTTTATATATATATTATATATATAAATTTTATTTTATTAAATTATTAATGTAATAAAATAGAAAAACTTTTTATATAAAATAGAATACTTTTATAAAGTTATTTATTTTATTAGACTATAAATAGAATATATTATATTCTATTATGCATAGTATTTTTGCGTAGTAAAATCTTTTATATAAAAATGAATACTTTTATAAAGTTATTTATTTTATTAGACAATAATTAGAATATATTATATTTTATTATGCATAGTGTTTGTATATAGTGTTTTGCATAGTAAAATCTTTTTTATATAAAATGAATACTTTTATAAAGTTATTTGTTTTATTAGACAAATAATTAGAATATATTATATTTTATTATGCATAGTGTTTGCATAGTGCTGCGTAGTAAAATCTTTTTATATAAAATGTAATACTTTTATAAAGTTATTTGTTTTATTAGATAATAATTAGAATATATTATATTTTATTATGCATAGTATTTGCATAAATGCTGCATAGTATTTGTATAGTAAAATCTTTTTATATAAAACAGAATACTTTTATAAAGTTATTTGTTTTATTAGACTATAAATAGAATATATTATATTTTATTTAAAAATTTTGTTTTATTAGAATATTTTATTAATACTGCATAGTAAATCAATATGGACCGTCTGTTTAAAAGTAAATCAATCTGGACCGTTCATGAATTAGTTACTATTCAGTCCATTCTCCTATAAATAGAAGCTCATTCCTTCATTATTTCTTACGAATTCACTAAAACTCTAGAGAGAAACTATATAGAGAAAGAAAAAAAGTATTCTGCTACTTCACTACTCTTATATCCAATTTCTTCTAAGGTAAGGGGTATTATTTCTTTCGTATTTGTGAAGAGAACTTCTGTTATTCCATTCTTTATTATTCTGTTGGAATAATTTGTATACGCGGGCTACCTTATACTTGGTAAAATTCTTCTGTTATTCCATTATTTATTATTATGTTGGAATAAACTGTCTATGCGAAGTACTGCATACATGGTGAAATTTTTCTGTTATTCCATTCTTTATTATTATGTTGGAATAACCTGTATATGCGAAGTACCGCATACATGGTGAAATTGCTCGTTATTCGATTCTTTATTATCCTGTTTGGAATATCCGATTAATGCGTATTACGCATTTACTTGGTTCCATTATTTATTATTCATTGGAATAACTCGTCATGCGATTACTATAGCATGCCCGGTGAAGTCTTTTGTTATTTCATTCTTTATTATTATGTTGAATATCCTCATGCGTGCGTTTACGCATGACACGTTCCATTATTTATTATTCTCATGGAATAACTCACATGCATGCGGTTACTATCGCATGCATGGTGAATTATTCTGTTATTTCATTCTTTATTATTCTGTTGGAATAACCTGTCTATGTGGATTACCACATTCATGGTGAATGACCCTTCGTATTCATTTCTTATTAAATTGTGGAAATGATCTGTCTACGTGGATTACCGCATGGCGGGCGAAAATCCATTTGCAGTTTCATATATTCTGTTATACTCAGTTGGTTAAAGCTTTGACTTCTATACTCCATGAAATTAGTGGAATATCCTTGATATTTGCGCTTCATCCAGTGTCTTTTCATGGAAATATTCTTCTGAGCATTCTTGAATTTTACTCTACAAAAGAGTATCATGTTGACAATTTGGACGTTATTAGTTCCTGGATAAATTAATTCTTGAACTTGTTTTTATTGAATTCTTATATCATTGTCATCATCCTCATGTTTATATTATGTTGAAAGTCATCTGTGGCCTGTAGTGCATAGATGGACTTGGTATGATTATGACAAGGGATTAATCGGTATAATCCTGACCGTAATGTTACAAATGATGTGGTAAAAGTCCTCATTGGCCCGTAGTGCATTGATGGACAGTTGTTGGCATGATCATGACCATAGATGAATACACGAATATCCTTGGCCCGTAGTGCATGGAAAATTTGTGGTTGTGATACTAATGAATATCCTTGGTCGTAGTGCAGGGATGATGTGGATTATTTATTAAGCTGAGTCTCAGCGATAAAAGTGATGAAAAACCTTTTTAAAACATAAAAGATAGTAGATTTTATTCTCTACTTGACTATTTTAATGGATTGCTTGTTCCGCTGCAATTAAACATGATGTTTGTTATATTTTATCAGTTTAACATTGTTGAAGACTAATGATAATTTATTCTACATTATCTTAGTCATAATATTTCTTATTGGGCTAGTTGAGCTCACCCCTTTCTTTCACTGTTCTCTTTAGGAAATGAGAACGTAGCCGGGACTAGTCGGGGAATGGAGTGACGGTCAAGATGATAGTATTAATAGTCCTCACTATTCTCTTAAATAGTGTGACAATAAATATAATGAGGACTCCTTTGAGTGTGGATGTTGGAAGAATGCATATTATGATTTGATGTTTAAAGTAAATGCTCATGATTATGTGTAAAGTCCTTCGAGGAATATATGTACAAGGACTTAGTGATAGATCAAAATTGTTAGGTTGATTTTAGCCTTTAATGTTCACTTGTATAGATAAAGAGATCAAATATGTTAGGTTGATCTATGGATAGAAAGAAATAGATAGGCTTTGTAGAGAATCGTAGTCTATCTGGCTGATCAACAGAATGTAGAATCTAAGGCAGGATCGTAGTGCTGAAATGATCGTAGTGTATCTGCCTTGAAGGGCCTCTTCAGGAAATCGTAGAGTGGTCCAGACGTTTGCTGAAGCTAACTCAGAGATCATAGTGTGCTCTCGGAAACGCAGAGGCTGCAAGACGAGCAAGTGAAGATCGTAGTGTTAAAAGATCGTAGTGTGCAAATCTTTGTGAGAAATCGTAGTGATCTCTTAAGAACAAGCACCAATATGACAAGACACTACGATATGGATAGTAGAGTGTCATCTGCCTTGTGTCAGAAATATCAAGCCCTATCGTTCATTTGAAGATAGACTCCAACAAATATGGAATGGGTTTTGAACGTTGAAGCTCTCACCAGTCCCAACGGTACAAAAGATATCCTTAGTATTGATCAAAAGAAACGTATTCAAGAAGCTAAGAAAAGGACCATTGGGCAGAGGAAAACACCTTTTGAGGTGTTAGGTGAGAAAGCGAGTGTCTTTGTGTCGGTGGGCGAGTGCAATTCAGAAGATGTGCAGAAAAGTCTCCATCAAAGCTCAGAAATGTCAAACGCATTTAATGGCTCATCAGATGAATTCAACGGATAGATATCAAGATCACATATATACAGATCAAAGACAGATGAGAAGATAGGCAAGCATTGAAAAAAAACGCACAAGAAAACTCAACGCTCAACTCTACGATCTGAGAAAAAGAGGAAGCTTGCTCACCCACTCGGTTCTTCAACAAGTGCTTAATAAAGAATCGAGTAGCATCAATCACGATCTAAACAACATTTTAATCAACTGAAGTAAGAGAACCAAGTCAGTAGGACTTGAAGAGTTCTAAGTGAACTGTGAGAAACCAAGTCTGCTGGACTTGAAGAGTTCAAGAGTGAACTAAGAAATACCTAGACTGCTGGTCTAGAAGGAATCTGTGAGATTCAAGAAGTGTAACATACATCCTTAGTGGATTTTCTACTCAAGGAGTAGAAGAGTGGATTAGGAGCTTTAAGTGGTCTGAACCACTTAAAATTGCCGTGTTCATTATAATTGCTATAACTGCTATACCTGCTATAACTGTCTCACTCTCATTAACTCAAGATATCTAACAGAAGGTTTATTAAATACTCTTTTCGCTGTGCATTGATTATCATCAATATAAATTAGTTAAAAGAAAAAGTTTTAAATATCTATTCAACCCCCCTTCTAGATATCTATCGTGCCTTCGGGAACTAACAATTGGTATCAGAGCAGGTTCTATAATACAGTCTATAAAGCTTGAGTAGATCCAATGGCACACTTACCAAGTGAATCAAAGACTGGAGGAGGCAACGCAAGCCACCTATGTACAACAAAGATAAATTTGCTAACTGGAAGGTTAGGATGCAAGCTTACATGGATTTAATAGATGAAGATCTATTTAAAACTGTTCAGAATGGGCCCTATGTTCCTACAAAGCTTGCACCAACTACAGATGACCCAGACAGAGTATAGATTAAGTTCAAAGGAGAATGGACAGAGAACGAGAAGAGAGTTGTCCAACTTGACAAAAAGGCCAAGAACATCTTATTTCAATCATTAGAAGATGATCTATTTGAAAATGTGGTCAACTGCAAAACAGCAAAGGAGGTTTGGGAAGCACTACTCATTATGAATGAAGGAACAGAAGAAGTCAGAGAAAACAAATAATCTCTCTTGACTCAACAATATGAGATGTTTGCCCATGTTCAAGGAGAGAACGTCACTGCTAATACAAGAGATTCAATATTCTGCTCAATCCTCTACGAGCCTATGGAAAGATCTATCCAAATAAAGATCTGATCATAAAGTTCATGAGAGCCTTACCAAGCATGTGGGATGCCAAAACCACTTCCATTAGAGAATCAAAGAATCTACATGAAATGACTGTTCAACAGTTATATGGCAACCTCCTCACGTAAGAACTGGAGCTGACACAACATGAAACGTTATCTGAAGGAAGAAAGAAGGACAAAGGTGTTGCTCTCAAAGTAACTGAAAACACCTCCAAAATCAACACTGAAGCTGATTCTGACTACGATGAAGATGTTGATGAGGACTTTACAATGCTGGTTAAAAGACTAAGAAGATTTATGAGACAAGGCAGAACCAGCAAACCAAAGAAAGTTGGCAACTACAGCAGCCAGGAGCAAATGAATGACCTATGCTATAACTGCAAGAAACCTGGTCACTTCATTGCCAACTGCAACAAACCTCTAGAGAAGAACTCAAAAAGAAGACACATGCAAAGAAGGAATACAAAAGCAACAAAAGGCCAATAAAGAAAGACAAAGATCTTGTAGCTGGAGGATCGTGGAGTGACTCAGACAATGACTCGACTCCTGAATTTGGAGATGATGAAGATCCTCAAACAGTAAATCTCTGCTTAATGGCCAAAAACGCAAGGGACAAACAGAACCCCAACATACATGAAGTAAGTATCGATGAGGTATTTGACTTTAACTCTCCTGATGCAGATATTGATGATCTTAGAACTGCATTACATGGCATAACATCTGATCTACACCAATACATGAAGTGGTTTAGAGTTCTGTCTAAGGATTATTCACTTCTTCAGAAGGAGAAAGAAAAGGTTCAAGAAGAACTGAAACAAATTTCTTCTCGATTTCTAATTCTTTCTTTGAGCTTGAAGCTGAGAATAAGCTCTTCAGACAAACAAATGAGCTCAGTACAAAAAGAGAGTCTAGTCTAACCTCAAAAATTGAGGATCTAGAAAAGACTATCTCTACATGGAATAAATCTTCTTCATCCATGAACTCTTTAATCTCTAATCAGTGAAGCGTCTTTGATAGAACAGGGCTAGGCTTTGGGGGATCTACCTCAGAGTCATGTGTGGAAAAAGTAAAGGATGTTAACACTAGTAATGCCTCAGGTTTTAGTAGAGGCATTATATTTGTGAAATCCTCACAGAGGGGTGAGTCTGTCAAACCCTGCTCTACTGATTCAATCCATATTCCTAGGAGCAAGGGATCTCATGTTGGTCTAGGTTTCAGAAAAGAGAAGAGTAACCTAGTTCCTACTTACCAACCTCGAAGGATCGTAGAGTTCAACGAGATTAACTCGACGAACCAACCTGGAAGGTACAGTAGAAGTAGGACATACTCTTCACAAACCATGAAATATGAGAACACATGGAAGAAGGAATATCAGCCCAACAGGAGGATGACCAATATCCCACATAAGTCCAAATGGAGGAAGAGCTCTCTCACACACACAAACATGCATCATATCAAATGTTTTGTGTGCTACACTACTGGTCACAAGGCTTCAAAATGTTACTACAATATGAGACCCAAAATCAAGCAGATTTGGGTCCCCAAGGGCACTAACAATGTAGGACCCTTGCAAGTATGGGTACTAAAATGAAGGCTTAATATTTTTTCAGGAAAAGAACTCCACGATCACAACCTGGTACTTGGACAGTGGATGCTCAAGGCACATGACAGGGAACAAAGCCCTTCTGTCTAACTACATAGAGAAGGAGGGCCTCTTGGTCATCTTTGGAGATAATGGCTAATGCAAGACAAGAGGCTATGGCTCAGTAGGAAATGGTGCAGTATCCTTTTGAAAGTAGTATGCACACAAGCCAATCATGTTTGATGATAAAGAATATACTTTGTAACAATCTTATTCATTTATTAATAAAAAGTATTAATTTATTAAAGGCTTTTAATTATCTACATGATGCTGTTTTATAATATGTGATAAACCCATAGTTTTAAGCAATGCTTTTAGAATAATGATGATGATCATTCTAATGAGATCTAAATTCTTAGAAAGCTTAAAAACTAAAATAGTTCCCAATCATTGGATTACTAAATTGGGGATTAGTGAATCCGGATAGATTGGTACATACGTTAACTTGCTCATTGGATGAGGATGATTGATCTCATGATCATTTGTGTGGAGACACTAAAACAAGTATGTAGGTGCTTATTAGAGAATAAGTTCATTTGAACGTTGGCTCGCTAAGGAATACCTAATGGAGTTTTATTTGCTGTCGATAGGAATTCTGTAGTGATAGTAGTACAAGTAATCCTTGGACTTGAGATCATCATAGTATCTTGTGTATGATGAGTTATACTTTGACTTATTCCTTAAGACCCTTAGGGTATATCAAAGGGTATGCTTGGGTATAATAAGTTGTACATGGAGATAATGTATGATCAATAAAGAATCTACCACTTCTAATAAAAGAAGAGAATGTCCTATGTGATTCGATAAATGACAACCCAAAGAGTCCTTGGCGAAAGCGTAAATGAAATTAGAAAGGAGTTTCTAATTTGCATTATTTGAGTTGTGCATTTAAGGATCGAAATACATATAATTAAATAAAATAAGACTTGACAAGAATTCCATGTCTTATATTTAATTGGGACATTGTATGGTGGAAGGATTGAATTGTACGGTAACTATTTACTCAAAGGTTCTTTAATGATTAATGTTGAAATCTATATTATCCGGAAAGTCGTTGATCGCTAGGGAGGCTTATCCTGTTGTAGAATAAATATTATTTAAATAAATTAATTGTTTAATTTATTTATTTAAATAAGATTAGAATTGTTCTAATTGATTTATTCACAACCTATTTTAATATGGAGAACCTAAAGGGTCACACAATAAAAGGAAGAATAATTATTTAAGAAGTTAATGACATAATCGTAATAATATGTTATGTATATTTAATTTAATCTATGGTGATAGAATAAATTAAATAACTTAATATTTATTATTTAATATTTTAGAAATATTAAATATAAATGGGATCCTTATTCTCACTAGCAAATCTTTAATTAGATTTTGCTTAAACTATATAAGTGAGGGTAATATTGTTTGAAGAAAATAGTGGGAGATACCAATTTAAAACAAGACCTAATTTATTTTGGTAATTAATAAAAGAATGTATGTTAAAATGTTGTTAATTACAAATTCATTTACGAAATTTTACAATGTCTAAAATTACTATCATCTGCGAAACATATTAGATGTTATTTAATCTGAATCAATTAAAACGGATTGGTTAAGGAATTTGAGAATAGTTCTCATAGTTGAAAAGCTATCTTATGTCCTTAATACGCCTATCCCCTCGCAATGGTTGCGCATAATGCCTCTGAGGAAGAGATTGCTACTTTTAGAAAGTGGCAAGATAATGCACGATTAGCTCAATGCATCATGCTCGCATCTATGAGTAACGAGCTTGTCCACAAGACGATACTATGGATGCTTTCTTACTATATTCCCGCACATCAAGTAGTTGATGGTGAGGAAAGTGGGGCTGATAGATATCGATATCTAAGGATCTCTTCCGATCTAGAATGACCGATGACACTACAAAGATGCATATAAAAGTCCTTAACATTATTAATTTGATTGATCAATTAGACAACGAGTTTTGTCATGGATGGAGAGTTGAGCCAAGATTTAATCTTGCACTCACTCCCGACTCCTTTCACAATTGTTGTGAATTTTCATATAAACAAGCTAGATATCGCCTCATTTGATTTGCTTAACATGTTGAAAAATGTTGAGAGTCACTTTCCAACCAAGAAAGACCAAGTCTTACTGGTAGGGGCCAAAGGATCTTCTGAAAAGAAGAAAGATTCAAAGAAGGTAAATGAAAAGGGAAAAACAAAGGATAATAAGAACAAAACTGATACGGATAGCAAAGGAGTTTGCTTCCACTGCAATAAGCATGGACAATGGAAAGAAACTGCGAGAAGCATCTTGCAGAGGCTAACCAAAGAAGCTTAGTGAAGTTTCGGTTACAATACAGTTTTTGTTCATGATTGAAATAATTTTTCTTTAAGTCAAGGTTCTACTTGGGTATTGGATACCGACTTTGGTTATCATAAATATAGATTTATGAAGGGACCAAGCAGAAGTAGAAAGCTAAACAAATATAAGTAATCCTATGTGCGGGCAATGTAGCTAAGGTTGCCATATTAGCCATAGAAACTTATAGTTTAGCAATGCCTACGGGCAAATCTATTAAGTCAATAAGTTGTTATTGTATTCCAATTCTTGTTAGAAACATTATTTCCTTTTATTATTGGACAATAAAATTTTTGGTATTATAATTAAGAACAATTGTTGTTCTATTTATAATAATAATGTTTTGTATAGAACTGGAATATTACTTAATAAATTTTGTATACTTGACTTACATGAAAATAATTTTGCATATTGAATAAATTAGTATAAGAAAAGGAGATGATCATTCAAAGAGTTGAATGTATGTATTTGAAGAAATACAAGTGTGAATTATTTGAAAGGTTCAAAAATCCAGAAGTGAAACAAATTGACAAAGTATTAAGATTCTTTGATTAGATCAAGGAATAAATACTTGTGCAATAAGTTTCTAGATCATCTCAAATAGTTTTCTCATAATGGACACATCCTGATATGCAATAATTGATTGATGTATCTGAATGAAAAATCGTACCTTGTTGGACATGGTGCGGTCCATAATGATTTTACCGACATTCCAAAGATCCTTCGGGATAATGTCCTAGAAATGGTACGACATATCTACGAAAATGGTAACCTCAAAATCCTACCCCAAGACTCCATAAAAGTTATGGACAGGGAGGATTCCTAATCTTAAGTATGTTAAGATAAGGGGTTGTCCAACTTATGTGAAAAGGTTTCAAAAGGATAAGCTTGGGACAAGATTTGACAAGTGTAGATTTATGGGACATCCTAAAGTAAGTTTAGGGTATATGCTCTATAATCCTACTTAGCAAAAGGTGTTTGTTATGAACACACTACCTTCTAAGATAAAGGTATTTATCATTGAAGGGCTAGTGGGAGGATAATAGATCTTGAAGAGTTTAAGAACCACAAAACACTATAAAGTCAAATAAGAGGAACTCAGAGATGTAACCTATTGTACCCATTACCAAATAGTAAATGCGAATAGTACAATCAAGATACACTGGAGGTATGGATTCATCATAGATGATGATGATGAGGTACGCATCATAGAAGATGATGATCCAGAGTTACATATGATGAAGTAAGAGTTCTAGTGTGTACAAAAGGGTCAGTGGGAGCGTTATGACATTTCTAGTATTATATATTGATATACTACGGATAAGGAATAACATGCCAATGCTACAATCAGTAATGATAAAGTTGTCTAAACATTCCTCCATGAATGGTTTGGGAAGAGTATCTTAATTGGGGATAAAATCTATATAGATAGATACAAGAGGATGCTCGACTTAACCCAAGGAACGTATATCATTTGATGCTAAAGTCGTTTAGCATGACAAACTCCAAGAGATGTCTCATGTCGATGAGCCATGGAGTGTATCTCTCTTAATAGTCCCCATAGACTCCAAATAAGAGAGATTGCATGAGTGACAATCATGTATGCAATGAAATGTACGAGACCTGATGTTGATCAGTCATATTCTAGAGAAGATCACTGTAAGACAGTGAAAAACATCTTAAAGTTCTTAACCGGCACTAAGGATGTGAGCATACATGGTGGGTCCGAATTAAAACTAGAGGGCTTTACTGACTCAAGTTTTTCGATGACGAAGACGAGATCCAAAATCCACTTTAAGGTAAAGTGTTACCTTGAACAAGTTGGTGCGTTGAATTGAAAGGTTCCAAACAAAGAAGAGTTCTTTGGTTTAGTGATAAAGACAAAGTAAATAGCTATAAATGAAGTCGCAAGTTGATTGTTTGGATTAAAAGTTCATTACTGAAACTAGGAATGCTTCCCAAGTCTCATCTTGGATCTAAACATGTGTTGTGGCACTTTCATTTGATTATTAGAATCATTGAAAGATGAGAAATCACTATAGAGATGGTGGACTCTCAAGAACAACATTACATATCCATTAACTAAAGCTTATCCAACAATGAGGATAATCGCCACTTAGAGAAGAAGAGTATAAGATACCATGACGATTGGCTTTAGTGCAAGTGGGAGATTGAAAGTAGTATGCACACAAGCCAATCATGTTTGATGATAAAGCATATACTTTGTAACAATCTTATTCATTTATTAATAAAAAGTATTAATTTATTAAAGGCTTTTAATTATCTACATGATGCTGTTTTATAATATGTGATAAACCCATAGTTTTAAGCAATGCTTTTAGAATAATGATGATGATCATTCTAATGAGATCTAAATTCTTAGAAAGCTTAAAAACTAAAATTGTTCCCAATCATTGGATTACTAAATTGGGGATTAGTGAATCCGGATAGATTGGTACATACGTTGCTTGCTCATTGGATGAGGATGATTGATCTCATGATCATTTGTGTGGAGACACTAAAGCAAGTATGTAGGTGCTTATTAGAGAATAAGTTCACTGAACGTGGCTCGCTAAGGAATACCTAATGGAGTTTTATTTGCTGTCAATAGGAATTCCCTGTAGTGATAGTAGTACAAGTAATCCTTGGACTTGAGATCATCATAGTATCTTGTGTATGATGAGTTATACTTTGACTTATTCCTTAAGACCCTTAGGGTATATCAAAGGGTATGCTTGGGTATAATAAGTTGTACATGGAGATAATGTATGATCAATAAAGAATCTACCACTTCTAATAAAAGAAGAGAAATGTCCTATGTGATTCGATAAATGACAACCCAGTAGTCCTTGGCCAAGGCAGAATGAAATTAGAAAGGAGTTTCTAATTTGCATTATTTGAGTTGTGCATTTAAGGATCGAAATACATATAATTAAATAAAATAAGACTTGACAGTAATTCCATGTCTTATATTTAATTGGGACATTGTATGGTGGAAGGATTGAATTGTATGGTAACTATTTACTCAAAGGTTCTTTAATGATTAATGTTGAAATCTATATTATCTGGAAAGTCGCTGATCGCTAGGAGAGGCTTATCCTATTGTAGAATAAATATTATTTAAATAAATTAATTGTTTAATTTATTTATTTAAATAAGATTAGAATTGTTCTAATTGATTTATTCACAACCTAGGTTTAATATGGAGAACCTAAAGGGTCACACAATAAAAGGAAGAATAATTATTTAAGAAGTTAATGGCATAATCGTAATAATATAGTAAGTATATTTAATTTAATCTATGGTGATAGAATAAATTAAATAGCTTAATATTTATTATTTAATATTTTAGAAATATTAAATATAAATTAATAAGAGGAGTCTTATTAATATTATTACAATTATTATTATTTTAATTTCTAAAATAGTTTAGGAATTAATTTAATATAAGTACTCTCATTTATTCCTAATTGGATTAGGAAGGAAAATTAATTAAAAGAGTTTAATTAATTATCCCTAATAAGATTAGGGAGCCTAATTAATTAAAAGAATTTAATTAATTAAATAAAACCCAATTTCTTAATTGTTAAGGAGGGTTGCCCACATCAATAAATAAGAGGAGTCTTATTATGGGTGGAATGGGTTGTTGACTTTTACAACGTAATAATTCCAAGTTGTTGGGAGTACACCTTTTCTATAGAGATAGAAAAACTAGGGTTTAGCCAACCAACCCCTTCTTCTTGAATTTTCTTCTTCCTCGGTGGATCACCTCTGTGAGGCCAAACATTTGGGTGGCTAACGTTGATCAAAGGAAGGAACCAAACCCGGTGGATTCAAGATTGAACGCGAAAGGATTTGGAGGTGAACTTGTACCTGAGGAAGCTCGATCTTCAAGGGTATGATTTATTCTTTATCTTTTCGTTTAATTAATAATTGTGCATAAAGGGTGATCCGGATATATGGTTTGTAAATTTTTTAAACTCTGATTTTACCACGCTTCCGCTTAATTTTTATGCAATTTGATTGCTTCTTGAATAATACAAACCTAACACCTTTAGCAAAATGGCCTATGTGGAAGGACTACAACACAACCTTCTAAGCATTAGCCAACTCTGCGACAAGGGTCATCAAGTAACTTTCCTCAACAACCAATGTCAAGTCTGAGACCTGAAGACATCTGCAGTAAAGCTAACCGGGACAAGAGAAGGAAATGTCTACACAGTAAATCTTGGACAACTATGCTCAGATGAGACAATATGCTTTCTGGCTAAAGCATTTGAAGAAATGAGCTGGCTATGGCATCGAAGATTATCTCATCTCAACTTCAAAAGTATGTCCAAATTAGCTTCAAAAGATCTAGTTGCAGGCCTACCTAAGCTCAACTTCGTTAAAGAAAGGCCTTGCAATGCCTGTCAACTTGGGAAGCAGACCAGAAGCACATTCAAGAGCAAAACTATCAACTCAATTGACAAACCTCTACAGCTGCTACACATGGATCTGTTTGGACCAATTCCAACAACAAGCCTTGGAGGAAAGAGATACTCTCTGGTTGTAGTCGATGACTTCACCAGATTTACATGGGTGTTCTTTCTAACCTCAAAAGATGAGACAAGCTCCCAGCTGATCAAAATGTTCAAGCTTGTGATGAATGAGAAGGGAGAGAAGATCAAGGTTATAAGGAGTGATCATGGTAGAGAATTTGACTTCTCAGAAATGGACCAATTCTGCTCTGACAATGGCATCAGTCACAACTTCTCAGCTCCACGAACTATTCAACAAAATGGAGTTGCTGAAAGAAAGAATAGAACATTAATAGAGGTTGGAAGGACTCTACTAGCAGTAGCTCATTTGCCGGAGTACTTCTGGGTAGAAGCAGTCAACACTGCATGTTATACTCAGAACAGATCACTCATATACTCTACGATTAAGAATACTCCCTATGAACTGTGGAAAGGAAGAAAACCTAATGTCAACTATTTTCATATCTTTGGGTGTGCATGCTACATTCTCAATAATGGAAAGCAATACTTGACAAAGTTTCAACCAAAATCAAATGAAGGAATCTTTTTTGGATATGCCACAGACAGTAAGGCATACAGAGTATTCAACAAGAAGACACTAAGTGTTGAAGTCTCGATTCACATCATCTTTGATGAAACAGACTTAGACAAAACAATGCCTCAAGACACTGCGACTAATAGTTCAGACACTACGAACGAGGTCGTCGAGCCCAATACTACGATCATAGTGCCTGATAATGAAATTGTTGAGCAAGAGAATGAGATCGTAGAGAGGCCTATGCCAGACAATGAACCTCCACATCAAGAAGAAGAAATAGATCTTGAAGATCTGAGACAAAAAGGCATAAGAACTGATGTCCCAACAGGAAGCAGATATGCAAGAGATCACACTCAAGATCTAATCATTGAAGATGTAAATGCAAGAGTCAAAACCAGAGCTGCTACTCAAAATGAATGCTTTTATCTAAGCTTCCTATCTCAAATAGAACCAAAGAAGATAGAGGATGCTATGGAAGACTCCAGCTGGATAGAGGCCATGCAAGAAGAACTTAATCAGTTCGAAAGAAGTAAAGTATGGAGATTGGTTCCAAGACCGAAGAATCATCCTGTAATTGGAACCAAGTGGGTTTACAGAAATAAGATGGATGAAGATGGAGTCATCACCAGAAATAAGGCAAGACTAGTGGCCAAGGCCTACTCTCAGGAAGAAGGCATTGATTACGATGAGACATTTGCACCTGTTGCCAGACTAGAAACCATCAGAATATTCCTTGCCTTTGCTGCTCACATGAAGTTCAAAGTCTTCCAAATGGATGTCAAAAGTGCATTCTTGAATGGTGAAATTCAAGAAGAAATCTATGTAGAGCAGCCTCCAGGTTTCATCAATCCACCTCTTTCTAATTATGTCTTTAGATTAGACAAAGCCTTATATGGTCTTAAACAAGCACCTAGAGCGTGGTATGAAACACTGAATAACTTTCTTATTGAAAATGGGTTCACTAGAGATAGAGTAGATCCCACACTATTCCTTAAAAAGCATAAAGATAAAGTCCAATTAGTTCAAATCTATGTTGATGATATTATATTTGGTTCTACTGATGAAAAGTTATGCAAGAGATTCTCCAAGCTTATGCAGAGGAAATTCAAAATGAGCATGATGGGTGAGCTAAACTTCTTTCTTGGACTACCAGTAAAGCAGACTGATGAAGGAATTTTTATAAACCAAGCCAAATACATTAAAGACTTACTCAAGAAGTATGGCATGGAATCAGCTTCTCCCATGAAAACCCCAATTGCTTCTGCAACCAAGCTTGACAAAGATGAAAAAGGTAAAAGTATTGATATAACTCAATACAAAGGTATGATAGGCTCTCTTTTATATCTTATTGCCAGTAGATCAGATATAATGTTTGCAACATGCATCTGTGCTAGATTTCAGGCTTGTCCTAAAGAATCTTATTTAACTGCTGTAAAGAGGATTTTCAGGTACCTCAAAGGTACACCCCACTTGGGGCTTTGGTATCCCAAGGAATCCTCATTTGTGCTAACAGGATACACGAGATCTCGATTTTGCAGTCAGTAAAATAGATAGAAAAAAGTACCAAAGGGCACTTGTCAATTACTAGGTAACAGACTTATGTCTTGGTTTAGCAAGAAGTAAAACTCAAGATCTACCTCAACCGCAGGTTTAAAGGTATTGTTCTTTCTTTGGCGATTCTTGCCGCTTTCGAATCCTATGGATGAAAAATCAACTAGCAGATTATCTATTGAATTCAAATCCATACCTATTCATTGTGATAACACAAGTGCAATTGCTATAACTCATAATCACATATGCATTCTAGGACTAAGCATATAGAAATAAGATATCACTTCATTAGGGATCGTGTACAAAATGGAAATATATCTTTACAATATATCCCTTCTGAAAATCAACTTGCTGATGTTTTTACAAAACCTCTAGATGAATCCAGATTCAACAAATTGATAAGTGAGCTAGGCATGCTTAACTTACAAACCTGAAATATTATGCTCTAGTTTGTGCTAACCATACAGATTTTAGGGCTATGTCCGAAATCAAAGACATGATCAAAGGAAGTCCACGATCGTAGAGCCAAAGTGACATAAAACTCAACGAACACTTAACAGAATCAACGATCTTAGTACAGACTCAACGATAGCAGAGCTACATCAACAAAACCAAAGGAGCACCCTATGATGATCAAGCATAAATCAAAGCATTCTCTCTGATAAGTGCCTCAGGGACAAACCTAACCCTTATTTTATTCAAGAGGTTGGCCTTTCCTGAGCTACCTTAAACCAAGAAGAATGCTAAACCAAAGGTTCACAACGAGAACTTGATCAGACTCTACGATTGCTAGTCAAACTCAATGATCGCAGTTCAGACTCTACGTTTACAGCTCAGACACGACGACTGCTACACAGACTCAACGATGGTAGAACAGACTCGACGATTCCAAGGACCATCTCAATGATTGTAGTCCCACTGAAGAGTACATTAGCCAAGAAAGAGTTAAGGGCAATTTAGTACAATCCCTCTCTGTCAAAATTCGTAGAGCCAAGCAAAATTCGACACCTATCCCACTAAGAAAAATAGAGAGAGGGAAGTTTTAAGT
This sequence comes from Panax quinquefolius, assembly GCA_020205615.1. NCBI lineage: Eukaryota > Viridiplantae > Streptophyta > Magnoliopsida > Apiales > Araliaceae > Panax > Panax quinquefolius. Next base: position 42,109,592 of record CM035155.1, on the reverse strand, counting down.
ACAAATTAAAATCGTCTTTTTAAAATCTGAAGTTCAAAAGACCATCTCTCTCTTCCTCTCTCAAGCAGAAACCCTAAATCAAGAGTAGTGAGCTCGATCGGTCTCACTTTCTACAAAGAAATTAATGGCGACTTCAAAGTTGTCTCCTGGCTGAGACTACTGTTTTGTGAGTTTAAACAGTTGAACCCCAATTTCACAAGACATTGTCACTACTGAAGAAGGCAGGTATCGAAGAAGCCTTGGGTACGGACACATTGATCTACCCAAAGCCGGTAAAAGAGTTCTACAATAACGGGGTATTTGAAAGTAACACTATCACAGCGAAAGTGAGGAACGTTCAAATCAGGCTAAAGGCTGAAGATATCAATCTAGCCCTAGGCCTCAAATCCAAAGGGTATCCCTCCTTAGATGGCATAGAATTCCATAAAGGTCTCAAGAAGATGCATCACAAGAAATCACCCTCTGTCAAAGGATACAAAAAGAAGGAGTTTCCACATAGGTATGAGTTTCTAGCTGATATTGTTGGAAAATGCATATGCTGTAAGAGCTCAGGTCATGACTCTGTGAATGAGGTCCAACTCAAACTCATGACTGCCATATGTTACAAAATGCAACTCAACTATGGGGCTCTATTACTTGAGTGGATTGGAAAATGGTTAATCAACTCAAAGAAAACAAAGAGCTCACAGAAGATGCTCTACGGACGATTTATCAGCATTATCCTACAGGCTACTCTTGGTGACCTAATCGAGGATGATGAAGGAGAAGCCATTAAATCCAAATCGCCGAATGACCCAGCAGCTGTTTGAAAACTGGAAAAGAAATCTAGCTGAAAATGTGAAGATGATGTCTGAATCCAGTGGTCGAACTAGTGAGATAAAGGGAACGGGAGTGCCAGGAAATATGTCTGTTATCAGAGAAACTGAGGAAGAAGAAGAAGAATCTAGCAAGGAAGAACCCATTGCTTTGGTCAGAAAAAGCAAGGGTAAAAGAAAACTGAAAGCCGTATATCTGTAAAGAACCTCGGTGATCCACTACTAACAAGCTTCCTAGAGTCCTCGGATATTGAGACTCTAAGGATCCTAAGAAGAAAAGAACAAAGAAATGAGGCGAGTAAGAAGATAGAGCAACTATATCCCAGCTGCTGAAGATGAGTAAGATCAGCCACAAGAACAAAAAGCCATCAGTCTCTTCGATCGTAGAGTCTCTTCCGATCGTAGAGCCCAAACCAAATAAGGAGGCAGCTGCATCAAATATTTTGGCGATCCAAGGACAAAATCGAAGAAAGTTAAAGGCGTGGCACGACCCTAAAAAAGCTAAGAAGGAAACTGGTCAAGAAGTATATTCTTGTCAATGAGAAAGCTCTAAAGAGGGAAGACAAAGAACTGTCTGCTGAAAAGGAACCAGCTAAGGGGGAGACACCAAAAGATCTGATGATAGAAGATACTCCTGCTGAGGGGGAGATGCCTGAAGATCTCCTGCCAGAGGATGCTCCAATTGAGGGGGAGCTATTGACTTTTTAAAAGGATGATCAAGCTGAGGGGGAGGATCATGACACCTGCATAGCAGAAAAAGAGACTTCTGGAGGAGATAATAAAGAACCAGTGCAAGAACATCATGAAGCCATTGACATAATGGAATACTCCAGTGACAACAGAGAAGAAGATGATGAGATTGAGATCATAGCTGTAGGCATTGATGGGCACATAAGAGCTAACTATGAGCAACTGTTTGCATATCTTCCTATGATGCCCTTCCACCGAGCTCAAATTCTGAACTCTTGGGATCACATGTTCTGGAGTTTCAAAGAATATCCTGCTATCTCAGTACTAGCTAATGGATTCCCAGGGAAATTCAATTTTTCTAAGAAGCTTCTCACCAACAGTTCTTCCTCAAAGAAAAAACTTGGTACTATCTATCCCAACTCTTTTCAGAGTTAATCACTTGCCATCATCCTCATTTAATCAATTCTATGGCTTCCCACGATGGTTGGAAGTGATTCTTCATCCACTAAATCAATTTCCAGTTACAGGATCCCAAAATTCTGTAACTGAGGAACCAAATGTGACCAACCTCTTAATGCTCCCAAATCCCATCATCTCTACGATCACTAACTCTAGCCCCATGGTAGAGTGTCCACCTCAAATCGTAGAGTCACCAAGCTTCACCATCCAAACCCATGCCCCTCCATCAGATATTCCCTCCTCATCTAGAAATGAATGCTTCAATCTTGAACTTGCCCCCTACTCACTGCAAGATCAATTCAAGAGCACATCACCTCCCTCACAAATTCCAAATCTAAATGAAATCCTGTCAGAACTATCCACAAAGGCTGATTTGTCAGCAATGTCTAAGAAAGTAATCAAGGAACTCGACGAGAGTCTTGAAGATCATACTGCACTTATACAGCTAAGATTGACATTAATGATCAATGCTGCAAACAATCTCCCAATCTCTCTAAGCTCCGAGCTTTCTAAAACACTCAAAGAGATCATCAAAGAAATGCTTCAAAGCATAAAAGACAGGGACGATATTTGTGACGCCCCCAAAATTAGGTATACATCACCCATCTTGGGTCGCCACTTACATGGTACAGAATTTAAATACAACTTATTAACATAATTGTCGTGTACAATACGACATAAACTGTGAGTTTAAATACAAATATCGTCTACTAGATATTATACAAACTCAAACAAAAAGTCCTCATTACAGATTATTATCACACTATTTTACGAATAGTGAGGACTACTAATGCTATCTTCGTAACCATCACTGCTTCCCCAACTCGTCCCCAATTTATATTCTCATTTCACGAAGAGAACAAAGAAAGAAAGGGTGAGCTCAACTAGCCCAAGAAGAAATATTATGACTAAGATAATGCGAATAAATTATCAATAGTCTTCAACAATGTTAAACCGATAAAATACAATAGACAAACCGGTTTAAATCGCAATAGAATATCAATCCATTAAAAGAGTCAAGTAGAAAATAAAGTCTACTATCTTTTAGGTTTTAAAAGGTTTTTCATCATCATATTATAAATGAGACTCGACTTTAATAAATATTCCACATCATCGAATCACCCCGCACTACTGACGCCAAGGATATTCTTTAGTATCACGACCACAATTATTCATGCACTACGGGCCAAGAATATTTGTGTATTCATTAATGGTCATGATCATGCCAACAATCATCCACCAATGCACTACTACCAATCGAGGATTTTATCACATCATTTGTAACATTACGGTTAAGTGATTACAATCAATAGTCTCTCGGTCATAATCATACCAAGTCCATCTATGCACTACAAATCAGATGATGTAAGACCCCGAAATTTTTAAATAAAAGGAATTTCCTTTATTTATTATTTTGAAATAGTAAGGGTTGATTTGATTAATGTGGATAGTTAAGGGTTAAATATGCAAATATTTCAAAATAAGCAAGTGGTTATAAAATATTCATTATCGTCGGGAATATTCGTTTGGTCGTGGAATATTCAGACCGTCGGGGAATATTAAATGCTGACAGTATGACCATGTGTGGGCCCCATAACGGAAAGCGATTGGATGAAGAAAGCGACAAATATAAGTTGTTTTTAAATAATTCGGCGTAGTTATTACTGCAGATTATCTTGTTGGAATACCTCGTGGTTAAAACACACTAATACGCCGTTGTTGAACAAGAAGCACCAGTATTGCACCAATTATTGATTCTTACGTAAGAAGGCACTACTCAATAATGGTTACTGAATTAATCGCTCAAAGATTTTTTATTGAGTTAATAATTCTTTGCGTTGATATTTTATATTCTTTGTTGTTTCAATAATTGTCATTACACAAGATTTTTATTATCGAAGCAATAATTCATATTATCCTGAATAATATTATTAGATAACATTATTGGCAATGTCTAGAAAGTTACGTCTAAGGAGAGGTTTGGTCACCTAATTGCGCGCCAAGAAGAAAAATTCTTATTGAAAGCCCCTTTCCTGAACCGCTGCTGGTTGTCAATATTGTGATTCTATAATATTATTTGCGAATAATTAATTATTGATTCATATGATGAGAAAAATATTGATTTTATGTGGATATAGATGGAGAAAATTTTTATGGTGACAATTGTTGAAAATTGAAATTTTATCTTTTCTCGATAAAATAATTCATTTAAATATATTATTATATTTTAATAATATAATAATGGTGATATTTTTACAACGAATGTGGGATATATGAGTATACGAGGAGGAAGAGTATTTTTGTTGCAATAAATATTTAAAACATGTTAAACATGTCGGTGGACCCCATTTATTGACTGAAATTTGATTATAGCTTGTAAAATCGCCCGTTTGTGGATTTCTACGATTTACATTTGGAATTTGGAAAACTTTCTTCTCGCAAAGTTGTAGAGAATTGAATTTCCTATAAAAACACGCAAGATTCAATTTTCGATGAACGGGCTATTTATTATGAATTATTGAAGTTCAAGTTCAAATAATTGATTTTTGGAAGTTTAAAATATTTTTAATTACAAAAACGTTTTTTGTGTTTGGTTAGCCTCATTAAACACATGCAAGTTGCTGAATTCAGATGGTTCTAGGTGCGTAGAGAATTTGTAATATATATAATATTATTATATTAAATTTTACGCTTTGGTGTTCTAAGCAATTTCCTATAAATAGGGTCTTAGGTTAGAATTGAAAATCACACCGTTAAACTCAAGTTTTCTCTCTATATTATCGAAATGTATTCTTGTGAGTATTTTGAGTATACTTTGAGTATTGCTATATACGGTCAGAAGTTCCTTCAAAGACTATACCCTGTTTTAAATTAAAGTCTTGATCTTTCGAGGTAAGGGATATTATTTTTCGTAATGATATTATTTATTCAATATCATTATAATTTGAAATGTTGATCTGAAGTTTTATCAAATTTGAAACTTTTTCATGTCGGGGTTACTATTCATGGGTTACTATTCATGAGTTACTTATTCACGAGTTACTATTCAAGAGTTACTATTCACGAGTTACTATTCACGAGTACTATTCATATGAAGCGTGAAGATGTTTTTGTGGAATTTCTATCTTTTGGTGTTTGAGTTACTATTCACGTACTCTGACAATTCACGATACTGATCTTATTCAATAGAAAAATAAAATTTCTTCTTTTTGTCCAAAAACATCTATTCGGATACTAACTCGATTGTATCCATGTTTTGATCATTCTTGAATTTTACACCACTATGATTATTTTTGAGGTATTTTTGGACGTGGATAAAACCAAGTACGAATCCTTAATCCTTAATCCTTGTCATTTTGTTTCACCGGATTCGCTTTCTTTAAAAAAATATTTTTCATCATCCTCACCTTAAATGATGATATTATGGAATATCTTTGGCTTTTATAGTGCAAAGATGAATGATTTCTTAAGAATATCTTTGGCCTGTGAAGTGCAAAGATGAATGATTTCAAGAATATCTTTGGCCCGTAGTGCAAAGATGAACAGTGTTTAAATGAACATGACCAATCGATGAATATCTTTGGCACAGAGTGCAAAGATGAATATTTGATTCCAGATGTATATTGATTGATGTTACGAGGATAAAAGATGACGATGAACTTTTAAATTCATACATAGAAGATAGTAGTTTGCATTCTCTACTTAACTCTTCTAATGAATTTTTATTTCATTGCCGAATATTGATTTAAAATTTGTTGTCTATCAGATTCTATTATATTTTTCCTCGTTGAAGACTAACGATAATTTGTTGTATATTATCTTAGTCATAATATTCTTTATGAGCTAGTTGAGCTCACCCTTTTCCTTTTTTGTTCCATTTTTCTCGTGAGGCGAGAATATAGCGAGACGCGAGCCTGGGGTATGGAATGAAGGTTTTAGAAAGGATTGTTTAGTAGTCCTCACCATTTTTGTAAAATAATGTATCAATAAATGTGATGAGGATTTATTTGAGTATAGATATTGTCTGAAAGATAATATTTGTATTCAAACTCACAGCTTTCTTGTTGTAATAATAAAGTTGTAGTTGTTTACGCACCATGTATTGACAACTCGTAATAATGTGATGTATACCTATTTTGGGGGCGTCACGATTGGTATCGAGCTTAGGGATATGATCTCTGGCGGAGATCGGGAATAGAACTAGGAGGAGAGACGAGTAAATCCTTCAGCTAGTGTGTCCTACCTAAGCTTATTTGTTAGTTGTCAAGATATATAGGGATATTATGTGATATATTGATTTCCTTAATTAACCCTTGTTTTATGATGATATTTGAGAATGTCGATGAGAATATTAACAATGGAGTAAATGAGACCGTGGAGATGCTGTCAGACTCACCAACGAGGAGAACGCAACAGTGGCAATGTTCCTCCTGTGAAACAACACCACCGAAAGCGATGATGAACGAGGGATGTTTAGAAGTTTTTGCGCTTCATGCAAAATCGCATTTAGGAGACTCGTGTTCAAAATACGGAGGAGGAAATGATAGCAATTCACGGGTGGTCACCAACAAAAGCAGTTCAAAGAGTTGGGACCACCGAATGGGGAAAGCCGGATCCGATTAAGGCGAGACGTGGGTCAAACAAATTACCAAGATATTCGATGTCTTGGGATGCACGGAGAACAGAAAGTTCCATTCGCCACCTTTATGTTCCGTGGCGAGCGGCGATTCATGGTGGGAATCAGTGAAGCGTACTATCTCTGCCGCAGACGGCAAGATGTCATGGAGACATTTCGAAAAGCGAGTTCAATGACAAGTACTTCCCCGAAAGTATTCACTATCGTATGAAGGAAGTGGAGTTTATTAGATTAGAAGCGAGAATAACATGACGGTGTCCCAAAGACGAGGCGAAGTTCATGAGTTATCCGTGTTGCACCTCATTTGGTGGAGAATGAGGAACGTTATGACGCGGATGTTTCTTAGAGGTTTGAAACCCGACATACGTCAAGATCTCATTTCTCGTAAATTTTCTCTCTATTCGGATGTTGTCAATGTGGCTCGATTGTTAGAAGCGAGATAACGAGTACGTTCAACCGAGGGACCATAACGAGGATCATACTGAAGATAGCGATCATCGAATAACGATAACCAAAGGAGAAAGAAGAATACAGAGACAAAGGCGGTAACCACTCTGGTGGTAATCGTGGCCATGAAAATAGAAGAAGCGAGTCGGGAGGAGATTTTAAAAGAGGAGATTCAACAACGACCATGTGAAGACGTCGGCCAGATGTGACTAGTTTTAAGGGAGGAGAACGACCACCGGTCGAGCATGTTACAAATACTGGAAAGAGGGACATATCATTGGCAAATCGCCCACAACAGCTTTAAGGTATGCTATAATTGTGGAAAAGAATGACATATCGCCGAGATTATGCGATATCGAAACCTACCCGGCGAGAATGGTGACTCAAAAGGATGTCCCGTAAAAGTCAAAGTCAACGGTTCTTGGAAGAGCGTTTGTCGTGACTGGCCGGTCAAAATGCAAGGAACGAGCGAACGGTTAGCACGGGTTAGTCGATTATAAATTCTTGCAAGTATATACCTTACTAGATATCGGTTCTACCCATTCTTTTATCTCTCTTACTTGCGCCAACGCTTAAACTTGACTCGAGAGAAATTAGACTTTGACTATCTCTGTGGAAACTCCGTTAGGAGAAACTTTCATCACATCCACTGCTTATAAATCTTGCTTGATTCAGTTGGCACTATCACATTACCCGTTAACCTTATTTCTATAGAGATATTTGTTTTGATGTGATTTTAAGGTTAACTACTCATCATGCCGAAATTGATTATTTTCGTAAGGTTGTTAGTTTTCATATTCCTAAGCAACTTTGTTATTCAATTCAAGCAATCAAACCATTGTAGTCAAACATTTTCATATCAAGCCATGAAGTCATTCGCTTATTACGGATGTCAAATTTTCTTAGTCCATGTTATGGATTTGAATAAAGACACGCCGATTTGAATAATATTCTGTTGTTATTGATTTTTCCCGACGTATTTCTGAAGAATTTCTTGCTTACTCCCAAAGCTCGATATTAAATTTTGTATCGACTTTGAACCCGGACAAAACTCATTTCTAAAATCTCATATCGAATGGCTCCTATTGAACTTCGTGAGTTAAAAATTCAACTATAGAATTTGGTACTGAGCCTTTATCTTGTGACTTCCTTTGTGGAATTCACCTAAGCCGACTCTCTCAGTAGGGACGCCATATTCGTGCGATAAGAAATCGATAGGTGTCATTGTGACGTCTTATCCAAGATTAGGATATGAGTCACGATTGAGAGCAACCTAAGTCGAGAATCGAAATACGTAGCTTTCTAGGCTCGGTTCGTTATTATCGAGATTCGTTGAAGGATATTCTCGAATCGCTATTCCATTAACGCAAATTGACTCGTAGAGATACAAAATTCGAATGGAGCAAGGAATGTGGGAAGAGCTTGAAGAACTCAAGAGGAGACTCATTTCAAAGACATGTTCGATCATGCCATCCCGAAAAGCGAACGTGGTAGTGGACGCGTTGAGTAGAAGATCATATGCGGAACGAAAAGCGATGATGTCAAGTATACGACAGAGCCAACTTTAATAGAAAAAGTTAAGGTTGCTTTCGAGCCACCGCAACCCGGAAATGATGCGTATGAAGAAGAAAGTACAAGAAGGAGCTATTCCGGAAGCGAGAATTGATGAAGAAGGAATACTTCGAGTCAACTCCAGACTTTGCATTCCTAATGATTTTGATTTGAAGCATAGAATCATGATGGAGGCACACAACACATTATTTGCAATCCATCCTGGGAGTACCAAAATGTATTATGATCTTCAACATATATTTTGGTGGAGCAATATGAGGAGAGAGATCACGTAGTTTATCTCGAGGTGTTTAACTTGCCAACGTGTAAAGACGGAACATCTTGTACCTAAGGGTCCGTTGCAACCACTTGAGATTCCGGAATGGAAGTGGGAACACATTACCATGGATTTCGTTACGGGTCTTCCTACGGTTTCTCAAGGCATCAATGCTATTTGGGTCATTGTTGATAGATTAACCAAATCTGCTCATTTCTTGCCGATACGGGAGACTTATTCCCTTGAACGTCTTGCTAGTATGTACGTGAATGAGATTGTGAGGTTGCATGGCATGCCTGTATCCATAGTTTCGGATAGTGACCCAAGATTCACTTCAAGATTTTGGGTTAGCTTACAAAAAGCTATGGGCACGAATTTACGATTCAGTTTGGCATACCATCCTCAAACGGATGGGCAATCAGAAAGGACTACTCAAACTCTTGAAGATATATTAAAACTCTGTGTCCTAGATTTCAAAGGAAGTTGGGATAAGTACTTGCCATTGGTGGAATTCTCATACAACAATAGTTATTAAACAAATATAGGCATGGTTCCATTTGAAGCATTATATGGACGAAAATGTCGTTTCTCAATATGTTGGGATGAGGTGGGTGAAGCAACATTGTTGGGACCCGAGTTAAGAATGTACGTGACTCACCGAAAAGATCCAAATGATTCGACAACGTATACAAACGGCACAAGATCGATAAAAGAGTTATGCGGATCTTCATCGAAAGGACGTGAAATTTAATGTAGGGGATCATGTATTGTTGCGAGTTGCTCCATGGAAGGGAGTTACAAGATTTGGGAAGAGAGGAAAGCTCAATCCATGATTTATTGGTCCATTTCAAATTCTTGACCGAGTAGGAAATGTAGCCTATAGACTTGTGTTACCTCCAAGTATGTCTCGTGTTCATAATGTGTTTTTATATATATCTCGTATTCAGAAATATGTGAAAGACCCGAACCACGCGTATTGAGTTAGAACCGGACGAGATAGTTGAAGACTTAACGTATGAGGAGGTACACGTCAAGTTGTTGGATAGGAAGGAGCATGTCCTACGCCAAGAAAGGTCATACCACAAGTTAAAGTTTTGTGGAGGAATCATGCTATAGAGGAAATGACCTTGGAATTGGAAAGCGGAAATGAAAGCGAGGTATCCTCACCTTTTCAAACACACCGAATACGTCGCGTCAATTTCGAGGACGAAATTTCATAAGGAGGGGAGGTTGTAAGACCTCAAATTTTTAAATAAAAGGAATTTCCTTTATTTATTATTTTGAAATAGTAAGGGTTGATTTGATTAATGTGGATAGTTAAGGGTTAAATATGCAAATATTTCAAAATAAGCAAGTGGTTTATAAAATATTCATTATCGTCGGGGAATATTCGTTTGGTCGTGGAATATTCAAATGCTTTGGGAATATTCGTATTATGTGGTGCAGACCATGTGTGGGCCCCATAACGAAAGCGATTGGATGAAGAAAACGACAAATATAAGTTGTTTTTAAATAACTACAGAAGTTATTCTCAAGTTATCTTGTTGGAATACCCTTGTGGTTAAAACACACTAATACGCGTTGTTGAACAAGATGCTACAGTATTGCACCAATTATTGATTCTTACGTGAAGAAGGCACTACTCAATAATGGTTACGATAATTCTTTATTCGATTATTTTATTGAGTTAATAATTGTTGCGTTGATATTTTATATTCTTTGTTGTTTCAATAATTGTCATTACACAAGATTTTTTATTATCGAAGCAATAATTCATATTATCCTAATAATATTATTAGATAACATTATTGGCAATGTCTAGAAAGTTACATCTAAGGAGAGGTTTGGTCACCTAATCAATTGCCAAAGAAGAAAAAATTCTTATTGAAAGCCCCTTTCCTGAACTGCACTCGGTTGTCAATATTGTGATTCTATAATATTATTTGCGAATAATTAATTATTGATTCATATGATGAGAAAAATATTGATTTTATGTGGATATAGATGGAGAAAATTTTTATGGTGACAATTGTTGAAAATTGAAATTTTATCTTTTTCTGATAAAATAATTCATTTAAATATATTATTATATTTTAATAATATAATAATGGTGATATTTTTACAACGAATGTGGGATATATGAGTATACGAGGAGGAAGAGTATTTTTGTTGCAATAAATATTTAAAACATGTTAAACATGTAAATGGACCCCATTTATTGAATCGAAATTTGATTATAATTGTAAAATCGCCTGCTTGTGGATTTCTACGATTTACTTTTGGAATTTGGAAAAACTTTCTTCCGCAAAGTTGTAGAGAATTGAATTTCCTATAAAAACACGCAAGATTCGAATTTTCGATGAACGGGCTATTTATTATGAATTATTGAAGTTCAAGTTCAAAATAATTGATTTTTGGAAGTTTAAAATATTTTAATTACAAAAACGTTTTTTGTGTTTGGTTAGCCTCATTAAACACATGCAAGTTGCTGAATTCAGATGGTTCTAGGTGCGTAGAGAATTTGTAATATATATAATATTATTATATTAAATTTTACGCTTTGGTGTTCTAAGCAATTTCTATAAATAGGGTGCTTAGGTTAGAATTGAAAATCACACCGTAAACTGAAGTTTTCTCTCTATATTATCGAGCGTATTCTTGTGAGTATTTTGAGTATACTTTGAGTATTGCTATATCGGTGCAAGTTCCTTCAAAGACTATATACTCGGTGTTTCAAATTTAAGAAATCTTGATCTTTCGAGGTAAGGGATATTATTTTTTTCGTAATGATATTATTTCTTCAATATCATTATATCTTGAAATGTTGATCTGAAGTTTTTATCAAATTTGGAACTTTTTCATGCTCGGGTTACTATTCATGGGTTACTATTCATGAGTTACTATTCACGAGTTACTATTCATGAGTTACTTATTCACGAAGTTACTATTCACGAAGTACTATTCATGAAGCGTGAAGATGTTTTTGTGGAATTTCTATCTTTTGGTGTCTGAGTTACTATTCACGATATTTAGTCTTTATTCACGTATACTGGCACAATTCACGATATACTGTACTTATTCACCTAAAAATAAAATTTCTTCTTTTCGTCTAAAACATCTATTCTCGGATACTAACTCGATTGTATCCATGTTTTGATCATTCTTGAATTTTACACCACTATGATTATTTTTGAGGTATTTTTGGGCGTGGATAAAACCAAGTACGAATCCTTAATCCTTAATCCTTGTCATTTTGTTTCAATTTGGATTCGTTTCTTTAAAAAAAATTTTCATCATCCTCGGTCTTAAATGATTATATTATGGAATATCTTTGGCCTTGTAGTGCAAAGATGAATGATTTCTTAAGAATATCTTTGGCCTGTAGTGCAAAGATGAATGATTTCTGAAGAATATCTTTGGCCCGTAGTGCAAAGATGAACAGGTGTTTAAATGAACATGACCAACTGATGAATATCTTTGGCCCGTAGTGCAAAGATGAATATTTGATTCCAGATGTATATTGATTGATGTTACAGGGATAAAAGATAGACGATGAACTTTTAAATTCATACATAGAAGATAGTAGTTTGCATTCTCTACTTAACTCTTCTAATGAATTATTATTTCCGCTGCGAATATTGATTTAAAATTTGTTGTCTATTGTATTCTATTATATTTTTCCCTGTTGAAGACTAACGATAATTTGTTGTATATTATCTTAGTCATAATATTCTTTACTGAGCTAGTTGAGCTCACCCTTTTCCTTTTTGTTCCATTTTTCTCAGGAGGCGAGAATATAGCGAGTACGAGTCGGGGTATGGAATGAAGGTTTTAGAAAGGATTGTTTAGTAGTCCTCACCATTTTTGTAAAATAATGTATCAATAAATGTGATGAGGATTTATTTGAGTATAGATATTGTCTAGAAGATAATATTTGTATTCAAACTCACAGTTTTACTGTTGTAATAATAAAGTTGTAGTTGTTTACATTACCATGTATTGACAACTCGTAATAGGTGATGTATACCTATTTTGGGGGCGGCGTCATGATGACTTTCAACATAATATAAACATGAGGATGATGACAATGATATAAGAATTCAATAAAACAAGTTCAAGAATTATTTTATCCGGAATTATTAACGTCCAAATTAGTAAAATTCAAGAATGATCGGAAGAATATTTCCATGAAAAGATATCTGGATGAAACGCAAATATCAAGGATATTCTAATAATTTCATGGAGTATAGAAGTCAAAGTTTTAACCAATTTGGGTATAATTAAGAATGGAATAACAAAAGAAATCACCATGCATGCTGCGGTGCCAGATGTATGTGTTATTCCAATGAGAATAATAATAACGGAACCGAGTCGGTGAAATTCACACCGAGCGTGATGTTCCAATGAATAATAAAGATGGAACCGGATCCGGTGTAAAACACACGATAGGATATTCCAACAGAATGATAAAGATTTTAACCAGTCCTAGTGTAAAACACATGCATGTGATGTTCCAATAGAATAATAATAAAGATTTTAACCGTGTCCGGTGTAAAACACACATGGATGTTCCAATGTAATAATAGAAGAATGTCACCAAGTATAGGGTAAACCACGATATACACGTTATTCCAATGAATAATAATAAGCAATGGAATAACAACAGCTCTCTTCATGAATAAGAAAGAATAACACCCTTACTTTTGGTAGGAGATTGAATCTTTGCATGACGGTGTAGTAACAAAATACTCTTCTTCTTTCTCTCTTATTATTTCTATACTTTCTTTCTCTATAGCTTGAATGAATTCAGTAAAAATAATGAAGCCCTAGGCCTCTATTTATAGAAGATTTCTAGCTTAGCACCGACGTGTGTGAAAAGCAAGTGGCTTGACGACTAATGATGTGAAAAGAAAAGTGGTTTGGCGCTTTGTAATGTGAAACGACAAGTGGTTCGATGCTGTAATGTGAAAAGCGACAAGTGGTTCGACGCGTCTAGTAAAGGTAATTACTATTAACGAAGGTAAATACTATTGACGAAGGTAAATACTATTCACAAGGGTAATTACTATTGACGAAGGTAATTACAATTGACGAAGGTAAATACTATTCACAAGGGTAATTACTATTGACGAAGGTAATTACTATTGACGAAGGTAAATACTATTCACAAAGGTAATTACTATTGACGAAGAGACTCTTAAATGATGACATATGAGCCCCCCCATAAAATAATCAAACTTACCACAAATCATAACACATATTTAATCTTTCAACAATTATTAATCATTTATAACTAAGTCTCAATTATTGATTTAATACTATAACATATTATACGATGATATTGTGACAATAATTGAATCAATAATATAAGAGATATGATGCGAAGAATTATCTTGTAGCAATAATTGAGCATAGCTGAGTGACTTCTCACGTAAGCATCAATAATCAATACCGTGTGCTACTATACAACCACGCGTATTACTGTACTTTTACCACCGGGTAGTTCAACAGCTTTAATTTTAACGGTAACACCTCATAGTTATTTTTATAAAATATTTTTGTCGTTTTCTCAATCCGAATAATAATTACATTATTGGGTCCACCAATGATTGAGTAGTTATTTAATATTCCTAAAAAGAATATTCCCAGACCAAACGAATATTTTATAACAACTTGCGTACTTTGCAAAATTTATAAATATTACCCACAACTATAACATTATATCAAATTTATTCCATAATATTCAAAAATAATATTTATAGAAAAATTCATCTTTATTTATAAAAGTTGGGGTCTTACAATATTCACTTTCTTGCAGCTAAAAGCATCGGGATGCTGTCTTGATATTACAGAAAACATAAGAATCTCAGAACAATCTGATGATACAGAGCATCAAAAGTCTTCAAACTGCACTCAAAGAGTTTCAAGACTTCTCCATGGGTCAAATGAAGGAGACTAAGACTGTCCTCGACATTCTTCAACGACGAGAAACTCGTTTTGATGCTTTGATCCAAGAGAATCGTGAGGACATTGCTCAAACTCAGAGTCAACTCAACGAGCTTGTCCAAGGAGTCACTCGCCTCTCAGAAGACATTCGAATCCTTGATGCTTACATAAAGGGGGAGAACAAAGGGCAAGGAGATCAGGGAGGCAAGGGCAAAGGCAGAGGACAATTCCAATCAAGGGAAAGGCAAATTACTTAGCAGACTCCATGATCCAGCCATCAGATTCAACGATCTGATCAGCAGGAAATTTTAATGGCTCAACCATTAAGGAGTCAAGGGCCAACTACCAGCTCTCATGTGGTGACAACAACAGGCCTAAGAATGCCAATTGGAGATCCTGCATTCATGAATAGGCATGATCACAATCCTAGACTAAGCCCAAGTGAGCTGGAAGATTTGGCGTAAGAGATGAAGCAAGCGAGAAGAGGAGAGCTGAGGAATATGCAAATCCTCCAAGAAGCAAAAGGCCAAAGAAATAGAGATAAGTTAGATTTCAAGTTGTATTGATGTAGTCAATCTTAAATGTAATATCTGTCTCCATACATCAATAAATTCATGCTTATTCTCTAGAAATTTTAGCTGCTCACTGAAATACTAAGTCATGTTTACTTTACTACAACTGCATATAAAATTTAATAATCATAACAACAAATCTCCTTGGTTATGTCAACATCAAATAGGGGGATATTGTTGGAAGAATGCATATTATGATTTGATGTTTAAAGTAAATGCTCATGATTATGTGTAAAGTCCTTCGAGGAATATATGTACAAGGACTTAGTGATAGATCAAAATTGTTAGGTTGATCTTAGCCTTTAATGTTCACTTGTATAGATAAAGAGATCAAATATGTTAGGTTGATCTATGGCTAGAAAGAAATAGATAGGCTTTGTAGAGAATCGTAGTCTATCCGGCTGATCAACAGAATGCATAATCTAAGGCAAGATCGTAGTGCTGAAATGATCGTAGTGTATCTGCCTTGAAGGGCCTCTTCAAGAAATCGTAGAGTGGTCCAAACGTTTTCCGAAGCTAACCCAGAGATCATAGTGTGCTCTCAGAAACATAGAGTCTGCAAGATAAGCAAGTGAAGATCGTAGTGTTAAAAGATCGTAGTGTGCAAATCTTTGTGAGAAATCGTAGTGATCTCTTAAGAACAAGCACCAATATGAAAAGACACTACGATATGGATAGTAGAGTGTCATCTGCCTTGTATCAGAAACATCAAGCCCTATCGTTCATTTGAAGATAGACTCCAATAAATATGGAATGGGTTTTGAACGTTGAAGCTTTCACCAGTCCCAACGGTATAAAAGATATCCTTAGTATTGATCAAAAGAAACGTATTCAAGAAGCTAAGAAAAGGACCATTGGGCAGAGGAAAACACCTTTTGAGGTGTTAGGTGAGAAAGCAGTCTGCTGTGTCAGTGGGCCAGAGTGCAATTAAGAAGATGTGCAGAAAAGTCTCCATCAAAGCTCAGAAATGTCAAACGCATTTAATGGCTCATCAGATGACTTCAACGGATAGATTAAAAGATCACATATATATAAATCAAAGACAGATGAGAAGATAGGCAAGCATTGAACAAAAACGCACAAGAACACTCAACGCTCAACTCTACGATCTGAGAAAAAGAGGAAGTTTGCTCAGCTACTTAGTTCTTTCGAACAAGTGCTTAATAGCAACTGAGTAGCATCAATCACAATCTAAACAACATTTTAATCAACTGAAGTAAGAGAACCAAGTCAGCAGGACTTGAAGAGTTCTAAGTGAACTGTGAGAAACCAAGTCTGCAGGACTTGAATAGTTCAAGAGTGAACTAAGAAGTACCTAGACTGCTGGTCTAGAAGGAATGTATGAGATTCAAGAAGTGTAACAGACATCCTTAGTGGATTTCTTACTCAAGGAGTAGAAGAGTGGATTAGGAGCTTTAAGTGCTGTAAACCACTTAAAATTTCTGTGTTCATTATAACTGCTATAACTTTCATAACTGCCTCACTTTCATTAACTCAAGATATCTAACAGAAGGTTTATTAAATACTCTTTCCACTGTGCATTGATTATCATCAATCTAAATTAGTTAAAAGAAAAAGTTTTAAATATCTATTCAACCTCCCATTCTAGATATCTATCGTGCCTCAGGGAACTAACAGTGGATATTGTCCAGATGACAATATTCTTATTAAAACTCTCAATTTATGTTTTATCGTATTTTTACACGACGTTTGTATAATTAAGTTGTATTTGTATTTTGTACCATGTATCTGGCGACTCAAAATGGGTGATGTATATCTAATTTTGGGGGCGTCACACTTTTCCCAGTTTTCCCATTTCAAATTGTGCTCTCGAGTTTTCCAGCGAGGGCGATTTCCGGCGAGCATCTTACTTCTCCAAACTTCTCTGTCTTAAGTTTTTCAGCTTATTTTTGCTTTCTAAACCTCATATTCATGCCTCATTCCCTTCCATCTTGCTCCAAATGGTTGATTTTAGCATTCCTCCCCCCTCTATTGAACCAGTTCGAGAGGAATGTCTTCGGTTTCCTCTGAATCCTCGATCATCGCAATTGGTGTAGGAAGTGGAGGGGTAGGCTTCGGTAGGGCTGAAGAAGTGGCTTTGGAGGGGGCTTTGGTGGAAGGCTTGGTGGAAGGCCTCTTCGTTTTCTTCAACAAGGCCTTCTTCTCAGCCCGATTCATCTTCAGTGCGTTTTTGGTGGCGGGTTTGGCAATGGTGTTCGGAGGGGCGGGACCCGAAAGAACCAGTCGAGAGCTCTGCAATCATGATGGTCTCCTCTTCTACCATCTCGTCGGTGATAGGAAGGCGGATCGGCGTGGCCTGGATTGGCAGGGGCGTTAAGGTCTCAGCGGCCCCTTCAGGTTTGAAGATTGTAACTGCAAAAAGAGAAGCAAGTCAGAAAATAAAGAATAATTGGAAGTATGTGGAGGTTCGGGCTAAGACACTTACACCCATGTTTGTACAGCCATGAGTCATCGGATAAGACTCCCAGATTCCATTCGGTCTTGGACAGTTGTTTGTAGAATGCTTTGAAGGTGGCAGACCGATCCTTCGAAAATTTGGTTATCTTGGAGATAGGATCTTCTAGAGAGGACCAGTTCGGTAGAAGCTTAAGGTCGGTTCCCTTCATGAAGAACCATTGTGGGTGCCAACCCTTGTTGCAGGAAGGGGTCTTCATAAAGGTGGCTCGGCCAGCCACGCGATTCAGTTATCGGAAGTCGGGCACCTTCGACTTCTCGATAGTGAACAAGACAAAAAAGAAATTGAGGCTAGGAGTTATCCCAACCTCTTAACACAGGGCGATGAAGGCGATTAAGTGGATGTACGAGTTCGACATGAGTTGTACGAACCCGATCCCTACAAAGCAAAAAAAAGAAGAGATGAACTCATGAAGGGGGAACCGAACCCCATACTTCAGAGCCCACAGTGGGATGGCAACCCAGTCACCTTCGGGACGCCAAAACATCCTCTAAGTAGGTTCGGGTACCCGAAGTTTATACTCTTGGGGAATGGAGAAGAGAGTTCGGATGTCAGAAAGTTGGGACTGGGTGATGGAAGATTTGGTGTTGATGTGAGAGAAATCGGTTTTCGAAGCATAAAGTTTTCGGATCCTTGACTCGACATTGTCAGTAAAAGTGTCAATGGGAGCCACCGGCAGATCAACCGAAATCAGATCGTCGGTGGTGACAGTGGGAGGAACTGGTTCAGTAGAGGGGGGGGGGGGGGAGGAACGCTAGAATCAACCATTTGGAGCAAGATGGAAGGGAATGAGGCAAGAATATGAGGTTTAAAAAGCAAAAACAAGCTGAAAAACTTAAGACAGAGAAGTTTGGGGAAGTAAGATGCTCGCCGAAAATTGCCCTCGTTGGAAAACTCGAGAGCAGAATTTGAAATGGGAAGACTGGGAAAAGTGATAGAGTTGGAAGGATAGGGGCTTTTATAGTGAGACGACACGAAACCCCAGGGCGGTTATTTATGGTAGGTGGGGCCCCATCTTGGGGAAACGTGTGGCATTTCAGAAATTGAAGAGAACCGTTTGGGTTCTCCATACAACTCATCATTTGCTGTCATGGCTTTTCGAGTCCACGTCTTTTCAAGTCTCTAATTATAAATAAATTATAACAAGAGACTGGGGGGAAATGTTCGGGAGCGTTTTACCGACCTCATATGTAATGAAGGCCCGACATCGAAGTTGTTCGTTAGGCTGTTGGTAGAAGTCATCTGAGTGTTGAAGGTGTTCGGGTTCGGTCATCTGAGTCCTCTGGGCCGGAGTTCTCATCGGGTTGTTGATGTTCGGGGTCGGGTGTTCGAGTCCTTTGGGCCGAAGCCCAGACCAGTATATATTTGAGTTCGGTTGGATTGGACATGTATGGTGGGCTGTCCCGCGTACAGAGTCTGGAGTCATAAGGAGTTTAAATGGTTAAGGATTCTAGTCCTAACCATATTTGAATAAGGCAACTCCAAAGGTTATGTTTGGATCGGATTCCACTTGCACCTTTTAAGGAGATTGTGTTGGACCCAAATAATGTTAACTGTCATATTTAAGAGTCCTAAACCGACTCGGATGTGGATTCTTGAGTAGTGAGAATACTATAAATACAAGGTTTGGGTTTCGATAAACAGGTAATACATATTTGGAGCACTAAACACTAAAACCTCCATTGTTACCCTTGTGAACGGCCTGTACTTATTCTCACACTGGAGCTATCCCCCGGCGGCATAAGCCGTCAAGCTTCGTGTGTGATCTGTTATTGTGCAGGTTCAAGCGCGTGGATTTTGTGATTGGACGCGCCGGCGAAACTTGGCGTTAACATTGCCTTTATGAGTTTGAAGGGATAAAATGGAAAAGACAAATATAAGAGCTACGTTTGAGAGTTTGAAGGGATGAGGAAGGAAAATGATGGGATAGGATAAGAAGAGATTATAATTTTTTTGTCATGTTTGTGAATTTTAGAAAGAAAGAAAAATGATAAGATTTTAATTATATTTTTGTTTTATTTGCAATTTTAGAAATAAGGAAGGAAAGAGAAGGAATTTTATTATTAAAGTACACTAATTATCCTCTATGTTTAAAAATTAGAGATTTATTTTTAAAATTACGGTTTTTATAGACAATTTTTCACTTACAACTTTACCCTTAAAAAAATATTCATATTACGCCATTCTCATTCAAACACAATTCTTTTAATTTTAGAAAGAAAGAAAAATGATGGGATTTTAATTGTATTTTTTATTTGTAAGTTTAGAAATAAGGAAGGGAAAGATTTTTATTTTTAAACTACATTATTACTCTCTATATTCCAAAATTAAAATGACGGTTTTTATAGACAAATTTTCACTTACAACTTTACCCTTACAAAAATATTCATATTACGCGATCCTCATTCAAACACAATCTTTTAATTTCTGTGCCACCTCTAAAACGCCTGCATCGGTCTCTCCAACGCTGTCGGAGTTCAATTCTCCAGCCACAAGGTGAACGAAGAACACCCACGAATCTCCTATTTCTTGCCGTCGAAGTCAAACAAAATTTCTTCCCTGACGTTCAAGTCTGCTTCGTTCTATTACAAAATAGGTTTGACCTGTCATGTTTCTTAATTGGTAAGATGGTGTGTGTAACACCCTAGTTAGTACCTTTGAGTGAACATGTGATTTCCTAAGACGACCCAAGAAAATGCTATTAGATAAGTGATTATTTGACCCGGGTTGAGGTCCGGGTTGTGTGATTTTATAGAAAAATTTTAGATGGAGAGCAAAGAATATTTTATAGAAAAAGGGTAAATTGGATATATTATGTTATTCTAATGTCCTAAAATAGACATTAGTCTAATTTTAGAACAAAAAAAAAATAAAAAAATATATCTCTAATTTTGAATCGGAGACTATATTACCTTTATATATAATATTAACAATAAATTGGAGTGTATTATATTTATGATTTCTTTCGTATTATTATGTGGAGTACCTGCTTTATCAGGTTGTAAAATATGCACAACTTCAATTATGTAATGGACAAGATTATCATATTATTCATTTTAAAAGATTATTTTAGGTAATATAAAATATTTAAATTTTTTATCTGTTTTCATTCCTTCAAATCCTCCTACTTTTGAGAAGAAAATTGAGTAAAAAAAAATCAATTTTATCTCTAAATTATTTCCATTCATACCAAAAAAAATTACAAAATGGGATTTAAAAGTATTTTAATTATTTTTCTTTTTTCTTCCTTTTTATTTCCCCTCAAAAAAAAACTTACAATTACAAACATGGTGTAAGGGCCAAAAAGATTAGGCAATTATTTATTGCCTGTATGGAGAATCTCTTAAGCCCCTTCAACTTGAAATTTATTACTAACAATAGTGGTTGAAAAGCACATAGCTTCAAATAGTTTGCTAAATAATTTTATCTTCAACATGAAGAAATCAATAACCGAAAATAAAATGGATACCAGTCAAAAACTAGACTTACAATTGACCATGATAACCAATAATTTAATGGATCCCAGCCAGAAATTTAAATGTGTCATTAATCAAAATAATTAATAATAAAAATAATAATAATACTTTTTACAAGAAATCAATACCCAATAATAAAATGGATCCCAGCCAAAAATTTAAATAATAATAATAATAATAATAATACTTTCTACAAAAATGAGTTTCATTTCTTTTGAGGGTAGTATGAAATACTTCCTCCATTCCAAATTATTTTATCATTGTTAACTTTTAAAAGACAATTTGAAACATTTTCAAACTCAAAATTAAGAAAACTCGATAAAAATTATAAAACAATAAAGCCTGCAACAAATATTGATTAAAATTAAAAAAATCTATGCTAATTTTGAGTTTAAGAATCTCTTAAACTGACTTTAAAAGATCAATAATGATCAAATAATATTAATCGCATGGACTAATAAAATGTCCTCAAGTTAACATTACAATTGCATTATGATGTCATATACTAAAGACGTAAGATAAACATATAAACATATAGGGAGTTGTTAGCATGAAGTTAAGGTCAATTAATTAATACAGTGTCGACTCGTAAGCTATGAGGTGATTTTTCTCTCTGCGTGTCAACACTATATTGATCAATTGACAAACTTATCATGAAATTAACTTCATGATATTTGGATCCAAATATATTGTATAACTAAATTCATAGATAAAAGGAGACCTGTTGTAAACACAAAACCTTGCTATTCCTCGAGCAAAATAATATAAATAGTACTAATAAGACTTGGTGAAACCTAACCAAACTGATCTAATTGTGAACGTAACTTGGGCTTAGCTAATTGAGACCAACCTTAGCCCAGCCCAATAAAATAGAATTTTGGTTATACACAAATAGATTAAGTTGGAGTTGGACCTTGGTTAAGATAATGAGCTCATACTAAAATTAGACCAGACTAGATTTGAGCTAATGTCAACTTGAGAGTTGAGTTGAACCAGATTTTGACTTGTCAAGCTCGACCACGTTTTGAAGTTAAATGAGTGGAATTTTAAACGAATTTGAAATTTGATGTACAAACTCGAGTCAAGTTTAAGTCCAACTTAATTGAGTTAAGACTAGTTGAATTTAAACACGAACACGACTCGTTTAATTTTTATACTATAAAAAAAGAAAAATTATTAACTAAATACTAAGTCAGTCAGGCATATTTGAGCTTGGCCTAAACGACTTGGGTTTGAGCGAAAATTGGAAAACTAAATTATTTTTAAATGCACGATTTGGCAAATGGATTGACTTGGTAGAGATTCATAGTCAAACTAAGGGGCTGTTTGATTAGCACTGAATGACTGAATAATTGACCGATTCAGCCATTCAGTGTGTTTGTTTCAGAAAAAAATCGTCTGAATAGTTGAATCGGTTAGCCATTTAGAAGATTTGGGCTGAATGACTAAATCTCATTTGTTTGGCTGAATGGGCTGAATGACGGCTGAATGATTTTTTTACAATATTAACTATTATATTATATTAAGTAATATTAAATAAATTTACAACAATTTTGAATTTTTTCAGAGGGGTAAAATAATAAAAAAATTTGTTATTAAGATGTTTCAGACATGTCAATTATCAAACAACTTTTTTTATTCAGATTCAGTTTCAACTCATTAGATTCAAATTCATTCATTTTTTATCAAACACCCCCTAACACTTGTTTGAGATCAACTCATTTAATAAATTTGAATTAAACTTAAGGTGGACATAATCCAATTGAGACGGTCCAGACCAAACTCATAAAGAGCCCAATTCGTTTACTATAAAGAGTTCATTAAATTCAAAAAATATACTCCCTCCGTTCTAATACTCCATCTATGTGACGCCCCTAAACTCAGATATTCATATCTCGAATTTGGTACATCATGTACTAATAAATTAAAATCTCACACAACGGAAAATAGAATGATTTACATTATCATAACATAATTATTCTTGTCCCAAAGTCTCGAACCGTTACTACAACATTACATAACTTAACTTTAACCTAACTTATTTACATAGCGCTTGGTTTATAGTCGTCAGCCTGACTTTGCTGTGTTGCTCAATTGTCCACTGGATCAGAGAGATGCATCGTCGTAGGTTGGCGATCGAGGGGTCTACTCCAATAATGCTTAAGTCGTTGGCCGTTCACCTTGAAGGTTCACTTCGAATTAGGTTCCTCGACTTCAACATTCCCGTGTGGAGCGACAGATACAACCACGAAAGACCCTGACCAACGGAATTTCAATTTACCTGGAAATAACCTCAATCTAGAGTTAAAAAGCAATATTTGTTGTCCCGTTTCAAACTTCCGATCAATGATTTTCTTATCATGCCATGTTTTAACTTTCTCCTTGTATAATTTGGCGTTCTCATAAGCATTATGTCAGAATTCGTCCATCTCATTTAGCTGTAGTAGCCTGTTACTCACCAGCTGATTGTAAGTCGAAATTTAGATTACGAATTACCCAGTATGCATTATGTTCTAACTCCACCGGAAGATAACACGCTTTTTCATAGACCATCCTGTAAGGTGACATGCCGATAGGGTTCTTGTAAGCTGGTTGATATGCCCATAAGGCATCATCTAATCGCATGGCCCAATCTTTTCGTGACGGATTGACCACCTTCTCCAAAATGTGCTTGACTTCCCTATTTGAGACCTCCGCTTGGCCATTGGTTTGGGGATGATAGGCCGCCGTAATCTTATGTCTGACCCCATACTTGGTGAGCAATTTAGTGAACTGCTTATAACAAAAGTGAGTTCCCTCATCACTAATTATCGCTCTCGGTGTACCAAATCGTGTGAAAATATTTTTCTTCAAAAACCGTAGTACTACCTTGGCATTGTTAGTGAGTAATGTTGTGGCTTCTACCCATTTTGAAATATAGTCTACCGCCAACATAATGTACTGATTATTGAGAGAGGATGGAAAAGGTCCCATGAAGTCAATTCCCCACACATCAAATAGCTTAACCTCCAAAATTGTGTTAAGCGGCATTTCGTTATGTTTTGAGATATTTCCTACACGTTGACATCGATCACACTTTAACACGTAGAGATATGCGTCTTTAAACAAGGAAGGCCAAAAAAATCCTGACTGTTGTCCTATCACCCGTGTAGTGACCTCCGTAATCTGATGAGTGGCAATGACTTAATATGCTATCCATCTCCTCATGTGGCACATATCGTCGAATCATTTGATCTGCACAATCCCATAAAAATCATCTCAAAAGAATTACACAATTAAAAATAATAATAAGAAGAAACTCTAAAAGAAATCCTTCAAGCTTCAATCTTCAATTGGAAATTCTCTTCCGAAATTCTCTGATGAAATCTTGATTAATCTCTAGCTATGATGGTTAAGTTCCCAATTTCCAGCTAATTACTCCCTTAAATACTCCTTTTCCATCTTGTCCCACTCCTAATCCATGTCAACTTCCCTAATGCACGCGCCTCGGTTAAGCTAAGTTGGACCTCAGCTCCCCGAAGCTGAGGATGATGCAATTTAGAGCGCCCCAACGCTGGTTTTCAATTAATTTATGATTTTGCCACTTCTGAAGCTTAGTTTCCCAATTTGTCCCTGCTCCGCCTCAAACTGCAAAATAACCAATAAACACAGTAAAAATTCTTCTAAAAGACTTGAGAACAACAATAAATTAAGTCCGAATGTATCCAATTCATAGGTATATTACCCATTCATCAGTCCCTTTTAATTCTATTTGGTTGGACCTATACTTCCCTTGTTGCCTTATACTCCTGCAGCGGAAATAACAATCCATTAGAAGAGTCAAGTAGAGCATGATGTCTACTATCTTCTATGATTTAAACGTCCATCATCAATATTTTATCCCTGTAACACAAATCACTAATTGTTTCAAACCAATGAATTATCTATGCACTACGGGCCAAAGATATTCGTTTGTATTATTAGTGGACACGATCATGCCAAACACATGTCCATCTATGCACTACGGGCTAAAGAAGACTTTCACCATAAACCTTTATCTGTAACATTAAAGGTCATGATTCCTGTTCATAATCATACCAATCAACAATCCATCTTCGTATTACGGCCCAAAGATGACTTTCACCACAATATAAGCATGAGAATGATGACAATGATATAAAGAATGAATCAAGTGAGATCAAGGATAAATATTAGGGATTTATAATTTAATTTATCTAGAGTTTAAGAATGTCCGAATTGTCAACATGATCACCAATTGTGGATCAAAGTTCAAGAATGATATTTAAGATTCAAATTTCAAAGATAATTTGGACAAAGAAAAGAAACTAAATTTTGTCGTGAATAGTACTTATGAATAGTACCCCGACATGAAAAGATTAAAATTTAATAAGAAGGTTCAGACCAATATTCCAGTGAAATAATATTAGATTAAAGCGCAAACTATTAAGGATATTCTACTAATTTCAGGGATTTTTGCCATTTAATAATAAGGTTATGGAAATAAACAATAAGTATCATAAATGGAGAAATATGAAAGAAAATGATATCTCTTAACGAGTATAAAAGAAATGATATCCCATACGAGTATGAAAGAATATACGAAACTGTAAATGGATTTTCACCCGTCATGCATTAATCCACGTAGATAAATCATTTTCACAACTTAATAAAGAATAAATACGAAGGGTTATTCACCAGGCATGCGGTAATCCACGTAGATAGGTTATTCCCACATATTAATAAGGAATAGAATGACAACCCTTATGAGTATGAAGAAAATAACATCCTTTACCCTAGTATGAGATTAAATATAACTGGTATAACGGAGATTATCTTAAGAAAATCTTGCACTCTTAGCTACACTCAAAGTATTCTTATACTAGAAAGAACACAGTATTATAGAAGAAGAATTCTCTGATTTTGGTGTGAGTTTCATTGCTTAACTTAGCAATCTATTTATAGAAAAATGGACTGAATAGTAACAAATTTATGGACGATCCAGATTGATTTACTATTAAAATGGACGGTCCAAATTGATTTACTATTAAAATGGACGGTCTATATTAATTTATTATTAAAAATTCAACTGACGGTCCATATTGATTTACTATTAAAACTTCAATCGACGGTCCATATTGATTTACTTTTAAAACTTCAACCGACGATCCATATTGATTTACTATTAAAACTTCATTGATTTACTATTAATACTTCAACTGACGGTCCATATTGATTTACTATTAAAACTTCAACTGACGGTCTAAAAAATTAGCACGCCCCCCCATGGAATAATGAGCCAAACTTAAAACAAATGCCTCATGACAAACCTCTCTATTTATATCAAAATTTGAATAAATAATTAACACAACACATTTTTAATCTTTTAACAATTATTCATCATTAATATTATAACTCACATTATTGACAACCAGATCATTCCCAGGAAAGAGGGGGGTTTCCGATAAGAATTTCTCCTTAGTGCCGCGCAATTAAATAACCTAACTCCTTTCCTCGACAGAACTTTCTAGACATTGCCAATAATGCTAATAATAATATGAGTAACTGTGTCGTGTCAATTATTGATTTAATAATATAAAGTATTGTGCAGATGATACTGTGACAATATCGTGTGTTACTGTACAACAATGCGTATTATTGTACTTTTATCAGCGGATATTTCAATAGTTTAACGATAAAAGTTTTGCCGTAACTTTTATAAAAAAGGTTATTTTTGTTGCTTTCAATATCCGATAGTTATTCCGTTTTGGGGTCCATAAATGACTGCACCGTTGTACGAATATTCCCCGACAAAAAAGAATATTTCTCGACCAAACGAATATTTCCCGACAAAACGAATATTTTATGACAATTTGCTTACTTTGTAAAATTTGCACATATCACCCATAACTATAGCATTTATTAAATTATCACCTTAATATTTAGAATAATATTTAGAGAAAATTAAAGCTTTATTCATAAAAGTTGGGGTCTTATAATTATATTTAATACTTGGGGTAATATTGAAAACTAAACAATTAATACTTACTTGAAATTCTTAAACGACTTATATTAAAGAACAAATGTAGGGATTTTGGTACATAAAAGCAGCAGAATATAAATTTTTCAAAGCAATTTCGAAACCCTAAATCAGGATCCATGCGAAAACATATTAATTCAGTGGTTTAAATATTATACTGATTATAGAAAATTCTAAAACGACTTCGAATCTCCAACGCATCCAACGGAACTGCGCCTCTACGGTATCCACACGAACGTCCGCGAATTGTCACACGATCTGCAGTAAAGAGAGTCGCGGTACTAGCCACCAAGGATATGGATTTTCTGTTTTCTTTCTAGTCTCTCTCTAAGAGCGACTAGGGTTTTTGGTTAATGATGTGATTCACAAAATGGCTAATATATCATATATATATAGCAGTCAAAAAGGAATTAATCAAAAACCTAATCTAATTAATATATATATATATATATATATATATATCTTAATTAAGTTTTACTTAATTTATATACATATATACAAATTATCCTATTAATTTAAATACTATCAATCATATTAACATATTTAAATTCTTACAATTTAAATTAATTCTCTTTTAATTACGTTCTATGTTTGTGACCCTATAGGTTATTATTACGTTGGCAATAATTTTAAAATCATATTATAAAATTATAAACAGTGAGCGGCATTTAGTAATGCATCACTGCTACCCAAGTAATAATATGATTGATGATTCGATGCAACCTTTTCGTGACCAATGTTTCAATGTAATTTAATCCTTTTAACCTTGACATCCTAGATTAAACTCGAGTCATGGAATATGTCATACTCTTCATAATTTAATCTGATTTTTCTTGATCAATGAGTAGACTATATGAAACAAATCACTAATTGAGCATGACCATGCATTTCATAGTCCTACTCAATCAAGAGGCCTATGGATATCACCCCTAACATATAGGAGGGTTAAATTCCATCTAGATCACTATATTACTACATGGAAATTTATGTATTTTGATATCAACAAAGGTCATCTTTAATAGGGTGGACAATAAAGGTGATTATTGGGTACATCATGAATCGTGTGAGGAATATGGCTCAGTTATTGGAGCGCGATAATGAGTCAACCCAACCAAGAGAGAGCAACCGACAAATCGATAATACCAGTGGTAGCAGTCATCGAAGCGGTGACAACAAACGTGAAGGGAATCAACATACCAGAAATGATAACCACTTCGGTGGTAATCATGGCCAAGATAATAGAAGTGGAAATTTCAAGAAGAGAAGGTTCAACAATGATGGAAAGATAGCGGCACCAGCACCCGTTTTCAAAGTAAGCATGTTGTCATAAAATATTCGTTTGGTCGGGAAATATTCATTTTATCAGGGAATATTCGTACGACGGTACAATCATTGGTATACCTCACAACAGAATTACTGTCAGAGTTAGAAAATGACAGAAATAACTTTTTATAAAAATAACGGCAAAAGTTTTACCGTTAAACTGTTGAAATACCCGATGGTAAAAGTACAGTAATACGCGTGGTTGCATATTTGCACACGGTATTGTACAATATCTTTGATTATTGATGCTTACGTGAGAAGTCACTCAATTTTATTCATTTATTTCCACTGTAATTGCTGCATAATATCTCTCATATTATTGATTCAATTATTATCACAGTATCTTCTGCACAATATTTTTTATTATTAAATCAATAATTAAGACGACAAAGTTATTCATATTATTATTTGCATTATTGACAATGTCTAGAAAGTTCTGTCGAGGAAAGGGGTTTGGTCACCTAATTGCGCGCCAATAAGGAGAAATCCTTATCGAAAAGCCCCCTCTTTCCTGGGAATGATCTGGTTGTTAATATTGTAATTTATAATATTAATGATGAATAAGTTCGTGTTGATTAAAGATAAGAATAATAATTTATGAGTGGAAGATGTTTGTTCATTTAGTTTTCTTTAATTCTTCTGTGACCCAATTACCCTCAAAGGAGGTAATTCTGTGATTGGCAAGTTTTGTTATTATTGACCAAACGGGTAATTAATTGGATAAATGAGAAATTAATTTCTATTAGTTCACATGAAAATAACTATTTGATCATATACATGGAACTATTGGTTCACATGCATGTACTATTAGGGGAGGTTGTGCAAGATTGATAATACTTGAAGGACTAAATTAAAAATAGAGGTAAAGATAAAGGTACTAAACTGTAATAAATTGAGCCCCTAAACGTGCAATTAACGAAACTATGTTTTCCTATAAATAGAAGCTCATTTCTTCTTTCATTCTCACCAATTCACCAAGACTCACAAGAGCAACTATAGAGAGAGAAACTATAGAGATAAAAAAGAAGAGTGTTTTGCAACTTCACTATTGCAGTATCCAGCCTTCTACTAAGGTAAGGGGTACTTATTTATTTCATATTCGCTTACGATATTATTTTTCATATTTGTAAGAAATTTTATTTTCGTTCAATATTCGTAAGTAATATTATTTTCGTTCAATATTCGTAGGGATATTGTCTTCGTTTAATATCCGTAAGGAATATTATTTTCGTTCAATATTCGTAAGGGATATTATTTTTGTTCAATATTTGTATAAAATAATACTTTCTTTCATACTCTGTAGTATGTAAGTAATATTATTTCGTTTCGTATTCCTAATTCTACACTTATTTTGTTAAAGTATTGCTTCTATACTTTGTGAAATTAGTAGAATATCCTTGAAATTTGCGCTTCATCTAGTATCATTTCGTAAGGATATTTTTCTGAAAATTCTTATTAAATTTTAAGTTTTTCATGTCGGAGTACTATTCATGGATACTATTCATTTATACGGCACTATTCATACGTACAACACTATTCATACGTACGTCACTATTCATATGTATGGCACTATTCATGAAGTACTATTCACGTGGTACTATTTATGAAGTACTATTCATAAAATACTATTCACGAAGTATTATTCACGGAGTACTATTCAATCGGGGTACTATTCATAACAAAAATTGATTTCTTTCGGTCCAAATTATTTTTGATAAAATATTATTCTTGAATTTTACTCCACAAAGCAGTATCATGTTGATAATTTGGAGATTATTTAATTCTGGATAAATAAAATTATACATCTTTAAAATTTATCCTTGCTTTCATTTAATTGAATTCTTATATCATTGTCATCATCCTCATGCTTATATTGTGATAAAAGTCATCTTTGGCTCGTAGTGCATAGATAGACTGTTAATTGGAATGATTATAACTTGTAATGTTACAAATGATGTGGTAAAAGTCATCATTGGCCCGTAGTGCATTGATGGACAGTTTTTGGTATAATCATGACCATGCGTTCTCTTCGGCCAAGGGTGCAAAGTTGAATTGTTGTTTGGCATGATCATGACCATTGGTGATAACACGAATATCCTTGGCCCATAATGCATGGATAATTTGTGGACGTGATACTAATGAATATCCTTGGACCGTAGTGCATAGATAATTCAGTGATGTGAATTATTCATTAAGCTGAGTCTCAGCGATAAGATTGATGATAAACTTTTTAAATCATAGAAGATAGTAGATATTATGCTTTACTTGACTCTTCTAATGGATTGCTTGTTTCGCTGCAATTAAACTTGTTGTTTATTGTATTCTATCAATTTAACACTATTGAAGGCTAATGATAATTTATTCTGCATTATCTTAGTTATAATATTTCTTATTGGTCTAGTTGAGCTCACCCTTTTGCTTTCATTGTTCTCTTCAAGAAATGAGAACGTAGCTGGGAATAGTCGGGGAACAGAGTGATGGTCCGAGATGGTGGCTATAGTAGTCCTCACTATTTTATAAAATAGTGTGATAATAATTGTAACGAGGACTCCATTTGAGTTTGGATATTGTCTAGAAGACAATATTCATGTCAAAACTCTCAACTACGTTTTGTCGTATTGTATAAATGAAGTTTGTATTTAAGTTCTGTACCATGTATTTGGTGACCCAAAATGGGTGATGTATACCTATTTTGGGGGCGTCACAGTTGGTATCAGAGCTTAGGGATATAATCCCTGGTTGAGATTTAAGGCTAGAACTAGGAGGGGAGAGACGGGTAATTCCTTTGCTAGTATGACCTACCTAAGTTTATTTGTTATTTAATTTGTCGGTCAGAATATAGGGATATTATGTACCATGTCAATTAACCCTTGTTTTATGGAAGTGTTTGAAAATGGCATCTGAGAATGTTGAGATAAGCAATGAAGCACATGAGATCATTGAGTCACCAACGATTAATACCCAGGATAATGTGCATCAGGAAGGAAATAATCCTCAGGTAAACAACAACACCAACCAAATAATGAGCGATGAGATGTTCAGAGGCTTTCTACAATTCATGCAACATCGGGCAAGGGAGGCCCCTGTGCAAAATGCAGGTGGAAACACTGGCAATTGACGGGTGGTCACTGCTAACCAGTTCAAGGAGCTAAGACCACCGGGGTTTTTGAGAAAGCCATAACAACTTAAGGTCGAGACAAGGATAAAGTAGATCACCAAGATATTTGATGTCTTGAGATGTTTCGAGGAGCAAAAGGTTCCTTTTGCCACCTTCATGTTGAGAGGAAAGGCAGATTACTGGTGGGAATCAGTAAAACGTACTCCATCTGCCACACTACAAATGTCTTGGGAGAGGTTCCGAGAATTGTTCAACGACAAGTACTTTCCCGAAAGTATTCGTCACATGAAGGAGGTAGAGTTCATCAAGCTGGAGCAAAATAATATGACCATATCGCAGTAAGAGGCTAAATTTGCAGAGTTATCCCGTCCCATTTGGTAGATAATGATGAGAGAATGAAGCGAATGTTTCTGCGAGGTTTGAAACCCAAAATATGTCAATACCTCATTTCTCACAAACTTTTCTTGTATTCAGATGTTGTGAATAGGGTTCAATTATTGGAGTGACCCAACCAAGAGAGAGAGAAGCCGACAAATTAATAATACCAGTGATAGCAGTCATCGAATAGTGACAACAAACGTGAAGGGAATCAACATGCCGAAAATGGTAACCACTTCGGTGGTAATCGTGGCCAAGACAATAGAAGATGGAAAGACAGCAGCACCAACACCCGTTTTCAAGGAAGGAGAACCACCACCAATCATATGCTTCAAATGCGGAGGGGAGAGACACATCAGTCCAAACTGCACGATGCAGTCTAAAGCATGTTATAATTGCAAAAGAGAAGGTCACCTAGCCCGATTTTGTCGTACAGTGAAGTCAAGTCCAGCTAGGATGGAGACACCAAAGGCCATCCCAGACAAGTCAAAGCAGGTAATTTAAGTGAGAGTGTTTATCGAAAAACCTGAAAGAAGTTATTACGGGTAAGCTAATCATAAACTCTTGCGAAGTTTATACCTTATTTGATACCGGTTCTACCCATTCTTTTATTTCTCCTACTTGCACAAAACGTTTAAATTTGACTCCGGAGAAATTAGACTTTGACTTATTTGTTGAAACTCCATTGGGGGAAACCTTCATTACATCCACTGTTTATAAATCTTGTTTAATTCAAATTAGCACCCCCACGTTACCTGTCGATCTCATCTCTTTAAAAATACTTACATTTGATGCGCTTTTAGGAATCGTCTGGTTAACTATTCATCATGCTAAAATTGATTATTTTCGTAAGGTTGCTAGTTTTTATATTCCTAACCAACCTATTATGCGAATTCAAGCAACCAAACCACTAAAGTCAATCACTATCATATCAAGCCATAAAGCTATTTGTTTATTGAAAAACGGATGTAAAGCTTTCTTAGCCCATGTCATGGACTTAAACAAAAATATATCAGATTTGAATGATATTTCTATTGTTAATAAATTTCCTGACGTATTCCCCGAAGAACTTCCTAGCCTACCCCTAGAGCGTGAAATCAAATTTTGTATTGACCTTGAACCCGGTACAAAACCCATTTCTAAAACCTCAAATATTTTTTCAACTAAAATGAATGTATCATGCTCCAAAGATGTTGGCTCGAGCTGTTGAAAGATTACGGACATACCATTCAATACCATCTTGGAAAAGCGAACTTATTAGCTAACGCGTTGAGTAAAAGATCATATGCAGTTATGAGTGCGACGTCGTTAACACAAAGACCCACTTCGTAAGACTTACAAAAGATGAAGATAGAGTTAAAGACTCCAAGAACGTACGCGATGAAGATAGCGAATATACGATTAGAATCGACTTTAATCGATAAAGTTAAAGTCGCTCAAGCTACATACTCAGAGCTGATGAATGTGCAAGAAGGCGTTATTCTAGAAGCAAGAATCGATGAAGAGAGGAAATCTCAACCCTCGATTTTATTGCTCTATTTGAAATCCTCGATCGAGTAGGAACTGTGGCCTATAGACTCGCCTTACCACTAAATATGGCGCGTGTTCACATCATTTTTCACGTATCGATGTTACGTAAATATGTCGACGGCCCGAACCACATTATTGAATTAGAACTAGACGAGATAGCAGAAGATTTAACGTATAAGGAGGTACCTGTTAAAATCTTGGATAAGAAGAAACCTATTCTACGCTCAAAGGTTATACCTCAAGAGTTAGAATTTGAAATAAAAACAAGGTATCGTCACCTTTTCGGCATACCAGGTACGTACATAAATTTCGAGGACAAAATTTCATAAGGAGGGGATGTAAGACCCCAACTTTTATGAATAAAGATTAATTTTTCTCAAAATATATTTTTGAATATTATGGTGTGGATTTGATATAATGTTATAATTGTGGGTAATATTTATAAATTTTACAAATTAAGCAAGTTGTTATAAAATATTCGATTGGTTGGGGGATATTCATTTTAACAGGGAATATTCATACGACGACACAATCATTGGTGGACCCCACAACGGAAGTATTATCGGAGTTAGAAAAAGACAGAAATATCTTTTTATAAAAATAAAGGCGAAAATTTTACCGTTAAACTTTGAAATACCAGGTGATAAATGTACAGTAATATGCGTGGTTGCATAGTAGCACACGGTATTGGACAATATCTTTGATTATTGATACTTACGTAAAAATTCACTCAGTTTTATTTAATTATTGCCACAGTAATTGTTGCATGGTATCTCTCATATTATTGATTCAATTATTGTCATAGTATCATTTGCACAATATTTTATATTACTAAATCAATAAATGAGATGACAAAGTTAGTCATGTTATTATTTGTATTATTAACGATGTCTAGAAAGTTCTATCGAGGAAAGGGTTTGGTCACCTAATTACGCGCCAATAGAGAGAAATCCTTATCGGAAAGCCCCCTCTTTTCTGGGAATGACCGTTGTTAATATTGTAAGTTATAATATGAGTGAAAGATGTTGTTCATTTAGTTTTCTTTAATTATTCCTGACCCAATTACCCTCAGAGGAGGTAATTCTGTGATTGGCTGGTTGTGTTATAATTGACCAAACGGGCAATTACTTGCATAAATGAGCAATTAATTGCCATTAGTTCATATCTAAATTACTGTTGGTTCACATGTATGGAACTATTGATTCACATGCATGTACTATTAGGGAAGGTGGTGCAAGATTAATAATACTTCAAGGACTAAATTAAAAATGGAGGTAAAGATGAATGTACTATACTTTAATAATTTGATCCCCTAAACGTGCAGTTGTCAAAACTATGTTTTCCTATAAATAGAAGCTCATTTCTTCTTTCATTCTCACCAATTCACTAATACTCACAAGCGCAACTATAGAGAGAGAAACTATAGAGAGGAAAAAGAAGAGTATTCTGTTACTTCACTATTGCAGTATCCAGCCTTCTACTAAGGTAAGGGATATTATTTTTGTTCAATATTTGTATGAAATAATATTT
The DNA here is from genome assembly GCA_020205615.1 of Panax quinquefolius. Classification (NCBI taxonomy): domain Eukaryota; kingdom Viridiplantae; phylum Streptophyta; class Magnoliopsida; order Apiales; family Araliaceae; genus Panax; species Panax quinquefolius. The sequence continues at coordinate 42,074,331 of CM035155.1, read as the reverse complement.
TCTTCCATACTCTGTAGTATGTAAGTAATATTATTTCGTTTCGTATTCCTAATTTTACACTCATTTTGTTAAAGTCTTGTTTTTATACTCCGTGAAATTAGTAGAATATCCTTGAAATTTGTGCTTCATCTAGCTAGTATCGTTTTATAAGAATATTTTTCTGATCATTCTTGTTAAATTTTAAGCTTTTTATGCCGGAGTACTATTCACGAGTACTATTCATTTATACGTCACTATTTATAAGTACGGTATTATTCACAGAGTACTATTCATGGGCATTATTCATAAATATGGTACTATTCATGAAGAACTATTCACAAAGTACTATTCATAAATTACTATTCAAAAAGTACTATTCATGAAGTACTATTCTCGAAGTACTATTCACGGAGTACTATTTATGAAGTACTATTCACGGGGTACTATTCACTCGAGTACTATTCACCCAGGGTACTATTCATGACAAAAAATTGATTTCTTCCGGTCCAAATTATTTTTGATACAATATTATTCTTGAATTTTAATCCACAAAGCAGTATCATGTTGACAATTTGGACATTATTGAATTATAGATAAATTAAATTATAAATCTTTAAAATTTATCCTTGCTTTCATTTAATTGAATTCTTATATCATTGTCATCATCCTCATGCTTATATTGTGATGAAAGTCATCTTTGGTCGTAGTACATAGATGAACTGTTGATTTGTATGATTATGACCAGAGATTATTCGGTATAATCATGACCATTGGTGATTACACGAATATCCTTGGCTCGTAATGCATGGATAATTCATGGACGTGATACTAATGAATATCCTCGGCCGTAGTGTATGGATAATTCAGTGATATGGATTATTTATCGAAATGAAGTCTCAAATGATAAAATTGATGATAAACTTTCTAAATCATAGAAGATAGTAGATATCATGTTCTACTTGACTCTTCTAATGGATTGTTTGTTCTGTTGCAGTTAAACTTGTTGTTTATTAGTTTAACACTATTGAAGGCTAACAATAATTTATTCTGCATTATCTTAGTCATAATATTTCTTATTGGGCTAGTTGAGCTCAACCTTTTGCTTTTATTGTTCTCTTTAGGAAAAGAAAACGTAGCCGGGAGTATTCGGGGAATGGAGTGATGGTCCGAGATGGTGGCTATAGTAGTCCTCATTATTCTATGAAATAGTGTGATATAATAAATATAATGAGGACTCCATTTGAGTTTAGATATTGTCTAGAAGATAATATTCGTGTAAAAATTCTCAGCTACATTTTGACGTATTGTATAAAAGAAGTTTGTATTTAAATTTTGTACCATGTATTTGGCGACTCAGAATGGGTGATGTATACCTATTTTGGGGGCGTCATAGGGGAGATTGTAAGACCCCAAATTTTATGAAATGAAAGTATTCAATTTTCTTATAATTATTATTCTATTTAGTAAATGATTAAATAGATAAAAGTTTAAAGTTAAGGGTGATATGTGAAAATTTTACAAAGTAAACAAGTTATCATAAAATAATCATTTGTTCAGGGAATATTCTTTTTATCAGGGAATATTGGTACGACGGCACAATCATTGGTGGACCCCACAACAAAATTCTTTGCTTGAGTTAGAAAATGATGAAATATTTTTTATAAAAATAACGGCAAAAGTTTTACCGTTAAACCGTTGAAATACCCGATGGTAAAGTAATACGAATACGCTGCGTGGTTGCATAAGTAGCACACCAGATTGTACATTATCTTTGATTATTGATACTTACGTGAGAAGTCACTCGGTTTTATTCAATTATTGCCACGAAGAATCACTTTGATAAGATCTCTCATATTATTAATTCAATTATTGTTACAGTATCATCTGCACAATATATTTTATTATTAAATCAATAATTGAGACGAAAAAGTTATTCATATTATTATTTGCATTATTGACAATGTCTAGAAAGTTCTGTCGAGAAAAGGGGTTTGGTCACCTAATTGCGCGCCAATAGGGAGAAATCCTTATCGAAAAGCCCCCTCTTTCTTGAAAATGATCTGGTTGTTAATATTGTAAGTTATAATATTAATGATGAATAAGTTCGTGTTGATTAAAGATAAGAATAATAATTGATGAGTGAAAGATGTTTGTTCATTTAGTTTTCTTTAATTCTTCCGTGACCCAATTACCCTCAAAATAGGTAATTCTGTGATTGGCAAGTTTTGTTATTATTGACCAAACGGGTAATTAATTGGATAAATGAGCAATTAATTTCTATTTATTCACATGCAAATAACTATTTGATCACATGCATGGAACTATTGGTTCACATGCATGTACTATTAGGGGAGGTTGTGCAAGATTGATAATACTTGAAGGACTAAATTAAAAATAGAAGTAAAGATGAAGGTACTAAACTGTAATAAACTGAGCCCCTAAACGTGCAATTATCTAAACTATATTTTCCTATAAATAGAAGCTCATTTCTTCTTTCATTCTCACCAATTCACTAAGACTCACAAGAGCAACTATAGAGAGAGAAACTATAGAGGGAAAGAAGAAGAGTATTTTGCAACTTCACTATTGCAGTATCCAGCCTTCTACTAAGGTAAGGGGTATTATTTATTTCATATTCGCTTACGATATTATTTTTCATATTCGTAAGAAATTTTATTTTCGTTCAATATTCGTAAGGAATATTATTTTCGTTCAATATTCGTAGGGATATTGTCTTCGTTTAATATCCGTAAGGAATATTATTTTCGTTCAATATTCGTAAGGGATATTATTTTTGTTCAATATTCGTATAAAATAATATTTTCTTCCATACTCTGTAGTATGTAAGTAATATTATTTCATTTCGTATTCCCAATTCTATACTCATTTTGTTAAAGTATTACTTCTATACTTCGTGAAATTAGTAGAATATTCTTAAAATTTGCGCTTCATCTAGTATCATTTCGCAATGATATTTTCTCTGAACATTCTTGTTAAATTTTAAGTTTTTTATGCCGGAGTACTATTCATGGATACTATTCATTTATACGGCACTATTCATACGTACAAAACTATTCATACGTACGTCACTATTCATATGTACGACACTATTCATGAAATACTATTCATATGGTACTATTCACGAAGTACTATTCATGGGGTACTATTCACTCTAGTACTATTCACCCGGGGTACTATTCATGATAAAAATTGATTTCTTTCGGTCCAAATTATTTTTGATACAATATTATTCTTGAATTTTACTCCACAAAGCAGTATCATGTTGATAATTTGGACATTATTTAATTCTGGATAAATTAAATTATAAATCTTTAATATTTATCCTTGCTCTCATTTAATTGAATTCTTATATCATTGTCATCATCCTCATGCTTATATTGTTATAAAAGTCATCTTTGGCCTATAGTGCATAGATGGGCTATTGATTGGTATGATTATGACCAGGGATTATTCGGTAAAATTATGATCTGTAATGTTACAAGTGATGTGGTAAAAGTTATCATTGGCCCGTAGTGTATTGATGGACAGTTGTTGGTATGATCATGACCATGCGTTCTCTTCGGCCAAGGGTGCAAAGATGAATTGTTGTTTGGCATGATCATGACCATTGGTGATAACACGAATATCCTTGGCCCATAGTGCATGGATAATTCATGGACGTGATACTAATGAATATCCTTGGTCCGTAGTGTATGAATAATTCAGTGATGTGGATTATTTATTGAACTGAGTCTCAGCGATAAGATTGATGATAAACTTTTTAAATCATAGAAGATAGTAGATATTATACTCTACTTGACTCTTCTAATGGATTACTTGTTCCGCTGCAGTTAAACTTGTTGTTTAATATTGTATTCTATCAGTTTAACACTGTTGCAGGCTAATGATAATTTATTCTGCATTATCTTAGTCATAATCTTTCTTACTGGGCTAGTTGAGCTCACCCTTTTGCTTTCATTGTTCTCTTCAGGAAATGAGAACGTAGCTGGGATTAGTCGGGGAACGGAGTGATGGTCCGAGATGGTGGCTATAGTAGTGCTCACTATTTTATAAAATAGTTTATAATAATTGTAATGAGGACTTCATTTGAGTTTGGATATTGTCTAGAAGACAATATTCATGTTAAGACTCTCAGCTACGTTTTGTCGTATTGTATAAATGAAGTTTGTATTTAAGTTCTGTACCATTTATTTGGCGACCCAAGATGGGTGATGTATACCTATTTTGGGGGCGTCACATTAGAGGATCGTTATTATGTGTCTGCTATGAGCAAAAACATTATTTTTGTTTCTTGTTTGGACAAGAAAGGTTTTTCATTTTTAATAAAGAACAACAATTGTTCGTTTTACTTAAATGAAATATGTTATGGTGTGCACAATTGTTTAATGGTCTTTATATTCTTGATTTAGAAATGTCTATCTATAACATAAATACAAAACGATTTAAATCAAATGATTCAAATCCGACATATCTCTGGCATTGTCCTTTAGGCCATATAAATGTGAAACCCATATCCAAACTCCATAAAGATGGGTTTTTGGATTCATTTGATTTTGAATCATATGAAAAATATGAGTCTTATTTATTAGGCAAGATAACTAAAGCCCCTTTCACTGGACACAGTGAACGGGCTAGCGATGTATTGGGACTTATACATAGTGATGTATGTGGACCCATGAGTTCGTTAGCAGGAGGTAGGTTTTATTACTTCATTACATTTACCGACGACTTCAGTAGATATGGATATGTGTATCTTATGAGACACAAATTTGAGTCCTTTGAAAAGTTCAAGGAATTCAAGAATGAAGTTCAAAACCAATTTGGCAAAAGCATAAAAGCCCTTCGATCTGATCGAGAAGGTAAATACTTAAGCCAAGACTTTGATGACCTTCTAAAGGAGTGTGGTATTATATCACAGCTCACTCCACCTGGAACACCACAATGGAATGGTGTATCTGAGAGGAGAAATCGCACCTTGTTGGACATGGTACGATCAATGATGAGTCAAGCAGATCTTCCAATAAGCTTCTAGGGTCATGCCCTAGAGATAGCTGTATTCAAACTTAACCGTGTTCCTACAAAGACGGTTCAGAAGACACCATATGAGATGTGGACTGGAAAACGTCCTATTATGTCATTCATGAAGATTTGGGGTTGCGAGGAGTTTGTAAAACGTCTGGATTCTGACAAGCTTGGACCCAAATCTGAAAAATGTAATTTTGTGGGATACTCAAAGGAAATAAAAGGGTATTATTTCTATAAACCTTCTAAGAACAACGTGTTTGTTGCTCGAACTGTTATTTTTATAGAAAGAGAATTTGTCTCTAAAGAAAACTGTAGGAGGAAAGTAGAAATCGAAGAAATTCGAGAACCACAAAATATCATTGAACTTGAGTTAGAACGTGAGCAGGAACCACAAGATATTGTGGAAAGTTAACCTGCTTAAATTACACGAGGCATTCATAGATCTGGTAGGACACGCCAAGTGCCCGAGAGATATTATGGATTTCGTGTGACTCAAAATGGCGATGTGATGCTCATAGATCAGGATGAGCCTGCTTCCTACCAAAAAGCTATGAATGGACCAGATTCTGAGAAATGGCTTGAAGCCATGAAATTTTAGATAGAATCCATGTATACTAACCAAGTATGGACTTTGGTTGATCCACCCGAAGGGGTAAAACCAATCGGGTGCAAGTGGATTTTCAAGAAGAAAACCTACATGGATGGTAATGTACAAACCTATAAAGATCGACTGGTAGCAAAAGGTTTCAAACAAGTTCAAGGTGTTGAATATGATGAATCTTCTCTCTAGTGGCAATGGTTAAATCCATCAGGATCTTACTTGCTATTGCTGCCTTTTATGATTACGAAATCTGGCAGATGGATGTCAAAATTGCTTTCCTTAATGGAAATCTCCTTGAGGATGTGTACATGACACAGCATGAGGGTTTTATCATTCCAAAGGATGCTGAAAAGGTATGTAAGCTGCAGAGATCTATTTATGGATTGAAGCAAGCCTCTCAGAGTTGGAATCTTTGATTTGATGAAGCAGTCAAAGAGTTTGGCTTTATAAAAAATGAAGATGAACCTTGTGTATATAAGAAGGTTAGTGGGAGTCATATTGTATTCCTGGTATTATATGCTGATGACATATTAATTATTGGAAATGACGTTCCTTCCTTATAGGCTGTAAAAATATGGTTAGAAAAATGTTTCTCCATTAAAGATTTTGGCGATGCAACCTATATTTTAGGTATCAAGATCTATCGAGATAGATCGAGAAAAATGGTCGGCCTAAGTCAAAGTACATATATTGATAAAGTGCTGAAACGGTTCAGCATCCAGGAGGCAAAAATAGGACACTTACCCATGACTCATGGTGTAAAGATCTCTAAGGCCCAATGTCCTAAATCACATGATGATGAGGAGCGTATGAGAAAGATCTCTTATGCTTCGACAATTGGATCTATCATGTATGCAATGATATGTACTCGTCCGGATATCTCATATGCTTTGAGCATGAAGAGTAGATACCAGTTGAATCCAGGTAAAGGTCACTGGACAGTAGTCAAGAATATCCTCAAGTACCTGAAAAAGACTAAGGATTCATTCTTGGTATATGGAGGTGAAGACGAAATGGAATTAAAGGGTTACACATATGCTAGTTTCCAGACTGATAATGATGACTATAAGTATCAGTCAGGTTTTGTGTTTTGCCTTAATGGTGGTGCAGTTAACTGAAAGAGTTCAAAGTAAGAGACAGTAGCCGATTCTACAATAGAGGCTGAGTATATTACTGCTTCTAATGCGGCCAAGGAGGCTGTATGGATTAAAAAGTTCGTCACTAAACTTGGTGTTGTTCCAACCATTGTTGATCCGGTTGAACTATACTGTGATAATAATGGAGCCATTACACAGGCTAAGGAACCTAGATCTCACCAACAATCCAAGCATATACTTAGGCGGTACCATCTCATCCGTGAAATTATTGATAGAGGAGATGTACATATAGGAAGAGTGCCAACAGATGATATTGTTGCAAATCCACTGACCAAGGCTTTGTCGCAGCAGAAGCACGAAGGTCACACTAGTTCCATGGGTATTAGATACATAAGTGATTGGCTCTAATGCAAGTGAAAGACTGTTAGAGTTTATGCCCTAGAGGCTAATTATTTGATATAATTGCTTAATATTTTGATATTATATTTGATTGAATAAGTGAATGATTTTATTATGGTTTTATTTACTGCGTTATATAAATGTTAACATATTAAAATTCCTTAGAATAGTGATACAAATTATATAGTTTCAAGTATGTGACTTGAAAATGAGATTATATAATTACAATTAGTATCATCATTTTTAAATGTCCTTGAGTCGAGTATCATTATTGATGGGACAACAATGATACATTGAGACTAGTACGTGGATTGACTGATGACCAAATCTCATTGGTCATAAATATATGAGATATTGAGTCAATGTATAGGTACATGTTAGAGAACGATTTACTGGACAGACCCACCATGAGAATTCTCAATTATTTGATATAATTGTTTAACAACAAAAATATTTCTCTAAAACGACTTATATTAAGGGATAGAGAGAGTATGAGTTATATGTACCCCCAATTTCATCTAGAATTCTGGTCTAGTGACACAACATTAATTCTCAAGAATTTATTGAAAACTTGGAATGTGTACAATATTAGGCACTCCATCCATCCCTTAATATATTATGTTATTTTAAAATTGTGCACAAAAATTAAAAAAATAATTATATAACTTTAAATATAATTTTCATAATTATCATACTTATCTCATACTCTCTTATCTGTAATATTTTTCATGAGGAGTAATTTTGAAAAATATTGTAATTAATTTCTTAGATTATATAAAATAACAACTAATTAGGGAAAAGTAAAATCATCTAAAATGACATATATTAAAAGAACGGAGAGAGTACTATTAATACTCCTCCTCCTATTCCCATTGTACTAATTTTTTTTTCAAACATTAAAATATGTATAGATTCGTCAACATATTTATATAATTTCTTTAGATAAAATTTAAAAGTTATAATTTAAAATTTATATAAAGCATATTTGATGTAAATCTTAATATTTAATAAAAATACGATAAAATATAATATATATTGTGATTTTACATGTCAATTTTTTTATGGGATAAATCAACTTTTGGTACCTGTATTAGGACACGACTTACAATTTGGTACCCGAAGTGAAACAAGTTACAAACTGGTGATTATACTCGAAAAATATTACACTACATTAAACATTAGGGACACGACTTACAATTTGGTACTCGAAGTGAAAAAAGTTACAAACTAGTGATTGTACTTGAAAAATGTTGAAATCTGGTGTTTGTACTTTCCAATTTTTAAATAATCGTTAAAATTGATCCAACGGGAGAGACAAACATACAGAGAGAAAAGCGAAGTCGACGCGAAGAAGATCCTCGATGTTTTGTGCCATCTTTCCTTACCTCCCACATTCGCACAATTGCTCCACAGTGGCACCGACTTGGGAACTCTGGTGTAATCCATTCATTTTTATTACATGAACTACAATCTTTTTCCCCGATTTCATTTACGATTCCACTCCAAGACGAGCTCATCCTTTCAATTAAACACTGAAAACCCTTTAATAAATATATAGGAACCAGTAATCAATAGAGAATCGAGACAAGAAGAATGAGAGAAGAGGAAGGACAAAAGAAGAGAACCCTAATTTTCAAACAGAATAATGATGAAACCCTACTGTTTAACGGAGTGTAACATTTTTCGAGTACAATCACCAGTTTGTAACTTTTTTCACTTTGGGTACCAAATTGTAAGTCGTGTCCCTAATGTTTAACGGAGTGTAATATTTTTCAAGTACAATCATCAGTTTGTAACTTTTTTCACTTCGGGTACCAAATTGTAAGTCGTATCCCAGTACAAGTACCAAAAATTGATTTATCCCATTTTTTATTGCGAGTTATAAGAGTAAATCTAATTGGTAATACTTTTACGATATATGTGATATAATAAGGCAATTTTATAATCTTATTCAATCTCATATATTGATATACGTTGCAATCGTAATTCGACATAAATTTTTCACAAGACTAAAATATTATTAATATTGTTGGGTTGGAGATAGACTTTTGAAACTTAACTAAAAAATAAAAAATAAATAATTATAGGCAAAACTAATGAATTACCCATTGTAGTTGACAACTTTTAATGATCACATCATTAAACTTTTAATTTTTTAAATTACCCCACTAAACTAATTATTATTTTGAAATTGGGTCATTATGTTATCTTTAGCTCACGTCTGCTATTTTTTAGCATTTATCCAACGTGGAATTGAAAAAAAAAAGAAAAAAAGAAAGAAAATGACATAGGTTTAATCTTCTTTGTTTGACTCCTATTATAACTTTTAATATTCATATAACCACATTCTAAGAAAAAAAATTAGAGTAATAATATCATATATTAAATATGAAGAACACCCATTAAACAAAAACACACATAAGATGAGAAAAATCTATTGTAAATGTTGTATGAGCTTAAGAGAGAAAATTAGAAATTAGAAATTAGAAATTAGAAATCATCAACGAGGTAGAGAAAGAATAGAGAAACCGTACCATCTTCTACTAGTGCAACAACTATTTGAGCAATGAGAAGCACACACTGTGAAAGTCCAATAATAATCTAGAAGGGGGGCTAAATAGATTATTACCAATTAAAAAATTATCTTAGGCCTTTTTGAATTTTTGGATAATTAATTTGTAGTGTTAGAAATTAATATGCAAGACAGTAAAAATTCAATCACACAATGCACAAAGATTTTTCTGGTTCACAACATACATCCCGAGTATCCTGCTACGTCCAGTCTCAAGCTCCTCTCTAGGACTTGAGATCCTATTACTATTAGTAATAAATACTCCTTCAACAAGCAGAGAAGCCTTTAAAAAGTTTTATAAGCAAACTTCCAACTGTTTCCAACTAATCTATCTTATATAGCAAGCTCCCAGCTCCCTCCTCAAGCTTAGTTGTACTTCTTTTGAGTTCAGTTCTATTCTATGATCTGGTCTTGAACCAACAACCTCTTTCTCACCTCACAAGTACACTAGAGACCCAACTTCCCGCTGACCTCTCTAAGACTCTGGTCTTGGTCGAAGAATTACTCATCTTTCTCACAGGTACATAAAATAAACAAACTTTGACTTTTTCTTTTTTTACAAATGATTTTACAATAATATGCTTCTTAAATAAGCAGATAAGAATTTAGTACAGATTGATGCTTCTTAAATAAGCAGATATAATTTAGTACAGATTTATGCTTCTCAAATAAGCATATATCAATTAAAGAGCAAATATATTTATAAAAGTTCAAAGACTTTTATACTTGAGAAATTATGTTTCTTTGTAAGCAGATAGTAATTTATTCTTTGATCAAATAATACTTCTGTGTAATCAAATACGTAAATTATGCACTGTTATAAAAGTTTAAATAACTTTTATATTTTGTGTGAAAAGTGCTTCTTGAATAAGCAAATATATCAATTTTGGCTTTTAAAGTAACTTTTCTTTACTCCATAAAGAATAAATAATTTTTTATAAATTGCATTAAATTATATATCAATTTTGGCTTTTACTCAAAAATGCTTCATTTAGCAGGATATATAATTTAATGCAATTTTATAAAGAATTATTTATTCTTTATGGAGTAAGAAAAGTTACTTTAAGTTTAAATAACTTTGAGAGATAAAATACTTACGAGTAAGTAAATAAGTTGTTTTAAGCTTTGAATCAAATTTGCTTCTATTTAAGCGAGATATATTCACTTAAGTTTATGAAATAAAAGTTTAAATAACTTTTATATTATGCCACAAGTATTTTATGAATAAATAAATTTATGAACAAATACTTGTGATGATAGATTTCAAGTATAATAATTATATCAGTTAAGCAATACTTGATATAACAAATATATTTTGTGAGACCCCAAATTTTATGAATAAAGATTTAAATTTCTCAAAATATTTTTTTGAATAGTATGGTGTAGATTTGATATAATGTTGTAGTTGTGGGTAATATTTATAAATTTTGCAAAGTACGCAAGTTTTTATATAATATTCGATTGGTCGGGGAATATTCGTTTTTACAGGGAATATTCGTACAATGACACAATCATTGGTGGACCCCACAACGGAATTATGGTCAGATTGAGAAAACGACAAAAATATTTTTATGAAAATAATGTATGAAGTTTTACTCGTTAAAATTGTTGAACTACTCTTAGTAAAAAGTACGAATACGCTGTGGTTGCATACTAAACACACTGTGATATTGATTATTGATGCTTACGTGAGAAGTCACTCATTTTTTATTCAATTATTGCTACAAGAATTGTCAGATAAGTATCTCACGTTATTTGATTCAATTATTGTCAATATTTTATATATTATTAAATTAATAATTGAGATAACAAAGTTATTAATATTATTATTTGTAATATTAACGATGTCTAGAAGTTCTTCCAAGGAGAGGTTTGGTCACCTAATTGTACGCCAATAGGGAGAAATCCTTATTGGAAAATCCCCTCTTTCCTGGGAACGACCTGGTCGATTAATATTATGAATTATAATAAAGGTGATAAGTTTTGTTTTATTATTATTATAAATGTAATAAAACAGAAAACTTTTTATATAAAACAGAATACTTTTATAAAGTTATTCATTTTATTAGACTATAAATAGAATATATAATATTCTATTATGTATAAGGTTTGCATAGTGTTTGTATAGTAAAATCTGCTTATATAAAATGTAATACTTTTATAAAGTTATTCGTTTTATTAGATTATAAATAGAATATATTATATTTTATTTAAAAGATTTTGTTTTATTAGTATATTTTATTAATATTGCATAGTAAATCAATATGGATCGTCTGCTTAAAAGTAAATCAATCAATCGCTTCATGAATTAGTTACTATTATTCACCCATTCTTCTATAAATAGAAGCTCATTCCTTCATTATTTCTTACGAATTCAATTTGAAACTCTGTAGAGAGAAAACTATAGAGAGAAAGAAGAAAAGTATTCGCTACTTCGCTTACTCCTATATCCAGCTTTCTTCTAAGGTAAGGGTATTATTTCTTTTATATTCATGAAGAGAACTTCATTATTCCATTCTTTATTATTCTCATTGGAATAACTCAGATACGCTGACTACCCTATACTTGGTGAAATTCTTCATTATTCCATTCCTTACTATTCTCATTGAATAACTCGTTTATGCTAAGCACCGCATACATGGTGAAATTCTCGCCGTTATTCTATTCTTTATTATTCTTTTGGAACATCCCGTGCGTAAGCGCTTACGCACGACACGAGATTCTGCTTATTTATTATTCTGCTTGGAATAACTCTTTATGCAAAGCGTTTACGCACGACCCGTTCTCGTTATTTATTATTCATTGAACATCCTCATACGTGCGTTTACGCGTATACGACCGGTTCCGTTATTTATTATTCTCGTTGGAATATCATGTCTACATGCTTTCGTATTTAATTCGTTCCGTTATTTATTATTATGTTGGAATAACTCAGTATGTATGGGTCTATCGCATGCCTGGTGATTTCTTTTGTTATTCCATTCTTTATTATACTCAGTTGGTTAAACTTTTGGCTTTTATACTCCATGAAATTAGTGGAATATCCTTGATATTTGCGCTTCATCCAGTATCTTTTCGTGGAAATATTCTTCTGAGCATTCTTGAGTTTTACCCCACTAAGCAGTATCATGTTGACAATTTGGACGTTATTGGTTCCTGGATAAATTAATTCTTGAACTTGTTTTATTGAATTCTTATATCATTGTCATCATCCTCATGTTTATATAATGTTGAAAGTCATCTGTGGCCTGTAGTGCATAGATGGACTTGGTATGATTATGACCATGGATTTTTCGGTATAGTTATGACCGTAATGTTACAAATGATGTGGTAAAAGTCCTTATTGGCCCGTAGTGCATTGATGGACATTTATTGTCATGATCATGACCATTGATGAATACATGAATATCCTTGGCCCGTAGTACATGGATAATTTGTGGTTGTGATACTAATGAATATCCTTGGCCGTAGTGCAGGGATGATGTGGATTATTTATTAAAAGTCGAGTCCCAAATGATAAAAGTGATGAAAAACCTTTTAAATCATAGAAGATAGTAGATTTTATTCTCTACTTGACTCTTTTAATGGATTGCTTATTCCGCTGCAGTTAAACTTGATGTTTGTTATATTGTACCAGTTTAACACTGTTGAAGGCTAACGATAATTTATTCTGCATTATCTTAGTCATAATATTTCTTACTGGGCTAGTTGAGCTCACCCTTTTGCTTTCATTGTTCTCTTCAGGAAATGAGAACGTAACAGGGACTAGTCGGGGAACGGAGTGACGGTCCAGATGATAGCATTAGTAGTCATCATTATTCTATGAAATAGTGTGTTAATAAATGTATTGAGGACTTTTTGAGTTTGAATACTGTTTAGAAGATAATATTTGTATTAAAACTCACAGATCATGTTGTATATTTAAGATTGTATTTGTATTCTGTACCATGTATTTGGCGACTCAGAATAGGTGATGTATACCTATTTTGGGGGCGTCACATATTTGTTTAACTAAGATAATATATAAAAATATTTTATCTATTATGTGAAATTTTATAAATAATGTCACTTAGTACTATAAGGAATCGTACGGTTTGAATTCCTCTTTGTAGAGGTGTATCTCCGTAGCCTTGCGGCGTCTAAGTATGACAAAATTTATATTTTCAGAATTGATATTTATATAAATATTTTTAATAGATCACTACAATTCTAAAATCCGGTTCAAATAATTCCCCATTTTGGAAGAATATCTCAGTGTTGTTTTGAGCTATCAAGTGTCGTATCTATTTTACGATATTTATATAAGTAATATCAATAAAAGGTCACTGAAGACTACAAGGAATCGTACGGTTCGAATTCCTCTCTGTAGAGGTGTATCTCCGTAGCCTTGCGGCGCCCAAGTATCCTTTTATTTGATAAATAGATGAAATATAAATATATAGAATTGTGTATAATAATGTACATTCGTATATCTATAAATATAAATAAGCAAGAGATACTTCAAATAAATAAATCAAATAACTTATTTCAATATGCTTAGACTAATTTCCTTTTCTCAAATAATCAGAATGTAACACCCCCTTTCCGAAATAGAAAGTGAGGTTACTCAAAACATAACAAAACTGATGAATTTAATAGCAAGGCTCAAAGCCACAAAAGAATAGTCTTAATAACTGATAAATACCACAAGTCAACCATAATAAATCTCAAACTGTCTCAAACCACAATCTAAAATAATTATTATAATTCCAAGTAAACCGACACATCAAGTCTAAAATGTAATATTTCTAAATCATTGAATGAATTGAGCTCTCATCACACTTCGCCTCGATCCCCCTGACACTCGGAAGAAAAACACAAAGATGAGCCAAATGCCCAAGACGGATATAGAATACAAATAATGAACCAAATAACTAACCCAATTAAATGAAATGAAACGAAACGAATCAATCAAACGAAAACGAACAAAACTAACACAACGAAATAATAGTCAATCAAATGGGTCGGGTGTTATTTCGCATGCAGAGCTCGTAACAAAATGAAATATACCTTTCCACACAAAAGTTAAATAATGCCACACAGTAAAATCAAATAATGCCACATATGAGCAGTAAGCCACACACATTGGACCGCAAATCCAATGATGTAAAATCGGAAGGTATGTTTGGCACAAACATCACCAATCTGCAACGTAATGTAATGTAGCAGAAAACTAGGGTTTCGACCCATACGCCCCCACAACAAAACACCAAATGGCCAACTCCCAACAGAGCACAAAACGGAACGTCCATGGATCGATCACACCACCACTAAGGTGTCATGCCTCGGTGCCAAGAGGATATGCATGTGGTACCCCACAGTGTGGTTATAGCTCGTATACCCTACGGTATTCTAACAAAATATAATGTCACAACAAATGCGACAAAATATCAACACAAAGGGTTCTAACGTGTACATGTTAAATCGAACGAATCATCAACACAAGTCTTCAAAAATATACTAACATGTACATCACCACAAAAATCGAAAATATGATAAACGAGTTCAAAGAGTACAAGTTATGATATTCTAAAGATTAAAATAAACTGTCATATGAACTTCACTAAGATCAAGGTATCGAGACAATATACGAAATCAAAACGAGAAGCAAAATGAACAAACTAAAATTAAAGAGTATCATTTGAATAAGTACTAATCCGTATTGATTTAAGCAATGTAATAATACACAAAGTATATTCCAAAACTCGCTTAGACTTTCTCCGCTCAATCTAAATAATTTAATAAGATTTTATTACAATTCCAACAATTACTAACATAATATTATTCAATTTATTATTAAGTAAGTTTATAATTTTATCATTAGAATTAACTAATAGTATACAAAATTTTCAATTGAATTTATAAATAACACAAGTTAATTAATATAATATAAACAATATATATATATATATATATATATATATATATATATATATATATATATATATATATATATATAAATATATATATATATACCTATTATAAATACCTATTTGCTAACTAAGAACATATATATATATATATATATATACGTTATATATTTATAATATAAAAGTTTATTACCTAACAAAAGTACAACAAATTTTTCAATTGCATGATGAAATCCTGCAATCAAACCATATATATACCTATATATATAAAGCAGCCAAACTATATATATCTATATATATAAACTATCATGACTGATCACTTACCAGAAAATTATTAGCATTTGAATATGAGTTGATCTCTTTCGGCTCTTGTTCCGTTTCTCTTAGTCGCTACCCCCCCCTTCTTTTTTTTTCTCTGATTCGTATAAGAAAGTAGGATTAGGTTTTACTTATTATTTATTTATTATTTATCTTATTAATTCTCCTAATTATAATAAAATTAATATTACCCACAATTAATTAAATTAAACCCAAATAAATTTTTAAGGCCCAAATTATACTAAATTAATTTACCCATCTCTTATTAATACATTAGCCCACAAAAATTAAATGACTATTTTGACCCAAAATAAATGACAGTCCAATAAATATGTTTTAAAACAAAATAATTTTTATTATTTAATATTTATTTATTTATTATATTTTTTTTTTCGGTATTACATTACCTACCCCTTAAAAAGGATTCCGTCCTTGGAATCAAAAGAATGGAATGCACCTAATTTTTAAAGAGATGCGGATACTCCGCTCGAATAGACTTCTCCATCTCCCAAGTGGTTTCCCGCTCCGAATGATTCTTCCACAAAACCTTAACAAATAGAATTGTCTTCATCCTCATAATCCACTCTTGACGATCCAAAATCGCCTCGGCTTGTTCCTCACAAGTAAGATCTTCTCGAACAGATATTGCACCACATGCAACGGATGATAATGATAACTTCTCAACATCGACTCCTGGAACACATTGTGCACGTGAGCTAGCTGCGGAGGTAAAGCTAATCGATACGCAACTTCACTAACCCTCTCCAAAATCTCAAATGGACAAATATATCGCGGACTAAGCTTCCCTTTCAACCCGAATCGCCGAATGCCCTTCCAAGGAGAAACTTTTAGAAACACATGTTCACCAGGTTCAAACTCTAAAGTCCTCCTATGCTTATCAGTATAACACTTCTGCTCGACTTCAATTTCTCCTTAGCCACTGTTACCTTCTCCGTAGTGATTTGAACTAATTCAGGCCCTTCTATGGCCCTTTCGCCAACCTCATCCCAACAAGTTGGTGCCCGACACTTTCTACTATACAGTGCCTCAAAAGGAGCCATTCCAATACTTGCATGCCAACTGTTGTTATAAGCAAACTCATCTAGGATCAAGTAATCATCCCAATTACCCGACCACTCAAGTGCACAAGACCTCAACATGTCCTCTAATGTCTGAATAGTCTATTCGGATTGCCCATCAGTTTGCAGATGGAAAGAACTACTGAAGTTGAGCCGAGTACCCCAAGCTCGTTGAAAACCTTTCTAGAACCGTGAAGTGAACCACAGATCCCGATCTGAAACAATAGATACCGAAGTACCATGAAGTCTAACAATCTCCTGCTGAAAGATATGTGCCAACCTATCCACCGAGTAACCCTCATGGATAGCCAAAAAGTGTGCCGATTTGGTCAACCGGTCCACCACTACCCATATGGCATCATTCTTCTTGAAAGTCTTCTAAGAAACCACCACAAAAAATCCATCGCGATATCCTCTCACTTCCACAATCGGAATGTCTAATCATTGCAAGAAACCACTAGCTCGTTGATGTTCTAACTTCACTTGTTGACAAGTGAGGCACTTCCCAACATATTCAGCCACGTCTCATTTCATCCCATTCCACCAAAAATTATTCTTCAAATCCCTATACATCTTTGTAGAACCTGGATGAATAGAAAATGGCAAACTATGAGCCTCGTGCATACTCATCGGAAGGAGATTAGCCCTACGAATCTTATCCCCAAAACTGATCGCACACCCTCGATATAAATCAGAAATAACAACAGAAGTCCCCATCGGGGTAGTAATTGACATAATGTAATCTAATAATCGAGATGGCACACCCAGTGCTTAGAACAAAAGATCGATAACAACGGAATGAGTAGAACCCGTATCAAACAAAATAGAAGCCTCACGATTGCCAACTAAAAGAGTGCCAGAAACAGTACCTGGTGCACCTGCCGCCTAGTTATACGTCAAGGCAAACACTCGACCACCCTGACATTGACCTCCATTGCCACCATTATCGCCACCTCTACCATTTTCACGTGGCCCAGTACAATCTCTAGCCATATGACCCATCTGTCCACACAAGAAGTATACACCTGTGAGTCTGTGGCACTGCCTTCCCGGATGATTAGCCCCATAAGTAGCACAAAGAGCTATCAGAATGAGATTTGGGTAACCCCCACCAGCTGGTCCCGGATAACGACCCTGATTTTTCCCTGGCGACGATTATGCCTCACGCGATTTTGACCATGCCAAGGTAGTCAAGTCGATGATTTTGCCCTTATTTGAGGCATCTACTAATAACCCTCGCTTACGATTCTCGCCACGCCATCGCTTCACCGACTTGACCACCACGGTTCTTGTTCCACTGACCACCCTGATTCTTCCCGTGCTGACCCGAAGTTTGACCCTGCTGGTCATCTCTGTCCCTCTTTTGACTCCCTTTCAGTTTAGAAGACCGAAAGTCCTATCTCTCCATCTCAATATTCTTGGTAGCATTGGCTACTGCTGACACATCTGCAAACTTGGTGTTAATGAGATGTTGTCAATACCTGTAATGGATCCTCCACTTGAATTTCTTCGCTTGTTCCGCTGCAGTCCCTGCTGAAGTTCCCGCAAAGCCGGCCAACCTAGTGAACCTCGTCATAAAATCTGTGATGGACTCATTATCTTTCTGCAGAATAGACAAATAATCTCTAGCATAGGCCTCCTTATCTGCAGCTGAAAAATACTGCTGATAAAAGACCTCACAAAACTCAGCCCAACCAAGTGTTTCAACATACCCATCACCCTTTGTTGTATTCATTGCTTTCCACCATCTTTATGCATCCCCTTCTAGCTTGTAAACTACAAGCAATACTCTCTGATTATCCGAGCACCCCAACACATCGAAAATTTTCTCCAGGTGGGCAATCCAATTCTCTGCATCAATTGGAGTCGGAGCTGAACTGAATGACTGTGGCTTCTGCTTCTGAAACCTTTCCAACCATAGATACATTAGAACCACCTGCTGATCATGACCATTTACATTCCCTTCCTCTTCGTTTGCCTGTGGACCATTATTTCCCGGGTTCTCCTGCTTAGGAATTTCTGGTGGCTATTGCTGCATTGCCTGTACAACTTGTGCCACCAACTGAGGTAAAGCTTGGTTCACCGCCTGATTCACCAAGGTAGCCAACTGAGCATTAATCTGATCATTAGGTTGCTCATTAGGCTGACCCTCACCTCTTCCCCTATTATTGCCTCGCCTCCCAACAATTCTTGCGGATCTACGAGCCATCTAAGAAAGAGATCACGAACATAAACAAAGCAAATTTGAGAAAAATTCGAATATAGCTGATATGATAGCTGAACAAAAAATTAAACAGAACAAAAACCTAACCCAGAAGTCTACCCATAACTCACAGGTCAAACCTAAATAGGTTTTCTACAAGAAAGAACCTAAGCTCTGATACCAACTCTGTAATGCCCCCTTTCCAAAATAGAAAGAGCGGTTACTCAAAATATAACAAAATTGATGAATTTAATAGAAAGGCTCAAAGCCACAAAAGAATAGTCTTAATAACTGATAAATACCACAAGTCAACATAATAAATCTCAAACTGTCTCAAACCACAATCTAAAATAATTATTATAATTCCAAGTAAACTGACACATCAAGTCTAAATAGAATATTTCAAAATCATTGGAATGAATGGAGCTCTCATCACACTTGCCCTTGATCCCCCTGATTACCTGCCGGAAGAAAAAAACAGCATGAGCCAAATGCTTAGTACGAATATAGAATACAAATAATGAACCGAAATAACTAACTCAATTAAATGAAATGAAACGAAACGAACTGAAATGAAACGAACAAAACTAACACAACGAAATAATAGGTTGAATCAAATGGCTGGGTGTTATTTCATACCAAGCTCAGAACAAAACAGAAATATACCTTGCCACACAAGTAAGTCAAATAATGCTACACAGGCAAATCAAATAATACCACACAGGTAAGTCACACACATTGGACCGCGAATCCAATGCATGTAAAATCGGAAGGTGTGTTTGGCACAAATATCACCAATTCGCAAAACAGAACAGAACAGAAAACTAGAGTCGACCCATACGCCTCCCACAACAAAACACCAAATGGCCAACTCCCAACAGAGCACAAAACGGAGACGCCATGGACTGATCACACCGCCACGGAAGGTGTCATGCCTCGGTGCCAAGAGGACATACATGTGGTACCCCCACAGGTGGTTATAGCTAAGGTATACACTACGGTATTCTAACAAAATATAATGTCACAACAAATGCGACAAAATATCAACACAAAGGGTTCTAACGTGTACATGTTAAATCGAACGAATCATCAACACAAGTCTCCAAAAATATACTAACATGTACATCACCACGAAAATCGAAATAAATATTAAATATGATAAACGAGTTCAAAGAGTACAAGTTATGATATTCTAAAGATTAAAATAAATTGTCATATGAACTTCACTAATATCAAGGTATCGAGACAATATACGAAATCAAAACGAACAAACTAAAATTAAAGAGTATCGCTGATTAAGTACGGAATCCTAACCTGGATTAAGCAATGTAATACCCAAAGTATATTCTAAAAACTCGTTTAGACTCTCTCCGTTCAATCTAAATAATTTAATAAGATTTTATTACAATTCCAACAATTACTAACATAATATTATTCAATTTATTGTTAAGTAAATTTATAATTTTATCATTAGAATTAACTAATAGTATACAAAATTTTCAATTGAATTTATAAATAACACAAGTTAATTAATATAATATAAATAATATATATATATATATATATATATATATATATATATATATATATATAAATAAATACCTATTTGCCAACTATATATATATATATATATATATATATATATATATATATATATATATATAAATCATATATATATATATATATATATATATATATATATATATACTATATATTTATAATATAAAAGTTTATTACCTAACAAAAGTACAACAAATTTTTTAATTGCATGATGAAATCCTGCAATCAAACCATATATATACCTATATATAAAGCAACCAAACTATATATATCTATATATTTAAACTATCATGACTGATCACTTACCAGAAAATTATTAGCAATTGAATATAAGTTGATCTCTTTCGGCTCTTGTTCCGTTTCTCTTAGTTGCTACCCCTTTTTTTCTTTCTTTTCTCTGATTCGTATAAGAAAGTAGGATTAAGTTTTACTTATTATTTATTTATTATTTATCTTATTAATTCTCCTAATTATAATAAAATTAATATTACCCACAATTAATTAAATTAAACCCAAATAAATTTTTAAGGCCCAAATTGTACTAAATTAATTTACCCATCTCTTATTAATACATTAGCCCACAAAAATTAAATGACTATTTTGACCCAAAATAAATGACAGTTTAATAAATATGTTTTAAAATAAAATAATTTTTATTATTTAATATTTATTTATTTATTATATTTTTTTTTCGGGTATTACACAGAACTTTTGTATGTAGAGAGAGAAAATTTTTTAGAGAGAGAGTATGTGGGAGAAAATGAAAGAAAGGCCTCCTATTTATAGTGTGAGATCCCGAATTTTATGAAATAAAAGTATTCAAATTTTCTATTTTGGTAAATAGTTAAATTGATAAAGTTTAAAGTTAAGGGTGATATTTAAAAATTTTGCAAAGTAAGCAAGTTGATATAAAATATTCGTTATGTCGGGGAATATACGTTTTAACAGAGAATAATCTTACGACGGCACAATCATTGGGGGACCCCACAATGGAAGTATTGTCGTAGTTAGAAAACGACGAAATTATCTTTTTATAAAAATAACGACAAAATTTTTTCCGTTAAACTGTTGAACTACCCTGTAGTAAAAGTGCCATAATACGCGTAGTTGCATAGTAGCACACGGTATTAATTATTGATGCTTACGTTAGAAGTCACTCAATTATACTCAATTATTGCTACAGTAATTGTTGTATCATATCTCTCATATTATTGATTCAATTGTTGTCACAGTATCATCTGCATAATATGTTATATTATTAAATCAATAATTGAGACGATAAAGTTATTCATATTATTATTTGCAATATTGATAATGTCTAGAAGTTCTATTAAGGAGAGGTTAGATAATCTAATTGCGCGCTAATAGGGAGAAATCCTTATTGGAAAGCCCCCTCTTTCCTAAGAACGATCTGGTTGTTAAATATTGTGAGTTATAATATTAATGATGAATAAGTTCGTGTTGATTAAAGATGAAATTGATAGTTCCATTGTGTGGAAATTATTAGTGTTAGTGGAAATCAACATTTATTTCGATAATAATTGATGTCTGGAGGTTATATTGACCAATTAGGTAATTCAATGAGCAATTAATTGTTATTAATTCACATGTTTATAACTATGTGTTCACATGTGTGTACTATTAATTCACATGATTTACTATTAGGGGAGTTGGTGCAAGATTGATAATACTTGTATGACTAAATTAAAAATGGAGGTATAGATGAAGGTACTATACTGTAATTAGTTTTTTCAAATGTATAGAACTATTGAGTCACATGATTGTAATATTGATTCGCATGATATACTATTAGGGGAGGTGGTGCAAGTTTGATAATACTTGCAGGACTAAATTAAAAATGAAGGAAAAGATGAAGGTATTATACTGTAATATTTTGAGCCCCAAAATGTGCAATTATCGAAACTATATTTTCCTATAAATAGAAGCTCTTTCTTCCTTCATTCTCATGAATTCACTAAGACTCACAAGAGCAATTATAGAGAGAGAAGTTATATAGAGATAGAAGAAGAGTAATCTGCTACTTCACTACTCCAGTATCCAGTCTTCTTTTGAGGTAAGGGGTATTATTTATTTCATATTCTGAAGAGATATTATTTTTCATATTCGTATGAATTTTATTTTCGTTCAATATTCATAAAGAATATTATCTTCGTTTAATATTCGTAGGAATATTATCTTCGTTAAATATTCGTTGGAATATTATTTTCGTTCAACAGTCGTAAGAGATATTATTTCTTTCATATTCTGAAGAGAGTTATTTTCTTTCAATACTCGAAAGGGTTGTTATTCCAATCTTTATTATTCCAATCTTTATTACTACTTATTTGAATAATTATTCTCTTGTAACTCCGCTAGGCGACTACCGTGATGCATGGTGAAATGACCCTTCGTATTCATTCTTTATTAAATTGTGGAAATGATCTGTCTACGTGGATTACCGCATTGCGGATGAAAATCCATTTGTAGTTTCGTATATTCTTTTATACTCGTATGAGATATCATTCTTTTGTACTCGTCATGGAATATCATTTTTTTTGGTATTTTTTTAACGAGTTACTATTCACGGGTTACTATTCATCCGGTATTCGAGGGACTTTTTGTGCCGGAGTACTATTCATGAGTTACTATTCATGGGTCACTATTCACCCGATTACTATTCACTCTAGTATTATTCACTCGGATATTCGGGACACTTTTCATGCAAGGGGTACTATTCACGGGATACTATTCCCGAAGTACTATTCACGGGGTACTATTTACCCGGGTACTATTCATCCGAAGTACTATTCATGACAAAAATTGATTTATTTTTTGTTCAAATAATTTTTGATACAATATTATTCTTGAATTTTACTCCACAATTGGTGATCAAGTTGACAATTTAGATATTTTTAGACTCTCGATAAATTTAAAGTCTTTAATATTTATCCTTAATTTCGTTTGATTAATGCTTATATCATTGTCATCATCCTCATGCTTATATTGTGCTGAAAGTCATCTTTAGCTTACGTGCATAGATGGACTATTGATTATTGATTTTTACAGTTGTATATCTTTGGCTTACATGCATAGATGGACTGTTGATTATTGGTTTTATAGTTGTATATATCTTTGGCTTACGTGCAAAGATGGACATGTGTATAACATGATCATAACCATTGGTGATAATAACGAATATCCTTGGCCCATAGTGCATGGATAATTTGATGATGTGATTGGTAGGATCATGACCATTAGTTAACAGTTGAATGTCTTTAGATAATTGATTGGTATGATCATGACCATTGGTTTTATAGTTGAATATCTTTGGCCCGAAGTGCAAAGGTAGACAACTGATTGGTATGATCATTGTTATTATATTTGAATATCTTTAGCCTTTTGGGTAAGGATATTGAGTAAACGTTCTATTAAGCATTTGTGGCAAGAAAAAACTGTTGATTTACATGATTATAAATATGAATTGTGGATTTAACTATAATCTTTTGTGGTTCAGGTGAAGACAGGTGATGAGAGTTCTTTTTGTCTTAAGTATAACAGAGAACTGTTGATGAGTATTATAGGAATAAAATATTAAAGATGAACTTATAATTTAGAGGTGATAGTAGACATTATGTTCTACTTGACTCTTCTAATGGATTGCTTGTTCCGCTGCAGTTGTTGATCTAAAACTTGTTGTCTATTATATTTTATCATTTTAACACTATTGAAGGCTAAGGATAATTTATTCTGCATTATCTTAGTCATAATATTTCTTACTGGGCTAGTTGAGCTCACCCTTTTCTTTCACTGTTCTCTTCAAAAAAATGAGAATATAGCTGGGACAAGTCAGAGAATGGAGTGATGGTCCGAGATGGTGGCTATAGTAGTACTCACTATTTTTATAAAATAGTATAATAATAATTGTAATGAGGACTCCATTGAGTGTGGATATTGTCTAGAAGGCAATATTCTTGTTTAAACTCTCAGCTATGTTTTGTCGTATTTTGCATGACATTTGTATAATTAAGTTTGTAGTTGAGTTTATATACCATGTATTTGGTGACTCAAGATGGGTGATGTATACCTATTTTGGGGGGCATCACAGTTGGTATCAAAGCTTAGGGATATGGTCCCTGGCTGAGATGTGAGATAAGAACTAGGAGGGGAGAGACGGGAAAATACTTCGTTAGTATGACCTACCTAAGTTTATTTGGAATTTAATTGGTCGGTCAGAATATAGGGATAATATGTGGTATGTCAATTAATCTTTGTTTTGAAGATGTATTATAGAATGATATCTGAAATACAGGAGATGAGCAATGGGAAAATCATGATATAGAGGAAATAACAAGGAAGGTATAGTCCGAATAGAAAGCAAGGTATTCTCATCTCTTTGAACTATCAGGTACGTAAATTTCGAGGGCAAAATTTCACAAGGAGGGGAGATTGTGAGATCCCGAATTTTATGAAATAAAAGTATTCAATTTTTCTATTTTGGTAAATAGTTAAATTGATAAAAGTTTAAAGTTAAGGGTGATATTTAAAAATTTTGCAAAGTAAGCAAGTTGATATAAAATATTCGTTGTGTCGGGGAATATTCGTTTTAACAAATAATAATCGTACGACGGCACAATCATTAATGGACCCACAACGAAAGTATTGTCGTAGTTAGAAAATGACAGAATTATCTTTTTATAAAAATAACGACGAAAGTTTTACCATTAAACTGTTGAACTACCCGGTAGTAAAAGTACAGTAATACGCGTAGTTGCATAGTAGCACACGGTATTGATTATTGATGCTTACGTGAGAAGTCACTCAGTTATACTCAATTATTGCTACAGTAATTGCTGCATCATATCTCTCAAATTATTAATTCAATTGTTGTCACAGTATCATCTGCATAATATATTATATTATTAAATCAATAATTGAGATGGCAAAGTTATTCATATTATTATTTGCAATATTGACAATGTCTACAAGTTCTGTCAAGGAGAGATTTGGTCACCTAATTGCGCCCATTAAGGAGAAATACTTATCAAAAAGCCCCTTCTTTCCTGGGAAAGACCTGGTTGTTAAATATTATGAGTTATAATATTAATGATGAATAAGTTCGTGTTGATTAAAGATTAAATTGATAGTTCCATTGTGTGAGAATTATTAGTGTTAGTGGAAATCAACATTTATTTGGATAATAATTGATGCCTGGAGGTTATATTAACCAATCGGGTAATTTACCAGATAAATGAGCAATTAATTGCTATTAATTCACATGCTTATAACTATGTGTTCACATGTGTGTACTATTGATTTACATGATTTACTATTAGGGGAGTTGGTGCAAGATTGATAATACTTATATGACTAAATTAAAAATAGAGGTATAGATGAAGGTACTATACTGTAATTAGTTTTTTCACATGTATAGAACTATTGAGTCACATGATTGTACTATTGATTCACATGATATACTTTTAGGGGAGGTGGTGCAAGTTTGATAATACTTTCAGGACTAAATTAAAAATGAAGGAAAAGATGAAGGTATTATACTGTAATATTTCGAGCCTCAAAACGTGCAATTATCGAAACTATATTTTTTTATAAATAGAAGCTCATTCTTCCTTCATTCTCACGAATTCACTAAGACTCACAAGAGCAATTATAGAGAGAGAAGCTATAGAGAGATAGAAGAAGAGTAGTCTGCTACTTCACTACTCCAGTATCCAGTCTTCTTCTGAGGTAAGGGGTATTATTTATTTCATATTCTAAAAAGATATTATTTTTCGTATTCGTATGAATATTATCTTCGTTCAATATTTGTATGAATATTATCTTCGTTAAATATTCGTTGGAATATTATTTTCGTTCAACAGTCGTAAGGGATATTATTTTTTTCATATTCTGAAGAGAGTTATTTTATTTCAATACTCGAAAGGGTTGTTATTCCAATCTTTATTATTCTGTTGGAATAACCTGTCTATGCTGACTACCGCATGCATGGTAAAATTCTTATGTTGTTCCATTCTTTATTATTCTATTGGAATAACCTGTCTACACGGACTACCTCATGCATGGTGAATGACCCTTCATATTCATTCTTTATTAAATTGTGGAAATAATCTGTCTGCGTGGATTACCGCATTGCGGAAGAAAATCCATTTACAGTTTTGTATATTCTATTATACTCGTATGAGATATCATTCTTTTGTACTCGTCATGGAATATCATTTTTTTGGTATTTTTTTTAACGAGTTACTATTCATAGGTTACTATTCACCCAGTTACTATTTACTCTAGTATTATTCACTCGGATATTCGCGGCACTTTTCGTGCCGAGAGTATTATCCACGAGTTACTATTCACAAGTTTCTATTCATGGGTTACTATTCACCTGATTACTATTCACTCTAGTATTATTTACTCAGAAATTTAGGACACTTTTCATGTTGGGGTACTATTCACCCGGTACTATTCACCCGGAGTACTATTCATGACAAAAATTAATTTATTTTTGGTTCAAATCATTTTTGATACAATATTTTTCTTGAATTTTACTCCACAATTGGTGATCAAGTTTATAATTTGGATATTTTTAGACTCTTAATAAATTTAAAGTCTTTAATATTTATCCTTGATTTCATTTAATTAATGCTTATATCATTGTCATGACCATTGGTTTTATAGTTGAATATCTTTGGCCCGTAGTGCAAAGGTAGAAAACTGATTGGTATGATCATTGTTATTACATTTGAATATATTTAGCCTTTGGGGTAAGGATATTGAGTAAACGTTCTATTAAGCCTTTGTGGCAAGAAGAAACTGTTGATTTACATGATTATAAATATGAATTGTGGATTTAACTATAATCTTTGGTGGTTCAGGTAAAGACAGGTGATGAGAGTTCTTTTTGTCTTAAGTATAACAGAGAACTGTTGATGAGTATTACATGAATGAAATATTAAAGATGGACTTTTAATTTAAAGGAGATAGTAGACATTATGTTCTACTTAACTCTTCTAATGGATTGCTTGTTCCGCTGCAGTTAAACTTGATGTTTATTGTATTTTATCAGTTTAACACTGTTAGTTCCCGAAGGTACAATAGTTATCTAGAAGGGGGGGTTGAATAGATAATAAAATCTTTTCTTGGTTTAAAGAATGTTTTGATAAAGCTTTGTAGCACAGCGGAATTATTGTTTCTTTGAAATCCCATTTAGATAAAGCAGTTAAAGAGATAAAAGCGCTTATAAGCGAGCTTATAAATAGACATAAGATTGTTTTAAGTGGTTCGTAGCACTCAAAGCTCCTAGTCCACTCTTCTACTCCTTGAGTAGAAATCCACTAAGGATGTCTTTTACACTTTCTCGAATCTCATAGATTCCTTCTGACCAAATGATCTGAGGCACTTCTAAGTTCACTCTTGAACTCTTCAAGTCTAGCAGACTTGGCTCTTCACAGTTCACTTATAACTCTTCAAGTCTTTCTAACTTGGAACTTCTTACTTCGGTAGATTGATAGTTGTTAAGTTGTGATTGAGGCTACTCAGTTGTAGTTAAGCACTTGTTCGAAAGAAATGAGTAGCTGAGCAAGCTTCTCCTTTTTCTCAGATCGTAGAGTTTATCGTTGAGTGTTCTTGTGCGTTTTGTTCAATACTTGCTTACGTCTCTCATGTGTATGTATTCTTTATATATGAGATCTTTGAAATCTATAGGTTGAAGTCATCTGATGAAGCATTAAATGCGTTTGACATTTCTGAGCCTTGATGGAGACATTTTTGCACATCTTCTGAATTGTATTCTGGCCCACTGACACGGCAGACTGCTTTCTCACCTAACACCTGAAAAGGTGTTTTCCTCTGCCCAATGGTCCTTTTCTTAGCTTCTTGGATACGTTCCTTTTGATCAATACTAAGGATATCTTTTGTACCGTTGGGACTGGTGAGTGCTTCAACGTTCAAAACTCATTCCTCATTTGTTGGAATTTGTCTTCAGACAAAAGTTAGGGCTAGATGTTTTTGACACAAGGCAGATGACACTCTACTATCCATATCGTAGTGTCTTGTCATATTAGTGTTTGCACTTAAGAGAACACTACGATTTCTCGCAAGGATTTGCACACTACGATCTTTTCACTCGACGATCATCACTTGCTTGTCTAGCAGATTCAACGTTTTTGAGAGCACACTACGATCTCTGAGTTAGCTTTGGCAAACGTCTGGACCACTCTACGATTTCTGAAGAGGTCCTTAAAAGTGGATACACTACGATCTGTTAAGCTCTACGATCCTGCCTTAGCTTCTGCAATCTGTTGATCAGCTTGATAGACTATGATTCTTGTTGAAGCCTATCTATACTTTTCAAGTCATGGATCAACCTAACATCTTTGATCTCTTTATCTATACATTCATTTATGGAATGATGAACACTTAAAAGCTGAGATCAACCTAACAAATTTGATCTATCACTAAGTCCTTGTACATATATTCTTTTAAGGACTTTACATATAATCATGATCATTTACTTTAAACATCAAATCAAGATATGCATTCTTCCAACAATCTACCCCTATTTGATGTTGACATAACCAAGGAGATTTGTTGTCATGATTATCAAATTCTATATGCAGTTGCAGCAAAGTAAATATGACTTAGTATTTTAGTGAGCAGTTGAAATTTCTAGAGAATAAGCTTGAATTTATTGATGTATGAAGATAGATGTTACATTTCAATATGACTACAGCAATAAGAAATAAAATTCAACTTATCTCTATTTCTTCGGCCTTTTGCTTCTCGGAGGGTTTGCATATTCCTCAGCTCTCCTTTTTCTGCTAGCTTCATCCCTTCTAGCTAAGTCTTCCAGTTCACTTGGGCTTAGTCTAGGATTGTGATCATGCCTATTCATGAATGCAGGATCTCCAATTGGCATTCTTAGGCCTGTTGCTATTACCTCATGAGAGCTGGTCGTTGGCCCTAGACTCCTTAAAGGTTGAGCCATTAAAACTTCCTGCTGATCATATCATTGAGTCTGATGGCTAGATCATGGAGTCTGCTGAGTGATTCGCCTTGCAGGTGGGTTCCTCGAGGCTTGAGTTTGGAATTGGCCTCTGCCTCTGCCCTTTCCTCCCTGATCTCCTTTGCCTTTATTCTCCTTCTTTATGCCAGCATCAAGGGTGCGAATGTCTTCGGAGAGGCGATTGACTCCTTGGACAAGCTCGTTGAGTTGACTCTGAGTTTGAGCAATGTCCTCACGATTATCTTGGATCAAGGCATCAGAACGAGTTTCACGTCGTTGAAGAATGTCGAGGACAGTTTCAGTCTACTTCATTTGACCCATGGAGAAGTCTTGAAATTCTTTGACTGCAGTTTGAAGACTTTTGATGCTCTATATCATTAGATTGTTCTGAGATTCTTGTGTTTTCTATAATATCAAGACAGCATCCCGATGCCTTTTGGCTGTAAAAAAGTGAATATCGTCCCTGTCTTTTATGCTTTGAAGCATTTCTTTGATGATTTCTTTGAGCGTTTGGGAGAGCTCAGAGCTTAGGGAGCTTGGAAGATTGTTTGCAGCATTGATCATTGATGTTAATCTTAAATTTGGATAAGTCTTGATGATCTTCAAGACTCTCATCGAGCTCCTTGACTACTTTCGCAGACATTGCTGACAGATCAGCCTTTGTGGATAATTCTGAAAGAATTTCATCCAGTTGGGAAAATTTTGAGGAGGGAGGTGATGTGCCTTTGAATTGATCTTGCAAAGAGTAGAGGGAAAGATCAAGATTGAAGAATTCGTTGCTGGATGAGGAGGGAATATCTGATGGAGGAGCCTGGGTTTGGATGTTTAAGGTTGGTGGCTCTACGATTTGAGGTGTAGACTCTACAATGGGGTTAGAGTCAGTGATTGTAGAGATGATGGGATTTGGAAGCATTATGAGGTTGGTCATATTTGGTTCCTCAGTTACAGAATTTTGGGATCCTGTAACTAAAAATTGGTTTAGTGGATAAAGAATCACTTCCAACCATTTTGGGATTTCATAAAATTGATTGAATGAGGCTGATGGCAAGTGATTAATTCTAAAAAGAGTTGGGATAGATAGTACCTCAAGTTTATTCTTTGAGGAGGAATTGTTTATGAGAAGCTTCTTGGCAAAATTGAATCTCCCTGGGAATGCATTGGCTAGCACTGAGATGGCTGGATACTCTTTGAAACTCCAGAACACGTGATCCCAAGAGTTCAAAATTTGAGCTTGGTGGAAAGGCATCATAGGAAGATATGCAAACAGTTGCTCATAGTTGGCTCTTCTGTGCCCATCAATGCCTATAGCTATGATCTCGAACTCATCATCTTCTTCTCTGTTTTCACTGGAGAATTCCATTATGTTAATGGCCTCATGATGTTCTTGCATTGGTTCTTCATCTTTGTCTGCAGAAACCTCTTCTTCTGTTATGGGGATATTATGAGCCTACCCCTCAGTGTGATCATCCACTTGGACGATTAGTAGCTCCCCCTCAGCTGGAGCACTTTCTATCATCTCCCACTCAATGGGTGTATTTTCTATCATCAAATCTTCAGGTGTCTCCCCCTCAGTTGGAGCTTTGACTGTTTGGCTTTCATTTGCTGATTCCTTTTCAAAGATCGATTCCTTTTTCTTCCTCTTTAGTGCTTTCTCATTGACAAGGATATATTTCTTGACCAGTTTCCTTCTTGGCTTTTTAGGCTGAGCCACAGCCTTAGGACTTTCTTCAGTTTTATCCTTCTTATCAGCCAAAATGTTTGTTGCAACTACTTCCTTGTTTGACCTGGTCTCTACGATCGGCAGAGACTTTACGATCAAAGAGATTGATGGCCTTTTGGTCTTGTGGCTGATTTTATTCTTTTTCAGCAGCTGAGATATGGTTGCTCTATCTTCTTCTGCTTCAGCCTGCTGTTGCTTCCTTCTTAGAATCTTTAGAGTCTCAATGTCTGAGGACTCTACAGGCTTATAGGTAGTGGAACCTTGAGGTTCTTCTATAGTTCTGGCTTTTAGCTTCCTTTTCCCTTTGCTTTTTCTAATTAAAGCAATGGGCTCTTCCTGGTTAGCTTCTTCTTCTTCTTCTTCAGTTTCTTTGACAACTGACATGTTCCCTGGCACTCCAGATTCCTTTATTTTACCAGTTCTTCCACTAGATTCAGACATCATCTTCACATTTTCAGCTGGATTCCTTTTCCAGTTTTCAAATTATTTCTGGGTCATTCGACGATTTGGATTGATGGTTTCTCCTTCATCATCCTCAATTAAGTCACCAAGAGCAGCCTGCAGGATAATGCTTATAAATCGTCCGTAAAGCATCTTCTGTGAGCTCTTTGTTTTCTTTGAGCTGATTAACCACTTTCCAATCCATTCAAGTAATAGAGCCCCATAGTTAAGTTGTATTTTATAACATATGGCAATCATGAGTTTGAGTTGTACCTCATTCATAGAGTCATGACCTGAGCTCTTACAACATATACATTTTCCAACAATATCAGCTAGAAACTCATAACTCTATGGAAACTCCTTCTTCTTGTATCCTTTGACAGAGGGTGATTTCTTGTGATGCATCTTCTTGAGACCCTTATGGAAGTCTATGCCATCTAAGGACGGATACCCTTCAGATTTGAGACCTAGGGCTAGATTGATGTCCTCAGCTTTTAGTCTGATTTGGACTTCCCTGACTTTCGCAGTGATGGTGTTGTTTTCAAATACCCTGTTATTGTAGAACTCTTTTATCAGATTTGGGTAGATCAATGTGTCCATACCCAAGGCTTCTTCGAGACCTGCCTTCTTCAGAAGCGACAACGTCTTGTGAAATTGGAGTTCAGCTGATTTAAACTCGTCATAACAGAGTCTATAGCCGGAGATAACACTGGAAGCTGCCATTGATTTCTTTGTAGGAAGTGAGACTGACTGAGCTTGCTACTGATTTAGGGTTTCTACTTGAGAGAAGAAGAGAGAGATGATCTTTTGAACTTTAGATTTCAAAAAGATGATTTCAATTTGTACTTGTAACTTCCCTCTCTCTATTTTTCTTAATGGGACAGGTGTCAAATTTTGTTTGGCTCTACAAATTTTGACAGGGAAGGATTGTACTAAATTACCCTTAACTTCTTCTGAGCTAATGTATTCTTCAGTGGGACTACGATCGTTGAGATGGTCCTTGGAATCGTCGAGTCTGTTCTACCATTATTGAGTCTATGTAGTAGTCGTCGGTATCCGAGTTGTAAACGAGAGTCCGAATCGCGATCATCGAGTCCGACTAGCAATCGTAGAGTCTGGTCAAGTCCTTGTGATGAACTTTTTGACTTAGCATTCTTCTTAGATTAAGGTAGCTCAGGAAGGGCCAACCTCATTAATTGTATTAAGGGGCAGGTTTGTCCCTGAGGTTACTTATCAGAGAGATTACATTGATTTATGCTTGATCATCATAGGGTGCTCCTTTGGTTTTGTTGATGTAGCTCTGCTATCGTTGAGTCTGCACTACGATCGTTGATTCTGTTCAGCGTTCGTTAAATCTGTTCAGCGTTCGTTGAGTTTTATGATACTTTGGCTCTACGATCGTGGACTTCCTTTGATCATGTCTTTGATTTCGAACATAGCCCTTAAATCTGTATGGTTAGCACAAACTAGAGCACAATATTTCATGTTTGCAAGTTAAGCATGCCTTGCTCACTTATCAATTTGTTGAATCTGGATTCATCTAAAGATTTTGTAAAAACATCAGCAAGTTGATTTTTAGTAGGGATATATTGTAAAGATATAGTTCCATTTTGTACATGATCCCTAATGAAGTGATACCTTATTTCTATATGCTTAGTCCTAGAATGCATGACAGGATTATGAGTTATAGCAATTGCACTTGTGTTATCACAGTGAATAGGTATGGATTTGAATTCAAACCCATAGTCTACTAGCTGATTTTTCATCCATAGATCTCGAGCACAAAGAATCGCCAAAGAAGAATGTATTCAACTTTTCCGTGAGTTGAGGTAGATACTGAGTTTTGTTTCTTGCTAAACCAGGACAAAAGTCTGTTACCTAGTAGTTGACAAGTACCACTGGTACTTTTTCTATCTATTTTGCAGCCTGCAAAATTAGCATCTGTGTAACCTGTTAGCTCAAACGAGGATTCCTTGGGATACCAAAGCCCCAGGTGGGGTGTACCTTTGAGGTACCTGAAAATCCTCTCTACAGCAGTTAAATGAGATTCTTTAGGACAAGCCTAAAATCTAGCACAAATGCATGTTACAAACATTATATTTGGTCTACTGGCAGTAAGAAATAAAACAGAGCTTATCATACCTCTATATTGAGTTATATCAATACTTTTACCTTTTTCATCTTTGTCAAGCTTGGTTGTAGGAGCAATTGGGGTTATCATGGGAGAGGCTGATTCCATGCCATACTTCTTAAATAAGTCTTTAATGTACTTGGCTTGGTTGATAAAGATTCCTTCATCAGTCTGCTTTACATGAAGTTCAAGGAAGAAGTTCAACTCACCCATCATGCTCATTTCAAACTTGTTCTGTTAGGTTTGTAATATTCATGTGCGCAATCAAATTGCAAAATAATGCGGAAGCGTGTAAAAATCAGAGTTTAAAATAATTAACAAACCATATACCCGGATCACCCTTTATGCATAATTATTAATTAAACGAAAAGATAAAGAATAAAATCATACCCTTGAAGATCGAGCTTCCTCGTGTACAAGTTCACCTCCAAATCCTTTTCGCTCAACTTGAATCCACCGGGTTTGGTTCCTTCCTTTGATCAACGTTAGCCACCCATATGTTTGGCCTCTGTGGGTGATCCACCAAGGAAAAATAAAGATTCAAGAAGAAGGGTATTGGCTCAACCCTAGTTTTCTATTTCTATAGAAAAAGGCGCATCTCTCCAACAAATTGAATTATGTCGATGCGTTGTAAAAATCAACCACACCCCACCCATAATAAGACTCCTCTTATTAATAGATGTGGGCAACCCACCTTAACAATTAAGGAATTGTGTTTTATTTATTTAATTAAATTCTTTTAATTAATTAAGCTCTAATCTTATTAGGGATAATTAATTAAAACTCCTTTAACTAATTTTCCTTCCTAATCCAATTAGGAATAAATGAGAGTACTTATATTAAATTAATTCCTAAACTCTTTTAGAAATTAAAATAATAATAATTGTAATAATATTAATAAGACTCCTCTTATTAATTTATATTTAATATTTCTAAAATATTAAATAATAATATTAAGCTATTTAATTTATTCTATCACCATAGATTAAATTAAATATACATAACATATTATTACGATTATGCCATTAACTTCTTAAATAATTATTCTTCCTTTTTTATGGTGTGACCCTTTAGGTTCTCCATATTAAACCTAAGTTGTGAATAAATCAATTAGAATAATTCTAATCTTATTTAAATAAATAAATTAAATAATTAATTTATTTAAATAAATAATATTTATTCTACAATAGGGATAAGCCTCCTCTAGCGATCAACGACTTTCCGTATAATATAGATTTCAACATTAATCATAAAAGAACCTTTGAGTAAATAGTTACCGTGATAATTCAATCCTTCCACCATACAATGTCCCAATTAAATATAAGACATGGAATTACCGTAAGTCTTATTTTATTTAATTATATGTATTTCGATCCTTAAATGCACAACTCCAAATAATGCAAATTAGAAACTCCTTTCTAATTTCATTCTCGCCAACCAAGGACTACCGGGTTGTCATTTATCGAATCACATAGACATTTCTCTTCTTTTATTGTAGTGGTAGATTCTTTATTGATCATACATTATCTCCATGTATAACTTATTATACCCAAGCATACCCTTTGATATACCCTAAGGGTCTTAAGGAATAAGTCAAAGTATAACTCATCATACACAAGATACTATGATGATCTCAAGTCCAAGGATCACTTGACTACTATCACTACAGAATTCCTATCGACAGTAAGTAAAACTCCATTAGGTATTCCTTAGTGAGCCACGCTCAAAGAACTTATTCTCTAATAAGCACCTACATACTTGCTTTAGTGTTCCACACAAATGATCACGATCAATCATCCTCATCCAATGAGCAAGCAACGTATGTACCAATCTATCCTGATTCACTAATCCCCAATTTAGTAATCCAATGATTGCGAAACTATTTTAGTTTTAAGCTTTCAAAGAATTTAGATCTCATTAGAATGATCATCATCATTATTCTAAAAGCATTGCTTAAAACTATGGGTTTATCACATATTATAAAACAAAGATCATGTAGATAATTAAAAGCCTTTAATAAATTAATACTTTTTATTAATAAATGAATAAGATTGTTACAAAGTATATGCTTTATCATCAAACATGATCGGCTTTGTGTGCATACTACTTTCAATCTCCCACTTGCACTAAAGCCAATCGCCATGGTATCTTATACTTTTCTTCTCTAAGTGACGATTATCCCGTCGTTGGATAAGCTTTAGTTAATGGATATGTAATGTTGTTCTTGAGAGTCCACCATCTCTATAGTGATTTCCCATCTTTCAATGATTCTTATAATCAAATGAAAGTGCCACAACACATGTTTAGATCCAAGATGAGACTTAGAACTATTCCTAGTTCTCAGAATGAACTTTTTAATCCAAACAATCAACTCAGTATCTTCATTTATAGCTATATACTTTGTCTTTATCACTAAACCAAAGAACTCTTTCATTGTTTGGAACCTTTCCAATTCATCGCACCAATCGCTCAAGGTAACCCTTTACCTTAAAGTGGATTTTTCTATCGCCTTGTCTCCGTCTTCTAAAAACTTGAGTCTCTGTTAAGCCCTCTAGTTTTAATTAAGACCCACCATAAATTTTAATCACATCCTTAGTAGTGCCATTAAGTACTTTAAGATGTTTTTCACCGCCTTATAGTGATCTTCTCCATATTACGACCGATCAACATCGGTCTCGTATATTTCATCGCATACATGATAATTACTCATGCGATCTCTCTTTCATGAGTCTTTGGGGACTATTAAGAGAGATACACTCCATATCTCATCTACATGAGACATCTCTTGAGTTTGCCATGCTAAACGACTTTAGCATCAAATGAATATACGCCTCGGGTTAAGTCGAGCATCCTCTTAAATCTATCTATATAGATTTATATCCCCAATTAAGATACTCTTCCCAAATCATTCATGGAGGAATGTTTAGACAACTTTATCTTTACCGATTGTAGCATTGGTATGTCATTCCTCATCCGTAGATATCAACATATAATACTAGGAATGTCACGATGCTCCAATCCCACATTTTTGTACACACTCAAAACTCTTACCTCATCGTGAACTCTGTAACTCCGGATCATCATCTTCTATGATGCGTACTTCATCATCATCATCCATGATGAATCCATACCTCCTAGGTATCTTCTAAGACTATTCCAGCATTTATGATTCTGTTGTGGTACAATAGGTCTATCTATAGGTTCCTCTTATTTGACTTATAGTATTTTGTGGTTCTTGAACTCTTCAAGATCTATTATCCTCCCACTAGCCCTTTCAATGATAAACACCTTTATCTTAGAAGGCGCAAACGTTTCAAACAAACACCTTTTGCTAAGTAGGATTATAGAACATATACCCTAAACTTACTTTAGGATGTCCCACAAATCAGACACTTGTCAAATCTTGTCCCAAGCTTATCCTTTTGAAACCTTTTCACATAAGTTGACAACCCTTATCTTAACATACTTAAGATTAGGAATCCTCCCCGTCCATAACTTTTATGGAGTCTTCAATGGATTTTGAGGTTACCTTTTCAGATATGTAGTCATTTCTAGGACATGATCCTGTAAGGATACCGGAATGTCGGTAAAATCATTATGGACCGCATCTATATCCAACAAGGTACGATTTTTTCATTCAAATACATCAATCAATTATTATGATCGAGAGGCGTCCATTATGAAAAAAACCATTTAAGATGATCTAAAACTTATCAGACAAGTATTTATTCCTTGATCTAATCAAAGAATCTTAATACATTGTCAATTTGTTTCACTTCAATTGTTTGAACCTTTCAAATAATTCATACTTGTATTTCAAAGAAATACACACATTCAACTCTTTCAATAATCATCTCCTTTTCTTATACTAATTTGTTCAATATGCAAAATTATTTTCACGTAAGTCAAGTATACAAAATCCATTAAGTAATATTCCATTTATATAAAAACATTATTATTATAAATAGAACAACAATTGTTCTTAATTATAATACCAAAATTTTATTGTCCAACAATAAAATGGAAATAATATTTCTTACAAGAACCGAAATACAATAACAACTTATTTACTTAATAGATTTGCCCAGTAGGCATTGCTAAACTATAAGTTTCTATGGCTAATGTTGCAACCTTTGCTTCATTTTCCACACATAGGATTACTTATATTTGTTTAGCTTTCTACTTCGCTTGGTCCTTCATAAATCTATATTTATGATAACCAAAGCTCAGATCCAATACCCAAGTAGAACCTCGACTTAAAGAAAAATTTATTTTAAATCATGAACAAATTTCAGATTTGTAACCGAAACTTCACTAAGCTTCTTTGGTTAGCCTCGCAAGATGCTTCTCGTAGCTTTCTTTCCAAAGGTCAAAGCTTATTGCAAAGGAAGCAAACTCCTTTGCTATCCAAATCGCTTTTGTTCTTATTATCCTTTATTTTGCCTTTCTATTTACCTTCTTTGAATCTTTCTTCTTTTCGTAAGATCCTTTGGCCCCTACCAAGAAGACTTGGTCTTTCTTGGTTGAAAGTGACTCTCAACATTTTTCAACATGTTAAGCAAATCAACGAGGTCGATATCTAGCTTGTTCATATGAAAAATTCACAACAATTGTGAAAGGAGTCCGGAGTGAGTGCAAGATCAAATCTCGCTCAACTCTCCATCCATGACAAAAACCATGTTGTCCTAATCGATCAATCAAATTGATAATGTTAAGAACTTTTGTCTCAGCATTTATAGTGCCATCGGCCATTCTAGATCTAAGAGCTCTTTAGATATCTCGATATCTATCAGCCCCATTTTCCTCACCATCAACTACTTGATGTGCAGAATATAGTAGAGCATCCATAGTTTCATGCCGACGCCAAGCTCAAGCATACTCATGGATGCGAGCATGATGCATCGAGCCAATCAGGCATCATCTCGCCACTTTCTAAAAGTAGCAATGTCTTCCTCAGAGGCATTGTTCGCAACCATTGCGTGGATAGACATATTAAGACATAAGATAGATTTTCAAATTTATGAGAACTATTCTCAAATTCCTTAACCAATCCGCTTAATTCTTGGCCTGTTAATTTAGCATCTAATATGCTTCATAAAGGATAGTAATTTTAGACATTGTAAAATTCTCAGAAATGAATTTGTAATTAACAACATTTTAACATACATTCTTTTATTAATTACCAAAATAATTTAGGTCTTGTTTTAAATTGGTATCTCCCACTATTTTCTTCAAACTATATTACCTCACTTATATAGTTCTAAGAAAATCTAATTAAAGATTTGCTAGTGAGAATAAGGATCCCATTTCAAATGTATATAGCCTTGTGGTGACACAACAAACTATATATAAATAAATAGGTAGACAACTTTTTGTCAATTACATCAACTATGCAACTCCTTTTTTTTGCCTCTCTAGATTATTTCGATCAAGTGGTGGCACATCCGAATCAAAATTATCCAAGTTAAGTCCAACCTAGCACTCCATATATTCAAAAAGAAAATATCATCCTTGTGGTGACACAACAAAACAATATTGTTCAATTTTCTTTATAAGCATCAAATGTGATAATTAACATCTTAAATACTTAATACTTGCTTTGTGGTGACACAACAAACTCATATTAAATATTTAATACTCTATTAATTTTATCATGCTAGAAGGCTTACGCTCGATATTCCAAATATCTTTGAACGCTAGGACTTAATATAAAAATTTGAGGGGTTTGTTATTAATTTGTCTCATTCATTAACGCTGCATTTATATATATATATAAAATACGCTATTATATTAATTAACATGCCAAAGCATGTTTGCATAATATATATATATATAGTATAAGCATGCACATATAGAATACTATATTCTACCTCGATTGATTATGGACTTTTATTCTAGTTTGTCTACTAGAGCCACCAAGTGAACCAAAAGGTCAAACCCTAGGGGTGCAAGAATTAATATTTAAATATAACTATTACATTTAAACCCTGCTCCATTACAAATCTGTCTTCAAGCCTCCTTCGCTTTCGATCTCTAATTTTCAAAAATTAATTCTAACTATTCCTATTACAAAACTATTTAAAATAAATAGAAACCTCGATCAAGCCAAGGGGAAGTACATAGAGGGAGATAGAATTTACATTAAGAAAAATTAGAGAAGACGAGGTACGCAGAATTCCATTTAATAAAAACCCATACATTCATGCATCCAACTAAAATAAAATCCAATCATATCGTCAATAGTCCATAATCAATCCCATTTATTATCATACACATCACCATACGCATCAATAAATAACATTCATCTTATGAATAATAAACATTTAATATATATATTGATATCATTTAATGGGCAAATTTAGTTAGTATAAAATCTATTTTTGAATCAAAATAAACTCCTTTATTTTAATCCAAATTTAAATCAAAATAAAACTATTTTATTTTAATTTATCCAATTTTGAATAAAATAAACTATTTTATTTTAATCAAAATTTTAATCAAAATAAACTCCTTTATTTTAATTAATTATGGAATCCAATTCCATATATAAAAAATCTTTAATTAAAATAAACTTTTTATTTTAATTAATTATGGAATCCAATCCATGTAAAAAAAAATCTTTTATTAAAGGAAACACTTTTCTCTTTCCTATTCACAAATAAACTCCTTTATTTTGAATAATATGAAATCTTATTCCATATTTAAATAAACTCCTTTATTTAAGGAAATTAGGATTCTTTTTCCTATTCACAAATAAACTCTTTTTATTTTGAATAATATGAAATCTTATTTCATATCTAAATAAACTCCTTTATTTAAGGAAAATATAATCCAATTTTAACTCCAATTAGTTATCATGGAATCCAATTCCAACTCTAATTAGTTATCATGAAATTCTAATTTTAAAATTAAAATAAAATTTTATTTTAAAATTAAAATAAACTTTTTTTTTTTAAATATAAAATAATTAAGAATATATATATATATAACTATATATATATATATATATAAGTAATCAAATTATATATATTATATATAATATATATATAATAACCATTCGGTTTTATATATATATATATATATATATATATATATATATATATATATATATTATATCCGCAATATATTAATCCTATAAAAATATATATATCCGTATAAAACCATAAACTAAAACACGGAAATCAAGAATAAAAAAAAATTCCTTTTCGTTTGCTTAGCATACACGTGGTCAAGAACTTTTATTTTAAATCCAATTTGTTGCCTTTTTACTGACTATAGCGGTGGTATAGAAAATCATTCCATAAGTCCATAAGATATTACCAATTCCGTGTTTAACAAAATAAGCTTTGCCGTTAAAATTGATTTTTCACCTTTTTTTTTTTTTTTTTTTTATACAATAAAATTATGCCCAATTAAATTGTTCTAAACACATATCAATATACATATCAAATTAAAACAATTAATAATTTGCATAAAGATTTGGCTCGATGCCACCGTTAGGTTTGTATATATTCATGAACGCAATCAAATTGCAAAATAATGCTAAGCGTGTAAAAATCGTAGTTTAAAATAGTTACAAACCATATACCCGATCACCCTTTATGCATAATTATTAATTAAACGAAAAGATAAAGAATAAAATCATACCCTCAAGATCGAGCTTCCTCGTGTACAAGTTCACCTCCAAATCCTTTCGCTCAACTTGAATCCACCGGTTTGGTTCCTTCCTTTCGATCAACGCTAGCCACCCATATGTTTGGCCTCTCAGGTGATCCACCAAGGAAAAATAAAGATTCAAGAAGAAGGGTATTCGGCTCAACCCTAGTTTTCTATCTCTATAGAAAAGGCGTATTTCCAACAAATTGGAATTATGTCGTATATTGTAAAAGTCAACAACCACACCCACACCCATAATAAGACTCCTCTTATTAATAGATGTAGGCAACCCACCTTAACAATTAAGGAATTGGTTTTATTTAATTAATTAAATTCTTTTAATTAATTAAGCTCTCTAATCTTATTAGGATAATTAATTAAAACTCATTTAACTAATTTCCTTCCTAATCCAATTAGAATAAATGAGAGTACTTATATTAAATTAATTCCTAAACTCTTTAGAAATTAAAATAATAATAATTGTAATAATATTAATAAGACTCTCTTATTAATTTATATTTAATATTTCTAAAATATTAAATAATAATATTAAGCTATTTAATTTATTCTATCACCATAGATTAAATTAAATATACATAACATATTATTACGATTATATCATAACTTCTTAAATAATTATTCTTCCTTTTGCATGGTGACCCTTTAGGTTCTCCATATTAAACCTAATGTGAATAAATCAATTAGAATAATTCTAATCTTATTTAAATAAATAAATTAAATAATTAATTTATTTAAATAAATAATATTTATTCTACAATAGGATAAGCCTCCCTAAATGATCAACGACACTTTCCGTATAATATAGATTTCAACATTAATCATAAAAGAACCTTTCGAGTAAATAGTTACCAGATAATTCAATCCTTCCACCATACAATGTCCCAATTAAATATAAGACATGGAATTACCGTCACAAGTCTTATTTTATTTAATTATATGTATTTCGATCCTTAAATGCACAACTCAAATAATGCAAATTAGAAACCCTTTCTAATTTCATTCGCTTCACCGCCAAGGACTACCGGGGTCATTTATCGAATCACATAGGACATTTCTCTTTTTTATTGAAGTGGTAGATTCTTTATCGATCATACATTATTCCATGTATAACTTATTATACCCAAGCATACCTTTTCGATATACCCTAAGGTCTTAAGGAATAAGTCAAAGTATAACTCATCATACACAAGATACTATGATGATCTCAAATCCAAGGATCACTTGACTACTATCACTACAGAATTCCTATCGACAAAAAAGTAAAACTCCATTAGGTATTCCTTAGTGAGCCA
This sequence comes from Panax quinquefolius, assembly GCA_020205615.1. Classification (NCBI taxonomy): domain Eukaryota; kingdom Viridiplantae; phylum Streptophyta; class Magnoliopsida; order Apiales; family Araliaceae; genus Panax; species Panax quinquefolius. The sequence goes on along the minus strand of CM035155.1, from coordinate 42,031,294 downwards.
CGCTCAAAGAACTTATTCTCTAATAAGCACCTACATACTTCGCTTTTAGTGTTCCACACAAATGATCATGAGATCAATCATCCTCATCCAACGAAAGCAAGCAACGATGTACCAATCTATCCTGGATTCACTAATCCCCAATTTAGTAATCCAACGATTGGGACTATTTTAGTTTTAAGCTTTCAAAGAATTTAGATCTCATTAGAATGATCATCATCATTATTCTAAAAGCATTGCTTAAAACTACGGGTTTATCACATATTATAAAAAAAAGATCACGTAGATAATTAAAAGCTACTTTTTATTAATAAATGAATAAGATTGTTACATGTTCTCGCATAAGCTCAGAATCTTTTATAACTTTTCATCAAAAACCAAAGATAATATCATCAACGAATTTGAACTAATAGAACCTTATCTTTATTAAGAAATAGTGTGGTATCTACTCTACCTTTAATAAATTAATACTTTTTATTAATAAATTGAATAAGATTGTTAAAAACATAATTAGTATATGAAACCCGAGGTCTTTATCATCAAACACCATTCAAGAATGCACTTTCGACATCCATCCGAAGACTTTTGAACTTCATGTGGCAAAGGCAAGGAATATCTCGATGGCATCTAGTCCCACAACAGTGCAAATGTTTCATCATAGTCAATGCCTTTCTTCCCCGAGAGTAGCCCTCGTCCACTAGTCTAGCCTTATTCCTTGTTATCACCCCCATTTCATCCATCTTGTTTCAAGACCCACTGTTCCAATTATGTGGATCTTTAGTCTTGGAACCAATCTCCATACTTTTGCTTATCTCATTAAGTTCTTCCCGCACGGCCTCTATCCAAATTTGGAGTCTCCATAACATTCTTCTTCTTTGGTTCTATTTGAGATAGGAAGCTTAGATAGAAGCATCTATTTCTTGAGAAAAGACTTGTTTTAACTCTCGCATTCTGATCTCCAAATGATTAGATTTGATCTTTATCCGCTTCTCTCGCTGGGACGCTGCCTATGCTACGATCTTAGATCTATTGATGCTCGATGACCTCGTTCATATTTTTCATTGCACGTAATCGTAGTATTGAGCTCGATGACCTTGAGGCATTGGTTTGGTTTAAAGTCTGTTTCATCAAATATGATGTGAATCGAGACTTCAACACTCAATGTCTTCTTGTTGAACACTCTGTAGGCCTTTATCGCCATGGCATATCCAAGAAAGATTCCTTCGTTCGATTTTGGTTAAAACTTTGTCAAGTATTGCTTTCCATTGTTGAGAATGTAGCATGTACACCAAAGACATGAAAGTAGGCGACACTTTAGTTTTCTTCCTTTCCACGATTCATAGGAGTCTTCTTAATCGTAGAGTGTATGAGTGATCCATTACGAGTATAACATGCGGTGTTGATCGTACGCTTGTAAGTACTCGAGCGGTATGATATTCTTGCCGCTAGTAGAGTCCTTCCAACCTCTATTAATGTTCTCGTTTTTTCTCTCCGTAACTCCATTTTGTTGAGGAGTTTGTGGAGCTGAGAAGTTGTGACTGATGCCATTGTCAGAGCAGAATTGGTCCATTTCTGAGAAGTCAAATTCTCTACCATGATCACTCCTTATAGCCTTGATTTTCTCTCCTTTCTCGTTCATAACAAGCTTGAACATTTTGATCAGCTGGGAGCTTGTCTCATCTTTTGAGGTTAAAAAAAACACCCATGTAAATCTGGTGAAGTCATCGACTACGACCAGAGAGTATCTCTTTCCTCCAAGACTTGTTGTTGGAATTAGCCCAAAAAGATCCATGTGTAGCAGCTGCAAAGGCTTGTCAATTGAATTGATAGTTTTGCTCTTGAATGTGCTTCTTGTCTGCTTCCCAAGTTGACAGGCATTTCAAGGCCTTTCTTTAACGAAGTTGAACTTTGGTAGTCCTGCAACTAGATCTTTTGAAGCTAATTTGGACATACTTTTGAAGTTGAGATGAGAAAATCTTCGATGCCATAACCAGCTCATTTCTTCAGATGCTTTAGCCAGAAAGCATATTGTCTCGTCTGAGCTTAGTTATCCAAGATTTACTGTTAGACATTTCCTTCTCTTGTTCCGGTTAGCTTTACTGCAGATTTCTTCAGGTCTCGGACTTGACATTGATTGTTGAGGAATGTTACTTGATGACCCTTGTCACAGAGTTGGCTAATGCTTAGAAGATTGTGTTGTAGTCCTTCCACATAGGCCACTCTACTGAATGATACTGCACCATTTCCAGTTGACCTTATCCTCTTGTTTTTCCCGAACTGTTGTCTCCGAAAAATGACAGAGGGACCCTCCTTCTCTATTTATTTAGACAGAAGGGCTTTATTTCCAGTCATGTGTCTTGAATATCCATTGTCCAGATACCAGGTTGTGTTCGTGGAGCTCCTTTCCTGAGGTAACATTAAACCTTCATTTTGGTACCCATACTTGCATGGGTCCTACTATGTTAGTACCCTTGGGGACCCAAATCATTGATTTTGGGTCTCACATGCATGGAATTATAATGACAATTTGCGACCTTGTGGCCAACTCAGAAAGCACATAAAACATTTGATATGATGCATGTTAGTGTGTGTGTGTGAAGTTCTTCCTCCATTTAGACTTTTTTCGGGTTATTTGTCATCATCACCTTTAGTCGATATTCCCTTTCCAAGTGTTCTCTTGTTTCATTATTTATGAGGAGTGTATCTTACTTCTCTTCAGATATCTTCCTAGTTGGTTCGTAGAGTTGATTTTATTTGACTCTCACGATCCTTTGAGGTTGATGAGTAGTAGCTAGATTACTCTTCTCTTTTCTAAAACCTAGACCAGCATGAGATCCCTTACTCCTGGAAATATGAATTGAATCACCAAGGGGGGGTTTGATGAGCTTATCCTTCGTGAGGATTTCACAAATATAATGCCTCTATTGAAATTTGAGACATTACCAGTGCTAGTTTCCTTTGTTTTTTCCACATATGACTCTGAGGTAGATTCCCCAAAGCCTAACCCTGTTTTATCAAAGACACTTCTCTGGTTAGAGATTAAGGAGTCTATGGATGAAGAGGATTTATTCCATGTAGAGATTTGTCTTTTCTAGATCCTCAATCTTAGAGGTTAGACTAGACTCTCTCTCTGAAACATTGAGCTCATTTGCTTCTGTCTCAAGAGCTTATTCTCGACTTCAAACTTGGAGAGAATCGGATTGAGAAGGACTGCTTCCCGTTTCTCTTGAACCTTTTCTTTTTCCTTTTGAAGAAGAGAATAGTCTTTAGACAGAACCCTAAACCACTTCATGTATTGATGTAGATCAGATATTATGCCGTGTAATGCAATTCTAATGTCATCAATATCTACATCAGGAGAGTTGAAGTCAAATACCTCGTCGATACTTACTTCATGTATGTTGGAGTTTTGTTTGTCCCTTGCACTTTTGGCCATCAGGCAGAGATTAACCATTTGAGGGTCTTCATCGTCTCCAGATTCTGGAGTTGAGTCATTATCAGAGTCACTCCATGATCCTCCAGCCACAAGGCCTTTGTCTTTCTTTATTAGCCTATTGTTGACTTTGTATTCCTTCTTTGCATGTGATTTCTTCTTGAGTTCCTCTCTGAGAGGTTTGTTGCAGTTGGCAATGAAGTGACCAGGTTTCTTGCAGTTGTAGCATAGGTCATTCATTTGCTCCTGGCTGTTGTAGTTGCCAACTTTCTTTGGCTTACTGGTTCTACCATATCTCATGAATCTTCTTAGTCTTTTAACCAACATTGCAAAGTCCTCATCATCATCTTCATCGTATTTAGAATCAACTTCAGTGTTAATTTTGGAGGTGTTTTCGGTTACTTTGAGAGCAACACCTCTGTCCTTCTTTCTTCCTTCGAATAAATATTTACGCTCATTGTGCCACCTCCGGTTAAATGCGTGAGGAAGTTGCCATATAACTGTTGAACAGTTATTTCATGTTGATTCTTTGATTCTCTAATGGTAGTGGTTTTGGTATCCCACTTGCTAGCTAAAGCTCTCATGAACTTTATGATTAGATCTTAGTTTGGATAGATCTTTCCATAGGCTTGTAGAGAGTTGAGCAAAATATTAAATCTCTCGTATGTAGCAGTGACGTTTTCTCCTTGAACATGAGCAAACATCTCATATTGTTGAGTCAAGAGAGATTGTTTATTTTCTCTGACTTCTTCTGTTCCTTCATGCATGATGAGTAGTGCTTCCCAAACCTCCTTTGTTGTCTTGTAGTTGACCACGTTTTCAAATAGATCATCTTCTAATGATTGAAATAAGATGTTCTTGGCCTTTTTGTTAAGCTGGACAACTCTCTTCTCGTTCTCTGTCCATTCTCCTTTAACCTTGATCTGTATTTTGTTAGGGTCCTCTGTAGTTGGTGCAAGCTTTGTAGGAACGTAGGGCCCATTTTGAACAGTTTCAAATAGATCTTCATCTATTGAATCCATGTAAGCTTGCCTCCTAACCTTCCAGTTAGCGAACTTATCTTTGTTGCACATAGGTGGCTTGCTGCCTCCTCCAGTCTTTGATTCGCTTGGTAAGTGTGCAATTGGATCTACTCAAGCTTTGTACGTTATATATTTATAATATAAAAGTTTATTACCTAACAAAAGTACAACAAATTTTTCAATTGCATGATGAAATCCTACAATCAAACCATATATATACCTATATATATAAAGCAGCCAAACTATATATATATCTATATATATAAACTATCACGACTGATCACTTACCAGAAAATTATTAGCAATTGAATATGAGTTGATCTCTTTCGGCTCTTGTTCCGTTTCTCTTAGTTGCTACCCCTTTTTTTTTTCTTTTCTCTGATTCGTATAAGAAAGTAGGATTAGGTTTTACTTATTATTTATTTATTATTTATCTTATTAATTCTCCTAATTATAATAAAATTAATATTACCCACAATTAATTAAATTAAACCCAAATAAATTTTTAAGGCCCAAATTGTACTAAATTAATTTACCCATGTCTTATTAATACATGACTAAATGACTATTTTGACCCAAAATAAATGACAGTCCAATAAATATGTTTTAAAACAAAATAATTTTTATTATTTAAATTTATTTATTATATTTTTTTTCGGGTATTACACAGAACTTTTGTATGAAGAGAGAGAAAGTTTTTTAGAAAGAGTGTATGTGGGAGAAAAATAAGCTTCTCTTGAAAGTGAATTGGCAAATTGAAAATAAAAGAAAGGCCTCCTATTTATAGTGTGAGATCCCGAATTTTATGAAATAAAAGTATTCAATTTTTTTATTTTGGTAAATAGTTAAATTGATAAAAGTTTAAAGTTAAGGGTGATATTTGAAAATTTTGCAAAGTAAGCAAGTTGATATAAAATATTCAAGTTATTATGTGGAATATTCGTTTTAACGAGAGAATAATCGTCTGACGACAACAATCATTTGGACCCCATAGCGGAGTATTATTGTGAGTTAAAAAGCGACGAAATTATCTTTTATAAAAATAATGACGAAAGTTTCTTGAATTAAACCGTTGAACTACACAGTAATAAAAAATACGATGTACGGCGTAGTTGCATAGTAGCACACGGTATTGATTATTGATGCTTTACGTGAGAAGTCACTCGGTTATACTCAATTATTACTTACAAATAATTGTTGCATCATATCTCTCATATTATTGATTCAATTGTTGTCACATGATCATCTGCATAATATGTTATATTATTAAATCAATAATTGAGACGACAAAGTTATTCATATTATTATTTGCAATATTGACAATGTCTAGAAGTTACATCGAGGAGAGGTTTGGTCACCTAATTGCGGCGTGATAAGGAGAAATCCTTATCGAAAGCCCCCTTTCACAGGAATGACACGGTTGTTAAATATTGTGAGTTATAATATTAATGATGAATAAGTTCGTGTTGATTAAAGATGAAATTGATAATTCCATTGTGTGGAAATTATTAGTGTTAGTGGAAATCAACATTTATTTCGATAATAATTGATGCCTGGAGGTTATATTGACCAATCGGATAATTCACCGGATAAATGAGCAATTAATTGCTATTAATTCACATGCTTATAACTATGTGTTCACATGTGTGTACTATTGATTTACATGATTTACTATTAGGGAAGTTGGTGCAAGATTGATAATACTTGCATGACTAAATTAAAAATGGAGGTATAGATGAAGGTACTATACTGTAATTAGTTTTTCACATGTATAAAACTATTGATTCACATGATATACTATTAGGGGAGGTGGTGCAAGTTTGATAATACTTGTAGGACTAAATTAAAAATGAAGGAAAAGATGAAGGTATTATACTATAATATTTCGAGCCCCAAAACGTGCAATTATCGAAACTATATTTTCCTATAAATAAAAGCTCATTTTTCCTTCATTCTCACGAATTCACTAAGACTCACAAGAGCAATTATAGAGAGAGAAGCTATAGAGATAGAAGAAGAGTATGCCTGCTTCCTTCACTACTCCAATATCCATCTTCTTACCTCGGTAAGGGGTATTATTTATTTCATATTACGAAGAGATATTATTTTTTCGATTCGTATGAATTTTATTTTCTTTCAATATTCATAAAGAATATTATCTTCGTTCAATATTCGTAGGAATATTATCTTCGTTAAATATTCATTGGAATATTATTTTCGTTCAACAATCGTAAGAGATATTATGTCTTTCGTATTCTGAAGAGAGTTATTTTCTTTCAATACTCGAAAGGGTTGTTATTCCAATCTTTATAATTCTGTTGGAATAACTTGTCTACGTGGACTACAGCATGCATGGTGAAATTCTTATGTTGTTCCATTCTTTATTATTCTGTTGGAATAACCTGTCTACGAGGACTACCGCATGCATGGTGAATGACCCTTCGTATTCATTCTTTATTAAATTGTGGAAATGATCGGATGAAAATCCATTTGTAATATATTCTTTTACTTTATTGGATTCGTCGTGGAATATCATTTCTTTGGTATTGCGATATTCCTTCTAGTATTATTCACGGATATTCGGGACACTTTTGAGGTGCGAATATTCTTGAGGGTATTATTCATGGGATACTATTCTCGTCTACTATTCACTCTAGTATTATTCACTGGATACTATTGGGACACTATTGCTTATTCACGGGGTGCAATCTATTCTTACAAAAATTGATTTATTTTGGTTCGAATAATTTTTGTGTGATATTATTCTTGAATTTTACTCCTGATTGGTGATCGAGTTGTGATTTAGATATTTTAGACTCTTGGATAAATTTAAAGTCTTTAATATTTATTGATTTCATTGATTAATGTTTATATCATTGTCATCATCCTCATTACTTATATTGTGTTGAAAGTCATCTTTAGCTTGCGTCGTAGATGAATTGTGATTATTAGTTTCTTACAATTGTATATCTTTTAGCTTCATGCGTAGATGGGTATTCGATGATGTGATTGGCGGGGATCATGACCATTAGTTAACAGTTAGAATGTCTTTGCTTAGCCGTATTTGATTGGTATGATCATGACCATTGGTTTATAGTTGAATATCTTTTGGCAGTAGTGAAAGGTAGACAAGCGTGGTTGGTATGATCATTGTTATTACATTTGAATATATTGAGTAAATATTCTATTAAGCCTTTGTGGCGAAGAAAAGCTGTTGATTTACATGATTATAAATATGAATTATGGATTTAACTATAATCTTTGGTGGTTCGGTGAAGGCAATTGATGAGGAGAGTTCTTTTTTTGTCTTAAGTATAACGAGAGAACTATTGATGAGTATTACGTGAATTAAGTTAGTTCTCGGCGTACATAGTTATCTGTATTAAATGTTTTGATAAAGCTTTGTAGCGTATTCACTAAGGATTTCTTTTACATTTTTGAATCTCATAGATTCCTTCAGATAGTGCACTTCTAAGATCCTTGGCTCTTCATGATTCACTTAGAACTCTTCAGTCTTTCTAACGGAACTTCTTACTAATAGAGAACGTATTTAGAGTATACTCTTTGAAATCCATGGTTAAGTCATCGATGGCGAAGCATTAAAAGGCTTGACATTTACGAGCCTTGATTGTTTTTCCTCTATGATAGGGTCCTTTTCTTAGCTTCTTGGTCACGTTCCTTTTGATCAATATAAGGATATCTTTTGTCACTGCTGGGATCTGTGGTGGTGCTTGAATATTCAAAACTCATTTCGCATTTTGTTGGAATTTATCTTCAAACAAAGTAGATGTCGCTGAGCACATCATTTGATCTCCGAAGGTTAGCTTTGGCAAGCGTCCCCGGACCACTTTCACGTGAGGATACCATTCACGATCTGTTAAGCTCTCACGATCCGCCTTAACGAATCATTGATCGTATTGATAGACTATGATTCTTGTTGGAGTTTACTCTATGCTTTTTAAGTCATGGATCATTAATATCTTTTGATCTCTTTATATACATTCGTTTATGGAATGATGAACACTGAGATCATTTCGATCTATGGAATCCTTGTATATATTCTTTTTAAGGATCTTTAGATATAATCCATGATCATTATTTCTTCCATTTGGATTAATTTATTGATGTGTATGAAGATAAGATCTTACATTCGATATGACTACATCGATAAGAAATAAAATTTAACTTATTCTCTGTTCTTCTACCTTTTGCTTCCTCGGAGGCTCTGTACATCTCTCGCCTCTCCTTTTTATAATGAATGCAGATCTCCAATTGATTCTTAGGCTGCTGTTGTTACCTCACAGAGAGTTGTCGCCGTCTTAGACTCCTTTAAAGGTCGAGCAATTAAATCTTCTCGGCCGATCGTCGCCGATTCGATTCATGGAGTCTCGCCTGAGTGATATTCGAGGTGCACATGGGCGATTTCATTGAGTTGACTCACGAGTTTGATTCAAGGCATCGAGCAGAGTTTCATCGTTGAAGAATTTCTTAATTCATTTTTTTGTTGTTTTGTATGATTAGATTGTTACGAGATTCTTTTTGTTTTCTATAATATCGAAATTTGCATCCACGATGCCTTTTGGGTAAAGAAAGTGAATATCATCACATCTTTTATGACAGATGTATCTTTTGGGACTACTTTCGGATTATATGAAAATCCATTTGTAGTTTGTATATTCTTTTATACTTTTTATTTCACCGGTTTCTCCCTTTAGTGTGAGATATCATTCTTTGTACTGGCCATGGAATATCATTTTCTTTGGTATTTTTTAACGAGTTACTATTCACGGTTACTATTCATTCGATTACTATTCACTCTAGTATTATTCACTCGGGTATTCGAGGCACTTTTCGCTGCGTAATTCTATTCACAAAGTTTCTTATTCATGGGTTACTATTCACCCAATTACTATTCACTCTAGTATTATTCACTCGGATATTGGGACACTTTTCACATGCCATACTTCTTAAGTAAGTCTTTAATGTACTTGGCTTGGTTGATAAAGATTCCTTCATCACCACTTCACTTGCGGTCAAGGAAGAAGACAAATTTCTTTTCATGCTTTCATTTCAAACTTGCTTTTAGAACTTCAAGCATAATGCTTGGAGAATCTTTGTATAACTTTTCATCGGTGTAATCAAAGATAATATCATCAACATAAATTTGAACTAATAGAACCTTATCTTTATGCTTTCTAAGAAATAGTGTGGTATCTACTCTACCTCTAGTGAAACCATTTTCAATAAGAAAGTTAGTGAGTGTTTCATACCATGCTCTTGGTGCTTGTTTAAGACCATATAAGGCTTTGTCTAATCTAAAAACATAATTAGAAAGAGATGGATTGATGAAACCTGGAGGCTGCTCAACATAGACTTCTTCTTGAAGTTCACCATTCAAGAATGCACTTTTGACATCCATCTGAAGACTTTGAACTTCATGTGAGCGTGAGCGGCAAGAATATTACGATGGCTTCTAGTCCGCAACAGTGCAAATTTTCATCATAGTCATGCCTTCTTCCCGAGAGTAGCCCTTGACCACTAATCTAGCCTTATTCCCGGTTATCACCCCAAAGACCCACTTGGTTCCAATTATGGATGGTTCTTTGGTCTTGGAATATTTGAAGTTCACCATTCAAGAATGCACGATGGCTTATTCTGAATGCAGCGGCGGTGCAAATGTTTCATCATAGTCAATGCCTTCTTCCTGAGAGTAGCCCTTGACCACTAGTCTAGCCTTATTCCTGGTTATCACCCCATCTTCATCCATCTTGTTTCTGAAGACCCACTTGGTTCCAATTACAGGATGGTTCTTTGGTCTTGGAACCAATCTCCATACTTTGCTTCTCTCGAACTGATTAAGTTCTTCCTTCATGGCCTCTATCCAGCTAGATTCTTCCATAGCATCCTTTATCTTCTTTGGTTCTATTTGAGATAGGAAGCTTAGATAGAATCATTCATTTTAAGTAACAACTCTTGTTTTTACTCTTGCATTTGGATCTCCAATGATTAGATCTTGAGTGTGATCTTTAGCCCATCTGCTTCCTGTTGGGTCGTCAGTTCTTATGCCTTCTTGTCTTAGATCTTCAAGATCTATTTCTTCTTCTTGATGTGGAGGCTCGTTGTCTGGCATAGGCCTCTCTACGATCTCATTCCCTTGCTCAACGATTTCGCTGTCTGGTACTACGGTCGTAGTATTGAGCTCGACGACCTCGTTCGTAGTGTCTGAACTGTTAGTCGTAGTGTCTTGAGGCATTGTTTTGTCTAAGTCTGTTTCATCAAATATGATGTGAATCGAGACCTCAACACTCAGTGTCTTCTTGTTGAACACTCTGTAGGCCTTACTGTCTGTGGCATATCCAAGAAAGACTCCTTCGTCTAATTTTGGTTGAAACTTTGTCAAGTATTGCTTTCCATTGTTGAGAATGTAGCATGTACACCCGAAGACATGAAAGTAGCTGACACTAGGTTTTCTTCCTTTCCACAGTTCATAGGGAGTTTTCTTAATCGTAGAATGTATGAGTGATCTATTCTAAGTATAACATGCAGTGTTGACTGCTTCTGCCCAGAAGTACTCAGGCAGATGAGCTGCTGCTAGTAGAGTCCTTCCAGCCTCTATTAATGTTCTGTTCTTTCTCTCCGCAACTCCATTTTGTTGAGGAGTTCGTGGAGCTGAGAAGTTGTGACTGATGCCATTGTCAGAGCAGAATTGGTCCATTTCTGAGAAGTCAAATTCTCTACCATGATCACTCCTTATGGCCTTAATTTTCTCTCCTTTCTCGTTCATCACAAGCTTGAACATTTTGATCAGCTGGGAGCTTGTCTCATCTTTTGAGGTTAGAAAGAACACCCATGTAAATCTGGTGAAGTCATCAACTATGATTAGGGAGTATCTCTTTCCTCCAAGACTTGTTGTTGGAATTGGCCCAAAAAGATCCATGTGTAGCAGCTGCAAAGGCTTGTCAATTGAATTGACAGTTTTGCTCTTGAATGTGCTTCTTGTCTGCTTCCCAAGTTGACAGGCATTGCAAGGCCTTTCTTTAACGAAGTTGAACTTTGGTAGTCCTGCAACTAGATCTTTTGAAGCTAATTTGGACATACTTTTGAAGTTGAGATGAGATAATCTTCAATGCCATAGCCAACTCATTTCTTCAGATGCTTTAGCCAGAAAGCATATTATCTCGTCTGAGTTTAGTTGTTCAAGATTTACTGTGTAAACATTTCCTTCTCTTGTTCCGGTTAGCTTTACTGCAGATGTCTTCAAGTCTCGGACTTGACATTGATTGTTGAAGAATGTTACTTGATGACCCTTGTCGCAGAGTTGGCAAATGCTTAGAAAATTATGTTGTACTCCTTCCACATAGGCCACTCTACTGAATGATACTACACCATTTCCAGTTGACCCATATCCTCTTATTTTGCCCGAGTTGTTGTCTCCAAAAATGACCGAGGTACCCTCCTTCTCTATGTAGTTAGACAGAAGGGCTTTATTTTCGGTCATGTGTCTTGAACATCCACTGTCTAGATACCAGGTTGTGTTCGTGGAGCTCCTTTCCTGAGGTAACATTAAACCTTCATTTTGGTACCCATACTTGCATGGGTCCTACTATGTTAATACCCTTGAGGACCCAAATCTGCTTGATTTTGGGTCTCACATGCATGGAATTATAATGATAATTTGCAGCCTTGTGGCCAACTCTGTAGCACATAAAACATTTGATATGATGAATGTTAGTGTGTGTGTGTGTGTGTGTGAAAGTTCTTCCTCCATTTAGACTTTTCTGGGTTATTTGTCATCATCCTGCTAGGCTGATATTCCCTTTTCCATGTGTTCTCTTGTTTCATTATTTATGAGGAGTGTATCTTACTTCTACTGTATCTTCCTAGTTGGTTCGTAGAGTTGATTTTATTTGACTCTACGATCCTTTGAGGTTGATGAGTAGTAGCTAGATTACTCTTCTCTTTTCTGAAACCTAGACTAGTATGAGATCCCTTACTCCTGGGAATATGAATTGAATCAGTTGGGCAGGGTTGACAGGCTTATCCTTCTGCGAGGATTTCACAAATATAATGCCTCTATTGAAATTTGAGACATTACCAGTGCTAGTTTCCTTTGCTTTTTCCACATATGACTCTGAGGTAGATTCCCCAAAGCCTAACCCTGCTTTATCAGAGACACTTCTCTGGTTAGAGATTAAGGAGTCCATGGTTGAAGAGGATTTATTCTATGTAGAGGCTGTCTTTTCTAGATCCTCAATCTTAGAGGTTAGACTAGACTCTCTCTCTGAGTACTGAGCTCATTTGCCTGTCTCAAGAGCTTATTCTCAGCTTCAAACTTGGAGAGAGAATCAGTATTGAGAAGGACTGTTTCCAGTTTCTCTTGAACCTTTTCTTTCTCCTTTTGAAGAAGAGAATAGTCTTTAGACAGAACCTTAAACCACTTCATGTATTGATGTAGATCAGATGTTATGCCGTGTAATGCAGTTCTAAGGTCATCAATATCTACATCAGAAGAGTTGAAGTCAAATACCTCATCGATACTTACTTCATGTATGTTGGAGTTCTGTTTGTCCCTTGCACTTTTGGCCATCAGGCAGAGATTAGCCATTTGAGGATCTTCATCGTCTCCAGATTCTGGAGTTGAGCCATTACCAGAGTCACTCCACGATCCTCCAGCTACAAGGCTTTTGACTTTCTTTATTGGCCTTTTGTTGCCTTTGTATTCCTTCTTTGCATGTGATTTCTTCTTGAGTTCCTCTCTGAGAGGTTTGTTGCAGTTGGCAATGAAGTGACCAGGTTTCTTGCATTTGTAGCATAGGTCATTCATTTGCTCCTGGCTGTTGTAGTTGCCAACTTTCTTTGGCTTGCTGGTTCTGCCTTGTCTCATTAATCTTCTTAGTCTTTTAACCAGCGTTGCAAAGTCTTCATCATCATCTTCATCGTATTCAGAATCAACTTCAGTGTTGATTTTGGAGGTGTTTTCGGTTACTTTGAGAACAACACTTTTGTCCTTTTTTCTTCCTTCAGACAACGTTTCTGCTCGTTGTGTCAACTCCAGTTCGTACGTGAGGAGGTTGTCATATAACTGTTGAACAGTCATTTCATGTATATTCTTTGATTCTTTAATGGCAGTGGTTTTGGCATCCCACTTGCTAGCTAAAGCTCTGATGAACTTTATGATTAGATCTTTGTTTGGATAGATCTTTCCATAGGCTCGTAAAGAGTTGAGCAGAATATTAAATCTCTCGTATGTAGCAGTGACGTTTTCTCCTTGAACATAAGCAAACATCTCATATTGTTGAGTCAAGAGAGATTGTTTATTTTCTCTGACATCTTCTGTTACTTCATGCATGATGAGTAGTGCTTCCCAAACCTCCTTTGTTGTCTTGCAGTTGACAACGTTTTCAAATAGATCATCTTCTAATGATTGAAATAAGATGTTCTCGCCTTTTTGTCAAGTCGATGCTCTCTTCTCGCTCTCTATCCATTCTCCTTTGACCTTGATCAGATTACTGTTAGGGTCCTCTATAGTTGGTGCAAGCTTTGTAGGAACGTAGGGCCCATTTTGAACAGTTTCAAATAGATCTTCATCTATTGAATCCATGTAAGCTTGCATCCTAACCTTATAGTTAGCGAACTTATCTTTGTTGCACATAGGTGGCTTGCTACCTCCTCCAGTCTTTGATTCGCTTGGTAAGTGTGCCATTAGATCTACTCAAGCTTTGTACGTTATATATTTAAAAATATAAAAGTTTATTACCTAACAAAAGTACAACAAATTTTTCAATTGGATGATGAAATCCTGAAATCAAACCATATATATACCTATATATATAAAGCAGCCAAACTATATATATCTATATATATAAACTATCATGACTGATCACTTACCAGAAAATTATTAGCAATTGAATATGAGTTGATCTCTTTTGGCTCTTGTTCCATTTCTCTTAGTTGCTACCCCTTTTTTTTCTCTGATTCGTATAAGAAAGTAGGATTAGGTTTTACTTATTATTTATTTATTATTTATCTTATTAATTCTCCTAATTATAATAAAATTAATATTACCCACAATTAATTAAATTAAACCCAAATAAATTTTTAAGGCCCAAATTGTACTAAATTAATTTACCCATGTCTTATTAATACATTAACCCACAAAAATTAAATTACTATTTTGACCCAAAATAAATGACAGTCCAATAAATATGTTTTAAAACAAAATAATTTTTATTATTTAATATTTATTTATTTATTATATTTTTTTTCGGGTATTATACAAAACTTTTGTATGAAGAGAGAGAAAGTTTTTTAGAGAGAGAGTATATGGAAGAAAAATAAGCTTTTCTTGAAAGTGAATTGGCAAATTGAAAATGAAAGAAAGGCCTCCTATTTATAGTGTGAGATCCCGAATTTTATGAAATAAAAGTATTCAATTTTTCTATTTTGGTAAATAGTTAAATTGATAAAAGTTTAAAGTTAAGGGTGATATTTGAAAATTTTGCAAAGTAACTAAGTTGATATAAAATATTCGTTGTGTCGGGGAATATTCGTTTTAACAGAGAATAATCGTACGACGGCACAATCATTGGTGGACCCCACAACGGAAGTATTGTCGTAGTTAGAAAATGACGAAATTATCTTATTATAAAAATAACGACGAAAATTTAACGTTAAACTATTGAACTACCCAGTAGTAAAAGTACCGTAATACGCGTAGTTACATAGTAGCACACGGTATTGATTATTGATGCTTACGTGAGAAGTCACTCAGTTATACTCAATTATTGCTACAGTAATTGCTGTATCATATCTCTCATATTATTGATTCAATTGTTGTCACAGTATCATCTGTATAATATGTTATATTATTAAATCAATAATTGAGACGACAGAGTTATTCATATTATTATTTGCAATATTGACAATGTCTAGAAGTTCTGTCAAGGAGAGATTAGATAATCTAATTACGCGCCAATAGAGAGAAATCCTTATTGAAAAGCCCCCTCTTTCTTGGGAACGACCATGTTGTTAAATATTGTGAGTTATAATATTAATGATGAATAAGTTCATGTTGATTAAAGATGAAATTGAAAGTTCCATTGTGTGGGAATTATTAGTGTTAGTGGAAATCAACATTTATTTTGATAATAATTGATGTCTGGAGGTTATATTAACCAATCGGGTAATTCACCGGATGAATGAGCAATTAATTGCTATTAATTCACATGTTTATAACTATGTGTTCACATGTGTGTACTATTGATTCACATGATTTACTATTAGGGGAGTTGGTGCAAGATTGATAATACTTGCATGACTAAATTAAAATGGAGGTATAGATGAAGGTACTATAACTGTAATTAGTTTTTTCACATGTATAGAACTATTGAGTCACATGATTGTACTATTAATTCACATGATATACTATTAGGGGAGGTGGTGCAAGTTTGATAATACTTTCAGGACTAAATTAAAAATGAAGGAAAAGATGTAGGTATTATACTGTAATATTTCGAGCCTCAAAACGTGCAATTATCGAAACTATGTTTTCCTATAAATAGAAGCTCATTCTTCCTTCATTCTCACGAATAGATTGTTATTCCAATCTTTATTATTCTGCTGGAATAACCAGTCTACGCGGACTACCGCATGTATGGTAAAATTCTTATGTTGTTCCATTCTTTATTATTCTGTTGGAATAACTTGTTTACACGGACTACCGCGTGCATGGTGAATGACCCTTCGTATTCATTCTTTATTAAATTGTGGAAATAATCTGTCTACGTGGATTACCGAATTGCGGAAGAAAATCCATTTGCAGTTTCGTATATTCTATTATACTCGTATGAGATATCATTCTTTTGTACTCGTCATGGAATATCATTTTCTTTGGTATTTTTTTAACAAGTTACTATTCACGGGTTACTATTTATCTGGTTACTATTCACTCTAGTATTATTCACTCGGGTATTCGAGACACTTTTTGTGCCGGAGTACTATTCACGAGTTACTATTCATGGGTTACTATTCACTCGATTACTATTCACTCTAGTATTATTCACTCAGATATTCGGGATACTTTTCATGTTGGGGTACTATTCACGGGATACTATTTCCGAAGAACTATTCATGGGGTACTATTTACCCGGGTACTATTCATCTGGAGTACTATTCATGACAAAAATTGATTTATTTTCGGTTCAAATAATTTTTGATACAATATTATTCTTGAATTTTACTCCACAATTGGTGATCAGGTTGACAATTTAGATATTTTTAGACTTTGGATAAATTTAAAGTCTTTAATATTTATCCTTGATTTCATTTGATTAATGCTTATATCATTGTCATCATCCTCATGCTTATATTGTGCTGAAAGTCATCTTTAGCTTACGTGCATAGATGGACTGTTGATTATTGGTTTTTACAGTTGTATATCTTTGGCTTACATGCATAGATGGACTGTTGATTATTGGTTTTATAGTTGTATATCTTTTGTTTACGTGCAAAGATGGACAGGTGTATGACATGATCATAACCATTGGTGATAATAACGAATATCCTTGGCCCGTAGTGTATGGATAATTCGATGATGTGATTAAAAGATCATGACCATTAGTTAACAGCTTGAATGTCTTTGGTAGTAGTGCAATTTGACCGAGACAATTGATTGGTATGATCATGACCATTGGTTTTATAGTTGAATATCTTTGGCCCGTAGTGCAAAGGTAGACAACTGATTGGTATGATCATTGTTATTACATTTGAATATATTTAGCCTTTGGGGTAAGGATATTGAGTAAACGTTCTATTATGCCTTTGTGACAAGAAGAAACTGTTGATTTACATGATTATAAATATGAATTGTGGATTTAACTATAATCTTTGGTGGTTCAGGTGAAGACAGGTAATGAGAGTTCTTTTTGTCTTAAGTATAACAGAGAACTGTTGATGAGTATTACAGGAATGAAATATTAAAGATGGACTTTTAATTTAGAGGTGATAGTAGACATTATGTTCTACTTGACTCTTATAATGGATTGCTCGTTCCGATATAGTTGTTGATCTAAAACTTGTTGTCTATTATATTTTATCAGTTTAACACTATTGAAAGCTATGGATAATTTATTCTACATTATCTTAGTCATAATATTTTTTACTGGGCTAGTTGAGCTCACCCTTTTCTTTCACTGTTCTCTTCAAAAAAATGAGAATATAGCTGGGACAAGTCAGAGAATGGAGTGATGGTCCGAGATGGTGGCTATAGTAGTCCCCACTATTTTTTATAAAATAGTGTAATAATAATTGTAATGAGGACTTCATTGAGTGTGGATATTGTCTAGAAGGCAATATTCGTGTTTAAACTCCCAGCTATGTTTTGTCGTATTTTGCACGACAGTTGTATAATTAAGTTTATGTACCATATATTTGGCGACTCAAGATGGGTGATATATACCTATTTTGGGTGGCGTCACAGTTGGTATCAAAGCTTAGGGATATGATCCCTGGCTGAGATGTGAGACAAGAACTAGGAGGGGAGAGATGGGGAAATCATTCGCTAGTATGACCTACCTAAGTTTATTTTGTATTTAATTGGTTGGTCAGAATATAGGGATAATATGTGGCATGTCAATTAATCTTTGTTTTGAAGATGTATTCTAAAATGATATCTGAAATACAGGAGATGAGCAATGGGAAAATCATGATACAGAGGAAATAACCGGGAAGGTATAGTCCGAATAGAAAGCAAGGTATTCTCATTTCTTCGAACTATCAGGTACGTTAAATTTCGAGGGCGAAATTTCACAAGGAGGGGAGATTGTGAGATCCCGAATTTTATGAAATAAAAGTATTCAATTTTTCTATTTTGGTAAATAGTTAAATTGATAAAAGTTTAAAGTTAAGGGTGATATTTGAAAATTTTGCAAAGTAAGCAAGTTGATATAAAATATTCGTTGTGTTCGGAGAATATTCGTTTTAACGAGATAATAATCGTATTTACTAGACAATCATTGGTGGACCCTACAACGGAAGTATTGTCGTAGTTAGAAAAACGCATGAAATTATCTTTTATAAAAATAACGACGAAAGTTTTACCGTTAAACCGTTGAACTACCCGTAGTAAAAGTACGAAGAATACGCCAGAATCGTTGCGTAGTAGCACGTGATTGATTATTGATGCTTACGTGAGAAGTCACTCGGTTATACTCAATTATTGCTACAATGAATTCTTTGCATCATATCTCTCATATTATTGATTCAATTGTGGTCACAAGATCATCCGTGATAATATGTTATATTATTAAATCAATAATTGAGATGACAAAGTTATTCATATTATTATTTGCAATATTGACAATGTCTAGAAGTTCTGTCAAAGAGAGATTTGGTCACCTAATTGCGTGCCAATAAGGAGAAATACTTATCCGAAAGCCCCTTCTTTCCTGGGAATGACCTGGTAGTTAAATTTTATGAGTTATAATATTAATGATGAATAAGTTCGTGTTGATTAAAGATTAAATTGATAGTTCCATTGTGTGGGAATTATTAGTGTTAGTGGAAATCAACATTTATTTCGATAATAATTGATGGCTGGAGGTTATATTGACCAATCGGGTAATTCACCGGATAAATGAGCAATTAATTGCTATTAATTCACATGCTTATAACTATGTGTTCACATGTGTGTACTATTGATTCACATGATTTACTATTAGGGGAGTTGGTGCAAGATTGATAATACTTGCATGACTAAATTAAAAATAGAGGTATAGATGAAGGTACTATACTGTAATTAGTTTTTTCACATGTATAGAACTATTGAGTCACATGATTGTACTATTGATTCACATGATATACTATTAGGGGAGGTGGTGCAAGTTTGATAATACTTTCAAGACTAAATTAAAAATGAAGGAAAATATGAAGGTATTATACTGTAATATTTCGAGCCTCAAAATGTGCAATTATCAAAACTATGTTTTCCTATAAATAGAAGCTCATTCTTCCTTCATTCTCACGAATTCACTAAGACTCATAAGAGCAATTATAGAGAGAGAAGCTATATAGAGAGAAGCTATAGAGAGATAGAAGAAGAGTAGTCTGCTACTTTACTACTCCAGTATCCAGTCTTCTTCTGAGGTAAGGGGTATTATTTATTTCATATTCTGAAAAGATATTATTTTTCATATTCGTATGAATATTATTTTCGTTCAATATTCATAAAGAATATTATCTTCGTTCAATATTCGTAGGAATATTATCTTCGTTAAATATTCGTTGGAATATTATTTTCGTTCAACAGTTGTAAGGGATATTATTTCTTTCGTATTCTGAAGAGAGTTATTTTCATTCAATACTCGAAAGGGTTGTTATTCCAATCTTTATTATTCTGTTGGAATAACCTGTCTACGCGGACTACCGCATGCATGGTAAAATTCTTATGTTGTTCCATTCTTTATTATTCTGTTGGAATAACCTGTCTACACGGACTACCGCATGCATGGTGAATGACCCTTCGTATTCATTCTTTATTAAATTATGGAAATAATCTGTCTACGTAGATTACCGCATTGCAGATAAAAATCCATTTGCAGTTTCGTATATTCTATTATACTCGTATGAGATATCATTCTTTTGCACTCGTCGTGGAATATCATTTTCTTTGGTATTTTTTTAACGAGTTACTATTCACTGATTACTATTCACCCGGTTACTATTCACTCTAGTATTATTAACACTGTTAGTTCCCGAAGGCACAATAGTTATCTAGAAGGGGGGGTTGAATAGATAATAAAATCTTTTCTTTGTTGAAAGAATGTTTTGATAAAGATTTGTAGCATAGCGGAATTATTATTTCTTTGAAATCCCTTTTAGATATCAAGTTAAAGAGATAAAGGCAGTTATAGCAGTTATAGCAGTTATAAATAGACACAGTTATTTTTAAGTGGTTCGGAGCACTCAAAGCTCCTAGTCCACTCTTCTACTCCTTGAGTAGGAAATCCACTAAGAATGTCTTTTATACTTTTTGAATCTCACAGATTCCTTCTAGACCAGCAGTCTAGGCACTTCTAAGTTCACTCTTGAACTCTTCAAGTCCAGCAGACTTGGCTCTTCACAGTTCACTTAGAACTCTTCAAGTCTTTCTAACTTGGAACTTCTTACTTTAGTAGATTGATAGTTGTTGAGTTGTGATTGAGACTACTACGTTGCAGTTAAGCACTTGTTCGAAAGAACTGAGTAGCTGAGCAAGCTTCTCCTTTTTCTCAGATCATAGAGTTTATCGTTGAGTGTTCTTGTGTGTTTTGTTCAATACTTGTTTATGTCTCTCATGTGTCTGTATTCTGTATATATGAGATCTTTGAAATCTATCCGTTGAAGTCATCTGATGAAGCATTAAATGCGTTTGACATTTCTGAGCCTTGATGGAGACATTTCTGCACATCTTCCGAATGCATTCGCCCAATCGACACCTACGATCGCTTTCTCACCTAACACCTGAAAAGGTGTTTTCCTCTGCCTAATGGTCCTTTTCTTAGCTTCTTGAATACGTTCCTTTTGATCAATACTGAGGATATCTTTTGTACCATTGGGACTGGTGAGTGCTTCAATGTTCAAAACCCATTCCTCATTTGTTAAAATTTCTCTTCAAACAAAAGTTAGGTCTCGATGTTTCTGACACAAGGCAGATGACACTCTACTATCCATATCGTGGTGTCTTGTCATATTGGTGCTTGCACTTAAGAGAACACTACGATTTCTCGCAAGGATTTGCACACTACGATCTTTTCACTCGACGCTCATCACTTGCTTGTCTAGCAGATTCAACGTTTCCGAGAGCACACTACGATCTCTGAGTTAGCTTTGGCAAACGTCTGGACCACTCTACGATTTCTGAAAGAGGTCCTTTAAGGAAGATACACTACGATCTGTTAAGCTTTACGATCCTGCCTTAGCTTCTGCAATCTGTTGATCAGCTTGATAGACTATGATTCTTATTAAAGCCTATCTATACTTTTCAAGTCATGGATCAACCTAACATCTTTGATCTCTTTATCTATACATTCATTTATGGAATGATGAACACTTAAAAGCTGAGATCAACCTAACAAATTTGATCTATCACTAAGTCCTTGTACATATATTTTTTAAGGACTTTACATATAATCATGATCATTTACTTTAAACATCAAATCAAGATATGCATTCTTTCAACAAACACTATTGAAGGCTAAGGATAATTTATTCTGCATTATCTTAGTCATAATATTTCTTACTGGGCTAGTTGAGCTCACCCTTTTCTTTCACTGTTCTCTTCAGGAAAATGAGAATATAGCTGGGACGAGTCGGGGAATGGAGTGATGGTCCGAGATGGTGGCTATAGTAGTCCTCACTATTTTTATAAAATAGTGTAATAATAATTGTAATGAGGACTCCATTGAGTGTGGATATTGTCTAGAAGGCAATATTCGTGTTTAAACTCTCAGTTATGTTTTGTCGTATTTTGCACGACAGTTGTATAATTAAGTTTGTAGTTGAGTTTATGTACCATGTATTTGGCAACTCAAGATGGGTGATGTATACCTGTTTTGGGGGCGTCACATATAGATTTTGAAGTCCGGGGTAAAATGGTAATTTTTGAAATCTGATTTTGAATGCACGGTTTGAATGAATAATTTTTGAATTGAACGGTTCAGATTGGAACAAATTTTACGCGGAAGAATTTGTAAATCCGCCTGGGCCAAAATTTATCAACATAGAATTTATTATTCAATTTGAAATGTTCCACTACTTCATTTAATGCTTAATTTTGACCATATGTTTTGAAGCTTCCAATGGTTTAAAAATTGCAAGCACATACTCGATTTTTTTTGTCCCACAATAAATATCACGCGGTTTTAAAAAGTTTGCCAGCACTTGCTTTAACAAAAAGAATGCATGCATGGTAGTATCAATTAAATATATATATATATATATATATATATATATATATATATATATAGAACTAGGATCAAGTCCTAAGAAGTTAGGACTGATTAAAATGCAGATCGATTTTTTTTTTTTTTGTAAAACTACTACAAAAAAAATTATGGAACTTGAATTTTTACATAAT
Organism: Panax quinquefolius; assembly: GCA_020205615.1. NCBI lineage: Eukaryota > Viridiplantae > Streptophyta > Magnoliopsida > Apiales > Araliaceae > Panax > Panax quinquefolius. The sequence goes on along the minus strand of CM035155.1, from coordinate 42,008,730 downwards.
CTGATTGTTTTGGGTGTGATTTGGACAAATGCAATGCGAGACACATGTTTTGATATATGTATCCAAATCACACCCAAAACATCAGACATGTAAAATTCAAGTTCCATAATTTTTTTAGTTGTTTTAAAAAAAAAGTCCGGATTTTGTTATAGTCCGAGTTCCTGGATCCTGATCCGACTATATATATATATATATATATATATATATATATATATATAAACAATAAAATAATTTTTGTCCAATTTTGAAATAAAATAATTTTTGAGATTTTTAAATAATAAAATTTATTTGAGAATAAATAGAAAATACCTACATGATAAAAATGATTTAATCAAAATCTTCATCTTCTTTCCAAACTCGATCAAATAAGCATTAGATGATCAACATATGATTTTTGTCTCAAAATACATGACCCAATTCATTTCCAGCATATTAGCAAGCATTGTCCCAATATAAGTGACCCATTTGTTGTAACACTTTAAAAAATTAAGATCAAGAAAATCAATTAAATAAGATTTAAAAAATATTTTTGGTTAAAGTAAATAAGATAAATAAAACAATTATAATAAAAAATCATATGAAGAGCATTCTACCCTTTTAATTAATTTATTTACTAATTATTGTTATCATTAAAATAAAACTAAAAGTTGGAGACCCAACAATCTCCCCCATTTTGATGATGACAATCAACTAAAAATATTTTCCATAAAAGCTCCCCCTTAATTTATGCAATCATCAAAAAAATTAAATTTTTAAAAAACTAACATGCAACAATATATAACAGTTATTTTTCTTCCTCCCAATAATATTTTTCTTCTCCCCTTTGTCATCATAAAAAAATGGGGGGGGGGGAGTAGTATAAATTACTTTTCAGATCCTGCAGAAGAAGAGATTAGAAAAAAATTCTTTTTAAAAATTTAGTTGCCTCCTGCATGATTTGAATTTGTGTGGTTGCCTTTGATTGACCAAAATTACTATACAAGAATGGAGATTATTTACCGTTAGATGTATAGAAATTTAAAAGAATGTTCCATATTAAATCTATTATATATATATATGTGTGTGTGTGTGTGTGTTTAAAGAGAATAAATTTTAAAAATTAAATATATATATATATATATATTTAAAATATTCATATATATATATATATATATATATATATTTTAAAAATATTTATATGGACATATACATATATAAATGCATATATAATTATGAGAAAACTAACATGTGTCACTTGTACTTGAACAATTATGATGACTTGCATAGTCAGAATCTTTTTCACCTGATTTCATTTGTACTCCTACGAAGATATTTAATTCTCCCTTCATGCTCATTTCAAAATTCTTACTCAGGTTTTCAGAGAAATTATTTCAAAAAGTAATATCAATAGACCCAATAATGATGTCGTCAGTTATTTTTACTAGAGTCAGCTTTAAGACATACCTAAAATATTTATCAATTTCAAGAACTGGTACCCTTTAATAAGAAGGGTCCTTTGGGTGAGTTATCCATTTTGTATAAGGAACATTTGTGTTTTTCATTACAAAAATGGGTACAGGATAATCAATCTTAGTAGACAATAGCATTTTATGAGTAGCAGGTCTATAAGATGCATGATTTACTCTATTATTATATCCTGAAAAATTTTGATGAAAATTTCTATGAGATTTTTGAATTTTATTATAAAACTCTTTCTTTGTATTAATAATTGGTGCAATGTACGTTCCTTTAGGCACCCAAATCATTTTTCCTTTATAATTTCTATTTCGAGCATTACACATGTGAAAAATGACCATTTCTGTTACAGTAAGAACATTTAGAAAATAGAGATGTATAATTTTCTTTTTCTTTACTTTTAACATGATAAAGTCCTTTATTTTTACTAAATTCTCCAATGTATCCTAATCCTTCTTTGTTAAATCCACATCTTTGTTGATTAAGCAAAACATGAAGGGTTTCTTTCCCTTTTGTGAACTTAAGAACTATAAAATTTAAATCGTCACGTTCTTTAGTTAAAATATTAATTTGATCTATTAAAGAAGAATCTTCATTTTATTTTTCTAATTCTATCTTTAGAGATGCATTTTCAAAATTGAGATTTTTAATATCTTCACTTAACACTTGATTTTTTATTTAAGTATTTTCATTAATTACAAAGAAGTGTTGAATTTTCTATTTCAAGATTTTATTTATTCTTTTAAATTTTTCTAATTCTTCTTTTAAGGAATCATTTTCCAATTTTACTTCATTTAAACTTTCATTAGTTATAATCAAGTTTGCATTTTCTATTTCTAGATTTTTGTTAATTTTAATTAATTTTTTTAATAAAATTTTTAATTCAATAAATTTTCTTTAATAATTTTATTATCTTCATATAAATAATTATATGCTTCTTGTAGTTCATGGTGTTTTTCATTTATATTATCTAAGGTATGCATGACAAATGAAGTACTAGATAATTGATGTTCAAAATGTGCCTCAGATCTTGGTGATGACTCATTGTTTGCCATTAAGCACAAATTTGCAATTTTCTCAGTTTGTTCAGCAACTTCTTCATCATATCTTTCTTGATTTATAAGTAAATCTTTGAAAGCAATTCCTTTCTTTTTGATATCTGTATTCGATCCTGCTTTTTCGACTAACATGTCGACTTCGTGGGCACGCAAAATTCCAATAAGGCTATTAAGAGGATAATGAAAGTAGTATGCACACAAGCCAATCATGTTTGATGATAAAGCATATACTTTGTAACAATCTTATTCATTTATTAATAAAAAGTATTAATTTATTAAAGGCTTTTAATTATCAACATGATGCTGTTTTATAATGTGTGATAAACCCATAGTTTTAAGCAATGCTTTTAGAATAATGATGATGATCATTCTAATGAGATCTAAATTCTTAGAAAGCTTAAAACTAAAATAGTTCCCAATCATTGGATTACTAAATTGGGGATTAGTGAATCCGGATAGATTGGTACATACGTTAACTTGCTCATTGGATGAGGATGATTGATCTCATGATCATTTGTGTGGAGACACTAAAGCAAGTATGTAGGTGCTTATTAGAGAATAAGTTCAATTGAACGCATTGGCTCGCTAAGGAATACCTAATGGAGTTTTACTTGCCTGTCAATAGGAATTCCTGTAGTGATAGTAGTACTAGTGATCCTTGGACTTGAGATCATCATAGTATCTTGTGTATGATGAGTTATACTTTGACTTATTCCTTAAGACCCTTAGGGTATATCAAAGGGTATGCTTGGGTATAATAAGTTGTACATGGAGATAATGCATGATCAATAAAGAATCAACCACTTCTATTAAAAGAAGAGAAATGTCCTATGTGATTCGATAAATGACAACCCAAAGAGTCCTTGGCGGCGAGAATGAAATTAGAAAGGAGTTTCTAATTTGCATTATTTGAGTTGTGCATTTAAGAGTCGAAATACATATAATTAAATAAAATAAGACTTGACAAGAATTCCATGTCTTATATTTAATTGGGACATTGTATGGTGGAAGGATTGAATTGTACTTCGTAACTATTTACTCAAAGGTTCTTTAATGATTAATGTTGAAATCTATATTATCCGGAAAGTCGTTGATCGCTAGGGAGGCTTATCCTTATTGTAGAATAAATATTATTTAAATAAATTAATTATTTAATTTATTTATTTAAATAAGATTAGAATTGTTCTAATTGATTTATTCACAACCTGTTTAATATGGAGAACCTAAAGGTCACACACCATAAAAGGAAGAATAATTATTTAAGAAGTTAATGGCATAATCGTAATAATATATTTATGTATATTTAATTTAATCTATGGTGATAGAATAAATTAAATAGCTTAATATTTATTATTTAATATTTTAGAAATATTAAATATAAATTAATAAGAGAGTCTTATTAATATTATTACAATTATTATTATTTTAATTTCTAAAAGAGTTTAGGAATTAATTTAATATAAGTACTCTCATTTATTCCTAATAAGATTAGGAGGTTAAATTAATTAAAAGAGTTTAATTAATTATCCCTAATAAGATTAGGAGCCTAATTAATTAAAAGAATTTAATTAATTAAATAAAACCCAATTTCTTAATTGTTAAGGAGGGTTGCCCACATCAATAAATAAGAGGAGTCTTATTATGGGTGTGGGGTAGTTAACTTTACAACTACGTAATAATTCCAATGAGTTGGAGAGTACACCTTTTCTATAGAGATAGAAAAACTAGGGTTTAGCCAACCACCCTTCTTCTTGAATTTTCTTCTTCCTTGGTGGATCACCTCTAGAGGCCAAACATTTGGGTGGCTAACGTTGATCGAAGGAAGGAACCAAACCCGGTGGATTCAAGATTGAGCGAAAGGATTTGGAGGTGAACTTGTACACGAGGAAGCTCGATCTTCAAGGGTATGATTTTATTCTTTATCTTTTTTCGTTTAATTAATAATTGTGCATAAAGGGTGATCCGGTATATGGTTTGTAAATTTTTAAACTCTCGATTTTTACACGCTTAGCATTATTTTTGCAATTTTGATTGCGTTATGAATATTACAAACCTAACAGTGGCATCAGAGCCAAACCTTTATGCGAATTATTAATTGTTTTAATTTGATATGTATATTGATATGTGTTTAGAACAATTTAATTGGGCATAATTTTATTGTATAAAATTTAAATAAAAAAAAAAAAAAAAACCTAATGACCTTCAAGCCTTTAAGTCCCATTAATTTTTTTTTAAAAGGCAGATCCTGCTAATGTTTTTCCCTTGATTTCCGTGCATTACCAGCCATTTCCTTGTTTTCCGTGTATAACAAAATTCCGTGCATGATTGGCTGATGATGACAAGGGGCGCGGAAATCATGGCTAATGTTGGCTGATAATTGGCTAATGATTATCTAATGATTAGATAATGATTATTATATATATATATAATAATACTGTTATGCACGGAAACCAAGAGGCACGGAAATCATGAGCCACCAGCTGGGCACGGAAATTAAGGGGCATGATTGGTTAATGATTGGTAAAAGCCATATTACATGCTTGTGTAACTAAATCAAGAGGTCATAGCTTTTCAATGTAATGGCACTAAATCTAGCAACATGTTTCTGAAAAAAAAAAAATTCGCCAACTTTGATACATATTAAATTTTACTATACATATATATATATATTATTATATATATTAATATATATATATATATATATATATATTATTCTCAATAATTTTATAATTAAAATAAAAATTTATTTTAATTTTAAAATAAAAAGTTTATTTTAATTTTAAAATAAAAGATTTATTTTAATTTTAAAATTAAATTTCATGCTAACTAATTAGAGTTGGAATTTGATTCCATGATAACTAATTGGAGTTGAAATTGGATTGCCTAATTTCCTTAAATAAAGGAGTTTATTTAGATATGAAATAAGATTTCATATCATTCAAAATAAAAGAGTTTATTTGTGAATAGGAAAGAGAATCCATGTTTCCTTAAATAAAGGAGTTTATTTAAATATGAAATAAGATTTCATATTATTCAAAATAAAAGAGTTTATTTGTGAATAAGAAAAGAAAATCCGTATTTCCTTAAATAAAGGAGTTTATTTAGATATGGAATAAGATTTTATATTATTCAAAATAAAGGAGTTTATTTATGAATAGGAAAGAATATCCGTGTTTCCTTTAATATTTTTTTTTACATGGAATTGGATTCCATAATTAATTAAAATAAAGGAGTTTATTTTGATTAAAGATTTTGATTAAAATAAAATAGTTTATTTTATTCAAAATAGGATAAATTAAAATAAAATAGTTTTATTTTGATTTAAATTTGGATTAAAATAAAGGAGTTTATTTTTATTCAAAATAGATTTTATACTAACTAAATTTGCCCATTAAATGATATCAATATATATATTAAATGTTTATTATTCATATGATGAATGTTATTTATTGATGCATATGATGATGTGTATGATAATAAATGGGATTGATTATGGACTATTGACCAATGCGATTGGATTTTATTTTAGTTGGATGCATGAACTATGGGTTTTATTAAATGGGGTCTCTGCAGACCTCGTCTTCTCTAATTTTTTCTTAATGTAAATTCTATCTCCTCCTATGTACTTCCCTTGATCACGATCAAGGTTTCTATTTATTTTAAAATAGTTATGTAATAGGAATAGTTAGAATTAATTTTGAAGAATTAGAGATCAAGTAGAAAGGAGGCGTTTGAAGACCCATATTTGTAATGGAGCCCAGATTTAAATGTAATAGTTATATTTAAATATTATTTCTTGCAACCCCTAGGGTTTGACCTTTTGGTTCACTTGGTGGCTCTAGTGAACCAAACTAGAATAAAAGTCCATAATCAATCCGGGTAGAATATAGTATTCTATATGTGCATGCTTATACTATATATATATATATATTATGCAAACATGCTTCGCATGTTCATTAATATATGGCGTATTTTATATATATATGTGCATGCGCCGCTAAACAAGATGAGACAAATTAATAACAAACCCTCAATTTTTTATATTAAGTCCTAAGCGTTCAAAGATATTTGGAATATCGAACGTCGCCTTCTAGCATGATAAAATTAATAGAGTATTAAATATTTAATATGAGTTTGTTGTGTCACCACAAGGCAAGTATTAAGTATTTAAGATGTTAATTTATCACATTTGATGCTTATAAAGAAAATTGAACAATATTGTTTTGTTGTGTCACCACAAGGATGATATTTTTCTTTTTTGAATATATGGAGTGCTAGGTCGGACTTAACTTGGATAATTTTGATTCGGATGTGCCTCCACTTGATCAAAATAATCTAAGAGGCAAAAGAAAAGGAGTTGCATAGTTGATGTAATTGACAAAAGTTGTCTACCTATTTATTTATATATAGTTTGTTGTGTCACCACAAGGCTATATACATTTGAAATGGGATCCTTATTCTCACTAGCAAATCTTTAATTAGATTTTGCTGAACTATATAAGTGAGGGTAATATAGTTTGAAGAAAATAGTGGGAGATACCAATTTAAAACAAGACCTAATTTATTTTGGTAATTAATAAAAGAATGTATGTTAAAATGTTGTTAATTACAAATTCATTTACAAAATTTTACAATGTCTAAATTACTATCACTGCGTAGCATATTAGATGTGAAATTAACGGACCAAATTAAATGGATTGGTTAAGGAATTTGAGAATAGTTCTCATAGTCAAAAGTTATCTTATGTCCTTAATACTTTATCCTCAAGAATGGTTGCAATGATGCCTCTGAGGAAGACATTCTACTTTTAGAAAGAGGCAAGATGATGCACAAATTGGCTCAATGCACCATGCTCGCATCCATGAGTAACGAGCTTGCCGGCGATGAAACTATGGATGCTCCTACTATATTCCCCGCACATCAAGTAGTTGATGGTGAGGAAAGTAGGGCCGATAGATATCGAGATATCTAAGGAGCTCTTCCGATCTAGAATGGCCAATGGCACTATAGTATGCATAAAAAAAAAATTCTTAACATAATCAATTTGATTGATCAATTAGGACAACCTGGTTTTGTCATGGATGGAGAGTTGAGCCAAGATTTGATCTTGCACTCACTCCTTTACTCCTTTCACAATTGTTGTGAATTTTTCATATGAACAAGCTAGATATCGACCTCACCGATTTGCTTAACATGTTGAAAAATGTTGAGTCACTTTCCAACCAAGAAAGATCAAGTCTTCTTGGTAGGGGCCAAAGGATCTTCCGAAAGAAGAACGATTCAAAGAAGGTAAATAGAAGGCATAAACAAAGGATAATAAGAACAAAAGCGATACGGATAAAGCAAAGGAGTTTGCTTCCACTACAATAAGCCCGACACCGGAAAGAAACTACAAGAAGCATCTTGCGAGGCTAACCAAAGAAGCTTAGTGAAGTTTCTATTTACAAATACAAATTTGTTCATGATTTAAAATAAATTTTCTTTAAGTCAAGGTTCTACTTGGGTATTGGATACCAACTTTGTTATCATAAATATAGATTTATGAAGGACCAAGCAGTAGAAAGCTAAACAAATATAAGTAATCCTATGTGGGGAAATGAAGCAAAGGTTGCAACATTAGCCATAGAAACTTATAGTTTAAGCACCGCCTACGAAGCAAATCTATTAAGTCAATAAGTTGTTATTGTATTTCATTCTTATTAAAATATTATTTCCATTTTATTGTTGGACAATGAAATCTTTAGTATTATAATTAAGAACAATTGTTGTTCTATTTATAATAATAATGTTTTGTATAGAACTGGAATATTACTTAATAAATTTTGTATACTTGACTTACATGAAAATAATTTTGCATATTGAACAAATTAGTAAAAGAAAAGGAGATGATCATTCAAAGAGTTGAATGTGTGTATTTGCTGAAATACAAGTATGAATTATTTGAAAGGTTCAAACAATTCAGAAGTGAAACCAATTGACAATGTATTAAGATTTTTTTATTAGATCAAGGAATAAATACTTGTGCAATAAGTTTCTAGATCATCTCAAATGGTTTTCTCATAATGGACGCCTCTCGATACATAATAATTGATTGATGTATCTGAAAGGAAAAATCGTACCTATTTGAACATGGTGCGATCCATAATGATTTTACCGACATTCCAAAGATCCTTCAGGGTCATGTCCTAGAAATGGTCATATCTCTACGAAAAAGGTAACCTTAAAATCCATTTCAAGACTCATATAAAAGTTATGGACGGGGAGGATTCCTAATCTTAAGTATGTTAAGATAAGGGGTTGTCCAACTTATGTGAAAAAGTTTCAAAAGATAAGCTTGGGACAAGATTTGACAAGTGTAGATTTATGGGACATCCTAAAGTAAGTTTAGGGTATATGCTCTATAATCCTACTTAGCAAAAGGTGTTTGTTACGAAACACGCGCGCCTTCAAGATAAAGGTGTTTATCATTGAAGGGGCTAGTGGGAGGATAATAGATCTTGAAGAGTTCAAGAACCACAAAACACAATAAGTCAAATAAGAGGAACACGTAGATAGACCTATTGTACCACAACCGAATCGTAAAATCCGGAATAGTCTTGAAGATACCTAGGAGGTATGGATTCATCATGGATGATGATGATGAGGTACGCATCATAGAAGATGATGATCCAGAGTTACATTCGATGAGATAAGACTTCTAGTGTGTACAAAAGGGTCAGTGGGAGCGTCGTCACATTCCTAATATTATATGTTGATATACTACGGATAAGGAATGACATACTAATGCTACAATCAATAATGATAAAGTTGTCTAAACATTCCTCCATGAATGGTTTGGGGACGAGTATCTAAATTGGGGATAAAATCTATATAGATAGATACTGAGAGGATGCTCGACTTAACCCAAGGAACGTATATTCATTTGATGCTAAAGTCGTTTAGCATGGCAAACTCCAAGAGATGTCTCATGTTGATGAGCTATGGAGTGTATCTCTCTTATAGTCCCCACAGGACTCTGAAAAGAGAGATCGCATGAGTGACTATCATGTATGCAATGAAATATATGAGACTGATGTTGATCGGTCATATTATGGAGAAGTTCACTATGAGTCGATAAAAAACATCTTAAAGTGCTTAACCCACTAAGGATGTGATCATATTCATGGTGGGTCCAAATTAAAACTAGAGGGCTTAACAGACTCAAGTTTTTCGAGACGGACCAAGATTTACGTAAAAATCCACTTTAAGGTAAAGCGTTATCTTGAATAATTAGTGCGTGAATTGGAAAGGTTCCAAACAAAGAAAAGAGTTCTTTGGTTTAGTGATAAAGACAAAGTATATAGCTATAAATGAAGTCGCAAGTTGATTGTTTGGATTAAAAAGTTCATTACGTAACTAGGAATAGTTCCCAAGTCTCATCTTGGATCTAAACATGTGTTGTGGCACTTTCATTTGATTATTAGAATCATTGAAAGATGGGAAATCACTATAGAGATAGTGGACTCTCATGAACAACATTACATATCCATTAACTAAAAGCTTATCCAACAATGGGATAATCGTCACTTAGAGAAAGAAGAGTATAAGATCTGATGGCGATTGGCTTTAGTGCAAGTGGGAGATTGAAAGTAGTATGCACACAAGCCAATCATGTTTGATGATAAAGCATATACTTTGTAACAATCTTATTCATTTATTAATAAAAAGTATTAATTTATTAAAGGCTTTTAATTATCAACATGATGTTGTTTTATAATATGTGATAAACCCATAGTTTTAAGCAATGCTTTTAGAATAATGATGATGATCATTCTAATGAGATCTAAATTCTTAGAAAGCTTAAAACTAAAATAGTTCCCAATCATTGGATTACTAAATTGGGGATTAGTGAATCCGGATAGATTGGTACATCGTTGCTTGCTTGCTCATTGGATGAGGATGATTGATCTCATGATCATTTGTGTGGAGACACTAAAGCAAGTATGTAGGTGCTTATTAGAGAATAAGTTCATTTGAGCGTTGGCTCATTAAGGAATACCTAATGGAGTTTTATTTGCTGTCAATAGGAATTCTGTAGTGATAGTAATCTGAGTGATCCTTGGACTTGAGATCATCATAGTATCTTGTATATGATGAGTTATACTTTGACTTATTCCTTAAGACCCTTAGGGTATATCAAAGGGTATGCTTGGGTATAATAAGTTGTACATGGAGATAATGTATGATCAATAAAGAATCTACCACTTCTAATAAAAGAAGAGAATGTCCTATGTGATTCGATAAATGACAACCCAAAGAGTCCTTGGCGAAGGCGTAATGAAATTAGAAAGGAGTTTCTAATTTGCATTATTTGGAGTTGTGCATTTAAGAGTCGAAATACATATAATTAAATAAAATAAGACTTGTGATAATTCCATGTCTTATATTTAATTGGGACATTGTATGGTGGAAGGATTGAATTATGCAGTAACTATTTACTCAAAGGTTCTTTAATGATTAATGTTGAAATCTATATTATCTGGAAAGTCGTTGATCATTAGGGAGAGGCTTATCCCTATTGTAGAATAAATATTATTTAAATAAATTAATTATTTAATTTATTTATTTAAATAAGATTAGAATTGTTCTAATTGATTTATTCACAACCTGGTTTAATATGGAGAACCTAAATGGTCACACCATAAAAGGAAGAATAATTATTTAAGAAGTTAATGGCATAATCGTAATAATATATTATGTATATTTAATTTAATCTATGGTGATAGAATAAATTAAATAGCTTAATATTTATTATTTAATATTTTAGAAATATTAAATATAAATTAATAAGAGGAGTCTTATTAATATTATTACAATTATTATTATTTTAATTTCTAAAAGAGTTTAGGAATTAATTTAATATAAGTACTCTCATTTATTCCTAATAAGATTAGGAGGTTAAATTAATTAAAAGAGTTTAATTAATTATCCCTAATAAGATTAGGGAGCCTAATTAATTAAAAGAATTTAATTAATTAAATAAAACCCAATTTCTTAATTGTTAAGGAGGGTTGCCCACATCAATAAATAAGAGGAGTCTTATTATGGGTGTGGGGGTAGTTAACTTTTACAACTACGTAATAATTCCAATGAGTTGGAGAGTACACCTTTTCTATAGAGATAGAAAAACTAGGGTTTAGCCAACCACCCCTTCTTCTTGAATTTTCTTCTTCCTTGGTGGATCACCTCTAGAGGCCAAACATTTGGGTGGCTAACGTTGATCAAAGGAAGGAACCAAACCCGGTGGATTCAAGATTGAACGCGAAAGGATTTGGAGGTGAACTTGTACCTGAGGAAGCTCGATCTTCAAGGGTATGATTTTATTCTTTATCTTTTCGTTTAATTAATAATTGTGCATAAAGGGTGATCCGGGTATATGGTTTGTAAATTTTTTAAACTCTAATTTTTACACGCTTCCGCATTATTTTTGCAATTTTGATTGCGTTATGAATATTACAAACCTAACAGATAAGTAGTTAGGTCTTGTCTTTCTTTAATAGCAATAACCTTTATTTTCCAGATGGATGGAAGGGCTTTGAGAATTCTTCTGTTTTCTCATTAGTTGTATATGTCTTCCCCAGATGTTCCAGCTCATCAATGATTCTGGAAAAATGTGTTTCCTTATCAATGATATTTTCACCTTCTTCCATATTGAAACTTTCATACTCCTGGATTAGAGCATCTTTTCTGGTTTCTTTGATATGACTGGTTCCTTCATAGGTTAGAATCAATTTTTCCCAGATATCTTTTGCATTCTTGCAATTGCTAACTCTTTTGTATTCTTTTTCAATGAGGGCACTAGTCAGCACTTATTCAGCTATGGATACAATGTTCATAGCCTTTTCATCATCAGTAGTGAATTCATCAACATCTTTCTTAACGATCTTTTCTCCCACGATTTTTGTCAAAACGTTTACACCTCGTTCTATTGCAAGCCAAACTTTGATTCCTTGTGATTTGGCATAGATTTTGAATCTGCTCTTCCAGGTGGCAAAGTTTGTACCATCAAATAGTGGAGGTCTGGTCATTGATAGTCCTTCTCTGCAACTAGTAGATTTTTGGCCATAGATGGATCTACTCTTAGGTATGCCTGTATTTACTCAACAAACAAGTTAAAGAGCACCGCTCTGATACCAATTGAAAGTCCAATAATAATCTAGAAGGGGGGGTTGAATATATTATTACCGATTAAAAAATTATCTTAGGCCTTTTTGAATTTTTGGATAATTAATTTGCAGTGTTACAAATTAATATGCAAGACAGTAAAATTTCAATCACACAATGCACAGAGATTTGTCTGTTCACAACATACATCCCGGGTATGCTACTACGTGTGACGCCCCCAAAATTAGGTATACATCACCCATCTTGGGTCGCCACTTACATGGTACATAAATTCAAATACAACTTACTAATATAATCATAGGTATGTACAATCGATATAAGCGCGTGAGTTTGAATACAAATATTGTCTACTAGATATTATACAAACTCAAAAGGAGTCCTCATTACAACTATTATCACACTATTTCACAGAATAGTGAGGACTACTAATGCTATCCTCTGGACCATTACTCTGTTCCCCGACTCGTCCCAGCTATGTTCTCATTTCCTGAAGAGAACAGTGAAAGAAAGGGTGAGCTCAACTAGCCCAGTAAGAAATATTATGACTAAGATAATGCAGAATAAATTATCAATAGTCTTCAACAATGTTAAACTGATAAAATACAATAGACAACCAGTTTAACTGCAGCGAAATATGCAATCCATTAAAAGAGTCAAGTAGAAAATAAAGTCTACTATCTTTTAGGTTTTAAAAGGTTTTCATAAATTTTTATCACTAAGACTCAGTTTAATGAATAAACCACAATATCTAATCATCCACATGCACCACGGTCGAGGATTTTCATCAAATTATCAATGGTCATGACTATCTTAGAATCACCCCAGTCATAATCATACCAAAAACTATCCATCACCGCATTACGAGCCACTTTGAGGACTTTTATCACATCATTTATAACAAGCCGTGATTATCTTAGAATGATCCTCGGTCATAATCATACTAAGTTCATCTATACACGTAAGCGAAAGATAACATAATATATCATGAGGATGATGACAATGACATAATAATTCAATAAAACAAGTTCAAGAATTATTTTATCCGAGAATTAATAACGTCCAAATTGTCAACATAGATCTTTGTTTTGTAAAGTAAAATTCAAGAATGATCGAAGAATATTTCCATGAAAGATCTTTGGATGAAACGCAAAATATCAAGGATATTCTACTAATTTCATGGAGTATAGAAGTCAAAGTTTTAACCAACTGGGTATAATAAAGAATGGAATAACAAAAGAAATCACCATGCATGCATGCGGTTATTCAGATAGAAAGTTATTCCAACGGAATAATAATAACGGAAACCGGTCGGGTGAAATTCACAATCAAGCGTGATGATCCAACGAGAATAATAAATGTCTTTGAATAATAAGCAATGGAACCAGTCCTGTAAAACACACGAGACGAGGATATTCCAACATAATAATAAATGCGGAATAATAAACAATGGAACCGAATCCGAGTGTAAAACACATGATGTGGATATTCCAATAGAATAATAAAGAATGGAATAACGAGAAGAAGATCACCAAGTATAGGGGATTCAGCAGCATCTGAGTTATTCAACAGAATAAATAAGAATGGAATAACATAAGGATTTCACCAAGTATAGGGTATGCCGCATATACAGGTTATGTATAGGGTATACCACTTTTACAGGTTATTCCAACAGAATAATAATGAATGGAATAACAGAAGTTCTCCTCATGAATAAGAAAGAATAACACCCCTTACGGGTACAACAAATAATACCCCTTACCATAAAAGACACTAGATATCGAAGTAGTGAAGTACCGAAATACTCTTCTTCTTTCTCTATAGATTTTCTCTCATAAACTTCTCTCTATAATTTCTCTCTAGAGTTTTCAATTGAATTTGTAAGAAAATAATGAAGGAATGAGCTTATTTTATAGGAAAATAGAATGCATAGTAATTAATCCATGAACGGTCCAGTTGATTTACTTTAATCGTGATCCATATTTAAAAGCAAAATCTTTTAAATAAAATATCATATATTCTATTTATATAAAAACATTTTACTTATATGCAAACACTATTTAAAACCTATATCAAAACACTATGCTTACTATGCATAATAAAATATAATATATTCTATTTATAGAATAACTTTAATAAAATATTTTGTTTTATATAAAAAGATGTTTACATTTTTATTACGTTAATAATACTGAATAAAAAAAAAGCGTCATTATCGCTATAATAATTCATATTATTAATCGTGATAATGGAATCAAACTAAGTGACTTCTCACATAAGCATCGATAATCAATACTGGTGTTGTTACTATGCAACCACACGTATTCATTGTACTTTTACTACTAAGAGTAGTTCAACAATATCAACGGTAAAACTTCCGTAGTTATTTTAATAAAATATTTTTGTCGTTTTCTCGATCCGAATGAAATAATTACATTAATGGGGTCCACCAATGATTGAGCCATTTACATGCGAATATTCCCTCGCTAAACCGAATATTCCCCGACCAATCGAATATAATATAACCACTTGCATACTTTGCAAAATTTATAAATACTACCCACAACTATAATATTATCTCAAATTCACACCATAATATTAAAAATTATTTCGACAAAATTTAAATCTTTATTGATAAAATCTGGGGTCTCACAATCTCCCCTCCTTATGGAATTTAAGCCCTCAAAATTAGAATGCGTGCACTGATATGATAAAGAGGTGAGGATACCTTGAATACCTTTATCGTTGAAAACATTAAATTCATCTTTGCAATCCGGCCAAAGATATTCATTAACAATTCATCTTTGCACTACAGGCCAAAGATATACAACTGTAAAACCAATAATGCTGAGACGCAGCTTAATAGTATCACGACCACGAATTATCTATGCACCACTGGCCAAGGATATTCGTGTTTTCAATTACGGTCATGATTATCTTAGAATAATCATTGGTCATAATCATACCAAGTCTATCAATGCACTACGGCCAAAGATGACTTTTATCACATCCATGAATTAATATTTCATTGCTGAGACTCAGCTCAATAATTAATCCATATCATCGAATCATCCCTGCACTACAGGCCAAGGATATTCATTAGTATCACGACCACGAATTATCTATGCACTTGACGAAAAGATAATCGTGTATTCATTAAGATCCGCGACCACAAATTATCCATGCACTACTACCAAAGATAATCGTGTATTCATTAGTATCCGACCACAAATTATCCATGTACTACGACGAAAGATAATCGTGTATTCATTAGTATCACGACCACAAATTATCCATGCACTACGACCAAAGATAATCGTGTATTCATTAGTATCCGACCACAAATTATCCATACACTTCTGACGAAAGATAATCGTGTATTCATTAGTATCACGACCACAAATTATCCATGCACTACTGCCAAAGATAATCTTGTATTCATTAGTATCACGACCACAAATTATCCATGCACTACTGACGAAAGATAATCGTGTATTCATTAGTATCCGACCACAAATTATCCATGCACTACTACTGCCGAAGATAATCGTGTATTCATTAGTATCCGACCACAAATTATCCATACACTACGGCCAAAGATAATCGTGTATTCATTAGTATCACGACCACAAATTATCCATGCACTACGACCAAAGATAATCGTGTATTCATTAGTATCACGACCACAAATTATCCATTAAGCGACTAAATTATCCATGCACTACGAAAATATAATCGTGTATTCATTAGTATCACGACCACAAATTATCCATGCACTACTTTCCAAAGATAATCGTGTTTTCAATTACATTATGATTATCTTAATAACAATCCACAGTCATAATCATACCAAGTCCATCTATGCACTACATGCCACGATGACTTTCAACATAATATAAACATGAGGATAATGATATAAAGAATCAATCAAATGAGATAAAGGATAAATATTAAACATTTATAATATAATTTATCTAGGATTCAAGAATATCCCCATGTTATCAATCACTTAATAATCTCATAATCTAATATCATTAATATTATAACAATATTTTAATCACTTCTTAAATTTATAAACAATTTATCTCAATTGTTTACGCTTTACCATATAATGCATTTAATCATTCAAAAATGCCATATTCATAAGATATCATCACTAATTATCAAATCCTCATCAAAAAAATATGCATATACTCTATATAGGATTCTCTAGCCATAAAATCCTATTTTCAACTTTCATACTTCACATAACATATTTAACTCTTATGTTACAGTAACTAAACTATTTTCATGAAAAAATACCAAATTAGTCCCAAAATATTTCTTTTAAGGGATTTAGCATAATATAGTCCCATAATGAAAATATATTTTTCTCGAAATTTTTAAAATTCATTTACTATTTTTCAAAAATCAATTTCTAATTAATTCCTTAAGAAATTAGCTACCTCAAGTTTAACTCCAAAATTCCCAAATCTTGGCAGGACCTTACACATGTTAATGTGAGCCTCGATTTAAATTTCATGGTCATCGAGTTATAGAACTTTCCGGTTATAGCGTTTTAAATCGGAAAAAACCTAAATATTGAAATAGTCATATCTTGCTCATTTTAAGTCAGAATGAGCTCATTTTTGGACAGGAGGTACTTTATACCATATACTTTCATGTCCCAAATAGGCCAGAATTTTTCTCATAATTTAAGTGGCCGAAACAGCCCCTCTAAAATCATGGCAGCAGCTTTTTCGATTTTTGCAGCTTTGCACTCCTTTGCTAAAATCAGTCCACACAAAAATCTACAACACCTTTTTCAGTGATTCCACTTGGATTAGTTAGGTAAATCATAGATCTAACTTTAGGACTTGACCACACTCAAAAATTCAAAATATAATAGGAGATATGGTCAATTGAATTTCATGTTACGTTTTTCACCAAAATCGATTTTTCAACTCTTTGTGATTTCTAAGAAACTTTCATGTTTTCACATACTAACCAACATAACTCATCATAACACTTACTAATACCACGTATACCCATAATTTTCCTTAGTCCAATGCTTTTATTATGACTTTCATCATAAACCACGTAAACTGTTCATTTTAGTTGAAGAAATATTTGAGGTTTAAGAAATGGGTTTTATACTGGGGTCAATACGAAATTCGATTTCACGCTCTAAGTAGGCTAAGAAGTCTTCAAGAATACGCCAGGAAATTTATTAATAATAGAAATATCATTCAAAACTGTGACTCTCATCCAAGACTTGGATAATCGTCACATTGATACCAACTATGACTTCTATCCCTTAACCTGAATAGCACCTCACAATGATACCTATAAACTTGCCATCTTCATTCACGATGTCGCCTCTGAAAAGTATGGCTTGGTGCATTCCACACAAGGAAGTCAACAACGAAAGGATCGGGGCTCTTTACTTATGGCTTGATATAACTGTGATTTAACTTTAGGGTTTGGTTACTTTGAATTAGATATAACAGGTTGGTTAGGAATATGAAAGCTAACAACCTTACAAAAAAGAATAATGAGTAGTTAATCAATCGTTTCAAAAATTACCTCAAAGGCAAATATTTTCAAAGAGATAAGATCGACGAATTAGCATTGAAAGTGTTTATTTGAAACAAACAAGATTTAAAAATAGTAGCGATGAACGAAGGCTCCTATACTAACGAAGTTCAACCAATAAGTTAAAGTTTAACTTCTTGAGTCAAATTTAAGCGTTGAGCATTGAAGCAAGAGAGATAAAATAATGGGTAGAACCGGAATCTTATAAGGTATAGACTTCATGATTTATAATTAACTAACTTGGTACTAACTTCGTTCGGTTTACTAAGCTTTTTGAAAGTCGTGAAAAATGCACTTCCTAAAACCAACGACTTTGTTTTGTCCATATCCACCTTTGGTGCCACCGTCCCACTAGACTTGACTTTGGTGCACAACAAAATTGGGCTAAATGACCTTCTCTTCTTGCAATTTCCACTTCTATTATCTTTGCCATGATTACCACCGAAGTGGTTACCATTCTTGGCATGATAATTTCCCCGATGGTTATCATTATTACGATAGCCATTGCCACCAGAAGATGATTATTATCGTGTTGTTGGTCGTTACCTTTTGTTTGAAATTTGAATCAACACTCTCATGTGCTTCATTGCTTATCTCAACATTTTCGGATGCCATTCTCAAACAACGTCACAAAATAAGGGTTAATTAACATATCACATATTATCCTATACTCGAATGAGCCAATTAAATACCAAATAAATTTAGGTAGGTCATACTAGCGAAGGAATTCCTCGTCTCTCCCTCCTAGTTCTTATCTCACATCTCGGCCGGGGATCATATCCCTAAGCTCGATACCAACCGTGGCGCCCCCAAAATTAGGTATACATCACCCATCTTGGGTTGCCACTTACATGGTACATAAATTCAAATACAACTTACTAATATAACTATAAGTATGCAATCTGACATAAAGCGTGAGTTTGAATACAAATATTGTCTACTAGATATTATACAAACTCAAAAGGAGTCCTCATTACAACTATTATCACACTATTTCACAAAATAGTGAGGACTACTAATGCTATCCTCTGGACCATTACTCTGTTCCCCACTCGTCCCGATTATGTTCTCATTTCTGAAGAAAACGGTGAAAGAAAGGGTGAGCTCAACTAGCCCGATGAAAAATATTATGACTAAGATAATGCAGAATAAATTATCAATAGTCTTCAACAATGTTAAACGATAAAATACAATAGACAACCGGTTTAAGCTGGTGAATATCTGATCCATTAAAAGAGTCAAGTAGAAAATAAAGTCTACTATCTTTTAGGTTTTAAAAGGTTTTCATAAATTTTTATCACTAAGACTCGGTTTAATGAATAAACCACAATATCTAATCATCCTTGTACCACGGTCAAGGATTTTCATCAAATTATCAATGGTCATGATTATCTTAGAATCACCCCCAGTCATAATCATACCAAAAACTATCCATCAACGCATTACGAGCCACTTTGAGGACTTTTATCACATCATTTATAACAAGCCATGATTATCTCTAGAATGATCCACCGGTCATAATCATACTAAGTTCATCTATGCACGTAAGCCAAAAGATAACATAATATATCATGAGGATGATGACAATGACATAATAATTCAATAAAACAAGTTCAAAATTATTTTATCCGAGGAATTAATAACGTCCAAATTGTCAACAAGAATCTATATTTTGTAGAGTAAAATTCAAGAATGATCGGAAGAATATTTCCATGAAAGATCTTTGGATGAAACGCAAATATCAAGGATATTCTACTAATTTCATGGAGTATAGAAGTCAAAGTTTTAACTTATTTGGGTATAATAAAGAATGGAATAACAAAAGAAATCACCGTGTATGCGGTACTTGGCATAGGCAAGTTATTCAACGGAATAATAATAACGAAACCGGTCGGTGAAATTCACAATCAAGCGGGATGATCCAATAGAATAATAAATCTTTGAATAATAAACAATGGAACCGGTCGGTGTAAAACACATGCATGTGATATTCCAACGAGAATAATAAATGCGGAATAATAAACAATGGAACCGGTCGGTTGTAAAACACACGAATGGGATATTCCAACGAATAATAAAGAATGGAATAACGAAGAAGATCACCAAGTATAGGGATTCAGCGTATCTGAGTTATTCAAATGAGAATAAATAAGAATGGAATAACATAAGGATTTCACCAAGTATAGGGTATCTGGCGTATCTGAGGTTATATATAGGGTATACCACTTTTACGAGTTATTCAATGAATAATAATGAATGGAATAACGAAGTTCTCCTCATGAATAAGAAAGAATAACACTTCACTACGGGTACAACAAATAATACCCTTTACCGTAAAAAGACAATTGGATATCAAAGTAGTGAAGTACTGAATACTCTTCTTCTTTCTCTATATAGATTTTCTCTCTAACTTCTCTCTATAATTTCTCTCTTTAGAGTTTCATTGAATTAAATAAGAAAATAATGAAGGAATGAGCTTATTTATAGGAAAATATAATGCATAGTAATTAATCCATGAGCGGTCCAGATTGATTTACTTTAATCGGCGGTCCATATTTAAAGCAAAATCTTTTAAATAAAATATCATATATTCTATTTATATAAAAACATTTTACTATGCAAACACTTATGCAAAACACTATGCAAAACTTTACACAACAATAAAATATAATATAATATAATATATTATTTATAGAATAACTTTAATAAAGTATTACATTTTATATAAAAGATGTTTACATTTTATTACGTTAATAATCTAAATAAAAAAGCGTCATTATCGCTTATAATAATTCATATTATTAATCGACAATAATGGAATCAAACCGGTGACTTCTCACATAAGCATCGATAATCAATACTCGTAGTGCTACTATTGCAACCACACGTATTCTTTGTACTTTTACTACCGAGTAGTTCAACAATGTCAACGGTAAAACTTCCGTAGTTATTTCAATAAAATATTTTTGTCGTTTTCTCGATCGATAATAATTCTATTGTAGGGTCCACCAATGATTGAGTAGTTGCGAATATTCCTGCTAAACCGAATATTCCCGACCAATCGAATATAATATAACCACTTGCATACTTTTTGCAAAATTTATAAATACTACCCACAACTATAATATTATCTCAAATTCACACCATAATATTAAAAAATTATTTCGACAAAATTTAAATCTTTATTGATAAAATCTGGGGTCTCACACTACGTCTAGTCTCAAGATCCTCTGCAGGACTTAAGATCCTATTACTATCAGTAATAAATACACCTTCAACAGGCGGAGAAGTCTTTACAAAGATTTATAGGCAAACTTCCAACTGTTCCCAAGTAATCTATCTTGGACAACAAACTCCCAGCGCCCTCCTCAAGCTTAGTTGTACTTCTTTTGAGTTCAGTTCTATTCTATGATCTGGTCTTGAAACAACAACCTCTTCCCCACCTCACAAGTACACTAGAGACCCAACTTCCCGATGACCTCTCTAAGACTCTGGTCTTGGTCGAAGAATTACTCGTCTTTCTCACAGCTACATAAAATAAACTAATTCTGACCTTTTCTCGTTTTACAAATGATTTTACAATAATATGCTTCTTAAATAAGTAGATAAAAATTTAGTACATATTGATGCTTCTTAAATATGCAGATATAATTTAGTACAGATTTATGGTTCTCAAATAAGCAGATATCAATTAAAGAACAAATATATTTATAAAAGTTCAAAGACTTTTATACTTGAGAAGTTATGCTTCTTTGTAAGCAGATAGTAATTTATGCTTTGATCAAATAGTGCTTCTGTGTAAGCAAATATGTAAATTATGCATTGTTATAAAAGTTTAAATAACTTTTATATTTTGTGTGAAAAGTGCTTCCTGAATAAGCAAATAGATCAATTTTGGTTTTTAATCAATAATGCTTATGTTTAAGCAGATATATAATTTAATGCAATTTTATAAAGATTTATTTATTCTTTATGAAGTAAAGAAAAGGTACTTTAAGTTTAAATAACTTTGAGAGAGAAAATGCTTCTGAGTAAGCAAATAAGTTATTTTAAGCTTTGAATCAAATATACTTCTATTTAAGCAGATATATTCACTTAAGTTTGTGAAATTATAGTTTAAATAACTTTTATATTATGCAACAAGTATTTTATGAATAAATGAATTTATGAACAAATACTTGTGATGACAGATTTCAAGTATAATAATTAAATCAGTTAAGCAATACTTGATATAACAAATATATTTGTTTAACTCAGATAATATATAAGAATATTTTATCTATTATGTGAACTTTTATAAATAATGTCACTTAGTACTATAAGGAATCATACAGTTCGAATTCCTCTTTGTAGAGGTGTATCTCCGTAGCCTTGCGGCATCTAAGTACGATAAAATTTATATTTTCACAATTGATATTTATATAAATATTTTCAATAGATCACTACGATTCTCAAATCCGGTTCGGATGATTCCCCTTTTTGGAGGAATATCTCAATGTTGTTTTGAGCTATCAAGTGTCGTATGTATTTTATGATATTTATATAAATAATATCAATAAAAGGTTACTGAAGACTATAAAGAATCGTACGGTTCGAATTCCTCTCCGTAGAGGTGTATCTCCTTAGCCTTGCGGCGCCCAAGTATCCTTTTATTTGATAAATAGATGAAATATAGATATATAGAATTGTGTATAACAATGTATATTCGTATATCTATAAATATAAATAAGCAAGAGATAATTCAAATAAATAAATCAAACAACTTATCTCAATATGCTTAGACCAATTTCGTTTTCTCAAATAATCAGAACTTTTATAAGAAGAGAGAGAAAGCTTTTTAGAGAGAGAGTATGTGGGAGAAAAATAAGCTTTTCTTGAAAGTGAATTGAAAAATTGAAAATGAAAGAAAGGCCTCCTATTTATAGATTTTTGAAGTCAGGAGTAAAATGGTAATTTTTAAAATCTGATTTTGAATGCACGGTTTGGATGAATAATTTTTTAGTTGAACGGTTTAGATTGGAACATATTTTTTGTAGAAGAATTTGTAAATCCGCCTGGGCCAAAATTTATCAACATAACATTTATTAATCAATTTGAAATGTTCCACTATTTCATTTAATGCTTAATTTTGACCACATGTTTTGAAGCTTCCAATGGTTTAAAAACTGTCAGCACGTACTCATTTTTTTTGTCCCACAATAAATGTCACGTGATTTTAAAAAGTTTGCCAGCACTTACTTTAACAAAAAGAATGCAAGCATGTTATTAATTATATGTTATATTGTTAGTTCCCAGAGGCACAATAGTTATCTAGAAGGGGGGTTGAATAGATATTTTAAATTCTTTCTTTTCAAAATACTTGTTAGTTTTAATAATGATTTAAACACAACGGAATTAAGATTTATTTGTTTTCCCTTCAAGATGTAATGAATTAATAGGAATAAAGTAGTTATGACAGTTATAGCAGTTATGGCAAGAATATAAGAGACACAGTGATTTTAAGTGGTTCAGAGCATTCAAAGCTCCTAGTCCACTCTTCTACTCCTCGAGTAGGAAATCCACTAAGGATATCTTTACAACTTCTAAATCTCACAGATTCCTTCAAGACCAGCAGTCTTGGAACTTCTTAGTTCACTATTGAACTCTTCAAGTCCAGCAAACTTGGTACTTCTCAGTTCACTTAGAACTCTTCAAGTCCTTCTGACTTGGAACTTCTTCCTTCACTTGATAATAGTTGAGTTCTTGAATGGTGCTACTCAGTTGCCGCTAAGCTTGTGTTCGAAAGAACTGAGTAGCTGAGCAAGCTTTTCTTGCCAGATCGTAGAGTTGAGCGTTGGGTGTTCTTCAGCGTTTTGTTCAGTACTTGCATAATCTCTTTTATCTGCTGAAGCTTTGTATATATGATGTCTTTGAAATGTATCCGTTGAAGACATCCGTTGAAGCATTAAATGCATTTGATATTTCTGAGCTTTAATGGAGATTTTCTGCACAACTTCTGATTAGCAGACTGGCCCACTGACACAGCAGACTGCTATCTTACCTAACACCTGAAAATGTGATTTCTGCTGATCCATAGTACTTTTCTTAGCTTCTTTAATACGTTTGTTTGTTATATACTAAGGAAGACTGTTGTGACGCCCCCAAAACAGGTATACATCACCCATCTTGGGTCGCCACTTACATGGTACAAAATTCAAATACAACTTAATTATACAACAATCGTGTTGAATACGACAAAACATAATCTAAGAGTTTTAATAAGAATATTATCATCTAGACAATATCCACACTCAATGGAGTCCTCATTACATTTATTGTCACACTATTTAACATAATAGTGAGGACTACTTATGCTATCATCTGGACCGTCACTCCGTTCCCCGACTAGTCTCGGCTACGTTCTCATTTCCTGAAGAGAATAGTGAAAGAAAGGGTGAGCTCAACTAGCCCAGTAAGAAATATTATGACTAAAATAATGCAGAATAAATTATCCTTAACCTTCAACAGTATAACAACTGACAGAATATAATAGACAACAAGTTTTAGATCAAGAACTGCAGCGGAATAAGCAATCTATTAGAAGAGTCAAGTAGAGCATAAAATCTACTATCTTCTATGATTTAAAAAGATTTTCATCAACTTTATCGTTGAGACTCAGCTTAATAAATAAACCACATCATCCCTGCACCACGACCAAGGATATTCATGTAATCATCAATGGTCATGATTATATCGAATAATCTCTGGTCATAATCATACCAACAATTGTCCACCAATGAACTACAGGCCAATGAGGACTTTTACCACATCATTCGTTACATTACGGTCATGATTATACCGAATAATCTATGGTCATAATCATACCAAGTCCATCTATGCACGTAAGCCAAAGATGACTTTCATCACAATATAAGCATGAGGATGATGACAATAATATAAGTATTAATCAACGAAAACAAGGATAAATATTAAAGACTTTAAATTTATCCAAATATTATCCATCACTTAAATAACTTCATAATCTAATATTGTTAATATTATAACAATATTTTAATCACTTCTTAAACTTATAAACAATTTAATTTAATTGTTTACACTTTACCAAATAATATATTTAATCATTCAAAATGTCATACTCATAAGATTTCATCACCAATGATCAAATCACTCATCAAAAATCAGCATATACCTTATAAAGGATTTTCAAGCCCTAAAATCCTATTTACCAATTCTTCAACTTCACATAACATATTTAACTCATATGTTTGAATTAAATCATTTTCATGAAAAATTACCAAATCAACTTATTATTTTTCTATCCTTTGTCCAAACATATATACATATATTTCATACACAACAAGTATTTTTTATAATTTTTCAACTCCCTTAAGTATTTTTCAAAATTAATTTCTAATTAATTCCTTAAGAAATTAGCTACCTCAAGTTTAACTCCAGAAATTCCCAAATCTTGGTAGGATTTTACACATGTTAACGTGAGCTTCCAATTTAAATTTCATGGTCATCTGAGTTATAGAACTCTCAGGTTATAAGCGTTTTTAAAAACGAAAAAACCTAAATATTGAAATAGTCATAACTTGCTCATTTTAAGTCTTAATGAGCTCATTTTTGGACAGGGGTACTTTATACCATATATTTCCATGTCCCAAAAGGTCAAATTTTCTCACAAATTAAGTGGTAAAACAGCCCTTACAAAATTGTGGGCCGTAGCTTTTTCTCTTTTTTTTTCATGCTTTGTTAAAAATAGTCCATACAAAAATCTACAACTCCACTTTCAGTGATTCCATTTGGAGATGTTAGAAAACTTATCATAATATCCTCCCAAATTTTTCCATAATTTTTGAATGTCCTAAAAAATTACGAAATCTAAGAATGGATTTTCACTCGCCGTACAGTAATCCACGTAGATGATCATTTCCACAATTTAATAAGGAATGAATACGAAGGATCATTCACCATGCATGTGGTAATCCACATAGACATGTTATTCTAACAGAACAATAAAGAATAGAATAACAGAAGAATTCATCATGCATGCGATAGATCATGCATGCATGTGTTATTCCAACGAATAATAAATAATGGAACCGAATGTCACGCATAAAACGCACCGGCAGATATTCCAACGTAATAATAAAGAATGGAATAACGTAAGAATTCACCATGCATGTGATAGACCAGCATGATGTTATTCCAACAGAATAATAAATAATAGAACCAGGTCTTGTGTAAAACGCACCAACAGGATATTCTAACAGAATAATAAAGAATGGAACCAGTCAAATGCGTAGAATGCATGCGACCGGTGATATTCCAACAGAATAATAAAGAATGGAATAATGTAAGAATTTCACCATGTATGCAGTATTTGACATGTGTTATTCCAACATAATAATAAAGAATGGAATAATGTAAGAATTTCACCATGTATGCGGTGCTTGTGATATACAAAGTTATTCCAATGTAATAATAAGGAATGGAATAACAATAGCTCTCTTCATGAATACGAAAGAAATAATACCCTTTACCTTAGAAAGAAACTGGATACTGGAGTAGAGAGGTAGCAGACTTCTCTTCTTCTTTCTCTCTAAAATTTCTCTCTATAATAATTGCTCTATAGCTTTAGTGAATTGGTGATAAATGAAGGAAGAATGAGCTTCTATTTATAGGAAAATATAGTTTCGATAATTGCACATTTTGGGGCTCGAAATATTACAGTACAATACCTTCAACTTTTCTTTCATTTTTAATTTAGTCCTACAAGTATTATCAAACTTGCACCACCTCCCCTATAGTAAATAATGTGAATCAATAGTTATAATCATGTGAAAATACGAATTACAGTATAGTTCCTCCATCTATACCTCTATTTTTAACTTAGCCATGCAAGTATTATCAATCTTGCACCAACTCCCCTAATAGTACAAGAATGTGATTCAATAGTACACACATGTGAACAAATAGTTATATAAGTATGTGAATTAGTAGCAATTAATTGCTCATTTATCCGATTAATTACCCGATTTATCAATATAACCCCCAAACATAAATTATCATCGGAATAGATGTCGATTTCCATTAACACTAATAATCCCAACACAATGGAACTATAAACTTTATCTTTAATCAACACGAACTGTGACGCCCCAAAATAGGTATACATCACCCATCTTGAGTCGCCAAATACATGGTACAAAATTCAAATACAACTTAATTATACAACAATCGTGTAAAATACGACAAAACATAATCTATGAGTTTTAATAAGAATATTGTCATCTAGACAATATTCACACTCAATGGAGTCCTCATTACATTTATTGTCACACTATTTAACAGAATAGTGAGGACTACTAATGCTATCATCCGGACCGCACACCGCTCCCCGACTAGTCCCGCCACGCCTCTCATTTCACGAAGAGAACAAAGAAAGAAAGGTGAGCTCAACTAGCCCAGTAAGAAATATTATGACTAAGATAATGCAGGATAAATTATCATTAGCTTTCAACAATGTTAAACTGATAAAATACAATAGACATCAAGTTTAACTACAGCAGAATAAGCAATCCATTAGAAGAGTCAAGTAGAACATGATATCTATTATCTTCTATGATTTAAAATGTTTTCATCAATTTTTGTCGCTGAGACTCAGCTTAATAAATAAACCACATCATCGAGTCATCCCTGCACTACGGACCAAGGATATTCATTAAATCATCAATGGTCATGACTATACCGAATTATCCCTAGTCATAATCATACCAAAAACTGTCCATCAATGCACTACAGGATACTGGGGACTTTTACCACATCATTTATAATATTACAGGTCATGATTATACCGAATAATTCATGGTCATAATAATATCAAGTCCATCAATCCATGTAAGCCAAAGATGACTTTCATCACAATATAAGCATGAGGATGATGACAATGACATAATAATTCAATAAAATAAGTTCAAGAATAAATTTTAAAGATTTATAAGTTAATTTATCCTGAATCAATTATGTCCAAATTGTCAACATGATACTGCTTTGTAGAGTAAAATTCAAGAATGCTCCGAAGAATATTTCCATGAAAAGATACTGGATGAAGCGCAAATATCAAGGATATTCCACTAATTTCATGGAGTATAGAAGCCAAAACTTTAACCAAATGAGTATCATAGAATATATGAAACTGTAAATGGATTTTCACCCGCCATGCGGTAATCCACGTAGACAGATCATTTCCACAATTTAATAAGGAATGAATACGAAGGATCATTCACCATGCATGTGGTAATGCACATGCAGACGTATTATTATTGCAATGAATAATAAAGAATGGAATAACGTAAAATTCACCATGCATGTGATAGCCTCAAGCATGCATGTGTTATTCTAACAGAATAATAAATAATGGAATCAAGTCATGCGTAAAACGCACCGACAGGATATTCCAACAGAATAATAAAGAATAAAACCAGGTCATGTGTAAAATGCACCAATAGGATATTCCAACAGAATAATAAAGAATGGAACCGTGTCAAATGCAGAAAACGCGCCGCAAGCGAGATATTCCAATAGAATAATAAAGAATGGAATAATGTAAGAATTTCACCATGTATGCGATTGCATGGCATGACAAAGTTATTCCAACATAATAATAAAGAATAGAGTAACAGTAGCTCTCTTCATGAATACAAAAGAAATAATACCCCTTACCTTAGAATAAAGTTGGATACTAGAATAGAGAGGTAGCAGACTTCTCTTCTTCTTTCTCTCTATAATTTCTCTCTATAATAATTGATCTATAGCTTTAGTGAATTGGTGAGAAATGAAGGAAGAATGAGCTTCTATTTATAGGAAAATATAGTTTTGATAATTGCACGTTTTGGGGCTCAAAATATTACAGTACAATACCTTCAACTTTTCTTTCATTTTTAATTTAGTCCTGCAAGTATTATCAAACTTGCACCACCTCCCCTAATAGTAAATAATGTGAATCAATAGTTCAATCATGTGAATCAATAGTTATAATCATGTGAAAATACAAATTATAGTATAGTACCTCCATCTATACCTTCATTTTTAACTTAGTCATGCAAGTATTATCAATCTTGCACCAACTCCCCTAATAGTACAAGAATGTGAATCAATAGTACACACATGTGAACAAATAGTTATAATCATGTGAATTAATAGCAATTAATTGTTCATTTATCCGATTAATTACCCGATAACTTCCAAACATCAATTATTATCGAAATAAATATCGATTTCTACTAACACTAATAATCCCAACACAATGAGAATATCAAATTTATCTTTAATCAACACGAACTTATTCATCATTAATATCATAATTCATAATATTTAACAACCAGGTCGTTCCCAAGAAAGAGGGGGCTTTCCGATAAGGATTTCTCCTTATTGGCGCGCAATTAGATGACCAAATCTCTCATTGACAGAACTTCTAGACATTGTAAATATTGCAATTTAATAATATGAATAACTTTGTCGTCTCAATTATTGATTTAATAATATATCATATTATGCAGATGATACTGTGACAATAATTGAATCAATAATATGAGAGATACGATGCAGGAAGTACTGTAGCAATAATTGAGTATAATTGAGTGACTTCTCACGTAAGTATCAATAATCAATACCGTGTGCTACTATGCCACAACGCGTATTACTGTACTTTTACTACCGGGTAGTTCAACAGTTTTAACGGTAACACTTTCGCCGTTATTTTTATAAAAAGATAATTCTGTCGTTTTACGAAAATACTTCCGTTGTGGGGTCCACCAATGATTGTGTCATCGTACGACTATTCCCTCTTAAAACAAAAATTCCCCGACCAATCGAATATTATATAACCACTTGCTTACTTTGCAAAATTTGTAAATATTACCCACAACTATAACATTATATCAAATTCACACCATAATATTCAAAAATATATTTCGAGAAAATTATTCTTTATTCATAAAAGTCGGGGTCTTACAACCTCCCCTTCTTATGAAATTTCGTCCTCGAAATTAAGGTACGTACCTGGTATATCGAAGAGGTGAGGATATCTTGACTTCATCTCAAATTTTAACTCCCAGGCCATTTCTTCCACATCGTGATTTCTCCACAAAACTTTAACTTGAGGTATAACCTTGAAGCGTAGAATATGATCCTTTTTATCCAAGATTTTAACAGGTAACTCTTCATATGTTAAATCTTCCTCTATCTCGTCTGGTTCTAATTCAATAATGTGGTTCGGGTCTTTCACATATTTACGTAACATAGATATGTGAAAAACGTTATGAACACGAAACATATTTAGCGGTAAGGCGAGTCTATAGGCCACAGTTCCTACTCGATCGAGGATTTCAAATGGGCCAATAAAATCGAGGGTTGAGATTTCCTCTCTTCATCGATTCTTGCTTCTAGAATAACGCCCTCTTGAACCTTCTTCTTCACATTCATCAGCTCTGAGTATGTAGCTTGCATGGCTTTAACTTTATCGATTAAAGTTAATTCTACTCGTATATTTGATATCACCACGTGGGTCCTTAGAGTCTTTAACTCTATCTTCATCATTTGTAAGTTATACGAAATGGGTTTTGTACTGGGGTCAATACAAAATTTTATTTCACGCTACGGGGGTAGGCCAGGAAGTCTTCATAAATACGTCAAGAAATTTATTAACAATGGAAATATCATTCAAAACTGTAACCCTCATCCAAGACTTGGATAACATGTCACATTGATATCTATCAACTTGCCACCGTTATTCACGACGTCCCCTATGGATAGTTTGGCTTTGGTGTATTCCAAGACTTGGATGTCACCAGATAAAGGATCGAGCTCTTTACTTATGGCTTAATATAACAGTGATTAACTTTAGTGGTTTGGTTGCTTGAATTTGCATGATAGGTTGGTTAAGAATATGAAAGCTAACAACCTTACGAAAATAATCAATTTTAGCATGATGAGTAGTTAACCAATCAATCCCTAAAATCACGTCAAATGCAAGTATTTTCAAAGAGATAGGATCGACAGGTAACGTGAAAGTGTCGATTTGAATTAAACAAGATTTATAAATAGTGGATGTAACGAAGGTTTCTCCTAATAGTGTTTTAACAGATAAATCAAAGTCTAATTTCTCAAGAGCCAAGATCAAATGTTGAACACAACTAGGTGAAATACAAGAGTGGGTAGAACTGGAATCGAATAAAGTATAGAATTTGCAAGAGTTTATGATTAACTTACCCGTTATAACTTCGTTCGGGTTCCTCGATAAACGCTCTCACTTAAACTACCGAATTTGACTTGTTTGGGACATCTTTTGGCGTCACCATCCCAATTGGACTTAAATTTTCTATAGAGTACATTCCACCCTTAATTGCTTCGTCACATTCCTGATCCATGATTCGAATCATTACTCTCGGATCCATATCGAATTGGGGTTGACCGTTCTGCACAGGATAATTCCGAATTCGATGTTGGATTCTCCCAATTGCTGTCCAAAAAGTGAAATCTATTTCATCTATTTTGGCCTTATTAGATCGGACGTCTTTTTCTACAATATCAACGCGTCATGCAGCTTTTACCCATGCATCATCTATTCTCATTCGTTCAGTTGCTTCTTCTTTCATCAGAACTTTGGTCATAGCATTCTCATATTCCAGTTCTAATATCTTATACTCTGCCAAAGAGTGCTTATGTTCAAGCATCGCACATCGGGTAACACAATTTTGAATTGTTACATCTCTTTGCTCCACGACCGCCTGCCGTTCTTCAGCCTGCTCTTCCAACTCATGAATACAATTTTGTAATTATAAATTTCGATCATAAAATTCTTCTAATAAATTCTCCTTAGGTTCCTCCTCTACCTCTTCTTCCTCGCTCTCAGCTGCTACCTCTGCAACTAGCTCAGGTGAAACTATTAGTTCTTCACTCACCACGTAGATATCTCTAATTTCTTCTTCATCTGACGTCACATTAACCTGATTAGTGATTAAAGGTGTCTCAACGGTCTCATGTGCTTCATTGCTTATCTCAACATTTTCGATTGCCATTTTCAAATACTGCCACAAAACAAGGGTTAATTAATATATCACATATTATCCCTATACTCTGATCGACCAATTAAATACCAAATAAACTTAGGTAGGTCATACTAGCGAAGGAATTCCCCGTCTCTCTCCTCCTAGTTCTTATCTCACATCTCAGCCAGGGATCATATCCCTAAGCTTTGATACCAACTGTGACGCCCCCAAAATAGGTATACATCACCCATCTTGAGTCGCCAAATAGTAAAAAATTCAAATACAACTTAATTATACAACAGTCGTGTAAAATACGACAAAACATAATCTAAGAGTTTTAATAAGAATATTATCCTTTAGACAATATCCACACTCAATAGAGTCCTCATTACATTTATTGTCACACTATTTAATGTAATAGTGAGGACTACTAATGCTATCATCCGACCAGTCACTCCGCTCCCCGACTAGTCCCATTACGCTTCTCATTTCAAGAGAACAAAGAAAAGAAAGGGTGAGCTCAACTAGCCCAGTAAGAAATATTATGACTAAGATAATACAGGATAAATTATCATTAGCCTTCAACAATGTTAAACTGATAAAATACAATAGACATCAAGTTTAACTACAGCGGAATAAGCAATCCTTTAGAAGAGTCAAGTAGAGCATGATATCTACTATCTTCTATGTTTTAAAATATTTTCATCAATTTTTATCGCTGAGACTCAGCTTAATAAATAAACTACATCATCGAGTCATCCCTACACTACGGGCCAAGGATATTCATTAAATCATCAATGATTATGACTGTACCGAATAATCCCTGGTCATAATCATACCAAAAACTGTCCATCAATGCACTACAAGCCACAGAGGACTTTTACCACATCATTTATTACATTACAGGTCATGATTATACCGAATAATCCATGGTCATAATTATACCAAGTCCATCTATGCACGTAAGCCAAAGATGACTTTCATCACAATATAAGCATGAGGATGATGACAATGACATAATAATTCAATAATTTTAAAGATTTATAAGTTAATTTATCCTAAAATCAATTACGTCCAAATTGTCAACATGATACTGCTTTGTAGAGTAAAATTCAAGAATGCTCAAGAATATTTCCATGAAAAGATCTTTGGATGAAGCGCAAATATTAAGGATATTCCACTAATTTCATGGAGTATAGAAGCCAAAAACTTTAACCAAATGAGTATCATAGAATATATGAAATCTATGAATGGATTTTCACACGCCATGCGCAGTAATCCAATGGAGACATATCATTTCCACAATTTAATAAGGAATGAATATGAAGGATCATTCACCATGCATATGGTAATCCACATGTATACAAAGTTATTCTAACAAAATAATAAAGAATGGAATAAAGAAGAATTCACCACCATGCATGTGTGATAGCATGCATGTGTTATTCCAACGAATAATAAATAATGGAACCAAGTCAAATGCGTAAAACGCATATAAACAGATATTCAAATGTAATAATAAAGAATGGAACCGTGTCATGTAAAAAACGCACCGATGCGGGATATTCCAATGTAATAATAAAGAATGGAACTAGGTCAAATGCGTAAAAACGCGCATGACCGATAGGATATTCAAATGAAATAATAAAGAATGGAATAACAAAAGAATTTCACCGTATGCGGTGACTTCAGCATGTAAGTGTTATTCCAACATAATAATAAAGAATAGAATAATAGTAGCTCTCTTCATGAATACGAAAGAAATAATACCCTTACCTTAGAATAAAGTTTGATACTAGAATAGAGAGGTAGTAGACTTCTCTTCTTCTTTCTCTCTATAATTTCTCTCTATAATAATTGCTTATATAGCTTTAGTGAATTGGTGAGAAATGAAGGAAGAATGAGCTTCTATTTATAGAAAATATAGTTTTGATAATTGTACGCTTGGGGCTCAAATATTATAAGACAATACCTTCAACTTTTCTTTCATTTTTAATTTAGTCCCGCAAGTATTATCAAACTTGCACCACCTCCCCTAATAGTAAATAATGTGAATCAATAGTTCAATCATGTGAATCAATAGTTATAATCATGTGAAATTACGAATTACAGTATAGTACCTCCATCTATACCTCCATTTTTAACTTAGTCATGCAAGTATTATCAATCTTACACCAACTCCCCTAAAAGTACAAGAATGTGATTCAATAGTACACATATGTGAATAAATAGTTATAATCATGTGAATTAATAGCAATTAATTGTTCATTTATCCGATTAATTACCCGATAACTTCCAGACATCAATTATTATCTAAATAAATGTCGATTTCCACTAACACTGATAATCCCAACACAATGGAACTATCAAATTCAACTTTAATCAACACGAACTTATTCATCATTCATATCATAATTCACAATATTTAACAACCAGGTCGTTCCCAAGAAAGAGGGGGGCTTTCCGATAAGGATCTCTCCTTATTGGCGCGCAATTAGATGACCAAACCTCTCCTTGACAGAACATCTAGACATTATAAATATTATAATTTAATAATATGAATAACTTTGTCATCTCAATTATTGATTTAATAATATATCATATTATGCAGATGATACTGTGACAATAATTGAATCAATAATATGAGAGATATGATGCGATGAAATCAGTAGTAATAATTGAGTAAAACCGAGTGACTTCTCACGTAAGCATCAATAATCAATCACCGTGTCTGCTACTATGCCACAACGCCAGACATCTTGTACTTTTACTACCGGGTAGTTCAACGGTTTTAACGGTAACACTTTCGTCGTTATTTTTATAAAAAGATAATTCTTTTGTTTTACGACAATACTTCCGTTGTTGGGTCCACCAATGATTGTCTCTTCCGTCATTTAATATTCTCTCGTTAAAACGAATATTCTCCCAATGAAACGAATATTATATAACCACTTGCTTACTTTGCAAAATTTGTAAATATTACCCACAACTATAACATTATATCAAATCCACACCATAATATTCAAAAATATATTTCGAGAAAACTATTCCTTATTCATAAAAGTTGGGGTCTTACACGAACTTATTCATTATTAATATCATAATTCACAATATTTAACAACCAGGTCGTTCCCAGGAAAGAGGGGGCTTTAGATAAGGATTTCTCCTTATCATGGTAGCAATTAGATAACCAAACCTCTCCATTTATTGTAACTTGTGACATTATAAATATTGCAATTTTATAATATGAATAACTTTATCGTCTTAATTATTGATTTAATAATACATCATATTATGCAGATGATACTGTGACAATAATTGAATCAATAATATGAGAGATATGATGCAAGAACTCTCAGTGTAATAATTGAGTATAACTGAGTGACTTCTTACGTAAGCATCAATAATCAACACCGCAAGGTTACTACGCAACCACGCGACATCGTACTTTTACTACCGAGTAGTTCAACAGTTTTAACGGTAACACTTTCGCCGTTATTTTTATAAAATAATAATTCTATCGTTTTCTAAATACGAAAATACTTCTTTTGTGGGGTCCACCAATGATTGTGCCGTCGTACGGAAATTTCCCGACAAAAAGAATATTCCCCGACCAAACGAATATTTTATAACAACTTGCATACTTTACAAAATTTATAAATACTACCCACAACTATAACATTATATTAAATCCACACCATAATATTAAAAAAAATATTTCGAAAAATTTAAATATTTATTCATAAAATTTGGGGTCTCACAACTGTTGTGTCATTGGGACTCCCGAGGTCTTCAACGTCTATAGCTCATTCCATATTTATTGTCATTTATCTTTAAACAAATGGACGAGGCTCGATGCTTCTGACACAGACAGATAAAGCTCTACGATTCTGATTGTGGTGTCTTGCCACCTTGGTACTTAATCTGGTGCTGATAGATGAGAACATTACGATTTCTCTTAAGTATTGGTACACAACGATCTTCACTTGCTTGACTTGCAGGCTCTACGCTTCCGAGAGCACTCTACAAACTCTGTCTTGGCTCGGCAAGCGTTAGGACTACTCTACGACTTCGAAGAGGCCCTTCAAAGTAGATACACTACGATCCTCAATTCTCTACGATTCTGCCTTGTCTTTTGCAATCTCTTGATCATCTTGATAGACTACGATTCAGTTGAAGCCTATCTATTACATCTCAAGATATAGATCAACATAACAGCTTTGATCTTTTCTTCTATACATTCATTTACAGAATGATAAACATTAAAGTCCAGATCAACCTAACAAATTTGATCTATCACTAAGTCCTTGTACACATGCTCCTTTGAAGGACTTTACATATAATCATGACTATTAGCTTTCAACATCAAATTTTAAATATGCAATCTTTCAACATATATAACAAATATGCATGCACTTACTTTAACAAATATGCATATATATGTTATGTAGTATATAACAAGAAGAATGCATGCATGGTAGTATCAATTAAATATATATTATATATGTTATAATATACTAATATATATACACGGTTTTCAAACCTACAAATATATATATATATATATATATATATATATATATATATATATATATATATTCTATTTGAGTTAAATATATTTTTTCCCACTCCACTAGGGATCGGTTTATAAATACGTTACTGAACTGATTATTTTTACAATTGACTCATTGAACTTCAAATATTTATCAAATCGTTACAAAATCCGTTAAATGTGTTGATTTTTAACGGAACATCCACGTCAAATTTTAAATCAATATCCATGTCAGCGGCTTCATGTACTATCATCCTAGTTGTTGCCACATTGGAAATTAAATGAGTTTAACATTATCCACGCCAACTTTTAAATGGATAAATTTTGAATTTGAGTAATGTCTTTAACATTATTCATAAGTATTTTCATAATAAGCACAAATTAAAAATTAAAATTCATAAAAATAAATTCAATCTTCAAAAATATAACTAAAATTCAAAATTAATTACTATTTTTATTTTTAAAAGTTAATAAAATTATTATTTATATTATGAAATCATTAGATCTAGACATAAATATAAAAAAAAAATATTAAAAATAAAAATATGTTAAAAAGTAAGCTTTAAAATTTTTAGTATATTACAAATTAAAAAAAGTTAAAAAAGAAATTAAAACAAATCTTTCATTGTGATCTGCACATTAAAAGTGTTTAATCCAAAAAATAATTCTCACTTAAATTGTTAATTCTTTATTTTCTTCTGTTAATCATCTTTTTGGTCACCTATTTGTTGTAATCAATAAAATTAAACTTCATAATTTTTCTCTCTATTCCCAAGTAAATATAAAGCTCCGCTGCTCCCTTTTAATCCGAAAATTTATTTATTAGATCTCATTTTTACAATTAATATTAACACATCCAAACAAAATAAAAAGAATTAAATAAAAAAAGGCAAAAAAAGGCGTAAAACAACTCTTGAGCGGATGATGTCGAGGACGGCAGCACCTTCAATCTCCCTGCGACTTTACCGGAATTAATGGAGTGTCATCGTAACTTCAGATTCTCAATCTCCTCTCTTTTTTCAGCTTTATCCTGTTTTTGGTTCTTTGGAGTCAAAAACACAAACGAGTCCTCGCCTGAGAAAATCTCAAATCCTGAACTGCTTTGACGCCGATCTAGTAGATCTGCTCTTCTTACATGTAGACGGTGACGACTCAATGATTATCGGCTTCCAAATACAGTACGTTTCTGGAGGTATAACTTTCAATTCGTCAGCTTCCGATGAAGAAGACGACGGAGGATCACGTTCTTCACGCTTTTCAAGGAACAGATTCTTCAACATCAACATCACCATGCTTAATTTTTCGGCACGATTATCTGATTGTGAAAAAAGATTTGGATTGAAAATAGGGAAAATCGGATCTTGATAGAAGAGAACTCTAATTCATCGTCATCATCTATTGATTCCGATTCTGCCTTAAAAATTTCTTGCTGACTTGTTTGCTATTTTAGCTAATTTATCGGAAGAGTAGGTGTTGAAGTTGGGACTTAACAATGGATTTTCATTTCGTTTATGCATTTCTAAGAACACAAATAATTCTATTTGAGTGGAGAGAGAAAAAGAAGTTAGAGGTTTTTAGATAGAGAAAGTGCAGGTGAAAGTAGAAATCTAAATAAATATATTTAATTTAACAAAATAATTTTTTAATATATCTAATTTTTTAATGTATCACTAGACAACGCCGCGCCACATGGATGTGGTTGTTAACTTTTAACAGTTTTAGACGGATTTTTAAGTTTTTATAAAAATTTAGTAGTTTAATGAGTTGACCGTAAAAAAATTCAGTTCAGTGATGCATTTGTAAACCGAGGTCGAGTAGAGTGAGAAAAAATGTATTTAACCCTATTAGGTTTATATATAAATATATAATAAGTATACTTATATTATATTAATATACACATTATTATATATATTATGCACACACACGTGTTAAAAATATATATATATATATATAAACAGAGTACAAAGTGGGAGCTTTGAGTGAGAGAGATAAATTCAAGTGTCTTATTATCCAAGATTCCAAGTCTTCAGTTCTCAGTGACAGTACCAGAGTCACCGGTTCAACTTCTTACGGCAACTCAAGCACTGATTCGATACCTTTGCCTCTGTCTGATCCACCGGTTCACATCCACCGCCAGTCGAACAAGCCACCGCCGCAGGCGCCGCCAACTAAATCGCATGTGCCTGTGATGAAAACCCATCAACGAATTTTTAAAATGGCAGCTTTAGCCGAAGCAGTTTGCTTTAAGCAAATCTCTAAATCACCTGGAGCACAAGTTATTCGTCGTCTCCGTGCCAAAAAAAAACCACATCTGTTGGCGCACAAAGCCTACTCCGATGGCTGGAAGCTAATGTCATCGTTCTTCCCTTTAGAGCTCATCTTTCTCTTTCTCTTTCTCTTCTAAAAATAAAAAGAATTGAATAGTAAAAGTTATAATAGGAGTCAAAATGTCATTTTTTTTTCAAGTCCACGTCAAATAAATGCTTAAAAAATTTAACACACATAAACTAAAGATAATAGAATAATCTAATTTTAAAATAATAATTAATTTAATAAAATAATTTAAAAAATTAAAATTTAAATATTGTAATTAATAAAACTGGCGGGCAAAGATCCAAAAATATCTTTGATGTTTACCCCGAAATTCCATTTACACCTTAAAAAAAATTTCTTCCAAAAGTGCCCTTAACTTTACAAATTTTAGGTCAATTGTACCTTTCCCGTTAAAAATTTTCCAACTGGACAAACCGACCTTAATGCAACCGACACGTGACAAAAATAAAATTTAATAAATTTTTTTATTATTTTCTAACCTTTTTCTCTCTCTCTCTCTTTCTTCTCCCTCTTTTCTCTATCTCCTTTCTTCTTCCTCTGTTCCAAAATCACAAAACTGAAATCAAAACCCTTCGATCTGCGAATTTATCCCTCA
Source organism: Panax quinquefolius (assembly GCA_020205615.1). Lineage (NCBI taxonomy): Eukaryota > Viridiplantae > Streptophyta > Magnoliopsida > Apiales > Araliaceae > Panax > Panax quinquefolius. Next base: position 41,968,947 of record CM035155.1, on the reverse strand, counting down.
TCAAATCCGGGTATGAGTTTCCCTTTTCTATCTATGTTAATCTATGTATGATTGTATGTCCAGATATATAAATTCTGTATACATGTGTTTGAATTTTAGGTTATTAAAAAATAAAATGAATTGGGACAGAAAAGTCTCTGTTTTTAGGATATTTGTTATAGTTTAGGCATTTGTTTTGATTGTTAAGTGATTAATTGGTGTTAGTTTTATTCTTTACTTAATTTGTTGTTTCTTTATGGGGTCGAGATTGGAGCAATAATCGGGATTTTTCTTCAACATGCGGCATTTTGAGGAAATGGTGACAAATAGGGAATGGGATGAGGTGGAAAAATATTTATCTGGATTCACAAAGGTTTATGATAACAGATATTCCATGAAAAATCTTATTTGAGATTCGAAACACCCTCAACACCCTCTAATGGCATGTTCTTGAACTTCAGCTTTTACTTACTCAATACCCTCTAATGCTGCCTTCTTCACAGATTTAATCAAGTCAGATAAAAAACTCAAACAATCAGCTTGAAGCTCCTCACTATCAAGAGAGATAAAACCTCCAACCCCTTTTGATTTCTCAACTCCACTGCTCTCTTCAGTAGGTCTTAAGCAATTTAAATTGATAGCCTCAGGAGATGCCTTGTCATCCGGTTTCGGTTTTGCACTGGGCGTAGATACATGACATATCGAGTCTTCAATTTTAACTACATGATTTGTTTCCTTCGATACTTCATTAATATTTTTTTCTTTGATCCTGACTACATCTATGACGCCCCCAAAATTAGGTATACGTCACCCATCTTGGGTCGCCACTTACATGGTACATAAATTCAAATACAACTTACTAATATAACTGTCGTGTACAATACGACATAAACCGTGAGTTTGAATACAAATATTATCTACTAGATATTATACAAACTCAAAAGGAGTCCTCATCTGAACTATTATCACACTATTTCACGTAATAGTGAGAACTACTAATGCTATCTTCCGGACCATTACTCCGCTTCTCCGACTCGTCCCCAAATTTATGTTCTCATTTCAAGAAGAGAACGGTGAAAGAAAGGGTGAGCTCAACTAGCCCAAAGAAATATTATGACTAAGATAATGCGAATGCGTAATAAATTATCATTAGCCTTCAAAGATGTTAAACCGATAAAATACAATAGACAACCGGTTTAATCTGCAATGAATATGCAATCCATTAAAAGAGTCAAGTAGAAAATAAAGTCTCATCGTCTTTTAGGTTTAAAAGGTTTTCGCCAATTTTATCGCTTGAGACTCGACAAATAAATAAACCACCACATCTAATCATCCTCGCACTACCTGGCCAAGGATTTTCATCAAATTATCAATGGTCATGACTATACCGAATCACCCCGGTCATAATCATACCAAAACTATCCATCATCGTGCATTACAAAGCCACCGAGGACTTTTGTCACATCATTTATAAGAAAGTCATGATTATATCGAATGATCTCTCGGTCATAATCATACCAAGTTCATCTATGCACGTAAGACATAGATAACTTTCAACATAATATAACACGAGGATGATGACAATGACATAATAATTCAATAAAACAAGTTCAAGAATTAATTTATCCAAGAACCAATAACGTCCCAAGTTATCAACACGATACTTTTTTGTAGAGTAAAATTCAAGAATGCTCACAAGAATATTTCCATGAAAAGATACTGGATGAAACGCAAATATCAAGGATATTCTACTAATTTCATGGAGTATAGAAGTCAAAGTTTTAACCAACTGGGTATAATAAAGAATGGAATAAAAGAAATCACCATGCATGCAGATTGCGATGTATAAAAGTTATTCCAATGTAATAATAATAACGGAACCAGTCGTGAAATTCACAATCGGGGATGATCCAACGTAACAATAAATGCTAAATAATAAACAATGGAACTGCATCCTAAAAACACACAGGCGGATATTCCAATGTAATAATAAATGCGAATAATAAACAATGGAACCAGTCCTGTAAAAACACACGCATGGATATTCCAATGTAATAATAAAGAATGGAATAATGTAAGAAGATCACCAAGTATAGGGGATTCCGCAGATATAGGTTATTCCAATGTAATAAATAAGAATGGAATAATATAAGGATTTCACCAAGTATAGGTACGCCGCTTATACAAAGTTATGTATAGGGTATGCCACTTTTACAAAGTTATTCCAATGTAATAATAATGAATGGAATAATGTAAGTTCTCTTCATGAATAAGAAAGAATAACACCCTTACGGTACAAACAAATAATATCCCTTACCGTAAAAGACACTTGGATATCAAAGTAGTGAAGTACGTATACTCTTTCTTCTTTCTCTCTATAGATTTTCTCTCTATAGCTTCTCTCTATAATTTCTCTCTCAGAGTTTCAAAGTGAATTAAAAGAAAATAATGAAGGAATGAGCTTCTATTTATAGGAAAATAGAATATGGTAATTAATCCATGAACGGTCCGTATTGATTTACTTTAATCGTGATTGTAAGACCCTGGCTTTTATAAATAAAGATGAATTTTCTATAAATATTATTTTTGAATATTATGGAATAATTTGATATAATGTTATAGTTGTGGGTAATATTTATAAATTTTGCAAAGTATGCAAGTGGTTATATTATATTCGATTGGTCGGGAATATTCGGTTAAGCAGGGAATATTCGATAACTACCAATCATCAGGACCCCATAATGTAATTATCATTTGATCGAGAAAACGACAAAAATATTTTATCAAATAACTACGAAAGTTTTACCGCTGATCTTGTTTGAACTACTTTCGGTAGTAAAAGTACAATAATACGTGTGGTTGCATAAGAGTAGCACACAGATTGATTATCGATGCTTATGTGAGTAAGTCACCGGTTTGATTCCATTATCATTTATTAATAATATGAATTATTATAGTGATAATGACGCTTTTGTTTTATTCAGATTATTAACGTAATAAAATGTAAAACATCTTTTATATAAAATGTAATACTTTATTAAAGTTATTTTATAAATAAAATATATTATATTTTATTATGCATAGTGTTGCGTAGTGTTTTTGCATAAGGTTTTGCATAAGTATTTGCATAGTAAAATGTTTTTATATAAATAGAATATATTATATTTTATTTAAAAGATTTTGCTTTAAATATGGATCGTCGATTAAAGTAAATCAATCTGACCGTTCATGGATTAATTACTATGCATTCTATTTTCCTATAAATAGAAGCTCATTCCTTCATTATTTTCTTACGAATTCAATTTGAAACTCTGTAGAGAGAAACTATAGAGAGAAAAGAAGAAAAGTATTCTGCTACTTCACTTCGCTTAGATATTCATTCTTCTAAGGTAAGGAATATTATTTGTTGTGTACGTAAGGGTGTTATTCTTTCTTATTCATGAAGAGAACTTCATTATTCCATTCATTATTATTCTCATTGAATAACTCGTAAAAGTGGCATACCCTATACATAACTTTTTATCGCCAGATACCCTATACTTGGTGAAATCCTTATGTTATTCCATCGCTTATTATTCTGTTGGAATAACTCATAACGTGGCTTACCCTATACTTGGTGACATTCTTCTATTATTCTGTTGGAACATCATGTACAGGTTTTTACACCCACCGGTTCCGTCTTTATTATTCTCGCTTGAACATCCTGCTCATGTGTTTTACACCTACCGGACCGTTCCGCTCTTTATCATTCATTTGAATATCCTATCCGTGTGTTTTACACCGGATCCGGTTCCATCTTTATTATTCTTGTTGGAACATCCCGCTTGCAGTGTTTCAATTTCACCTCGACTTTGGTTCCGTTATTATTATTATTCTGTTGAATAACTCGCCTATGCAAAAGTACCGCATGCACGGTGATTTCTTTTGTTATTCCATCCTTTATTATACCCAAATTGGTTAAAACTTTGACTTCTATACTCCATGAAATTAGTAGAATATCCTCGATATTTGCGTTTCATCCAAAGATTTTTTCATGGAAATATTCTTCCGATCATTCTTGAATTTTACTCTACAAAACAAAGATCATGTTGACAATTTGGACGTTAATAATTCTGGGATAAAATAATTTTTGAACTTGTTTTATTGAATTCTTATATCATTGTCATCATCCTCATGTTTATATATTTTTTTTAAAGTCATCCGTGGCCTCAGTAGAGCATGGATGGACTTGGTATGATTATGACCGAGGATTATTCTTGTAATCATGACCGTAATGTTACAAATGATGTGGTAAAAATCCTCGGTGTCAGTAGTGCATTGATGGATAGTTGTTGGCATGATCATGACCATTAATGAATACACAACTATTCTCGGCCCGTAGTGCATGAATAATTGTGGTCGTAATACTAAAGAATATCCTCGGCAGTAAAGCGTGTGATTCGATGATGTGGATTATTTATTAAAGTTTAATCTCACTTTTAATGAAGATGAAAAACCTTTTAAATCATAAAAGATAGTAGATTTTATTTTCTACTTGACTCTTTTAATGGATTGCTTGTTCAATGCAGCTTAAACTTGATGTTTATTATATTTTATCGCTTTAACACTATCAAGGCTATTGATAATTTATTCGCATTATCTTAGTCATAATATTTCTTCTCGGGCTAGTTGAGCTCACCCTTTCTTTTCATTATTCTCTTCGAAATGAGAACATAGCCGACGCGAGTCTGGGAACGGAGTAATGGTCCAGAGGATAGCATTAGTAGTCCTCACTATTCTATGAAATAGTGTGATAATAATTGTAATGAGGACTCCTTTTGAGTTTGTATAATATCTAGTAGACAATATTTGTATTCAAACTCACGCTTTATGTCGTATTGTATACCTACAGCTTATATTAGTAAGTCAGATTTAAATTTCATACCATATATTCGACTACCCAAGATGGGTGATGTATACCTACCTATTTTGGGGGCGCCACAATTGGTATTAGAGCTTAGGGATATGATCCTGGCTAAGATGTGAGAAAAGTACTAGGAGGGAGAGACGGGAATACCTTCGCTAGTATGACCTACCTAAGTTTATGTGCTATTTTATTGGTCTCACGTAATATAAAGATAATTTATTACATGTCAATTAACCTTTTGTTTTGTGGCGATGATCTCAAAATGACATCCGAGAATGTTGAGAATAAAGAATGGAGCACAAAAGCGATCGTTGATTCACCACATATCAATAATCGTGATAATGTGCATCGTGAAGGCGATAATCCTCATGCAAACAACAACACCGAGCAAAAATGATGAATGATCAAATGTTCGGAGGCTTTATATGCAATTTATGCAACAAAGAAAGTAGAGCGACTCCTGCCCAAAACGTAGGTGGAAACACGGAAAACTCTCTGGCGTCACCGCTAAACAATTCAAGGAGCCGACCACCGGAGTTTAAGGGAGAGCCAAAACCATTTCTCGCGGAAGCATGGATAAAGCAGATTACCAAGATATTTGATGTCTTGGGATGCTCCGAGGAGCAAAAGGTTCCATTTCACGCTTTTATGTTGCGCGGAGAGGCAGACATCGGTGGGAATCGGTAAAACGTACTCAACTCATTGCATCAAGATATCTTGGGAGAAGTTCCAGAGTCGCTGTTCAACGACAAATACTTTCCTCGAAAGTATTCGCCACATGAAGGAGGTGGAGTTTATCAAGTTGGAATAAAACAATATGGCCGTGTCGCGATACGAGGCAAAATTTGCCGAGAGTTATCACTTGCCATTCGTCCCACTTGGTGGATAATGAAGAGAGAATGGCGCGAATGTTTTTAAGAGGTTTGAAGTCGGAGATACGCCAACATCTTATTTCTCATAAACCGTGTTTGTATTCAGATGTTGTAAATAGGGCTCGATTAGTGGAGCGCGATAACGAGTCAACACAACTAAAAGAGAGCAGCGGTAAGCAAAGTTATAATACCAAATGGTGAGTAGTCATCGGCGGTGACAACAAGCGTGGAGGGAATCAACAAGCGGATATGGTAACCACTTCTTGGTGGTAATCGTACAAAAATAATAAGAATGGACATTTCAAGAAACGGAGATTCAACAATGATGGAAAGACGCCAAGACCAAAGACCCGTTGTTAAGGAAGGAGAAAGACCACCTATCATATGCTTCAAATGCGAGAAGAGGGACACATCAATCCGACGTGTCATGCCGTCCCAAAGCATGTTATAATTGTGGAAGAGAAGGTCACTTAGCTCGATTTTTGTCGTTTCATCAAGACAAATTCAACTAGGATGGAGGCACCAAAGGTCAGTCCTGAAAAGTCAAAACCGTAGCAAGTGAGGGAGAGCGTTTGTCATGACTCCTCCCAGAGAGCAAGGAACCCGAATGAGGTCATCACGTAAGCTTATCATAAACTCTAATGAAGTCTACACTTTATTTGATACCCCTGGGTTCTACCCATTCTTTTATTTTTCCTACTTGCGCTCATCGATTAAATTTAACTCGAGAAATTAGACTTTGACTTATCTGTGGAAACTCCGCTGGGAGAAACCTTCATTACATCCACTGCTTATAAGTCTTGTTTGGTTCAAATCGGTACCCTCACATTACCTCGTCGATCTTATTTCATTAAAAATACTTGCATTTGACGTGATTCTAGGGATTGATTGGTTAACTACTTATCATGCAAAATTGATTGTTTTCGTAAGGTTGTTAGCTTTCATATTCCTAATCAACCTATTATGCGAATTCAAACGACCAAACCATTAAAATCAATCACTACTCATCTCAAGCCATAAAGCTATTCGTTTATTGAAAATGGATGTCAAGCTTTCTTAGCTCATGTCATGATTTAAACAAAATACGCCGCTTTTGAGCGATATTTCTATTGTTAATAAATTTTCCGACGTATTCACTCAAGAACTTCCCAGCCTACCCCAGGCGTGAAATTGAATTTTGTATCGACCTTGAACTCGAACAAAACCTATTTCCAAAGCCCCATATCGAATGGCTCTATTAAACTTCGTGAGTTAAAGACCCAACCGCAGGAATTGTTAGACATCGCTTTATTCGTCCCCAGTACTTCTCCTTGGGGTGCTCCTGCTTCTATTCGTGAAGAAGAAAGATGGGAGTATGCGACTTTGTATTGATTATCTGGAGTCAATCATGTCACTATCAAAAATAGGTATCCATTGCCACGTATCGATGACCTGTTTGACCCGCCAAGGCAAGGAGCCAAATTCTTTTCAAAGATCGATCTTCGCTTAGGATATCACCAATTGAAGATTAGAACCAATGACATTCCAAAGACGGCTTTAAACTTCCATGACGGGCATTATGAATTCCTAGTCATGTCCTTTGGATTGACTAATGCTCTCCGCCTTCATGGATATGATGAACCGAGTATTCAAGGAATATTTAGATCACTTTGTGGTCGTCTTTATTGATGACATCCTTATTTATTCCAAAAGCCGTGAGATCATGAGCAACACTTGAGGTCGACACTCCAAAAGCTTCGTGAATATAAGCTTTATGCCAAGTTGAAGAAATGCGACTTACGGCAGAAGAAGTAGCATTCCTTGGGCACGTGGTATCAAGTCATGGAATATCCGTTGACCCAAAGAAAGATCAAGCTATTCAAAGTCGGGAACAACCTAAATCGATGGATCAAGTACGTAGCTTTCTCGGTTTAGCTTAGTTATTATCGAGATTCGTGGAAGGATTTTCTCGAATCGCTACTCCATTGACTTATCAAATGACTCGAAAAAGATACAAAGTTCGGTTTGGAACGAAGAATGTGAGAAGAGTTTTCAAGAACTCAAGAGGAGACTTATTTCAACTGTGCTCGACAATACCATCCGCTCGGAGGATTTATCATCTGTTGATGCTTCGAGCAAAGAGTTGGGATGTGTTCTTATGCAACATGGAAAAGTTATAGCCTATGCCTCGCGACAACTCAAAGAATATGAGAGGAATTATCCTACTCATGATCCGGAGTTAGCGGTATTATCTTCAGACTTAAAATTTGGAGGCATTACTTGTATGGGGAGAAAGTGGAGATCTTTACGGATCATAAAAGCCTCAAATATTTCTTCACTCAAAAGGAACTCAACACGCGACAACGACGTTGGCTTGAATCTGTTGAAAGATTATGATCATACCATCCAATACCATCCTCGAAAAGCGAACGTGGTAGGACGACGATTGAGTAGAAGATCGTATGCAAGTACGAAAAGCGTTATTGTCAATACAAAGGCCCATTTTGTGTGACTTACAAAGGATGGAGATAGAGTTAAAGACTCTGTGGACGCATGTGATGATAGCGAATATACGAGTATAACCGACTTTTAATCGATAAAGTTAAAGCCGCTTTCAAGCTACGGACACTGGAGTCGATGCGTGATGAGGAAGAAAGTGCAAGAGGGTGCTATCTTGAAAGCATGAATCGATGAAGAAGGAATACTTGAGTCAACTCCGCACTTTGTGTTCCTAACGACCTCGATTTAAAGTATAATATCATGATGGAGGCGCATGACACCATTTTTGCAATCCATCTCGGGAGTACCAAAATGTATCATGATATTCGCCATACATTTTGGTGGAGCAATATGAAGAGAGAGATAGATAATGTTTATCTCAAGGTGTCTAACTTGTCAACGAGTTAAAGCGAGCATCAAGTACCAAAAGGTCCATTGCAACCACTTGAAATTCCGAATGGAAGTGGGAGCACATTACCATGGATTTCGTTCACGGCCTTCCTAAGGTTTCTCAGGCATTGATGCGATTTGGGTCATTGTTGATAGATTGACCAAGTCTCGCCATTTCTTACCGATACGAGAAACTTATACACTTGAACGCCTTGCTCAGTATGTACATAAACGAGATGGTAAGATCGCATGGTATGCCGGTATCCATAGTTTCGATCGAGACCCAAGATTCACTTCACGATTTTGGGTTAGTTTGCAAAAAGCTATGGGCACGGACTTACGATTTAGCTTCGGCATATCATCCTCGATCGATTTGACGGACAATGGAGAGGACTATTCAAACTCTTGAAGATCTATTAAGACTCGTGTCCTTGATTTCAAGGGAGTTGGGACAAGTTCTTACCATTGGTGGAGTTTTCCTACAACAACAGCTTATCGCAAGCAAGTATCGGCATGGCTCCATTCAAGCGTTGTATGGAAGAAAGTGTCGCTCTCCAAAGATCTTTGGGATGAGGTGGGTGAAGCAACGTTGTTGGGACCGGGAGTTGGTATGCGTGACTACGGAAAAGATTCAAACGATCCGACAACGATAAAAACCTCACAAAATCGACAAAAGAGTTATCTTGATCTTCATCGAAAGGACGTGGAATTTGATATAGGAGATCATGTGTTGTTAAGAGTTGCTCCATGGAAAGGAGTTACAAGATTTGGAAAGAGAGGAAAACTTAATCCTCGATTCATCGGTCCATTTTAATCCTCGATCGAGTAGGATTTGTGGCCTATAGACTCGCTTTCACCGCCAAATATGTCTCGTGTTCATAACGCTTTTCACATATCCATGTTACGTAAATATGTGAAAGACCCGAACCATATTATTGAGTTAGAACCGGACGAAATAGCGGAAGATTTGACGTATGAAGAGGTTCCTGCTCAAATTTTGATAAGAAGGAACAAATTCTACGCTCCAAGGTTATACCTCAAGTCAAAGTTTTATGGAGGAACCACGATGTCGAGGAGATGACTTGGGAGTTAGAATCAAATGAAATCAAGGTATCCTTACCTCTTTGACATACCAGTATCGTACCACTAATTTCGAGGGCTAAATTTCATAAGAAGGGGAGGTTGAAGACCCCAACTTTTATAAATAAAGATGAATTTTCTATAAATATTATTTTTGAATATTATGGAATAATTTGATATAATGTTATAGTTGTGGGTAATATTTATAAATTTTGCAAAGTATGCAAGTGGTTATATTATATTCGATTGCCTGGGGAATATTCGGTTTTAGCGGGGAATATTCGCATAACTACTCAATCATTGGTGGACCCCCTGAAAATTATTATTGTCGGATTGAAAAAACGACAAAAATATTTTATCGAAATAACGGTGGAAGTTTTACCGTTGATCATTGTTGAACTACTCGGTAGTAAAGTACATTAATACGTGTGGTTGCATAGTAGCACTAGCGGTATTGATTATCGATGCTTATGTGAGAAGTCACTCACCTTGATTCCATTATCATATTTAATAATATGAATTATTATAGCGATAATGACGCTTTTGTTTTATTCGTATTATTAACGTAATAAAATGAAACATCTTTTATATAAAATAGAATACTTTATTAAAGTTATTTTATAAATAAAATATATTATATTTTATTATCGTAGTGTTGCATAGTGTTTTGCATAGTGTTTTGCATAGTGTTTGCATAGTAAATGTTTTTATATAAATAGAATATATTATATTTTATTTAAAAGATTTTGCTTTAAATATGGACCGTCGATTAAAGTAAATCAATCTGACCGCTCATGGATTAATTACTATGCATTCTATTTTCCTATAAATAAAGCTCATTCCTTCATTATTTTCTTACGAATTCACCTAAACTCTGAGAGAGAAAACTATAGAGAAAGAAAGAAGAAAAGTATTCTCTACTTCACTTTGCCAATATTCAGTTCTTCTAAGGTAAGGAATATTATTTGTTGTATTCTGTGTAAGGGTGTTATTCTTTCTTATTCACGAAGAGAACTTCATTTATTCCATTCATTATTATTCATTGAATAACTCAGTAAAAGTGGCATACCCTATACATAACTTTTGTATACATGCATATACCCTATACTTGGTGAAATCCTTATGTTATTCCATTTGTGACGCCCCAAAATAGGTATACACAACACCCATTCGAAAGTCGCCAAATACATGGTACAAGAAGCAAACTACAACTTCAATAATACAAATGTCGTGTGAAATACGACAATATATATATCTGTGAGTTTAAATACAAATATTATCTTCTGACAATATCTATACTCACATAAATCCTCATCACATTTATTGATACATTATTTTATAATAATGGTGAGGACTACTAAACAACTCTCTCTAGAACCTTCATTCCATACCCATTAAGTACTCGCTACATTCTCGCCTCCCGAGAAGAAAAAATGGAACAACAAGGAAAAGGGTGAGCTCAACTAGCCCAAAGAAGAATATTATGACTAAGATAATATACAACAAATTATCGTTAGTCTCCAACAGGAAAAATCGATAGAATACAATAGACAACAAGTTTCAGATCAATATTCGCAGCTGGAAATAATAATTCATAGAAGAGTTACGTAGAGAATGAAATCTACTATAATCTATGAATTTAATGATCCATCATCAATATTTTATCCTCAGAACATCAATCAATATTCATCTCAAATCAAATATTCATCTCTGCACTACAAGTGCAAAGATATTCATCAATCTCCATTATGTTCATCTCAAACACTGCTCATCTTGCACCTACAGCCAAAGATATTCTTCGAAATCATTCATCTTTGCACTATACGGCCAAAGATATTCAATAATATCATCATTTAAGACCGAGGATGATGAAAAATATTTTAAAGAACGAATCCAAAGGAAACAAAATGACAAGGATTAAGTATTAAGGATTCGTACTTTGTTTTATCCATGTCCAACAATACCTCAAAAATAATCATAGTGGTGTAAAATTCAAGAATGATCAAAACATGGATACAATCAAAGCTAGTATCCGAATTAGATATTTTGACGAAAAGAAGAAATTTTATTTTTTTCGATGAATAGTCCGATATCGTGAATAGTACCATATACGTGAATAATAAAGGTCGTATACGTGAATAAGAATCTCGACACCAAAAGATAGAAATTCCACAAAAAAAAAATATTTTCACGCTTCATGAATAGTACTTTCGTGAATAAGAACTCGTGAATAAGAACTCATGAATAGTAACTCGTGAATAGTAACTCATGAATAGTAACTCGTGAATAAGAACTCATGAATAGTAACCCCGAATGAAAAGTTCCAAATTTGATAAAACTTCAGATCAATATTTCAACATAATGATATTGAAGAAATAATATCATTACGAAAAAAATAATATCCCTTACCTCAAAGAATCAAGATTTCTTGGAAGGAAAGGTCTAAGTGATGCTTGAATGAAACTTGTATCAAAAAGAACTCTCAAAGTATCTAAATACTCACAAAATACGCTCGATAATATAGAGAGAAGAGAGAAAACTTTGTTTCGTGTGATTTTCAATTCTAACTTAAATTTCTATTTATAGGAAAATGTTAGCCCGTCAAAAGCTGACTTTTACCAAGCACCGATGGCTTTACTCCGCTACTATTGCCACCCACCACATTTGAAATAAAATTCAGCACATTTTTTTTCACCAACCACAAGTGGGGCCCACTCAATTCTAGAATTTTCCACCAAAATCAATTATAACCCTAATTTAATCGACACCTCTTAAAATTCACAACAAATCATTCGCATTTTTAATTCGCTCAAAATTTGTGGACATATACTCAACTTATGTATGTATAACATACCCAAAATTACCACAATCCAACGGTCGGATTAAAAATTATAACCCCGTAATATATCTCAAAACCCCTGATTTGATTTTTAATACCTCCAATCCGATAAAATACTGATAAAACACCTCAACATTAATTCCTTCATTAATAACCACATAAATAAATCCATCATTTATATCCACATAAAATAAATATTTCTTTATCATATGAATCAATAATTAATTATTCACAAATAATATTACAGAATCACAATTATGACAACCAGCCGCTCCTTCCAGAGAAGAGGGGGCTTTCAATAAGGATCTCTCTCATCTTAGGCGCGCAATTAGGTGACCAAACCTCTCCTTAGTATGAACTTTCTAGACATTGCCAATAATGTTATCTAATAATATTATTCAAATAATATGAATTATTGATCCGATAATGGGAAATACAAAGGTGACAATTATCAACAACAATATAATATAAAATATCAACGCAGCAATTATTGAATCAATAAAATAAAATATCGAATAATTAATTCTGTGAAAATTATTGAGTAGTGCCTTCTTACGTAAGGATCAATAATTCAACAATAATGCATAATATCTGGTGCTACTTCTGAAAACCACGCCAGACATCAGATTTTAACCAACGGGTATTCCAACGATCTTAATTCAGTAATAACTACGCCGCTTATTTATAACCACCCAAACTTTGTCGTTTTTCCTCATCCAATCGCTTTCCGTTATGGGGGCCCACATTATCGCTGCTGTCAGATGCATTTAATATTCCCGACGATCTTTAATATTCCACCACCAAACGAATATTCCCACAAAAAAATGAATATTTTATAACCACTGCTTATTTTGAAATATTTGCACAGTATTTAACCCTTAACTATCCACATTAATCAAATCAACCCTTACTATTTTAAAATAATAAATAGAGGAAATTCCTTTTATTTAAAAAAATTTCGGGGTCTTACACCATTGCTTATTATTCTGTTTGAATAACTTTGTATCATGCTGTTTACCTATACTTGGTGACATTCTTCTATTATTCGTTGGAACATCATGTCTCACAGGTTTTACACCGACCGGTTCCGCTCTTTATTATTCTCATTGGAACATCTTGTCATGTGGTGTTTTACACCGGACTGGTTCCGCCTTTTATCATTCCTGCTGAATATCCTATCTCGTGTTTTTACACCGGATCGGTTCCATCTTTATTATTCTCGTTGAACATCCGCATGGGCGTGAATTTCACCCGACCGTTCCGTTATTATTATTATTCGCTGAATAACCTGCCTATGCAAAGTACCGCATGTGCGTGGTGATTTCTTTGTTATTCCATTCTTTATTATACCCAAATAAGTTAAAACTTTGACTTCTATACTCCATGAAATTAGTAGAATATCCTCGATATTTGCGTTTCATCCAAGATTTTTCATGGAAATATTCTTCCGATCATTCTTGAATTTTACTCTACAAAACAAGATCATGTTGACAATTTGACGTTAATAATTCTGGATAAAATAATTCTTGAACTTGTTTTATTGAATTCTTATATCATTGTCATCATCCTCATGTTTATATATATTTTTTAAAGTCATCCGTGGCACAGAGAGCGTGGATGGACTTGGTATGATTATACTGACGTGATTATTCGGTGTAATCATGGCCGTAATGTTACAAATGATGTGGTAAAAATCCTCGATTGGTAGTAGTGCATTGATGGATAGTTGTTGGCATGATCATGACCATTAATGAATACACAACTATTCTCGGCCGTAGTGTATGAATAATTGTGGTCGTAATACTAAAAAGAATATCCTCGGCCGTAGTAGTGCGGGGTGATTCGATGATGTGGATTATTTATTAAAGTCGAGTCTCAAACTTAATATGATGAAAAACCTTTTAAATCATAAAAGATAGTAGATTTTATTTTCTACTTGACTCTTTTAATGGATCGCTTGTTCTGCAGCAGCTAAACTTGATGTTTATTATATTTTATCGCTTAACATCATTGAAGGCTATTGATAATTTATTCGCATTATCTTAGTCATAATATTTCTTCTTGGGCTAGTTAAGCTCACCTTTTCTTTCACCGCTCTCTTGTGAAATGAGAACATAAATTTGGACGAAGCCGGGGAACGAAGTAATGGTCCGAGGATAACATTAGTAGTCCTCACTATTCTCGTGAAATAGTGTGATAATAATTGTAATGAGGACTCTTTTGAGTTTGTATAATATCTAGTAGACAATATTTGTATTCAAACTCACGCTTATGTCGTATTGCATACCACACAGCTTATATTAGTAAGTTGTATTTAAATTACATACCATATATCCGACTACCCAAGATGGGTGATGTATACCTAATTTTGGGGCGCCATGAGATTTATCCATATTTAAAGCAAAATCTTTTAAATAAAATATCATATATTCTATTTATATAAAAATATTTTACTATGCAAACACTATCTGACACTATGCGTAATAAAATATAATATATTCTATTTATGTAATAACTTTAATAAAGTATTACATTTTATATGAAAAGATGTTTCGCTTTTATTACGTTAATAATACGAATAAAACAAAACATCATTATCGCTATAATAATTCATATTATTAATCGACAATAATGGAATCAAATCGTGACTTCTCACATAAGCATCAATAATCAATACCGCAGTACTACGCAACCACACGTGACATCGCATTTTTTTACTACCGAGTAGTTCAACAAGATCAACCAGAAAACTTCCGCCGTTATTTCAATAAAATATTTTTGTCGCTTTCAATCCGAAAATAATTACATTATGGTCCACTAATGATTGAGTCGTTGTATGCGAATATTCCCTCGCTAAACCAAATATTCCCCGACCAATCGAATATAATATAACCACTTGCATACTTTGCAAAATTTATAAATACTACCCACAACTATAATATTATCTCAAATTCACACCATAATATTAAAAATTATTTCGACAAAATTTAAATCTTTATTGATAAAATCTGGGGTCTCACAACATCGCCTCGATTACGAATCGGAAAGAATCAAAGAACCCAATTTATCATCAACCAATATTGATCTTTGAATCAAGGCGAGGCATAGGGTCTAAAAATGTGGCGAGTTTAGCATGTCATGTGATGAAAGGATGGAGTCCGGTGTAATCAAAGTTATGGTGGTTCTCCGTTACAAGTGTTTTGCATCAATTTTAAGGAATGACCATTAGAATAGTCTGGGACAGAAGAACCATCTACTCCACCCACTTTCGATGAGGATTCGACCCAAGGATTCTGATTATCAAGCCCAACTCGATCATTGTTTCTCTCCCCTTTATTGATTTTGAAGGAGAGAGAGATGTGAAGAAGTCACATGATATCAGAAAGAGATTTGGATGCAATTCGTGATTTCAGTTTTGTGATTTTTGCAACAGAGGGAGAAGAAAGAAGGGAGAGAAAAGAGGGAGAAGAAAGAGAGAAAAAAAAGAAAGAGAAAATAATAAAAAATGTATTAAATTTTATTTTTGTCACATGTCGGTTGTCACTAACACTCGTTTGTCCAGTTGAAAATTTTTTAACGAAAAGGGCATAATTGACCTAAAATTTATAATATTAATAACACTTTTAAAAAAAAATAATTAAATATAAATGAAATTTTAAAATAAACATCAAAAATATTTTTGGAAATTTGCCCTAAAATTGGCCGACTACAACAACAATGATAAATAAGGTCTTACAGCATGTGACTGTGTGACTGACACTCTGATTGGTTAATGCAAGATCCGTAGTCGGTTAGAATACATTGGGAATACCCAAAAATCATTAAATTTTCAGGAGTACTTCTTTGTATAACTTCTAGAAACTTTATTTTTATTTTACTTTTGTTTTTTTTGAAGCAAACTTCTAGAACCTTTTTGTCCTGTAATTTGGATTTTGTTAACAACTTTACGAAAGTATTTTGAGTTCATTAGCTTTCACAACTAATAACTACACCCCAACGAGCTGTTCTTTATTGCTTTCATTGTCCTACATTAAAAGTCACGTAATGTATATTTTATTTTTAAATAATACTCCTTTGGTTTTAAAATTAAAAATATAATTTGATTTTTAAGATTAAACGATAACATATTAAATTTTAAAATTGATATAATTCATAAAAGTTTAAAATAAAATAAAATTTATAATTTATAAATTTTATTATATATTATACAATTATAATAATTATATCAACTAAAATTATATATATTCACATCAATTTAAAATTTAATATATCATTATTTAATCTTTAAAAGTCAAATTATAAACAAAAGGCATATTTTAAAAGGCATATTTTATGTTGCCTTATTTAAATTTTGAGGTGTTTTCAATTTGTAAGTCTCATATTAAGTTTAAAACTATAAATAATGATTTTAGATGTCAAAATTTAAATAAGTGAATCTCTATTTTTATTCCTAGAGGATCGAATTTTTTTTATTATAGTTCGAGGGATATTTTTCAATTTGTAAGTCTTATATAAGTTTAAGGGTCCTTTTAACATGTGTCCTAAGGGCAAAGTCGCTAAGCACGAAATCCTAAATCCTAGTGTTTGCACTAAATTCAAGAGATGGGATCCGAAATATATTTTTCTTTTCTTAAATGATTTTTTTTTAAGGTTAATGCATGAAAATTAAGAGATAAATTATTATAAACTTACAAAATACACCAAAACTATTAAATACTTATTTCATTCTCAATAATTCCAAAAACTAATAATAATAATAATAATTTCAAAATAATAATAAAATACTAATAATAATAATAATTTTGAAATAATAATAATAATTTTAATAATAATAATAGTATTAATAATAATTTCAAAATAATAATAATAATAATTTGTTTTTTTTATTTTTTGGAGAATAAAAAATGATTTGTCAAATTTACCCTTAATTTTAAAATAATTTAAATTAAAAAATAATAATTATATTTTTTGGATACATCTATTAAGTTCAGTATTTTACACTTGATTCCATACTATTAAGAAAACCCTAAGTTTAAATGCATGTGTTTTATTGTGAAATATTTTTGAAATAAAAAACCCTGATTATAAATTTGTGTATAGTGAAAATTTAAAAGTTTGAAGCGATTAATACTAGTACAATAATGCATATTTTTCGAATAAAATAATCTTTGAAAAGAAGAAGTCAAATAAAATTATTTTTATACATATATATAATGTTTGAAATTTTAACCAAACGTTAGATAATATTTTAAAATGTTAATGTTTGAAAACCAATCGTTAGATAATAAAAACATAAAACACAGGTTTACACCCACCCTATTGCCATCTGTTTTGTAAATAATTCAAAAATTTAAATAAAATAAAATGATATGTTACCAATGATAAGAATGCTATTAACGTAAAAGAAGAAAAAAATTATTATTATTTTTCAAATAATTAATATTCCATCCGTTTCAAAATTATAGATATATATTTAAAATAACAATTTTCAAATAGAATTTTCACTTTCAATTTTATCTTTAAAAATATTAACATTTTAATATAAATATATATATATATATACAAACTGTGTAGTGTGTGTGTGTATATATGTATGTTATATATAAATATATTATATATGAAATTTATGAAAAATTAAATTTATGACTAACGTTTAAATCTAAATAATAAAATTAAATAATAATATACTAGTCTTTTCTTAATTTTTTAATTTAATGTATCTATGTTACGTTAATGTCAATAGGGGAGTATTATTTTATATATATTTTTTGATATTTTTACATAATTTATTTTTATATAAAAATAAAATTAATTATATATTTATGTAAGAGAAAATTATGTGAAAATATCAAAATTATTTGTGAAAATACTAGTTCCTATTTAATATAGATATAGCAATATGTAGCATGACTTCAAGAAAAAATAATTAAAAATAAAGATCTTGAAGAAGTACTATTTAATCAAAAAGTAAAAAAAAGAAAGTAAAAAACCCGTTGACCAGTCAAATCTCCTCACATGGGCATCCACGTATTTTCACACCACCACAAATATGAACAAATACTACTCCAACAAACAAGAAAAATAATCCTGTCCTTTCTTCTTCCAAAATCACCCACGTCTCTCTATATATCCTATTCCGACCCAGAATAGTCAGAATAAACACCCAATCACAACTACATACAACTACTTCTTCAAAACACACACAACTGTGTGTTTTTTTCTTGATTCAAACCCAATAATGGATTTGGATTTGGGCGCAATGGCGTCCGTGATCGGAGTCTCGGTCCCCGTGCTCCGATTCCTCCTCTGTTTCGTCGCCACAATTCCTGTCAGCTTCTTTTGGCGTCTCGTCCCTGGCGGCCCACCGGCGAAAAACCTCTATGCCGCCGCTTCTGGTGTCATCCTCTCTTATCTCTCCTTCGGATTCTCTTCCAATCTCCACTTCGTGGTTCCCATGTCCGTGGGTTACACTTCTATGGTCCTTTATCGACGCCGATGTGGCCTCGTCACTTTCATTTTGGCTCTAGGCTATCTCATCGGCTGGTATTTATTTTTTTGAAAAATTTAATTTATTGTTTATTTAAATATTCTGTTTTGATTTGTGATCTGTTTTGGCCCCAAAATTTGGAAAATTAAGTTTATAGATTTCATTTGTTTTAAGAACGGAAAAAACTGTAAACTTTACTATGGGGATTGTAATTTGATTTAATTTGTGAAGTACTTTGGGTCTCATTTGATAACTAAAATCAATTTTATACAGATTGAGTTGTTAAATTTTATTTATACTTGGCTTAAAATGCTGGGAGCCTTAACCAATATTGGATCTTTATATAAAGAATCAGTTAGTCAACCTCATTGCCACATTCTACTATCCACCCAAAAGTAAAATTATAATTGTTAGCTTCCATAAGATTTAAACTATAGCAAAAAAGTGAAAACAGAGTGCATGTCTTTGGTGTTTTTATTTTTGTTAAAAAATACTGTGTCTGTTCACAAAAAAGCGTCCAATTTGTAAAATTTGCAAACTTTAAGGTTATACTGTTCTTCCATGTTTATTCCTAAATTTAATGAGTGTTTTGTTTAGTAATAGTGGCATCGTAGTGAAATACTGATGACACGTGAGTGCATTGTGTTATTTTATACTAACATAAATAAAAAGAGGACTCTTGTTGTGGAATAAAACTTTTTTACAAATGAGACCTTTTTGTGGAGTGGAGCGAGTATTATTCAACTGAGGAGACAGTATTTGAGCATTTCTACATTATCACCGTCTTTCTTGTTTGTTGGTTGATATAAGTCAAAACATTTTTAAGTGTGCAATGTTATAAAATTTTAAATTATATGAGATCGTAATTTTGGCTGAATACTTTTTGATAAGCATTACAAATGAAAATTAGTACTTATCCCCTGAAAGAAGAACAGTTTCAAAATCTAATTTTAACCTATTTGAGCAGCTTGTATTCCCTGGCTTCTTCTATTGTACTGATTAGCCCGTGATGTCTACCAATAATTTTGTTTTCTTTCAATATGTATTCCCTGGTACAAGTTCTTTTATGTTTTTGTTTCTGCTTTCGTTCAATGTTGAGTTATATCCTTATATATATATATATATATATATATATATATGTGTATATATATATGTATATATATTTCAGTAAGTATTCAATGAAATTCTGTAATCTTTAATGGAAAATATTCATAATTCTTGACTATTGGTATACATATGTAGCCATGTATACTACATGAGTGGGGATGCATGGAAGGAGGGTGGTATTGATGCAACTGGTAAGCACTCTTTCACACTATATGTCCTCTGTTTGATTCGGATCCTAATGTGATTAATGAGCCTCTCAAAAGAATTTGTATATATAATAAATGACATGATAGATTTATTCACAGTAGGACTTACTTGACAAGATCTACGTGATTTAAAAGGTAGCCTGCAAATCTTGACATGATACTTAACTTAGAAAGTAGCCTGTTAATCTTAATATGCAACCTCAAATTTTGACATGTAGGATTTTTAGATTTGCATCCCACAAATAATGAAATATGTTTTAGTTTTGTTTGATTGCTTGATAATAGATATTATCTATATAAAATGGTATTTATCTTGATCCCGGTCCATATAAATTGAAGAAATTTCTGCTTTGTGAGGTATTGAAAACTATTGAATTTATTATGTTCTTCCTTTTTCCGTCTATGTTTTGTTAATATGTCGACTACTGGTAACCTTATACAATCCGTTTGATTCTCCGAATGAATTAAATGTTTTCTTTTGTTTCTTCCCAAACGTGTATAGGAGCCTTGATGGTGCTAACACTAAAAGTCATTTCATGTGCAATTAATTACAATGACGGATTATTAAAGGAGGAAAACCTGCGCGAGGCACAAAAGAAAAACCGATTGCTTAAGTTGCCTTCTTTAATTGAGTACTTTGGATACTGCCTCTGCTGTGGCAGTCACTTCGCCGGCCCAGTTTTTGAAATTAAGGATTATCTTGAATGGACTGAAAGAAAAGGGGTATGTTCATTCATTTTTTTTGCTCTGGTTTGGATTTATCATCTTATTGAAGTTAATCTGTGTGTAGCTTTATCTTTTGTTTTTTCAAATAGATCTGGACGCCTTCAGAGAAGGGACGATCACCATCACCATATTGGCCAGCACTTAAAGCTCTTCTCCAAGCTGCTGTATGCATGGGCTTGTACTTGTACCTTGTACCCCAATTCCCACTGTCCCGTTTTACAGACCCCATATATCAAGAATGGGGTTTTTGGAAACGACTTGGTTATCAGTACATGTCTGGCTTTACCGCACGTTGGAAATATTATTTCATATGGTCAATATCAGAAGCTTCTATCATTATTTCTGGTCTGGGTTTTAGTGGATGGACAGATTCTTCACCACCCAAACCACGTTGGGACCGTGCAAAAAATGTAGACATCTTGGGTGTTGAGTTGGCAAAGAGTTCAGTTGAGCTACCACTTGTGTGGAACATACAAGTCAGCACCTGGCTACGTCATTGTGAGTTCCTCTTCCTTCTAAGTTTGCATGCTTATTTATCCTTGGGTTTAGCTGTGTGATATCTTGGCTACATCATCGTTTTCTAATTATAGATAGTTCTGTAATTCGCCATGTCTTGGCTACATAAGTGTATTCAGCTTCCAAAGAAGGGAGGTGGGAAGATGGGAAGGTTGGAAGGTGGGGAGGAGCTCTCTTAATTGCTTGAAATTGGTTTGCTGCACTATGTCTTGATATATAGTGCGTATATCTGTCCAAAGAGTCAACCAATTAACAGTCGCTCTACTAGTTGTTATTCCTCCGTTCCACAAAATGAGTCCCATATAGAATTTTGGAAGTCAATTTGTGAAACCCATTCATCGTGCCTAACTACCTACCTCCTCCTTTTGGAATTATGTAATATAAATTCATCTGTATGGAGCATCCGGTGGTGACATTAGTTTGTACCAGTAATCATGGCCCACAGAAGTGTGTATTAAATGAATTACAATCAATTTTGAATTTTTTGAGGTATTTCATACTTACTTTAAAAATCGAACTTGATCTTATATTTTAGAACGTGCAGAGTTAATTTTTAATATGATATTTTTATCTTTACAAACTTTTTGTTAGAGCTTCGGGAGAAGCTAACACCAATGACCAAGCCCTCCTTTGTCTGTTTCATTAGCTTAGATGATGTGGCAAGGAATAGGTTAGGGGAACAGGAGTTTATTCATTTGGCTGATAGACATTTTCTTTTTTAGCATGCCATTATGCTATGTTACATGGACTTGGATGAAGCGTCCAATTGGACACGGTATTTTGAAAAGTTCGACACAATTACTCCTCAATCTTGCCAATTCTTTACATTAAAATGAATTGTCTAGTACCCATACCCTTGTTCGAGTGTCGAGTGTCGAGTGTTAGACTCGGATACTTTAAGGCAAAGTGAAGAGTCGGTGTAACATTGCCATTATGTAGGCTAAGGTAGTAATGGACAGGCTGGGTCATGTTGTTGTTGGTTTGAGCTGAACATAGCCTACCAATGTGGTTAGGATTGGAAATTCTTCTGTTAACCAATTGGCCATTTTCGGTTTGGGTTGAACTTGCAATGCCAATAACGTAAAGGTAGTGTACCCGGTTCTCCACCAGCTCTTCAAGGGGTTGGATTGACAAGTTGATTTACATGTCTGCTAGGCAGGTTATCTAAATTTGTCATAGGTTTTTCCCCCTTCTTTTTTGATATATTAATTTGTCATAGGGTTGGGCCTCACTTAAGAACTCCCATGTCTATTGCTGAAAACCTGAAACTGCACAAAGTCAGACAGGTTGCGAACTGGGTCAGGACTTTCTGCTCCTACAAGGGACAACTTTTAACAGGGCGGATCTAGCTCATGGCTAGTGTAGGCAATGACCTATACTGGATTTTAGATTTTTTTAATATGTAGGAATAGTTCTGATATATGTATAAATGTATAGGGACTTTTCTGTTCTCTTCAGTCTCTTTCAACCTCTGAAAATAGTATTAGTTGTAGAATAAGATGCAGAGTGATACGAAATCGACAGAAGCCTTGATCTTTCTATTCCTCAACTGCTCCGTTTATTGCTGCTAGATCTAAGCTTTTCTTGCAGTATTAGTAGTCCTCTTTCTTATGTTTTAATAATCAAATATGTAATTTCAGGCTATGTCAAATTCAAAAAACTCCGGAGAAGTAACTAAGACACTGTTAGATACTTGTCCTTAGGCTTAGATTCTGTGTATATGTATTTATCATGGTTTGGAGGAGGAAGAAATCTGCTTATATGTATGTATATCATGATTGGGACTTGGGAGAGGGAGAGAGATGAAATAATATGAAATCAGCGTGCACCAATTGAATTTGACTTGGAAAAGTAAAGTGTAAAATATCAACTCAAGGTTGTGTTTAACCACCATTGATTTGCCTAGTAAGTAAAAGCGTAAGTAAAATTATGTTGATTTGCAAGCATTGCCTCACCTCTTGATTTGCCTGACTTTGAAGTTTCATGTTGTTATATGTGTAAAATTATGTATATATTCTAATGCTTTTGTTTTCCTCTAGATGTTTATGAGAGACTCATCCAAAAGGGAAAGAAACCTGGTTTCTTCCAGTTGCTGGCTACGCAGACAGTCAGTGCTGTATGGCATGTAAGTTTTGATTACCAAAAATCTCTAATCTGATTGTAATCTGACAATGAATCAATTCCCTGTTTCTGAATTCTGTGTTGCTTGCCTTGAAATATCTGTAGTTTTGATGAATGGTATCATGAATTCTCTCCTTAAGTAATTTTCATATGAATATGAGGGTTCTGTATACTATTGTTGTTTTTATGTGATAAAAGTTTCTGTGGCTTCTTGACATGATTGATTATTTTTTTCTTCAGTCTGGTTCAGATATGTGCTCTTGGTTATAAGAACCTATTAGGTAGGAATGAAAATCGAAAGGGAAAACTTCACATTCCATGGTACGGAATACAGGAGGGGTAGGTTTTTTCAGGTCATTTAGTTGATACAAAATACTTTTATGTGAAACGTTAGGATAACTTTCTTAAAAGATGTAGTTGAATCTAGTCAAGTTAGTGTCATAACAGCTCTTCTTTGAAGTCCACAAGGCGCTTACTTGGTGACACTAGTTGATTTTTTTAAAAATTTTATTATAAATATTAGGGTTTTTTGATAGAGCGTTATAGATATCCTAGATATTTTGAAGGAATATTATAGATAGGAAATATTAACCTTCTGTTAGATTTGATATTAGCCATTGTTTGTAAGGCCATTTATCTGTCACTCATTTGCAAAATTGTAAACACATCTGTAATAATTCTTGTGCAATAAAGTTTTAGTCTTATGTTACTAAATAGGAAAAGAAGTTTTGGATCTCTAAATTTAATGTTTCAGAACGAAAGTGTTCTATGTTTTGAAACGTTCGTACCAAACGCAATTCATTAACATGTTAGCATTTTCTAAAAACAGAGCGAATACATTACCGGCCGCCTTACAATAAGAAACCCTACCTGAAGTTTGATTCAAAATACTACCTTTCCCCGATGTAATGAATCAAATACGAAGAGGGTAGAGAAGGCTCTTTCTTTTCTACTTGTAGAGTATGTTATTATTGGTCTTTCTTTTGCTTTAGCTATTCAGGAAGATTTCCCCCAAGTTTCTAATTTGCTATTTTACTAGATCGATATGCTTAGTAACTCGTCTAAAGCCTGACCTATTTCCAATTCTTTTTGCCTGAGAGCTTGTTTGTGGGGGCTCATGTCCGTATTTCTGTACTTGAATTACATCCAACCTTCCTCTAAAAGTACAAGAAAGACTCTCTTTCTATCTGGTTCTCAATCAAGATGCCTCAACTGGATAAATTCACTTATTTCACACAATTCTTCTGGTCATGCCTTTTCCTCTTTACAACACAAAACACACCATAAAAGAGAAAATACTATTTTTGGGTAATTTAAACAAGCCTTAACTATTTCTTGGTGGGGTAATTTTTGTTTTTCTATCCATAAATTTTATATCTTTTCTCAAGAACCAATAATTAGTAACAATAAAAACAATAATAATAATAATAATACACTTGCTCTTTTTGATATAAATGGTTTGTTTTCAATGTCCTCAAACTACTTAGACTCGTCATGCCACAAAATTGAATGATCAATAGCGTAGTGCTTCTGATCGGTTGTCATCACCCATTTTAAGTCATCAAAAATGTTTTCAGAGACCTTTTTGCTTCTTAGGAGAAGTTTATCTTGTACTAATCTGTCTGATTCTTATTTTTATCTTAACAACATATAGTTAATTTTCTGATCATTTGTCCTCCAATGAGTATCACCACTTTATAGTGTAAGATATCCTTCGATAATTCATCACTCCAGATATACATATAAAACATCAATGCATTTTCTTGCCATAATTACTACTTCACCAATTTGACTAGTTAGAATGATCTCTTTCTATAACAGGGTTTGTATCCTGGGTATATCATATTCTTTGTTCAGTCAGCTTTGATGATTGCCGGTTCAAGAGGTAACAAACAGGCATTCAATATTGTCGACTGCTATAACATAACTAGGTATTTCGTGATTAGTTTGGTTCTAACTCATTATGTTTATGAGCAGTCATTTACAGATGGCAGCGATCGATTCCTTCTAATATGGCTATCGTTAAGAAGATTTTTGTGTTCATGAACTTTGCTTACACACTTTTGGTTCTAAATTGCTCCTGTGTTGGTTTTATGGTTAGTCTTTTTACCTTTTTGAGCACATGAGAAATAAAATGAGTTGGCTATTGCAGAAGATGATCAAATAAAAACACTGTAGTATTTAATGCTTCTTTGCTATAATATCGCAGGTATTAAGCCTACATGAAACATTGACAGCATACAAGAGCGTATACTTCATCGCAACCATTGTTCCCATCTTATTGGTCCTTCTCGGCAAGATCGTTAAACCAGCAAGGCCCGCTAGAACTAAAGCTCGAAAAGAAGAATGAGGTAGAATTACAATTTTGGATTCTTTTCCAAGGGCTTAGATATTATTTATGAAGCCGTAGCGCCTTGCTCTCTGCCAATTGCCTCCCCTTCTTGCTAATTTTTTAAAATCTGTTGACAATTCGAAATTGATTAGCCTGTCCATGTTGGAGCTTAGTCTTAAGCATGGTCATTTCTTCATTTCAATCAACAAGGCCTACTTGGCGATCTTGTAGTAAAATGTATGATGATTATTTGGATTAAAACAAGTAGCAATGACAGGAATTGTATTTCAATATGAATAATTTTATCTCATCTATCAAAATGAAAGTTGAGTTGAGTTGAGTTTATCCCAATAATAGTTGTGGAAAATATGCTGAAGATTATTTGCCTTTTCAAAAGATTACATCACCTGGTATGTTGTGTTATTACGCTTTATTATTTCGCTGGTTCTTGAAAGTTACTGCCTTGGTTTCAAATTAGTGATACATTTTCTAAAATGACAGACTTTTTAAGAGATTTTTTTTTAAAATTTTCCAAATAGATCGTTAAAAACGAAGTAGTGGTGACATAATTGTACTCGATCTATCTATACAAGTAATGATATAATAGTATGTTAAGAACTCCGCGTAAGGGTGTAAAATGAAAGAAACAATGCAGAAATGAAAGAATGCTTTCACTCAACTCAGATATAAATGATTCAAATATGAAGCAATTTTAAAGCTCATAAATTATTCAGATTATATTTGTTCGAAAAGTTTAATCGTTTGATAAAGATAATTTTCATTTCAGAAAAAAATGAATCCAATCAAAAACTTTATTTTATATTCGCACTAAATTTTGTGAAACCAAATCGAAAGAACTTTAATATTATACTTTGATAAATTTTAATTTACACACCAACTCTGCGTGACTTTAGGGTAAAAATAAAAAACATATTTTTAATTTTGATAAAAAAATATCTAATTTTGCAAGACAAGGGAATACATAAGAAGAATAAACGACAAATTAAAAAGACAGAGACATTAACTAGCTTACCGAACCACATATGGGCGAGTGTCGATGTCAAGCTTCTACTATTTCTTTATTCTTGGTCGAAACATTTGCTTGTGGTTCACTTACATTTAACATAACCAAGATTGTAGATGAGTGAGCTGGGAGAATGTAGGGACCTTTGAGCTCCAACCCGTGGTTCTTAGTCCTAAATCATGCCTTGAAGGAGGCAGCTGGAATGTTGACTCGTGGTCACTCCGGTCGAACAAAGGCCGGTAGCTAGGCATCTCAAATGGACCACCACTCCCTAAGGCAGCATTCCATTAATTGCACAGACTCTGCTTATCAGTTCATCTGTTCCCCAAATAGAGATACATTTTTAAAACGACGGCTTTTAAAAAAATATATTATTTTTTTCAAATATATCTTAACATATGCTAAAGATGTAGCAGTGGTGTGGCATATAATATGCAACTACTTAGGGTATGTTTGATTACCAAAACATACCCTAGTTTATAGCGTTTGCAACGGTAATATTTAGTGTGCGTTTGGCAACCACATAAAAAGTAGTCTGGTACATTTAATAAAGTCCTAAATGGTGCATTTATGAGTTAAAAGACTTGCGTTTAAAATATACTGTTTGTAGACGAACAAGATTCTCAAGTGCGTTTATAACTTGAAATGCACTAAACCCTCCATAAACTAGTATACAAATAAAAAATATATATAAATATATATATCTAATTTTGAAATAGAAAGAAGAATTATTATGCCATCTGTTTTCTCCATAAGACCATGTGATGAACTGGCCTTAAACCCCACTTCTTGAAAATAATATGCAGAAATTTGGATGTTATGCAACTCCTGGATAAGGCTCAAAGTTCCTAAACATGTTCTTCCCCATGGTCCGTCTCTGTCCTAGTATTTTGTATCTTTGTGTTTTTCTGCTTGCCATCTGTCCACTCTACTAGGATAAAGAAAATGGTACCCTTTTATGATTGCATTTAACTAACTCCAAGGACTTTTTTTTTGTTTACAGTTGGATTGTGGTAGTTTCGAATGTCCAAAACAATTCTTTCAAAATGCATCTTAAAAATTCACTTTTTAATGTATTTTAATGTTTAAAATTGGAATAAAAAAAATTCTCTCTGAATATCTCTAAATCATTAAAATACAAATAAAAACCTATTCTCTTAAGATACATTAAAATATAAATTAAGATATATTAAAATCTTGATCAAACAACTATCTGAGGACCACATTAAGACTCAACCCCCATACCCCCTACTCAACACAATTTTATGATATTTCTCTTATATATATATATATATATATATAATATATATATATATATATATATATATTCTTAAAATTTCATCATTTCATTTTTCATTATTATTTAAAAGATGGCGATTGTATATTTCTCTCTATATATATATATATATATATATATATATATATATATATGGATATAGTAGAAATCAATACACCATTCAACACAAAGAAGAAAAGAAAAGGAAAGAAATGTTTTACTGTTTGGCAGTCTTTTTTTTTTTTTTTATTTTTTTTTGGTATTTTGTAGATAAAAGAAGGTTATCTTATTAAATATTCATTCTTCTATCTGTCTGCTAATTTCAGGTCATACATCATTTCTATCGTTTCATAATTATCACTTACTAAGTTTAATAACTTCTATTGATTATTATATCAATTCTACTTATTGAAACTAACTGATAAATTCAGTTAAAGACTTGGCTAATTTTATAAATATTAGATGGGCTTGGAAAAAATACTGTTTTATTTAATACTATCTCCATTCCAAAATTAGATATATATTTTGACTTTTTAGAATCAATTAATTTGCAAAATCTTAAAATTTAAAATTAATATAATTTCGTTCAAGTTTTGAAAAAATACTTTATAGATTACAAAATTATTTATAGGTTTAATAAAATTTTAAAAAATCTCATTTTTATGAACTTAAGTTATAATATTATCTAAAAGTGGTTAATTTTAACCGAAAAAGGTATAAAAAAAAATAAAAATTAAAAACCGGTTCATCACAAGGATGTAAGATTTTACTAGGATTGGATGGTGGTCAATTGGTCCAATCATTTTTGACCAAATCAAAAAAATCGTTAACGCACCAGCATTAAGAGAGCCCAATCGATTTTGACGTCATAAATATATAAAAATATATATTATTAATAATTAATAAAATTTTAAAAAAATCGCATTTTTATGAACTAAAATATAATAAAATTGTGTTACAATATTTCTCGTTTACTTTATCATTTTTTACTACTTCAATTTAACTTTTTTATCGGCATAATTGAAATTCTAATATTTTTAAAGGAAAAGTTAATTTAATGTTTGAATATTAAATGATTATGAGTGGTTACTCTTGTAAAGTAATAAGATTATAAGAGCAACTGACGAGTAACTAATTAATTTGTTTTTAATCTCTGATATAAATTCACTAAACATGTAACATCAGGCTATATATTCAAGTTGGCTTATTTAATACTAGGACATATATACATGTGCATATTTAAACATGTGAAAAGAATTAATATGGACCCTATCTATTTCAGGAAAATGTGTGTAAGTTGTAAAAATAAAATAATCCATATTACTTCAATTTTAAAAATAAAGATATATATTAATTTTATAAAATAAATTTGTAAAATTCTCAAATTTAAAATTGATTTTTTTTATTCAATTTTAGTACAAATAAACTATAACTATTCACAAATTTACTAAAGAATATAAATGCTCACTATATCTTGGTACATGCGTGTTTTGGTATTATTATTTTGGTACCATTTTCATCAACATTTACTGTGCTTACGAGTTTTTTAATGAAAAGAAAAGAATAAAAACATAAATTGTAATGTAAAAGAAAAAGAATAGAAAAACTTATTAAAATTTATTATATTAAAATTGAGGATAGTATAGGAATTATAAAAATATTACTTATTCTAATTTCTTTTCCAGTCCAAATCATGCCAATTTTGAATGAGAAAACTTTAGCGAGGAAAAAGTGGTTTTTTTCCATCAATTTTTTTTTCTTTTAGTTTATTAAAAACTAAACATAAGAATCAAAAAGCTAAAATTTTAAAATTTTCCTCGGCCCATTTCTTTTCTTTTTGTCCATTTTAAAACTTCGAAGCAAACGTAAATATAAATGCTCTTAGCTATTATTCTAATTTATCAAGTATCCCAATTCATCATTTAATGTTATTAAATTATTTTAATTTAACATTTATTTTAGTACTAATTAATGTTTTATGAGTTATGACCAGAGAAAGTTGGAAGAGTTTGGTGGTTTCTCTCCACTTTAATATATATATATATATATATGGTATGCACTATTTTTGATTTTTTAGTTTTCTGATCGATCGAATCGAATTTGTAGGTTGAGCATGCAAAAGAATCGATTCGGTTTTGATACAAAAAACCCGATTATGTATCTGCGTTTTTAAAGTATCTGGATTTTAGTATGGCGATTAATGGTTCGATTTTATCGAACCCAGGATAAATGTAATATATTTTTTAATTTTATTTATTATTAATTAATTATTATTAATAATAAAATAATAATAATAATAATTATAATAATTTTCGGTAAAAATTGGTGCTCTAACAGGTTAATTGGTTCATATCTGGCTCAATGATGCACCCTGCAGATATCGAATTGACTAATTTCTTGCTGGATTGATTCTGATCTTAGATACCTAGTTTGAATTTAATGATTTTCTGGGTTGCACACCTATATATATATGTGTGTGTGTGTGGAATTTTCTATCTGAGACATAAAAATTGAATTGAATGTATTTAAATTTCACATATTTGTATTTTATACTCTATCCACATAGAGTTTTTTGTTGCGTGTGTGCATAATTGTAATTTTTTAAAGTACTTACTTCTTACCGTAATTTTGTGAAAACATAATAATTTACGCAATTTTCACTATATATTTATTTTAATTGTAACCTCCGACGCTATTAATTTAGCTCCTTATGTTAAAATATTTTATAAGAAAATCTCACACTATTTTATAAAAGCTTAAATTGTTATAAAATGTCTAGATTCATATGGATGTCTAGATACATGTAACTCCCATTTGAGTATTAAAATGTATGACTTTTGGTTTTTGTAACATCCCAAGTAGTTATGTTAGTATTGATGTTATTATATCTATATATAATAACATTTGTAAAGTGAAGGAGATATGGACATATACAATTACAAGATATGAATTATGAGAATGCTCCTCCCTTGATCATCATCTTTGTTCTTCATATTATTAATCTTTTATAACACGTTATCAGCACGAGTTGCTCCTCACCTTCATCTTGAAGATAATTTTTTTTTTTTTGGTTTGAAGTAGAAGAAGGTATAACTCTTTCTCTATATATGTGTGTTTGAGTATTGCATGGTCATCACGCATGCATGCATGCGTATACTATTTTTTTCTTTTTTACGATAATTATTTTATGCATGTGATCACATATAATTCAATTATTCGAAAAAATTAAGAAACATGCAAACAAACATGGTTAATTTCATATCTAGCTTGTTTGTTTTTATTGCACTTTTCCAATATTATATATTTTTCCAACTTACACGAGTTGTTTGTTTGGTTAATTTCATATGCTCATTTTCTTGAAGTATACATGTTGAAATGTATATATATTAGTGATATATATATATCTTGCATAATATATTGCATAAGTGATGAAGCAATATGGGAGACAAATATATAAAAATGATTTACCAATATATACGAAATGATGCATCCGAAATATAATAGGTCATTTGACAACTATCTAATTGACCATATATATATATATAGAGAGAGAGAGAGAGAAAGAGTGTAAGTAATTAGTATTCTTTTAATTTTCTTATTCTTTCAAGATCCTCTCTCTTTCTGTAGCTATTATTGCTCCTTCTTAGTTTTCCACAATTTTTGTATGCATGCATGGTATGTATGTAAATGGAGATATGAAAGTAAAAAGAAAAAAAGAAAGAAAAGAAAAAAGAATGCTCTCTTTTCTCTTTTAGTATAAACACCTAAGTCGCTTTTCTTATATCTTCACACATCTACTTGCTCTATTGGCAAGAGTAGGTTCCTTCTTGTACACTTACTAAGAGGAAAAGAGATGTGAAACTTCTTATTTCTTCTCTTTCCTTATTCTAAGCGGAATTATTTTCCGATCAAATGGAATAAGATCAAAGCGATGGTAAATATTTTGATGCGAGGTTGCATGAAAGTGTGGCGATCTTGTTTTGTTATTGATCCGGCATGCCTTCATCTACTTGCGTCCTCACCAAATTTTAAGCAAACATAAAAGAAAAAAAAAAATTGGAATTGTTTTTATGCATTTTAGAGTTTCTTTATATATAAAAAAAAAAAAAACACTTGTAAGGATTTTTAAAAATTGATCCAATGTATATTTAGTCTGCATTTGATTATTTGTAATGGAATCTTGATGCTGAGATTCATATAAAGGCAAAGAACCTTGGAGATACAATTAAAGTTGGCAATCATGCATCACTGTAGGATCATGTAAAATTAATTATTTTTATTCGCTACCATCTCCATGAAAAAAAATATTGATAAAGACATGTTAGAAAAAAATAAAATATTTACTATATTTCATGCCTCGAATATGCTCCAGTAGTAGCAATATTGTGATTGTAAGTTCATAATATATTCCCTGAAGCGATAAAGGAAATTATATTCCTAGAAGTGATATCATTTCTTCTAGTTGTTGTACAAAATAATGAGTTTTTGCTGAAAAACCAACAATCTCGCTCGACCGATTCTATTACATTCCCTGAAGTGAATGGAACCTCATTTGATAATCATAGAGGAAATTATGGTTGTAGTTGTGGTAGTGGACTTGAAAAGAACAATTAATACATAAAAGGGAATATACCCGTCGTACTCCTAAACATTTGGTAGATTTGTACCAAGACTCCATAAAAAAAAAAAAAATGGAATGATCCTGAAGATCCCATGAATTATTTTGACTTTTCAAATGGAGTGGATATAACTAATTTTGATATCTATGATTTCCTTGATGATATGTTGATAGAAATGTTCATACCAATTAATTATTTTTATTTCATTATATTATGACATTATAATAAGTATTTTTATTATATGTTTTATTTATGTTTCAAGTAATAAAGTTAAATATATGTTTTGCATATATAAGATGTATGGACCAAAGCTCATCAAAACTTAATTAACTTAATTAAAGGCTCAAGAGCGATTATATAATGTCATTCAATGAATACAAACTTTGTATTGATGATTCTTTATATTCTTCCGAGACAAGGCGGTGAAAATTTGCTTAAATTTAAGGATATACGTTATAATAGTTATCATATAGATGAAACCAATATTGAAGGCGTAAGAAGAATTTCTTTATATTACTTCAATAGTATAATGATGCGTTGAATTATTGAAAACGGCATCCCCTTAAAGAACGGAGATTCTTTTAGCTCATATTAGAAAAATCAGATATTTTCTCTTCCTCGGGATATATTATACTAAAATGAGAATAGTTAAACAAATGTCAGAATACACCGTAGAGTGTGCAATACAAGTGTTAGGATCCAAATATTTTTATGCCTTAAAGACTCTGAAGAGTTATTCCACAAGAAGAGGATGAGTTATCCTCAAGAGGATCGGTATTGAAAAATAACGAGATCTCGATACATTATGTATATCAGAGACGCGTATATATTGGATAGAAATAAAATCGTTATTTATGAACATATTTCATATAAATTTGTTATGAATATTACCGTAGTAATGATCATATATATGAACCACAAATCGTTGATGAATGTAGAAATATTTGGCCAATGTAGAAAGAAGCGATTCAAGCGCCGAGAATTAAATTCACTAAGTAAATATGAAGTTTTTGGACCTATAATCCAAGAACACACTAAAAGGTGTAATGCCTGTTGAATACAAATGGGTATTTGTACGAAATAAGAAAAATGATATTATATGGTACAAAACGCAACTTGTAAAACAAGGTTTCTTCGCAGAGACATTATATTAATTATGAAGAAATATATACTCTGTAATGGACACAATTACATTTAGATTTTTAATTAGGTTGGTAGAAGAGAAATTAATGGATGTTGTCACATCATATCTCAGTATGGATCATTATATAATTATATATACATGAAAATCCTCTGAAGGATATAAAATGCAGGCGTATAATTCTACATCTCGAAATATATATTATATTAAGCTACAAAGATCTTTATATGGGTTAAAGCAATTCGGATGCATATTGTTGTATAATCGCTTAATTGATATCTTTTGAAAGAAGGATTTGAGAATAATCCAATTTATGCATGCATTTTATCAAAAGATCATAATCTGGATTTGCTATTATTATTGTATTTATTGATGAAAGATCTTGCTCCGTAAGAGTCGACAACAACAACTAATTTAAGATGAAAGATATTGGTAAGCCAAATTTTTGTCTTGGCTACAAATTGAACTATGAAATTCTTGCTCATCAATCAACATACGAGAAAAAGTCCTCGAAGTAACTTTACATGGATAATGTTAATCATTTGAGTACTCCATGATGGGTTGGTCACTTGATATCAAGAAATATCCGCTTTGCCACAAGAAAATAATGAAGAAACTCTTGGTCTGAAGTACCATATATTAGGTCTATTCATATCTTAGTCTGATTGATATTTTGATGTATCTTGCAAATTTCACAAGACTTGATATAGCATTTGCAAGCTATACTAGCAATATATAGTTATGCACCAATTCAAGATATTGTAATAAAATTAAACATATTTTACGTTATCTTCGTGAGACTATTGATTTGAGATTATTTAATCCAAATGGTGATAGAACCAAAGCATATTGAACCAAAATTATTTTATACACATGAGCCCCAGAAGAATGGCAATATTGATCATGTGATAATTTGGTTGATATATTCATTAAGTCATTACCAACTATGATTTTGAAGAAGATGGTGCACAATATTGGCATACTTCGACTTAATGATATTTTTACCATGAACAATGAAAATTCTATGTTCTTATGAAGGGGAGTAAAATGATGATATGTCTTGATTGTACTTTTTTCCTTCGCTAAGATTTTTCCTCTTTGAATTTTCCTTTGCAAGGTTTTAACGAGGCAATCCCAAGCACTAGAAGTTATACAAGAATATTGTACTCTTTTCCTTCACCAATTTTTTCCCCTTTGGGTTTTTATTTGGTAAGGTTTTAACGAGGCATATTCTTAGAAAATTGCTACAAAAGAACTCCATCCATTCTGTATGAAGACAATGCCGCATGTATAGCTTCAATTAAAGGAGGATACATCAAAGATAATCTAGCAGACCAACCTAACGTTTGAAGATCAAGTCCGCATATTGAAATGCGATCTGACAAATTTGAAGAACTTAAGTATACATTCAAGCGGGGGAATTTAATGTCTTCCGCAATTCTTTTTTCCTTAACCAAGTTTTTTTTCCATTGGGTTTTTCTTGGTAAGGTTTTTAATGAAAGCAATTTTCAACGCGTATTCTTTATCTGAATAAACATCCAAGGGAGTGTTATAAAATGTCTAGATTCATATGGATGTCTAGATACATGTAACTCCCATTTGAGTATTAAAATGTATGACTTTCTTGAGTTTTGTAACATCCTAAGTAGTTATGTTAGTATTGATGTTATTATATCATATATAATAACATTTGTAAAATGAAGGAGATATGACATATATACAATTACAAGATATGAATTATGAGAATCCATCCCTCGATCATCATCTTTGTTCTTCATATTATTAATCTTTTATAACATAAATGTCATTTTTAATTAGAATAATATTTATTATCATACTGAATGAGTCTGAAGACATATAAGGTCATGTTTTTAATAATTTTTCTCAAAAATTTAATTGGCACGTCGAATAATCGTAAATATTAATTATATTAAGACAAACTCGTTGATTGAAAATTAGTTGGCTTAAAAGGTTAAATTATATTTCCAACTCTAGAATATATTCTTAAAAAGATCAATTGTTATCAAATACATTTGCCCAATATTTTTTAATAATATTTTAAAATTGTTATTAATAACTTAATTTTTTTATACATGTCTATAATTACATGATATATCTTTCTCTTTTTTAATCAAAGGACTTCGTATCTTTATCTCTTATAGTGGGATAATATCACAAGCCTTCATATCCCACCTAACCTGATTTATTAAGATATTAGTGAATATTTTAATAATATTTTAAAATTGTCTATAATTACATGATAAGTCAAAGGACTCTGCATGGGTGAACTTAATTGACCAAATAAATATACATGCACATTACATTTGAGTAATTAACACATGAATCTAGAGTAAAATACGGTAGACAAGTGTTAAGAATCATAATTTTGTGTTTAAAATTTTTTATTTCCTGATTTTAGTCATTAAACGCTAAGCTCAAATTAAGCATTGATTACTTATTTACTTTGTTACACGATTCCATTAATTATAGACATTATGGTCTGATCATTCGTTTGTTTATTTTTATTTTTCATTTTTATAAATAATAATATAAAAAAGAATATAATATCCTTAAATTTTTATTATAATTTTATTGATATATTGCACTATTTTATTAAACATATAAAAAACATCTTTCTCATTTTATTTAAGTACACAACACAAGCATATTCTCCTCCATCCATCCTCCCCTTCCCTGGCCATTCATTTTCCTCTCTCTCTCTCTCTCTCTCTCTCTCTCTCTCTCTCTCTATATATATATATATATATATATATATATATATATATATGTATGTATGAATATCATCATTGTCATCAAACCATTGTTAGGAATTCTCTTATCTTGAATAAATTATATATATGGGCAAAGTAGCTTAGAGTTTTACAATAGGGAAGTAGCTTATTCGGTGCTTATCAACTTCAATAGATTTGTATGTATTGGTGGTTGTTCTTTTTTCTGTGACTTATAAGTGGGGCAGAAAAGTTTGGTTCTTTCTTCATTCATCAGTTTCCTCTTAACTTAAAACTCAAGTACTTGAAACCATACATTTCCAACACTACATTTTCACCTGTTCTGGATAGAAAATTTACTAGCACTAACAAGTATATACAAAAGAGATGATGAAAATGACTGGAATTTTTTCTCCGGCAAAGAGGAGAACGACGGCAGGAGGCGGCGGGCCGGAGGGGGCTGCAGCTTGGGAAATGAGGCCAGGGGGAATGCTGGTACAGAAGAGGAATTCTGATTCAGAACAAAGATCAATTCCAATTCCAAGTATTAAAGTCAAAGTGAATTATGGGTCGTCATCATATCTTGCATTCAGTATTAGTTCCCAAGCAAGTTTCGGTATATTTTAATATCCTTTTAATTGTTCTCATAAATTATGTTAAAATGTGTAAAATTTGTACATTTATTTTTATTTTTATTTGTTTTGTGGGTATGCAGGGGAATTGAAGAAAATGGTGTCAGGGCCAACTGGTGTGCACCATGAAGACCAGAAAATGATATTTAAAGATAAGGAGAGAGATTCAAGAACATTTCTTGATGTTGCTGGTGTAAAAGATGGATCAAAAATTGTGTTAATTGAGGATGTAATTCACAAAGAAAGACGGTATCTCGAAATGCGCAGAAATGCAACAATGAACAAGGCATCAATGGAGATTGCAGAAATTAGTTTGGAAGTGGACAAATTTGCTAAACAGGTAAGATTTTCATCCATCAAAAAAAGGGTTTATTTCTTTTTACTTAAATATTTTTATTTTGATGATTTTTGATCAAAATTTTGAATTTAATGAATTGGGTAGGTTGCAAATTTGGAAACAAAAATTTGTGGTGGCAAGAGAGTTGTGGAGAAAGTGATGCTGAATTTGATTGAACAACTGATGACTCAATTGATTAAACTGGATGGAATTGTTGCTGATGGAGATGTAAAACTAAGAAGGAGATTGCAGGTATTTCAATTTTCATATCCAAATGTTTTTAGATTTTTTTTTCACGCACCCTCCTTTCTGCTTATCATGAGGCGAGTCATACTATTGAGCCAAATACCAAGTGGTAAATGTTTTTAGAGTTTTGTGCTGCATATGATATCAGCTTAACAAAACTGAAAAGATTTTTTTAAATGTTTATTTTGTAGGTGAAGAGAGTGCAAAAACACATAGAAACTCTTGACATGCTCAAGATTGGAAATTCTATGATTGGCAACGGTGCCAAAATTGTCCCACTGCAGCAGCACCATCAAAATGCTACAAATGGGAAAATGCAAATAAATACAGTACAAAATCAGCAGGAGCAGCAGAAAAAGAAAAGGAATTCAACAGGGAAAATGCTGCACCCTGTTGTGGCAACAACAAACTGGGAAACATTTGAGTCAAAATTACCATTTACTACCTCTGCACCCGCAGTCAATTATAGTGCTAATAATGCAACTTATAAACGAAGTTGGGAGTATTTTGTGTAAATCACACACACACATCTCTCTCTATATCTATAGATTTATCTCTTCATATATATATATATAATTAATATATATATATATATAAATACTATTTTTTCTGTCATTTATAGATAAAAAATCTATATTTCTATACTATAAATTTAAAAAAAAACCATCACTATACCGGATGATTATTAATTAATTCGCCTATTCAAAATCAATTGTAAGAAACAAAATATATATATATATATATATATATATATATATATATATATATATATAGAATTGCTCATTCTTACTAAAGTTGTATTTTTATTGCGGTTTGTACATAGCAAGTATATTTTGGACGAGGTTAATGTCTTTTTAGTTACCATTGATTTTGTTAATTAATGGGAAACGTAAAAGGGCATATGCTAGTTACATAGAATAAAATATAAATAAGCGTTTTCACTTTTCAACATAGTGTATAATTTTTAATGCACATACTACAATTATGTGCTAGAATTAAATTGTGTGATGGAAATGTAAGCTCCCTTTAAAAATGGATATTCCATTTGTCTTGATGTGCCAAATTTCTACTAGTGGAGATATATAATATATAGTAGTATTATTTAATTGGGAATTATCATAACATGTATTTGTTATGAATTTTTATAGGACATACACCATTTATATACCATTAAAAATAAGAAAAAACGGTCAAGATCAGTAACGGACGGTAAAAAAAACACATATCATCTCCTACTAATAGTAGCGGACGCTAATCAGAATAAGAGTTTGATTTTACTAATAAATATTTAGGGTTAATCAGAATCAGAATAATGGTTTGACTTTACCAATAAATGTTTATGATTTTCTTAAATATTTATTGATAAAATCAAACTCTTATTCTGATTAGCGTCTGTTACTATAGTAACGGATGGTATGTATTTTTCATACCATCCGTTACTATTGATTTTTAATTTTTAGTCTTGATTATTCTTTCTTATTTTCAATAATATAAATGGTGCATACCTTATGATCGATGATAATCGGGTATATTAATAAATTTAAAACCACATGTTCTGTTGCTTAATTATTGCCTCTCAACAAATATAAATTTAATTTGTACCAATTCCAATAACACTTGCATATTTCACAAAAAATCTGTGACCTGTCCAAAAACATAGTGATGGATAGGTCCATCATTATGTTTTTGATCTATTTATATAGGCATTTTGATGGATAGGTCCGTTTGAAAATAATAGGGGTCATGAGTGCTCAATAATTTAGAATAAAAACCACATGTTACAGGCTGAAAATTGCTAAAAATGTTGTTAATCCAAGAACAATCCAGTCCATAAGATGGTGATGTTTTGATGGAGTTCTAAAAAAGGTTGCTGCTTTAAATTGATCCTGACAAGAAGCTTTAAATGAATACTACCTACTAATTGAGCATGCTGTAATGGCATCCTATTACTTGGATCGATAAAGTAATTCTATTATAAATCAATTTAGCTTGTCAAAAATTATTTCAATTACAACAATTTTTTAATTTTATTAAATTCAAATTACGTGGTTTTGGGTTGATTGTTACAATCAACTAATTTTGCTGGTGATAATTTGGATAGAGTTGTGTTTTATTGTATCTTAACAACTCACCTTTAAATGCATTTTAACAACTCACATTTTTGTATTAAGATGATCTTCTGAATAGTTTAGACTCATATTTGTATCTTAACTATTAAGAGTACCACTTAATATAAAATTGTGAGTTTTTAAGATGTATTAAGAGGTAAATTGTCAATATATATTAAGATGCAATTAAACACAATTTTTTAGTGAGAATGATCAAGTCATGGATGATGAGACAACGGAATAATTTAATTTGAATAGTAAATTCTTTTTTTTACAAAAAAAACTTTGCCTGAATGTTGTGTTAAAGAAGAAGAAGAAAATGAAAGTTGGCTAACACAATCCATTGTAGGGGAGGTGGGAGGTGGGAGGTGGGTGGTGGGTGGTGGGAGGTGGGTGGTGGGAGTTATTTATTTTGATGACAAGGGCAAAAAAAAAAGGGATTTTTATTTTTGTCTTGTTATCATAATTATAGTTTTGTTAATATCAATTCTAAGGACTTCAAATTTTACATCCAATTTAATCAATCATACAAAATAAAATTTTTTTAATATACGTGATTTTTTTATTAAAAAAACATCAATTAAAAACGAACACAAGAAGTATTTTATTTTTCTTGATTTGAGATTGTAGGTTTATTAAAATTTGGGTATATATACTAACTGAGATTCATTTAATTTCTTTTTTCTTTTTTCTTTTTTCTTTTTTCTTTTTTGTTTAGATTTTTTCCCCAAGCTAGAAGGTAAAGAATCTGTGATGACCTGCAAAGCAACTAGGATTCAAATTAGTTATTCTTGATGACTTTGAAGTAAAGCAACAAAAAATAGCACAAACTACCTTTGTTCTTTTTCTTTTTTCCCCTTGAATATTTGTATTACTTCTATATATATTAGAAGTTATTTAGAATTAAGATCTCTCTCTCTCTCTCTTAAATTTGCAACGAAAATGTTAGGGAAATGTAGACAAGTGTTAGTATATACTCCCTCTATCTCAAAATAATAGATGTTTTAGGGTATTTTTTTTTCCTCAAAATATCTGACGTTCTACGATCTCAAGAAAATATTTTGGCATTTGTTTTCCCTCTCTACCCTTCCTTCTCCACCACTATTATCAGATCCGACGTCTTCATCTTTCTTTCTCTCTCTCTCCTTTTTTTTTGGAAAATAAGAACATCCCCTAAATCCTAATTTATCGATCTCTGCGATTACCCCAAATCATTACCAATGTAACCCTAATTAAATCGATTCAATCAAATCCGCGCCTTCATCTTTCTTTCTCTCTCCTCGATCCCAAGGCCTTCATCTTTCTTTCTCTCTCCTCCTGCTTTTGGTCTTCATATTCAATGTTTACCTCCTCGTGAACTACCAACATCTAGATGACAAAAATCGTGCCTATTTCCCCAAATTAAGTGCGTGCGTTTTGGGCCTCTCCGTTGTCGCCATATTCAATGAATCTGCATTATATTTTTCTTAATCTCTATTTATTTTTTTCACATTATTTTTAAGTTATGTTTGAATTTCAATGAGAGACTCGTGTAATCAATGGACTTAAATTGTTGTGATTAATTGGTTTGTATAAAGTTTAGAATTGTTATCTTCGAGCTTTTCCTCGTTCTTAGATCAATTTCTTTAATTGAGTCCCAGGTTTGGGAAGGTTGTTCAGGTTGTTGCCATCAATTTCTTTAATTGGAGTGGGTAACTTGTGGTTAGATTTTCAATAATTGTGGTGACAACGGCTTGGTGATGCCAGAGGCTTGGTGGCGGTGGTTCTTGTGTGTGAAAGGAGATGAGGATTTGATGCCGCTTTGGGTCCAAAAATTGGAGATACAGGATCTAGTTTGAAATTGCCTTTGCGGCACACAAACTTCACCTATGCAATGGCACAAAATTATAATAGTCAATTCTAGAAGGAATAATATGTTCTGTGGCGTAGGGGTTATAACGATGGCGGTGGAGGAGGTTATAACAGGTGGCGTGGAAAAGAGTGTCACCATGGTGGTGGAAGGAGTGTCATCATGGTGGCGGCAAGGGAGGTGGTCAAGAGATTAAGAAGAAGACAGAGAGAGGGAAATCAAGAGATGAAGAAGATGCAATATTAATTAAGGGTAAAATAGTAAAATTATAACTATTCTTAATCTTTGTGAAACTGTCTAGAACGTCTATTATTTTGGGGTGGAGGAAGTATATGAGTAGTTCTACACGGACAAGTCTAATGGACCGAAATATTAGACAAATCAATTTTATTTTTTTTGCTTTTCTTGTGACTCTCAAAAAATATATACTAGTATTTATTCAAATTGAAATTTTTACAGGATACAATATTTTTATGTGTAATTTGGATACGTATACAAAAACAAGATTTGCATGCATCGTGCACCACT
The DNA here is from genome assembly GCA_020205615.1 of Panax quinquefolius. Lineage (NCBI taxonomy): Eukaryota > Viridiplantae > Streptophyta > Magnoliopsida > Apiales > Araliaceae > Panax > Panax quinquefolius. Next base: position 41,926,419 of record CM035155.1, on the reverse strand, counting down.
ATTTTGTATATGTATCCAAATTATACTTAAAAATACTGTATTCTGTAAAAATATCAGTTGAAATAAATACTATACATTTTTTGAGAGTCACAAGAAAAACAAAAAAAATAAAAATAAAATTAATTCCATTCAATATTCCTATCCATCGGACTGTCTGTCACTAAAGACTTATTGTATATATATATATATATATATATATATATATATATATATATATATATATATATATATATATATCCATCTTAAACTCACCCCTTTATCCAACTCACCCGAGCTCACCCCTTTAGCGGCGGACATGGCGTGGCGGTTTGCCTCAAATACAACCATCGCCTATACTTTTAGCGTCGAGCTAAAGATCCGGACTCTCTCTCTCTCTCTCTATATATATATATATATATAGGATTGATCGATAACCAATGTTGTAAGGATAACATTATCTTTACAATAAATCTTAGTCATCAATTTATGGATCAAACAGTATAGAAGAACTACAATCCTCAGTTTAATTTTGCGGATAAGAAAAATGATCAAAAATGTCGTCCGCACAATTAAAGTGAGGATGAAGAATTTTATTTTGATTTTTGATTTTTTTTTACGTAGAAGAACCCTTCAACCCCCTGCATTATATTTTTCAATCCTTCAAGCTTTCTTAAATTTTTTTAGCATACATGTCGGGTCTTCTATAATGTGTGCTATAAATTAATGGTTCTTGTACATCGATCGGTATATGCATGCATCTCGTGTTTGTTGATAATAAAATATAAAGCTAAAATATTTAGCGGAAGGGATGAGAAAAATTACAGATTCTGAGTACTTAATTGGAATTCTATCGAATTCTTTTTTGTTTAGCTTTGTGCAGATCATACTCTCGCCACAAGAATTAAACATATTCAGAAAGACCCTCTAAATAACATTGTTAACGCCAAATTTTATACGTCTGATGAAATCACCAAAACAGCAGGCCAAAACAGTGCTAACAAGTTGACTGTATTGTTGTGAAATCAAACTCACAAAATACACACAAATAAACACACACATTATTGTAAGAGATAAAATATGGACACAAAAATTTACGTGGAAACCCAATTGAGAAAAAAACCACGGAGAGAGAAGAAATCCATTATAAAATAATAACGGTAATACAAATTATTTATTTGTGTCATATGTTATTGTGTTGTCCCGCAAACCCTTACTTATTGCTGTATTTATAGCTGTCATATCCACCCAACTAGGAGTAGGAGTCCTTTTAAGAATCAAGTTATAACTGCAATTAATGACTGATCGATTAATTCCCAAATTAGATATCATTATCCTACCAAATAAGGAAACACAATCTTAATTTAATAAAAACTCTCCTACTGTCAAAATAAATATATATGGGTCAATACCAAATTCGGTCCGTTAAATAAATTGGGCTACACATTGGCTAGACCCAAATAATCACATCCCAACATTGCCCCCAGTCTTTTATTTATAAGGAACTTAAAATAAGAGAGTACAAATTTACACCAACAAAAGATTCGTATCTGCCGAAGACGAGCTGTCATACACAAACACCCTACGCCGAACAGAAACTTTTGACTCTCAATATTGCCGCCCCACTCCTCTATTCAATTCTAAGAGAGATAAATAATCGCTATTATCACTACCGAAGATAGATCAATAACTGACCTTATCACAACCGAAGATATAAATAACCAACCTTATCTGTGATGTCCCGAAAGAATGAAAGTATAGTTAGACATGGTGTTAAACTAATGACGAATATATCCATAGATGATCCTTCGGAAAAAGGATGTTTATGAGCTAAGGGAGTAAGATTAAAACTTTTGAAAGAGGTTGTTAGAAGAAGACATCAGGGTAAGGGTGTAAATTTTAGAATTTTGAGGACGAAATTCTTATAAGGGGGAAGAATGTGACAACCCAGAAAATTGGATTGTCTAGAAAACTAAGTTTAAATAATTATTAATTAATAAAATAGATTTTTATTAATTATATTATGTGTTGTGTTTATTAGTCGTTCTATAACTTAGGATAATTATAAAACGGGAGTATTCTGTCTACGAGTTAGAATGAATGAGTAAGAATTTTCAAGACAAAAAAAAAATCGGGAATAAAAATATTTCTGAGAAAAAGACAAAATAGGCATTATTCACCTTACAAAACCTAAGGGTTAAAGTTTGAATAACCTAAGCCTTTCTAAGAGATCGGGAGGTTGGAATGACATTATGTCTGAAGATTTGACGGTAATATGTCGTGAAAAGTTATGTTAGTCGATAAATTTGTTTCTAAAAAAACGTGCATAAATCGGATGAAATAAAAATGATGAAAAGTACTATTATGTACTTTTCATTCATTTAACTACATTGTGGGAAAATGTGACAGAAAACACTATTAATTAAAAATTATTTTACAATTTTTTGAAGAACGCGTAAAAGTTAATAAGATGGATTATCCAAAAATATTTGGATTCTGAGAAACGTAACTTTTCAAACTGTCGGACGAATTCTGAAAGACGGAACAACGAAGCTTTCACGAGAAGTTTCGTGAATAGTAAGGAGGCATGAATAGTAAGAAGGTGGGGGTAAAATGGTAAAAATTTGCTAAATTTATATAAACAAGCTTAATCTCTTCATTTCTTGAAAAACCGAGATAAGAAACTCTGAAAAAATGAAGAGAGGATGTGAGGGACTTAAGTTAACAAGTCTCGGAAGTAGAAAAGCTAGAAAATTGCCAGCTTTACCACGAGAAAGAGAAAATGAAAGAAAAATCAAGAAGAAAGGTATTAAAACTTACCTTTGATCAAATTTTCTTTTAAGTCCTCTATGTCAAAATACATAGCTTAATGAAAATAGAAGTAAAAGATGTTAAAAAATGATTTCCATATGGTTTAATCATAAGGAAAAGAAGAAATAAGAAATTGATGTTTAGTTTATAAATTTATTTAAAAGCTTTCATAAAAAGTATGAATTGCTTGATGTTAATGGACGATTCAGATGAGTTATATGAACTCTCCGATGATATAAGGATGAATTAATGAACTTATAACGTTAATATGTATGAAAAAGTGAAATTGCTATCATAATATCGATTAAAAACGAAGAACAAACAAAGAACATGAAGGATGAACAAAGAACACGAAGAATATGTCAAGAACATTATTGGTGGACAAATTAAAAACCATATAATTAGAGCTTGTTGTTGATGCACAATTTTAAAACCATCATATATATGTTTGTGATATATTCTTGGTTAGGAATGATAGAAACGTTCGTGAGGAACGGATTGAAATTAGCCTATAACGAAGTCTGGCGAAATTTTGTAAAAGACAAATAAAATGTAGAAAGTAAATTAATGAACCCTAATTAGTTAGTATTCATAAGAATGTTAGGAAACATAGAAAACGTGAGTCGTGGACTCAAGAAGGAACGAATTCCGGGTTCAGATGAACGAAATATGGACAAACAAAAATTTAATGTAAAGTTGAAAAACTTAGCGAGTGAGGACTTTCGAGCCAAGATTAAGGCTTGTTAGTGACTCCGGAAAGTTATTCTACCTGAGGTAATTTGTAGAGGGTGTTGAAATCTTTCCAACGTCTTAAGAATAGATTAATTATGAGTTAGAACAAAGAAGTTATGAGATTTCAAAGTAAACGTCTCAAACTTGCTCAAGCTTAGAATTTTTTTTGAGTTTTAAGACTGGCGCTGTAGTGCCGCCCAACAAAGGGAATGGGGCACCGCAACATCGGGTCCGGGGCTCAGCTTCTATAAAGGGGCGTCGCAGCGCTAGATTTAAAGGGGAGAGTGGCGCTGCAGCGCCCTTAACCCGAAAATTTCTGACACAAGCTTTTTATTGTCCAACTTTTTGGATGGTAATTAAGAGGCAAGCATGAATGCAATGTTCATGAAATGAAATATATTGAAAGATGAGTAAAACCTTGATTAAAGGTTGAATGAAAGTTTAAAAGAAGAACAATATGAACGCGGAGTATGTAAAAGATCTTCATGAATCGTAATCGTGGCAAAGAAATGTCTTGGGTTTACATATGTTATAATACCTAGATGTTGTACGAGGATGGTAACTTATGACATGAAAGTGTTATAAAGCCACAACGGTAGTTAAATAGTATAATGAAATGAGAACTCAAAGTACGTAATCGAATACGGGACCCTGTATTCAGATATACAGCAAACCATATTCGTGTCGAGCGAACGTTTTAAGCATACATTAGTTTTATGACTTAGATGTTGATGAATATAGTAAGTAAGATATTAAATTATTAAGAAAACTATAACGAACAGTAATAAGATTAATGAAGGTCTGAGTGTGAGTCAGATAAACTAACGTAAAGGTGTTGAGTGTACGCGTAAGTTAAATGGGCTTAACATACACACCGTGTATGATTTGAACATAAAATAGTGAATGGTAATGAATGACATGTAAATGTTGGAAAGCCGAGTTAAAGATATTAACTTGGATAATGTTCCCAGTCAAATGAACCGAACACTGTAAGATATGAAGATACGATAATGTAAAATGTGTAAGAGCGATGAATGCATAGTTTTAACATTGAATGTTCATTCTTGACATACAAATAATGGTAGGACCTAGACGTTAGTGAATAATCTTGAGGTATGACATTTAGTTGTCAGAAAGCCATAAGGAAGAATAATTGACTTAACGAACATTACAGTTGTGATGCTTTAGACAAGTTAAGCTAGAAGGAAGGAAAAGGTTATGTAAATTTGTTATAGAGATGATCGTAAGGTTGTGGCATCCCCGTATGTCATAAAAACATAAGGAATTAATGAATGTAGAGTTTGGTTGCATAAACTTAGATTACAAGAACGCGAACCATAAGAATTAAAGTTAGTGTAAACCAATGCGTAAGTCAAGTATATGAATAATTGGTATATGCTATTTCTTATGTGATATTTAGGGATTGCGGTAAATAGTTCAGTGTAAACTATAAGTTGTATCTATGCTTAAGGAAAGTTTCCTAACTTCATTCATATTTTAAATGAATGCTAGTTTCTTAAACTTTCTTAAATGTTGAACTTGAGGAAGTTTTACCTATGTGAAAATGTGTGATAGTTGTGTATGAGGCCTAGCTTGTGCCGAACTTTCAACACTTATGTGTTTCTGTGAAATAAGTTGTTCTGCGATTGAACGGTTTAATGTGGTGTAGTTCTATTTGTGGACTGTTAAGATTAAGCCTGTGCTAATTATTCTAGCCAAACTGAATGTAAGGTATGTGAAAGTAAATGTGATTAATGTTTTAAAATTATAGGAATAAGAATTTTTCCTGTTATTCGAGCTGCTTCATAACCTTTGTTCGGTTATTGAAGTTTTAAAAGAATATGTGATTCTTGCTTAGTTGTTATTCAACTGCTTTAACTTGCTGAGTAATTTAATGCTCACTTTTGCTTTAAATAAAAACATTTTCAGCGAACGACGATATAACGAACTTAAGGATCCCATAAAGATCAAGCTGAACGGTATCCTGATGATGGGCAATTCATTATATGAATGAGCGTGAAGATCAATCCAGGAATTGTAATGTAGAATAGTAAATTAAACTATAGAGTAGCATAATAAATTGTTATGTATCTTTTGTGGCGGATGAAAGCCACCTTTGTAAGATGTAAAAAATAATGTAATTATCATTATTTGTAATGAACAAGATTTTAAGGTAATAGAATCTGGGATTTCATGAGATATGTTGTTATATTTAATGATATAATGATGTATGTATGGAATGAGAAGTACTCGTGATGTACGGAATTCGAGTTTGAAGATAAACCAAATTTCGGGGCGTTACATTATCACAACTGAAGATATAGATAACTAACCTTATCACAACCAAAAATATAGATAACCAACCTTATCACGATCGAAGATAGATAAATAACCATCCTTATCACAACCGAAGATACAGATAACTAACCTTATCGATCACAATCGAAGATACAGATAATCAACCTTATCACAATAAAAAATAACCAACCTTATCACAACCGAAGATAATCAACCTTCTCACAACCGAAGATAACCAACCTTATCATAACCGAAAATAATCAACCTTATACCAACCGAAGATATATAAATAACCAACCTTATTACAACCGAAGATATAAAGTGTGACGCCCCCAAAATAGGTCTACACAACCCATTCTAAGTCGCCAAATACATGGTACAGAATTCAAATACAAACTTCATTTATACAACTGTTGTGCAAAATATGACAACACAATAGCTGAGTTTCAATACAAATATTGTCCCGTAGATAATATCCAAACTCAAATAAAGTCCTCATTACAAATATTGTCACACTATTTTACAAAATAGTGATGACTACTATAATAACCATCTTGGACCATTACTCCACTCCCCGACTAGTCCCAACTACATTCTCGCCTCTTGAGAAGAACAATGGAACCAAAAGAAAAAGGGCGAGCTCAACTAGCCCAGTAAAGAATATTATGACTAAGATAATGTAAAATAAATTATAATTAGTCCTCAACATAAAAAAATCTGATAGAATACAATAGACAACAATTTTTAGATCAACAACTGCAGCGGAATAAACAATCCATTAGAAGAGTCAAGTTGAGCGTAAAGTTTACTATCTTCTATGATTTAAAAGTACATCATCAATATTTTATCCCTATAACAACAATCAATAAATATTTCATGTAAGACCCCAACTTTTATGAATAAAGATGAATTTTTCTATAAATATCATTTTTGAATATTAAGGTTTGAATTTGTTATAATGTTATAGTTGTGGGTAATATTTATTAATTTTGCAAAGTAAGCAAGTTGTTATAAAATATTCGATTGGTCGGGGAATATTCGTTTTAACAGGGAATATTCGTACAACGGCACAATCATTGGTGGACCCCACAACGTAATTATTGTCGGAATGAGAAAACGACAGAAATATCTTTTTATGAAAATAACGGCGGAAGTTTTATCGTTAATCTGTTGAAATAACCTGTGTTAAAAGTACAAATAATACGCGTGGTTGCATAGTAGTAATACTGCAGATATTGATTATTGATGCTTACATGAGAAGTCACCAATTATACTCAATTATTGCTACACGAAAGAATCACGATCATATCTCTCATATTATTAATTCAATTATTGTCACAAAGATCACCGCATAATATTTTATATTATTAAATCAATAATTTAGATTTATTAAAGTTATTAATATTATTATTTACAATATCGACGATGTCTAGAAATTCATCGAGGAGAGGTTTGGTCACCTAATTGCGCGCCAATAGGGAGAAATCCTTATTGGAAAGCCCCCTCTTTCCTGAGAATGACTTGGTTATTAATATTGCAAATTATAATAATGATGATAAATGTTGTTAAAAATATTGAGGAGATTTTTTTTATGAAGTATTTGTTGTATTTATGGACCCCCCATTTATCCATTTTTCAAAATAATCGGTAGAAAAATATTTAATATAATAAAGGTGGGGCCACATGTGGGGCCCACGTGAGGAGAAAAGTCTTGGGGGTGGGATTATTTTGTCACGGGTGGAGTGTTTTGCAGGGAATTGAAGTTATAAGTTTTGGAAAATGAGAATCTGGAGGTGGGATTTTGATTCACGGGGTTGTAACCCGTGAATGATAATGTGATTATATATATATATATATAATATTTTATTAGTTTTGTTTTATTAGAATATTTTATTGCATAGTATCCTTTTCATTCTCCTATAAATAGGATGCTTAGTTAGAATTGAAAATCACACCAGAATCAGAGAATTCTTCTTCTATAATATTGAGCGTATTTCTTTAGAGTTTTAGAAAGCTTTGAGCGTAGAAAACAGTGAAAGTTTTCTTCAAGAATATCCCTGCTATACCAGTTGGAATACTCTTCTTTTCAAGGTAAAGGATGTTATTTTTGTTCAATATTTTCTTGAAATAATATTTTCTTCCATACTCTGTAGTATGTAAGTAATATTATTTCATTTCAAATTTCGAATTCTATACTCATTTGGTTAAAGTTTTGGCTATACTCCATGAAATTAGTAGAATATCCTTCATATTTGCGCTTCATCCAGTATCTTTTCATGGAAATATTATTCTGAGCATTCTTGATAAGTTTTAACTTTTTCATGCCGAAGTACTATTCACGGGTTACTATTCTCGAATTACTATTCATGGGGTACTATTCATTTGAGTACTATTCACCCGGGGTACTATTCATGATAAAAATTGATTCGCTTTTCATCCAAATCATTTTTGGTACAATATTATTCTTGAATTTTACTCCACAAAGCAAAGATCATGTTGACAATTCGGACGTTATTGATTTCTGGATAAATTAAATTATAAATCTTTAAAAATTTATTCTTTGCTTTCATTTAATTGAATTCTTATATCATTGTCATCATCCTCATGTTTATATTATGATGAAGTCATCTGTGGTTGTAGAAGTATAGATGGACTTGGTATGGTTATGACCGTGGATTATTCGGTAGATAATCATGAATAGTAATGTTACAAATGATGTGGTAAAAGTCCTTATCGGCTTGTGTAGTGCATTGATGGACAATTTTTGGCATGATCATGACCATCGATGAATACATAAATATCCTTGGCCGTAGTGTGCATGGATAATTTGTGGTCGTGATACTAAAGAATATCCTCGGCCGTAGTGCGGGGTGATTTGATGATGTGGATTATTTATTGTCGAGTCTCAAATGATAAAAGTGATGAAAAACCTTTTAAATCATAGAAGATAGTAGATATCATGCTCTACTGACTCTTCTAATGGATTGCTTGTTCATTATTGTTAAACTTGATGTTTGTTATATTTTATCGCTTTAACACCTGTTGAAGAAGGCTAACGATAATTTATTCTCGCATTATCTTAGTCATAATATTTCTTACTGGGATAGTTAAGCTCACCCTTTGCTTTCATTGTTCTCTTCAGGAAATGAGAATATAGCTGGGACTAGTCGGGGAACGGAGTGACGGTTCAGATGTTTGCATTAGTAGTCCTCACTATTCTATGAAATAGTGTGATAATAAATGTATTGAGATCTCCATTTGAGTTTGAATACTGTCTAGAAGACAATATTCGTATTAAAACTCTAAGTTTATGTTTTGTCGTATTTTACACGATAGTTGTATTTAAATTTTGTACCATGTATTTGGCGACTCAAGATGGGTGATATATACCTATTTTGGGGTGTCACAGTTGGTTTCAAAGCTTAGGGATATGATCCTTGGCTGAGATGTGAGACAAGAACTAGGAGGGGAGAGACGAGGAATTCCTTCGCTAGTATGACCTACCTAAGTTTAATTTGTATTTAATTGGTCGGTCAGAGTGTAGGGATAATATGTGGTATGTCAATTAACCCTTGTTTTGTGGCAGTATTTAAAAATGACATCCGAGAATATTGAGAATAGCAATGGAGCACAAGAGACCGTTGAGTCACCATAGATCAATACCGAGGATAATGTGCAACAGGAAGACAATAATCCTCAGGTAAATAATAACATCGATCAAATGATGAACGATGGGATGTTCAGAGGCTTTATGCAATTCATGCAACATCAGGCGAGAGCGGCTCCTGTCCAAAATGCAGGTGGAAACATTGGAAACTCTTGGACGGTCATCGCTAAGCAGTTCAAGGAGCTGGGACCACCAGAGTTTATTGGAGAGCCAAAACCACTTAAGGCGGAGACATGGATAAATCAGATCACCAAGATATTTGATGTCTTGGGATGCTCCGAGGAGCAAAAGGTTCCCTTTGCCACCTTCATGTTGTGAGGAGAGGCAGATTATTGGTGAGAATTTGTAAAGCGTACCCAGCCCGCCGCACTCAAAATGTCTTGGGAGAAGTTCCTAGATCTGTTCAACGATAAGTACTTTCCCGAAAGTATTCATCAATGAAAGAGGTAGAGTTCATCAAGCTGGAGAAAAACAATATGACCGTTTCGCAGTACGAAGCCAAGTTTGCCAAGCTATCCCGGTTTGCGTCCCACTTAGTTGATAATGAGGAGAGAATCACGCGAATGTTTCTAAGAGGTTTGAAACCCAAGATACGTCAATACCTCATTTTTCACAAACTTTGCTTATATTCAGATGTTGTTAATAGAGCTCAGTTATTGGAGTGCGATAATGAGTCAACTCAACCAAGAGAGAGCAGCCAGCAAAATGATAATACCAGGGGTAGCAGTCATCGAAGCGGTGACAACAAATGTGAAGGGAATCAACATGCCAGAAATGGTAACCATTTCGGTGGTAATCATGGCCAAGATAATAAGAATGGACATTTCAAGAAGAGGAGATTTAACAATGATGGAAAGACGTCAACATCAACACCCGTTGTTAAGGAAGGAGAACGACCACCTATCATATGCTTCAAATGCGGAGGGGAGGGATATATCAGTCCAAACTGTGCGCAGCAGTCCAAAATATGTTATAATTGTGGAAGAGAAGGTCACCTAGCTCGATTTTTTCGCTCAGGGAAGCCAAGCCCAGCTGGGATGGAGGCACCAAAGGCCGTTCCAGAAAAGTTAAAACTAGTAGTTCAAGGGAGAGCGTTTGTTGTAACCTCCCAGAAAGCAAGGAACCCGAACGAGGTCATCACGGGTAAGCTTATCATAAACTCTAGCGAAGTCTATACCTTATTTGATACCGGTTCTACCCATTCTTTTATTTCTCCTACTTGCGCTCAACGTTTAAATTTGACTCCAGAGAAATTAGACTTTGACTTATCTGTTGAAACTCCGTTAGGAGAAACCTTCATTACATCCACTATTTATAAGTCTTGTTTGGTTCAAATCGGTACCCTCACATTACCTGTCGATCTTATTTCATTGAAAATACTTGCATTTGACATAATTCTAGGGATTGATTGGTTAGCTACTCATCATACAAAAATTGATTGTTTAATTTTCGTAAAGTTGTTAGCTTTCATATTCCTAGCCAACCTATTATGCGAATTCAAGCAACCAAACCATTAAAATCAATCACTGTCATCTCAAGCCATAAATCTTGTTTATTGAAAAACGGATGTCAAGCTTTCTTAGCTCATGTCATGGATTTAAACAAAAATACGTCAGTTTTGAATGATATTTCTATTGTTAATAAATTTCCCGACGTATTCCCTGAAGAACTTCCTGGCCTACCCCCAGAGCGTGAAATTGAATTTTGTATCGACCTTGTGTTAGGTTTGTAATATTCATTTGCGCAATCAAATTGCAAAAATTAAGCGGAAGCGTGTAAAATCAGAGTTTAAAAAATTTATTACAAACCATATACCCGGATCACCCTTTATGCACAATTATTAATTAAACGAAGAATAAGAAATTATGAAATCATACCCTTGTAGAAACGAGCTTCCTCAGGTACGAGTTCACCTCCTACTTCTCATGATCAACTCCTCAATCCACCGGTTTGGTTCCTTCCTTTGATCAACGTTAGCCACCCATGTGTTTGGCCTCTAGAGGTGATCCACCAAGGAATATTAATGATTCAAGAAGAAGGGATATTGGCTAAACCCTAGTTTTTCTATCTCTATAGAAAGGGTTTACTCTCCCAACAATTGGAATTATGTCGTATGTTGAAAAAGTCAACAACTCCCCACCACCCATAATAAGACTCCTCTTATTTATAGATGTGGGCAACCCACCTTAACAATTAAGAAATTAGGATTTATTTAATTAATTAAATTCTTTTAATTAATTAAGCTCCCTAATCTTATTAGGGATAATTAATTAAACCCCTTTAACTAATTTTCCTTCCTAATCCAATTAGGAATAAATGAGAGTACTTATATTAAATTAATTCCTAAACTCTTTTAGAAATTAAAATAATAATAATTGTAATAATATTAATAAGACTCTCTTATTAATTTATATTTAATATTTCTAAAATATTAAATAATAATATTAAGTTATTTAATTTATTCTATCACCATAGATTAAATTAAATATACATAACATATTATTACGATTATGCCATTAACTTCTTAAATAATTATTCTTCCTTTTATGGTGTGAACCTTTAGGTTCTCCATATTAAACCTATTGTGAATAAATCAATTAGAATAATTCTAATCTTATTTAAATAAATAAATTAAACAATTAATTTATTTAAATAAATAATATTTATTCTATAATAGGATAAGCCTCCCTAATGATCAACGACTTTCCGTATAATATAGATTTCAACATTAATCATAAAAGAACCTTTAAGTAAATAGTTACCGTATAATTCAATCCTTCCACCATACAATGTCCCAATTAAATATAAGACATGGAATTATCACAAGTCTTATTTTATTTAATTATATGTATTTCGATCCTTAAATGCACAACTCAAATAATGCAAATTAGAAACTCCTTTCTAATTTCATTCTCGCTTTGCCAAGGACTACCGAGTTGTCATTTATCAAATCACATAGACATTTCTCTTCTTTATTAGAAGTGGTAGATTTTTTATCGATCATACATTATCTCCATGTACAACTTATTATACCCAAGTATACCCTTTGATATACCCTAAGGGTCTTAAGGAATAAGTCAAAGTATAACTCATCATACACAAGATACTATGATGATCTCAAGTCCAAGGATTACTTGTACTACTATCACTACAGAATTCCTATCGACAGCAAAAATAAAACTCCATTAGGTATTCCTTAGCGAGCCACGCTCAAAGTGAACTTATTCTCTAATAAGCACCTACATACTTGCTTTAGTGTTCCACAAAAAATGATCATGAGATCAATCATCCTCATCCAATGAGCAAGCAACGATGTACCAATCTATCCGGATTCACTAATCCCCAATTTAGTAATCCAACGATTGGGAACTATTTTAGTTTTAAGCTTTCAAAGAATTTAGATCTCATTAGAATGATCATCATCATTATTCTAAAAGCATTGCTTAAAACTATGGGTTTATCACATATTATAAAACAACATCATGTAGATAATTAAAAGCCTTTAATAAATTAATACTTTTTATTAATAAATGAATAAGATTGTTACAAAGTATATGCTTTATCATCAAACATGATCGGGCTTGTGTGCATACTACTTTCAATCTCCCACTTGCACTAAAGCCAATCGCCATGGTATCTTATACTCTTCTTCTAAGTGACGATTATCCTCGCCATTGGATAAGCTTTAGTTAATGGATATGTAATGTTGTTCTTGAGAGTCCACTATCTCTATAGTGATTTCCCATCTTTCAATGATTCTAATAATCAAATGAAAATGCCATAACACATGTTTAGATCCAAGATGAGACTTGGGAACTATTCCTAGTTCTCAGAATGAACTTTTAATCCAAACAATCAACTTGCAGCCTTCATTTATAGCTATATACTTTGTCTTTATCACTAAACCAAAGAACTTTTTGTTGTTTGGAACCTTTTCAATTCAACGCACTCACTGCTCAAGATAACGCTTTACCTTAAAGTGGATTTTCTCGTCATCTTGATCTCTGTCTTCGAAAAAACTTGAGTCTGTTAAGCCCTCTAGTTTTAATTCGCACCCACCATCAATATGATCACATCCTTAGTGCCTAAGTAAGCACTTTAAGATGTTTTTCACCGACTCATAGTGAACTTCTCCATAATATGACCGATCAACATCGTGTCTCGTATATTTCATTACATTCATGATAGTCACCATGCGACCTCTCTTTTCGTGAGTCTGTGGGGACTATTAAGAGAGATACACTCCATAGCTCATCGACATGAGACATCTCTTGAGTTTGCCATGCTAAACGACCTTTAGCATCAAATGAATATACGCCTTTAGGTTAAGTTGAGCATCCTCTTAAATCTATCTATATAGATTTATATCCCCAATTAAGATACTCTTCCAAATCATTCATGGAGGAATGATTAGACAACTTTATCTTTACCGATTGTAGCATTGGTATGTCATTCCTTATCCGTAGTATATCAACATATAGTACTAGGAATGTCACGATGCTCCCACCCGACCCTTTTTGTACACACTAGGTTCATTCTTATTTTGATAAAATCAAACTCTTTTGATCGCCTCATCAAAACGAATGTTCCATATTTGAGAAACTTGCTTCAATCCATTTCTCCGAGTGTTTACAACACTTACCTCATCGTATGTAATCGGATCATCATCTTCTATGATGTGTACCTCATCATCATCATCTATGATGAATCCATACCTCCTGTATCTTCTGTGACTATTCCGTATTTACGATTCAATTGTGGTATAATAGGTCTATCTACGTGTTCCTCTTATTTGATTTATAGTGTTTTCGTGGTTCTTGAACTCTTCAAGATCTATTATTCTCCCACTAGCCCCTTCAATGATAAACACCTTTATCTTAGTAAGGCGCCGTGTGTTTCGTAACAAACACCTTTTGCTAAGTAGAATTATAGAACATATACCCTAAACTTACTTTAGGATGTCCTACAAATCAGATATGTCAAATTTTGTCCCAAGCTTATCCTTTGAAACCTTTTCACATAAGTTGACAACCCTTATCTTAACATACTTAAGATTAGGAATCCTCCCCGTCCATAACTTTTATGGAGTCTTGGGGCCGGATTTTGAGGTTACCTTTTTGTAGATATATGCAGCCATTTCTAGGACATGACCCTGAAGGATACCGGAATGTCAGTAAAATCATTATGGACCGCACTATGTCCAACAAGGTACGATTTTTTCATTCGATACATCAATCAATTATCACAGATCGATGTGTCCATTATGAGAAAACCATTTGAGATGATCTAGAAACTTATCAGACAAGTATTTATTCCTCGATCTAATCAAAGAATCTTAATACTTTGCCAATTTGTTTCATTTCAATTCTTTGAACCTTTCAAATAATTCACAATTGTATTTCAAAGAAATACACACATTCAACTCTTTGAATGATCATCTCCTTTTTCTTATACTAGTTTGTTCAATTTGTAAAATATATTTTCACGTAAGTCAAGTATACAAAATCCATTAAGTGATATTCCAAATTTATATAAAAACATTATTATTATAAATAGAACAACAATTGTTCTTAATTATAATACCAAAGATTTCATCATCCAACAATAAAATGGAAATAATATTTTTAACAAGAACTCAAATACAATAACAACTTATCGACTTAATAGATTTTCCCAGTAGGCATTGCTAAACTATAAGTTTCTATGGCTAATATGGCAACCTTTGCTACATTTCCCACACATAGATAACTTATATTTGTTTAGCTTTCTACTTCGCTTGGTCCCTTCATAAATCTATATTTATGATAACCAAAGTCGGTATCCAATACCCAAGTAGAACCTCGACTTAAAGAAAAATTATTTTAAATCATGAACAAATTTGATTTGTAACCAAACTTCACTAAGCTTCTTTGGTTAGCCTCTGCAAGATGCTTCTCATGAGCTTTTTTCCAAAGGTCCGTGCTTATAGCGCCAAGCAAGCTCCTTTGCTATCCGTGACGGTATTGTTCTTATTATCCTTTGTTTATGCCTTTCTATTTACCTTCTTTGAATCGCTTCTTCCTTTTTGAAGATCCTTTGGCCCCTACCAAGAAGACTTGGTCTTTCTTGGTTGAAAGTGACTCTCAACATTTTTCAACATGATAAGCAAATCAACGAGGCCGATATCTAGCTTGTTTATATGAAAAATTCACAACAATTGTGAAAGGAGTCCGGAGTGAGTGCAAGATCAAATCTTGCTCAACTCTCCATCCATGACAAAACCAAATTGTCCTAATTGATCAATCAAATTGATTATGTTAAGAACTTTTTATGTCTGTATTATAGTGCCATCGGCCATTCTAGATCTAAGAGCTCCTTAGATATCTCGATATCTATCACCCCACTTTCCTCACCATCAACTACTTGATGTGCAGAATATAGTAGGAGCATCCATAGTTTCATGCCGACGTCAAGCTCATACTCATGGATGCGAGCATGATGCATCGAGCCAATCAGCATCATCTTGCCACTTTCTAAAAGTAGCAATCTCTTCCTCGTAGGCATTGTTCTGCAACCATTGCAGTGGATAGGCGATATTAAAGACATAAGATAGCTTTTTCAAATGAGAACTATTCTCAAATTCCTTAACCAATTCGCTTAATTTGGTCTGTTAATTTAGCATCTAATATGCTTCGCAAAGGATAGTAATTTTAGACATTGTAAAATTTCGTAAATGAATTTGTAATTAACAACATTTTAACATACATTCTATTATTAATTACCAAAATAAATTAGGTCTTGTTTTAAATTGGTATCTCCCACTATTTTCTTCAAACTATATTACCCTCACTTATATAGTTCGGCAAAAATCTAATTAAAGATTTGCTAGTGAGAATAAGGATCCCATTTCAAATGTATATAGCCTTGTGGTGACACAACAAATTATATATAAATAAATAGGTAGACAACTTTTGTCAATTACATCAACTATGCAACTCCTTGATTTTGCCTCTTAGATTATTTTGATCAAGTGGTGGCACATCCGAATCAAAATTATCCAAGTTAAGTCCAACCTAGCACTCCATATATTCAAAAGAAAAATATCATCCTTGTGGTGACACAACAAAACAATATTGTTCAATTTTCTTTATAAGCATCAAATGTGATAAATTAACATCTTAAATACTTAATACTTGCCTTGTGGTGACACAACAAACTCATATTAAATATTTAATACTCTATTATTTTTATCATGCTAGAAGGCTTACGCTCGATATTCCAAATATCTTTGAACGCTTAGACTTAATATAAAAATTGAGGGGTTTGTTATTAATTTGTCTCATCTTGTTTAGCGCAAGATGCATATATATATATAAAATACGCTATATATTAATGAACATGCGAAGCATGTTTGCATAATATATAATATATATAGTATAAGCATGCACATATAGAATACTATATTCTACCCGAATTGATTATGGACTTTTATTCTAGTTTGGTTCACTAGAGCCACCAAGTGAACCAAAAAGGTCAAACCCTAGGGGTGCAAGAAATAATATTTAAATATAACTATTACATTTAAACCCTGCTCCATTACAAACGGGTCTTCACGCGTGCTTCTTGCTCTTTGATCTCTAATTTTTCAAAATTTAATTCTAACTATTCCTATTACAAAACTATTTAAAATAAATAGAAACCTCGATCGCAAATAAGGGGAAGTACATAGGAGAGAGATAGAATTTACATTAAGAAAAATTAAAGAAGATTTATGCAGGTACGCAGAATTCCCCATTTAATAAAACCCATACATTCATGCATCCAACTAAAATAAAATCCAATCGCATCGTCAATAGTCCATAATCAATCCCATTTATTATCATACACATCACCATACGCATCAATAAATAACATTCATCTTATGAATAATAAACATTTAATATATATATATATATGATATCATTTAATGGGCAAATTTACTTAAGATAAAATCTATTTTTGAATTAAAATAAACTCCTTTATTTTAATCCAAATTTAAATCAAAATAAAACTATTTTATTTTAATTTATCCAATTTTGAATAAAATAAACTATTTTATTTTAATCAAAATATTTAATCAAAATAAACTCCTTTATTTTAATTAATTATGGAATTCAATTCCATATAAAAAAAAAATCTTTAATTAAAGTAAACTCTTTTATTTTAATTAATTATGGAATCCAATTCCATGTAAAAAGAAATCTTTTATTAAAGGAAACACGGATATTCTTTCCTATTCATAAATAAACTCCTTTTATTTTGAATAATATGAAATCTTATTTCATATTTAAATAAACTCCTTTATTTAAGGAAATATGGATTCACTTTCCTATTCACAAATAAACTCTTTTATTTTGAATAATATGAAATCTAATTTCATATCAAAATAAACTCCTTTATTTAAGGAAATACTGATTCTCTTTCCTATTCACAAATAAACTCTTTTATTTTGAATAATATGAAATCTAATTTTATATCTAAATAAACTCCTTTATTTAAGGAAAAATAGAATCCAATTTCAACTCCAATTAGTTATCATGGAATCCAATTCCAACTCTAATTAGTTAGCATGAAATTTAATTTGAAATTAAAATAAACTTTATATTTTAATATTAAAATAAACATTTTATTTTAAAATTAAAATAAACCTTTTATTTTAAAATTAAAATAAACTTTTATTTTAATTATATAATAATTAAGAATAATATATATATATATATATATATATATATATATATATATATATATATATATATATATATATATATATATATATATATATATATATATATATATATATACTAATGCATCATGTAAACCCGACTTGTTCCCTTTTTAAAATGACCCACGCGACTCAACTATTGATTACTTATTATATATATATATATATAAAGTCCAAATTCATATTGCCTGTGATCTTTCCAAATTCATATTGCCGGGATCCTTTTATTATATATATATATATTTTCGTGAAACAAGTATCCTTTTTTTTTTTTTAAATTTTATATAATAAAATTATGCCCAATTAAATTATTCTAAACACATATCAATACACATATCAAATATGAACAATTAATAATTTGCATAAAGGTTTGGCTTTGATACCAATCGTTAGGTTTGTAATATTCATGTATAGCAATCAAATTGCAAAAATTAAGCGGGCGTAAAAATCGAGTTTAAAAATTTATTACAAACCATATACCCTTGATCACTTTTTATGCACAATTATTAATTAAACGAAAAGATAAGAAATTATGAAATCATACCCTTGTAGAAACGAGCTTCCTCAGTACGAGTTCACCTCCTACTTCTCATGATCTCCTTGAATCCACCGGGTTTGGTTCCTTCCTTTGATCAACGTTAGCCACCCATGTGTTTGGCCTCTGAGGAGGTGATCCACCAAGGAATAATAATGATTCAAGAAGAAGGGATATTATTGGCTAAACCCTAGTTTTTCTATCTCTATAGAAAGGGTGTACTCTCCCAACAATTGGAATTATGTCGTTATGTTGAAAAAAGTCAACAACTCCCCACCACCCATAATAAGACTCTCTTATTTATAGATGTGGGCAACCCACCTTAACAATTAAGGAATTGGGATTTATTTAATTAATTAAATTCTTTTAATTAATTAAGCTCCCTAATCTTATTAGGATAATTAATTAAACTCCTTTAACTAATTTTCCTTCCTAATCCAATTAGGAATAAATGAGAGTACTTATATTAAATTAATTCCTAAACTCTTTTAGAAATTAAAATAATAATAATTGTAATAATATTAATAAGACTCTCTTATTAATTTATATTTAATATTTCTAAAATATTAAATAATAATATTAAGTTATTTAATTTATTCTATCACCATAGATTAAATTAAATATACATAACATATTATTACGATTATGCCATTAATTTTTAAATAATTATTCTTCCTTTTATGGTGTGACCCTTTAGGTTCTCCATATTAAACCTGGTTGTGAATAAATCAATTAGAACAATTCTAATCTTATTTAAATAAATAAATTAAACAATTAATTTATTTAAATAAATAATATTTATTCTACAATAGGATAAGCCTCCTAAATGATCAACGACTTTCCGTATAATATAGATTTCAACATTAATCATAAAAAACCTTTAAGTAAATAGTTACCGTATAATTCAATCATTCCACCATACAATGTCCCAATTAAATATAAGACATGGAATTATCACAAGTCTTATTTTATTTAATTTTATGTATTTCGATCCTTAAATGCACAACTCCAAATAATGCAAATTAGAAACTCCTTTCTAATTTCATTCTCGCCGCCAAGGACTACTGGGTTGTCATTTATCGAATCACATAGACATTTCTCTTCTTTTATTAGAAGTGGTAGATTTTTTATCGATCATACATTATCTCCATGCATAACTTATTATACCCAAGCATACCCTTTGATATACCCTAAGGGTCTTAAGGAATAAGTCAAAGTATAACTCATCATACACAAGATACTATGATGATCTCAAGTCCAAGGATTACTTGTACTACTATCACTACAGAATTCCTATCGACAGCAAATAAAACTCCATTAGGTATTCCTTAGCGAGCCACGCTCAATGAACTTATTCTCTAATAAGCACCTACATACTTGCTTTAGTGTCTCCACAAAATGATCATGAGATCAATCATCCTCATCCAACGAGCAAGTAACGATGTACCAATCTATCCGGATTCACTAATCCCCAATTTAGTAATCCAACGATTGGGAACTATTTTAGTTTTAAGCTTTCAAAGAATTTAGATCTCATTAGAATGATCATCATCATTATTCTAAAAGCATTGCTTTAAACTATGGGTTTATCACATATTATAAAACAGCATCATGTAGATAATTAAAAGCCTTTAATAAATTAATACTTTTTATTAATAAATGAATAAGATTGTTACAAAGTATATGCTTTATCATCAAACATGATTGGCTTGTGTGCATACTACTTTCACCTTGAACCGGGTATAAAACCCATTTTCAAAGCCCCATATCGAATGGCTCCTATTGAACTTCAGGAGTTAGAAACCCAACTGTAGGAATTGTTAGACATCGGTTTCATTCGTCCTAGTACTTCTCCTTGGGGTGCTCCTGTTCTATTCGTGAATAAGAAAGATGAGAGTATGTGACTTTGTATTGATTATCGAGAGTTGAACCATGTCACTATAAAAAATAGGTACCCGTTTCCTCATATTGATGACCTGTTTGACCAGTTGCAAGGCGCCAAATTCTTTTCAAAGATTGATCTTCGTTCCAGATATCACCAATTAAAGATTAAAACCGATGACATTCCAAAGACGGCTTTCAGAACTCGGTACGGGCATTATGAATTCCTAGTCATGTCTTTTGGATTGACTAATGCTCCTGCTGCCTTCATGGATATGATGAACCGAGTATTCAAGGAATATTTGGATCATTTTATGGTTGTCTTTATTGATGACATTTTTATATACTCCAAAAGCCGTGAAGATCATGAGTAACACTTGAGGATGATACTCCAAAAGCTTCGTGAAAACAAGCTTTATGCCAAGTTGAAGAAATGCGAGTTCTGGCTTGAGGAGGTAGCATTACTTGGGCACGTAGTATCATGTCATGGAATATCTATTGACCCGGCAAAGATTGAAGCTATTCAAAGCTGGGAGCAACCTAAATCAGTGACCGAAGTATGTAGCTTTCTCGGCTTAGCTGGTTATTATCGGAGATTCGTAGAAGGGTTTTCTCGAATCGCTACTCCATTAACTCAGCTAACTCGAAAAGATACAAAATTCGGTTGGAGCGAGGAATGTGAGAAGAGTTTTTAAGAACTCAAGAGGAGACTCATTTCAGCACTTGTTCTGACAATACCATCTGGCTCGGAGGGATTTGTCATCTACAGTGATGCTTCGGGCAAAGGGTTAGGATGTGTTCTCATGCAACATGGAAAAGTCATAGCCTATGCCTCTCGACAACTCAAAGAATATGAGAGGAATTATCCTACTCATGATCTAGAGTTGGCAGCTGTTGTCTTCGCACTTAAAATTTGGAGGCATTACCTGTTTGGAGAGAAGGTGGAGATCTATACGGATCATAAAAGCCTCAAATATTTCTTCACTCAAAAGGAACTCAATATGCGGCAACGACGATGGCTTGAGCTATTGAAAGATTATGATCATACCATCCAATACCATCCTGGAAAAGCGAACGTAGTAGCTGACACATTGAGTAGAAGATTATATGCGGGTACGAGTGCAATATTGTCAACGCAATTCCCATTTTGTATGACTTACAAAGGATGGAGATAGAGTTAAAGACTCCAGGGACCCATGTGATGATGGAGAATATACGAGTAGAACTGACTTTAATCGATAAAGTTAAAGCTGCTCAAGCCACAGACCTGGAGCTAATGCGTATGAGGAAGAAAGTTCAAGAAGGTGTTATTTCGGAAGCAATAATTGATGAAGAAGGAATACTTTGAGTCAACTCCAGACTTTGTGTTCCTAACGATTCTGACTTAAAGTATAAAATCATGATGGAGGCGCACAACACACTGTTTGCAATCCATCCTGGGAGTACCAAAATGTATCATGATCTTGAACAAATATTTTGTGGAGCAATATGAAGAGAGAGATAAGCGGGGTTTATCTCAAGGTGTCTAACTTGTCAACGAGTCAAGGCGGAGCATCAAGTGCCAAAAGGTCCATTGCAACCACTTGAAATTCCAGAATGGAAGTGGGAGCACATTACCATGGATTTCGTTACTGTGACAAACGAGATTTAGTAATTTAATTTTAATATTTATTGAATTAAATAAATATTTTCTTTGGTGATTTAATTATTGGATTAAATAATTAATTGATGGAATTGTGATAAATTAATTTAATTATATGTGTTATATTTATTAAATTAATGTGGAGAAATTTTATTACTCAAATTATGTGTTATGTGAGCTTATTGAATTAAAAGAAATATTTAATAAGCCTAATATTATTAATTAATAATTTGACGTAATTAACAAATGAGAAATTTAATTATGTGACTATATGAATTAATGAGAAATTATTATATTTTATTTAAAATAAATTAAATAAGATATTTGATTTTATTTTATAAAGGGTGTGACACTATTAAACTATAGTATAAAAGATTTATTAAATTAAATAGTTATGATTCTTTTAAGGCTAGCCAAAGGAGCCCTTATTGGGAGTTAGGGAGCGTTAATCCATGATCTAAGTTAATCGCCACAATCAACTCAATTTTATAAATTTATACGTATTCTTCTTTTATTTCATTTTTCTAAGTCTGATAAAAAAAAACTAGTCAGAGAGAAATTGATAATTGTTGAGGGAAATTGTGAGTGTGTGATTGAAGAAGAATCCGAGAAGGAATTCATCTCCTACTAAATCTATACTACGCTGTGGGTAATCTCTTCAACCCAATTTTTATTTACGCCATTTAAAGTTTCATGAAAATGGCTTTCAAATTCTGTTAAAATCTCTGTAATTATCAATGGTAGTGATTATATGGATATATATGTGATAATATGTCATCACAACATGTTTTACTATATACATTGTATGATTTCATATTATCAGTTCATAAAAATATATATGACGTATATTATTGTTACAAAATTACAGAGTATAGAGATATGGCCATATGGCCCTTACTCGCAAATTTAATACGTCAAACATATATTGTCTCATAAATTTCACACTTGTATATAATTATGTATGTTAAAACGAAGAAGACAAAATTCGAATAGACATATTTGGTGTTATAACGAAACCGTAGTGTTAATTTTTATGTTTTGTGTTCAAAACTTTAAAGAACATCAAGAATAGTAAAATTACATGTTTTGATTATATAAATTATGTGTTTTAACGAGATAAAATCATGCTAGAAAGGTTGAATAAAGATTATGTGTATAAAATAATGTCTGGGTATGTCTAATTTCATGTATGGATAAAGAAAATTGGTAAAAAATTGGCATGTTCTGCAATTTTCATGATCGAGATTCTCGTTACGTTCATCATGTATGAACGCCAAATTGCAGTACAAGAATCTGGCTAAAGAAGACGAAAAGCTACACCGCAGTCATTATTGTCCAAAGCCGCAGTTACCGGCCGTGCAAATGCGAGAACAAAGTTTGATGGTGAAAGCTTGCAGTACCACTCTAGTTTGTTCAAGAATGAGCATTTTAGTGGTTTTATTTTAGGGACTGTAATTGCAACCTAATTTAATGAACATAAAAATGTGTTTGTCATATAATGTGATAATTAAATAGATCCTTAACATGTCAATAACACAATTATGTGTGAATTAAATTATTGAACGCATAGTTACCTTATTGTTCGTGAAGTATAAATTATGTGGCAATAAGTGTGGTAATTTGACTAAGTATAGTTATAATTTGAGTTAGACAAAAGAATTAACCTGTGATAACTAATTACGTTATAATTGACTGGTATTGTGAATGTAAATGGTATGTAGGACCAATTCACGGAACATATATATATTAACGTGTAATTTACGCACGAGGCAAGTTTTCTAACCTTACTTGTTATCATTATATAAAATTTACCTTACATTGAGCAAACTCTCGTTATTATTGATCAAGTCCATTTTGTTATATTAAAGTTTATTAATCTTTCCAAAGTATGATTTTGTTATACAATACTTATTCTATTGTATATCCATTGAGATTGCTATTCAATTTAAATATCAGTTACTGTTGAACCTTGTTAGATTAGCGAACCCTTAATGATTCGACTAGTCCATAGTTGATGAACGTTCTAAATTTCAGAAACCTTGTTGAATTATCCAAACCAAACTTCCTTTGGTGCGAACTCTAATGTCAAACTGAGATGAACAACCCTGTATAGGGGATTACTTATGCGTTAACGTTAAGATATTATGCATAGTATGGTACTAAGGGCTGATCCCCCTAAGTACGAGAAGAAGAGTCCATAGTCTTATAACTGTTAAAGGTTTCATAAACACTTGACAACCTAGGACATAGTTCAAGGTCTTATGACCCTTAGAAATTCTTTTGATTCTTGTTATTCATTCTTGATTCAAAAGCTGAGTTTTCCTATTTCAGAAGTATTTGATTCATTCGCATGTTATTATTTTATTGTTATATTGTTATACTTGTGGGCAATTGTGCTTATTCTTGCATAATAATAACATTGCAGTTAAGAACGAAAGATCCGACGAGACTTCCACTAGTAAAGGCAAGGGCAAGATTAACAATTGATGAAGACTTGTTGTTTATGTGATTATGTATTTATGTTTCAGACTTATTGTTGTTTAAGACTTGTTATTTGTTTATGTTTCCGCACATATATTTAAGGTTAGTTTAACCTGGGATTGTATTTATTATTATTCAGATGTTGTAATCCCATAAGGGGAAGATTTATTTCTATCTATTGCATGGTTTGCATTTATTATGGGTAGATAGGTAGATGATATTTGTACAGTGAACACCAAATCCCGCAGAATTAAAGTACCGATTTTGGGGCTGTCACAGGTTGGTATCAAAGCTGTAGGTTATGAACCTTAGGTGGGGGAACAACCTTAGGTAGTAGTAGCCTTGTAGGAGATCGAGAACATAGTGGTGGTAAACTTTTATCGAGTTCTAAGAAATGAATTCCTTAATTCATTAAAGATAATAAAAGACTTTATGTGCTTATGTGATAAACTTATGTGCTCGCGAGTATCAATTAGTAATCTAAAACTTAAAATTGTGTTGTCAGGATGTCGGATGTTGGAGGAGCTAGTCGAGCTGGGGAGGAGGAACCTCGAGTACCTACAAAGGAGGAGCCCCAAGACATTCATGTCATCAGGGAGTAGTTGGTACAGAGAGAGCCATCTCCGTTGATCACTGTTGTTGGTCAGGAGCATGAGCCTGAGACTGATCCAGAGGAGGATCCTGAGGAAGAAGAGGAGTTCCCATCGAACTCCATCAATGCTGAGATGTATGATGCGCTTTATGATCGTAACATAGAGTTACGAGACACCGTTCAAGAGTTGAAGGAGCGGACATTTATTCAACAGATTACCATCGAGCAGAAGGATAGGGAGATTGTGACTCTTCACACACGTTTAGGAAACGTGGAGTGGGATTTGGTTCACGAGAAGGGTCAAACCGAGGAGAAGTCCGAAGAAATAGAGAAGCTGAAGAAGGAACTGAAAGAGAGCTCGGAAAGGCTGACCATAGCAGAGGAGGGCTGGGTAAGAGAGTTACGTCGTGTTGATCTTGCAGAAGAGGATTGTCGTGTGAAGAAGGCTAAGCTTGGGGAGACGTACTCTATATTTCAAAATGCAATGGATGAGACCCATGATCGAGTTATGAGATACCCAATCCAGTTTGAAGGACTACCATCGTATATGCTAGATCGCAGGACGATGTCGCGCATCATGGAAGAGGAACGTGGCAAGGCTGTTTAGCGCCTTAACAGACAGTGATAGGATTAGTTTAATTATGTTCTGAGGAAGAGATTGCTACTTTTAAAAAGTGGCAAAATGATGCATCAATTGCACAGTGCATTATGCTCTCATCCATGAGTAATGAGGTACAACGTCAGCACGAGAAAATGGATGCATATTCTATTTTTCTACACCTAAAGGATTTATATGGTGAGCAAAGTAGGACTAGTAGATATCAGATATCTAATTAGGAGTTCTTCCGATCTCATTAGCACAGTTAAAAATCGTCTATCTTTCTTCCATATTTCTTGTTAGATGTTAAAGTTAAAAATCGTCTATTTCTCTTTCATATTTTTGTTAATTTTTACAGATTCATGTTATCTGGGATGAAGTGTTTTCAAAATAAGTATGAAACATGGGAGATAACATGAATCAGTAAGCCATGAATTTTTAGCCGTGGATTTTTCTCATCAGCACAGATCACATGAATTAGTAAGAATAAAAATATGGAAAAGGAAATAGAAAAGAGAATTGATATTTTCACAAGTAAAATTTGATATTTCATAAGCTTTTACTCACATGAATGTGGAGTTCATTTACTATTCATGTGAGAGAGATCTTATGAAACTATTATTTTTGCTTGTGAAATTATCAATTTTCATAGAAAATCCTTGAGCCTTAATTAGAACTCTTCTACATGAGATCTAAAAATCATGCTTTGAACTATGAAGTTTGCAGTATTTATTTAGGAGACCTAGCATTTGCAGTATTAAATTGCGAATAAGACTTCTAAGTTTCTTAGTTGCCAGATGGCATCATTTGGATAGACCTAGCTTCCACAATATTAAATTGCAGACAAAATTTCTCAGTTTCTTGCACTTTACGCTAAGTTCGTTTATGGAACATGGAACATTCCATGTTCCATAAACGAACTTAGCGTTCACAGTTTAATACTACGGATATAGTCTTGTGAAAGAGGGTATTTTGGACATTTATCCCGTCTGCAGTATTAAACTGCGAAATATTGGAAATTAAGCTGCGGATGGGGGCTATATTAATCGTTTGATTTACGGATGGACGCTCAAGATCTTTTGTAAGAATTACATTAATTTGACAACGTTAACTATATATATATATATATATATATATATATATATATATATATATATATATATATATATATATATATGGGGTAGATCAATGACACTAAGTTTTTTATACAATTCTTTGACTTTTGAATTTGAACACTCTTAATGGCTAAGATTAAAGCTAATTTTTAATTTATAACTAAATAAGAATAAAAAGAAAGATTATGGTAACATACTAGATATAGGTGAGAGTTGGATGATACATCTTGGGCTTCCTCCATCATGGTGACAGTACTTTGACCGCTCCAGATTGAAGTTTTAGACGTGAAAAAGATGATGATGAAAAGCTTCAGGTTTTGTTTTCATTTTTATTTAGTTATAAATTAAAAATCAGCTTTAATCTTAGTCATTAAGAGTGTTCAAATCCAAGAGTCAATTAAAATTGTGTAAAAAATTATATAAAAACTTAGTGTCATTAATCCGCCTATATATATATATATATATATATATATATATATATATATATATATATATATATATATATATATATATCACAAGACGCAAGGCGTGTGTGTCTGTAGTTAGCTAATTAGGGACTGGAAATAGTAATGCAATAAATAGACATCAGCAAACAACATCTTCCATGTTTGGTGCTAGCCAGCTAGCTAAAAGAAATGAATAATAAAGGAGTTTTCATGTAGTCCCTTGTGGTGGGAGGTGGGAGGTGGGTATTAGAGAATTAAATTAATGTATTTAATTTAATTTTCTCATTCCCTTAAATTAGTGATTAACTAATTCTTTAGTTCATTGTAATTATCTCATTCCCTTAAATTAGGGACTGACTGATTCTTTAGTTATTAGGTTTGATATCAGTATCTTTTTGGTTGTAACAAATTGATTCTCTCTTGTAATCTTATTGTATTTATACCTCCTAACACCAATGAAAATATTATGCCATTATTCATTAGTCTACTTTATTCTTTATGGTATCAAAGCATTATTCGGTCCTAAACCTCTCTTCCGCCAATCCTAGCCAAAGACCCACTATGGCCACTGATCATCAGAGTATCGCCATTCCCAACCCAGGAAATCCAACCCAAAGTCTTCAACTCATAAACATCTCTCATCCATCTATCATCAAATTGACCTCCACAAATTATCTCGTCTGGAAACTCCAGATTGAGGCCATTCTCATAGGGTACGACCTCTACAAATACATTGACAACAATCATCCATGTTCTCCTCGCACCATAACCACCAACAATGTTGAAGTTTCCAACCCAGATTTTCTTCCATGGATTCGCCAAGACAAACTGTTGTTTAGCGCCCTTGTTGGTTCCATCTCTCACTCTCTTATTCCGCTAATCCAGCAATCGGCCACTTCCCGCGAAGCATGGCAAACCCATGCCAACACCTATGCTTGCCTGATTCGTGGTCACATAAAGCAACTCAAGGACCAAATCAAGAAATCCATGAAGGGCTTATAGTCCATATCGGACTACATGCAATACGTCAAGTGTCGCACTGATCAACTTGCTGCACTTGGCAAACCGATGGACCATAAAGACATCATTGAGATGATCTTAGAGGGTTTCGGTGATGACTATTGCCATATTGCCGATATAGTGGCCGATAAAGACAACCCCATCTCATTTGATAAGCTTCATGAGAAACTCATCAACAGAGAACTGACACTTCAGCAGTCACAATCTGCTTCCTTCCCGCATCTCACCACGGCCAACGCTGTGTCGACCAGATTCAATAATTCACATCGGCCCGTGTCAAAACAGACACACCTACCACATCTTGGTTCACGAAAACAGCCATCGCCACCTCTTCATGCCACGAATCGCCAACAGAGGCCTTATCTCGGCAAGTGCCAAGGATGCCGCCAACAGGGCCACACCGTTGCTCAGTGTCCCCTCTTTCAGCTTGTACCCACCCCTTAACATGGCGCTCCTCGCTCATCGCACAATGAACCTCTGTGGTACCCAAAGGCACATGTAGCCACAACATCGGTGTTGATACCCCAACCTGGCTTCTCGACAGTGGTGCCTCTCATCATGTCACTGCTGACCTCGGCAACCTTTCGCTTCATGCTCCATACGATGGGTCTGATGACATCGTAATTGGTGATGGCACTGGGTTACACATTTCCAAAACTGGTTCTGCCTCTCTTAAAACATCCTCTCACACTTTTCAATTACATGATGTTTTATTTGTTCGTGCCATGAAAAGAAACTTAGTCTCCATATCTCAATTTTGCAAAACTAATAACACTTTGATTGAGTTCTTACCATCTTCTTTTCGTGTGAAGGATCTACTGACAGGGGCAATACTGCTCGAAGGACAACCTAAAGATGGTGTGTATGAATTGCCGATTTTGCCTCCCGCTTCTCGTCCTTCGGTCTTCACCAGTACAAAAGTATCCTCATGTGCCTGGCATCATCGTCTTGGTTACCCATCCCAGTCAATCCAATGTCATATAGTCTCTAAGTTTTGTATACCTTTAGATTTCTCTAGTTCCAAGCATTTCCATTGTAATGATTGTTACTGCAATAAAAGTCATAAATTACCTTTTTCTCAATCATCTATTGTGTCGACTTCCCTTCTCTAAATTATTTATTCTGATGTGTGGACCTCGCCTATCTATTCTGTAGATGGTTACAAATACTATATTATTTTTGTGGATCACTTCACGCACTACATATGGCTTTACCCCCTCAAACGTAAATCGGACGTTGCCACTATTTTTCCTCGTTTCCGAGCTCTTGTTGAAAACTACTTCAAAAATAAAATAATCACCTTTTACTCTGACAATGGGGGGGAATATATGGGTCTCGCCAAATCCACTGGTCTCGCCACATACTTATCCACACATGGAATCTCGCATCTCACTTCACCACCTCACACTCTAGAACACAATGGCTTCTCGGAACGTAGACATCGCTATATTGTTGAAACATGACTTACTCTTCTCTCTAAATCTACCTTACCACTAACCTACTGGTCATATGCCTTCTCCACTGCAGTATATCTCATAAATTGCCTTCCAACACCAACTCTCAATATGACCTCTCCCTATCATAAACTCTTTAAGTCGCGCCTAACTATTCCAAGCTTCGAGCCTGTGGTTGTCTATGCTATCCTTGGCTCCGTCCATATTCACCTCACAAACTCGCTAGTCGCTCCACACCTTGTGTCTTCCTTGGTTACTCCCTCACTCAGAGTGCTTATCTATGTTTTGATCCAAGTACTCAAAAGATCTTCATCTCACGCCATGTTCGATTTATTGAGTCTGAGTTTCCATGTCTAAGGTTGATCTACATCTCGCTCGTCCTGATAACTTGACATGTGACACATGGCTCCCACAACATGTCATTCTCCCGGTTTCATACCCATCATCCGAAGGTAGTTCCAGCAGCTCTTCGCCACTTGACTCCACCACACAAAAGGTTATGGTAGCCCACAATGACTTGCCCCCAATACCTCCTCCTTCGCCTAATTTCCCAATCAATTTATCCCCCATACAACCCAACCCAATACCTGCACCTGTTCCTGGCACGTCCTCACCTGTCACTTTGGACTTACCTCCACCAGTACTTCCTCAAGCCTCCGAAGCCCCATCCTCACAATCCTTGCTTCGCACCTCGCCCATTGTCACTCGTTCTCGAAACAACATCCACAAACCAATCACTAAACTCAACCTCTCGACCCAACTTGCCTCAGCAATTGAACCCACATGTGTAACTCAAGCCATCAAAGATAGCAAATGGAGAAAGGCGATGTCCGAAGAGTTTGATGCCTTGGATCGAAATGGCACATGGGAACTGGTACCTCCCAATGGTGTGCAAAATATTGTGGGGTGAAAATGGATATTTCAACTTAAACGTTTATCTGATGGCTCTATTGATAGGTACAAGGCTCGCTTAGTAGCAAAAGGGTTTCACCAATGGCCCGGAGTGGACTACCATGAAACGTTCAGTCCGGTTGTAAAGCCGACCACAGTTCGTCTCATCCTCTCACTTGCGGTCAGCCGCGGTTGGGATCTTCGACAGCTTGATGTCAACAATGCATTCCTCCAAGGCACCCTCACTGAAGATGTCTTCATGACCCAACCTCAAGGCTTTGTTGATGCTGATCATCCACTCCATGTCTGTAAACTGCGTAAGGAAATATATGGTCTCAAACAAGCTCCTAGAGCTTGGTACACTGAACTTCGCCAGTTTTTACTTGTATATCATTTCACCAACTCAGTTGCTGACACCTCTTTGTTCATTTTCAGTGATAAAGGTATAACCATCTTGTTACTTGTTTATGTTGACGATTTCATCATCACAGGTAACAATACAACATCAATCCAAGCCTTCATTTCGATCCTTTCTCGTCGCTTTTCACTCAAAGATCTCGGCCCTCTTCACTACTTCCTTGGTGTTGAAGTTGTTCCTTGCCCTCAAGGCCTTCTCCTATCACAACAAAGATACATAGCAGACTTGTTGGCTCGAACAAAGATGACTGATGCACGTCCTGTTGCAACTCCGCTAGCCACCTCTCCCATCCTCACTCTTCAGCCGGGAACAACACTTACTGACCCAACCGAATTTCGAGCTGTAGTCGGCAATGTTTAGTATCTTTCATTTACCCGTCTAGACATTGCCTATGTAGTGAACAAACTATCTCAATACATGCATCGTCCGACTACCGATCACTAGAATGCTGCCAAACGACTTCTTCGATATTTGTGTGGCACCATTGATCATGGCATCCTGTTACATCGCCAGTCGCCTCTCACTCTACACACCTACTCAGACGCCGATTGGGCTAGTAATAAAGATGACTTCACCTCCACCAGTGCTTATATTGTCTACCTCGGACGAAACCCGATATCCTGGAGTTCGAAGAAGCAACGAACAGTAGCTCGTTCCTCGACTGAAGCCGAGTACCGATCTGTTGCCTCCATAGCTGCTGAGGTAAGCTGGATCACATCTCTTCTTAGTGAACTTGGTGTCACATCCTCACAACAACCGGTAATCTACTGTGATAATGTGGGAGCAACAAACCTCTGCTTAAATCCAGTCTTCCATTCTCGCAAGAAACATGTAGCTCTCGACTTTCACTTCATTCGTGAACAAGTTCAAGATGGCATCTTACGAGTCACTCATGTCTCTTCGATGGATCAACTAGCTGATGCACTCACCAAACCACTACCCCGCACACGTTTCCATGGCTTGTTAAACAAGATTGGTCTCACCTCACGGAGCTCCAACTTGCGGGGGCATATTAGAGAATTAAATTAATGTATTTAATTTAATTATCTCATTCCCTTAAATTAGTGATTAACTGATTCTTTAGTTCTTTGTAATTATCTCATTCCCTTAAATTAGGGACTGATTGATTCTTTAGTTATTAGGTTTGATATCAATATCTTTTTGGTTGTAACAAATTGATTCTCTCTTGTAATCTTATTGTATTTATACCTCCTAACATCAATGAAAATATTATGCCATTATTCATTAGTCTATTTTATTCTTTAGTGGGAGGTGGGAGGTGGGAGGTGGGGGTGGGGGTGGGGGGGGGGGGGGGTGTAGAGCGGCCAAACATGCTTTGTAATATTCTGTATATATTTGTTAGGGAATTATGTATTTCCAGCCACGAGGTGTATATTTGCCTAGCACTTCCAAAGAGAAGATTGTTTGGTTGATTATTTAGTCTTTGTGCATATTATGTTTGCCACCAGACATTAGGTACCATGAAGAGACAATTGATTCTACCTCTTGTCTGAGCTAGGCGTAGGCATGCCTTGTTTGAGTTTATAAAATTCAACCAAGTCTTATATAAATTTAATTTAATTATTTTTAGCTGGTTAGTTGACGAATCTAAAAACATACTATTGGCTTATCAGTTGTAAAACGAAGATTCTTTTTTCGTTTTCCTAAATTAAGAGTTAAAATATTGTTTTTCATATCAAAAACAATTCTTTATTTTTTTATCATCAAAGGAAATAGTCTGACAAATGCCTGTAATTTTGATTAAAAATTATTGAATATAATTGTGTGACAACCAAAATAATAAAAGATATTACTTGTATTACCTTCCTTCTTTGTTTTGCTTCTAACTTCACAAATTCATGAACCACGTGACCAATCTCCAAAGGCTAAATACAATGTTTTTGAATTGACTCTATAATTAATTTGGTCAAAATTTATGCATTTAAAGGGTGATCCATATGTTTATTTTTGGCTGTATGGAGGCAAAATTCATGAACCTATTGGATTAGCTTGTTCCTTACCAAATTGCAACCATATTTATAGGAAATTGATATTTTTACAGCCTTTTCTCATATGAGAAGAAAGTGGGTCTCACCTTCATGTGAGAGGAGACCATGTGGAAATATTGCCCTCCTTTACATAAAAAGAAAAAGAAAAAAATATTGAAATGAAAAAGAAAATAAAAAAGAAATTGTTAAATCCACAACACTTTGTTATTTTCACAACTAAAGTGTCGCTGTAGATGTATAGCGACGGTAAAAATTGTTGCTATAAAATCTATAACGACACTTTTATTGCAAAAATAACCATTTTTATTGTGGAATTCATCGTCTAATTCTTGTAGTAGAGGCACGGCATATGTATATATAAACATGTGTCCATGTATTGAAATCAAATATGTCAATATACTACATCCGCTTTAAATTATAAAATTAATATTGATTTTTTTAAAATTATTATGATTTTTTTTTTTACTTTTTTTTTGGCAATTAAGATTGGACTTTTTATGTATAAGAGGGATAGTGTTATATTTGTGTGCATGTATTCTATTAAACTTTAATATTCGCATAAATAAAAGAAAAAAAATAATTAAATTAAAACTCTTTATTTCAAAGAGAGAGAGCGTTATGAGATAATATTTCAATTAAATGGGTTTACTAGTGAGTTACGTGTCACCACATTTAAATATACAACAAATTATGTATGACCATAATTCCCGCGATCAGTTATAGCTTAGTGAATTAGTTGTTGACAAAAAGTGGGGGATCACACAAATGGAGTGAAGTAACATTGGGTGCTTCATGCTTGTCTATTTAAGATTCCACCATTAATCTTGTAATTAATTGAATCTTTAAGACATAATTGCTTTGATTTTTAATTTCGTGGTAATTAAGGTACTTTATTTTCTCTAAGTTTGTAGCAATATTTTAATTTTTAGGATATAATACTTGATAGAACCATTTACTATTCTAACAACTGTTTAAGCATCCTTGTTTTGATTTTTTCCTCTTAGCTTCAGGGATTTTTACATGCCAATGTTAGTGTCGTAATATTTTTCCAAATATTTTATTATATAATTAATGTTTCATGCTCTGCCAGTGTATTCACAAACGGTGTTAAGATTATGATATCTCATTAATGAAGTACTTATATTGGACGTTATCGTTATTTTAATAATATATCATGAACTAAAACCGCTCAGATGTACACTATCGGTGTATCAAATTTTAACTCTATTTTTATATATGATTTTTTTTTCCTGTTCATTATTTTAGTTGAAATGTGTTTTCTTGGCATTTTTTTTTGTATTTGTATTAACTTTGAAATTGTTCTTATTTTAAGGTTGCAATGGAGGTGAAAATTTCGTCTCGAAAGATGATAAAACCAGCAATTCCAACTCCAGATCACCTTAGGACCTGCAAATTGTCATTTTTTGATCAATTTGGTCCTGCAATACATATGCCTTTACTTTTCTTCTACCCCTCCAATGGCACTGACAGTTTTATGCAGGACAAACGTGACCAATTGATAAAATCACTATCAGAAACATTAAGCCTCTTTTATCCACTAGCCGGAAGATTTGTCAAAGATGGTATGTATATTGATTGCAAGGATGAAGGGGTCGAGTATTTGGAGGCTGAAGTACTTAATTTAGAACTAGCCGAATTGCTTAGGGAAGCGCCTAAAAATGTTGATCTTCTACATGGACTAGTCCCATGGGACATTGGGGAACCTACATTGTTCACCACTCCACTTTTGGGGATTCAAGTGACCATGTTCAAGTGTGGGGGGCTAGTCATAAGTTCACATACTTCACACGTAATAGCCGACGGGTTCACCGGATTCACATTCGTTTACGGGTGGTCCGTGGCGTGTAAAACAGGCATCGATCAAGTGGTTACCCCAAGTTTTGACCTAGCTTCTTTTTTCCCGGCTAGGGATTTATCCGTTATGATCAATTCTTCACCACCAGTGAACAGGCGTAAGAATGTTGTTACAAAGAGGTTTTTATTTGATGAAAAAACGATATGTGACCTAAAATCCAAAGTTAAGGTTGCAAATGCCTCAACTCATGACAATGCACAACTTAATCTCAACCCGACACGTGTAGAAGTGGTCGCTTCTACTATGTGGAAGGCTCTAATTGGTGTTGATCGTGCAAATCATGGACAATTACTGAGGAATTCTACATTTTGCCCTTCAGTAAACTTGAGGGGGAGAATAGGTATGGAAACGATACCCTATAATTCTTGTGGAAACTTTTTCGTTCAACTTCCAGCAAAGTTCGAGGTCGACAAAGGTATGAAAATGGAGGATTTGGAATTGCATCACTTGGTGAATTTGTTAGGGAAAAGCATACACAATTTATTTGCGAATTGCTCGAAAATTTCGAATCCGGATGAGCTAGTGTTGGAGGTGGCTAACCATGTTAATGCAGTGCGTGAGGATTTGAGAAATGATCAAGTGGATGTTAATTTTTTCACTAGCTTGTGTAACTTCCCTACATATGAAGTTGATTTCGGGTGGGGGAAGCCGGAGTGGGTATCCTTGACAAAGGTTCCTGTAGAAATTATAATTCTAATGGACAGTAAATGTGGTACAATGATTGAAGCATTGGTGAGCTTGACTGAAAAGAGCATGCTTGGATTTCAAAGTGATCCTGACATTGTAGCGTTGATAAATCATAATAAATAAATAAATGTAATCATAATTTGTATGGTCTTATATTTTGTTGTAACTACAATAATAATAGTAGTAAACTTTGTTTAATCTTGTGAGTTTTGCCATGTGTTAAAATGTAATTTATTATTACGTTCGCGGGTATAAGACATTAACACATTTGACTCTTTAAGTCTTGAGTTTATAAGTTCACTCTTTTATTATTTTTTCGACTTGTGATATTCTTCTAACAAAGACCTTAAAAGTGAATGAGAAGTTCATTAACCTCGGCACATTTGACTGCACTTAATAGCTTATAAATCATTTCTCAGTTGAGATTAAGGTTGAAACTAGCTAGCCACCATCTCTAATGTGTGCCCTCATTCAGAGTAGATAATGTTTGATTCTAGAGTAGCTTGTATCAGTTTCACCACTATATGTTATGATGAAGTTTGTACTGTTCATTGGCTGAAAGCAAAACATTTTGATGACCGATTATTCTAAATTTTGATCAAGTATATATATTGCAAAAAGAAGATTAAAAAAATGACAAAAAGAATTTCAAGCACACTAATCTCAAATTAATGTAATAAGCCTTAAATAAATTACAAATAATTGTCTTACATTAGTTCTTGCATGAACAAAACCATAACTCAATTATAAGCACAAACTAATTAAAACCATTAAGAAATTAAACCAAGTGGTTCTTAATTCCAAATTATTAAAAACTAAACTAAAACTCAGCATTTTATTGCTTCCTCCTTGATCATCTCAATGCCTGCATCCTTTTGTTCTTCTTCACTTTGGACAAACCTTTTCCAATAAGGGTGTTTTCTCCATATCTCAGCCATTTCCTCAATCGGAATCCCCTTAGTTTCTGGAAATAGCAGGTATATAAAAATGGTCATAATACAAACCCAACAAGCGAAAAAGATGAACAAACCGAATTTGAATGTGCATAGCATCTGCATGAAGATTTCGGCGATGAAAAATGTGAAGATCATGTTGACCGAAACGTTGATACTTTGCGCGGCGGATCGAATTTCGAGTGGGAAAATTTCACTAGGCACCAGCCAGCCAAGAGGTCCCCATGACCAGGCGAACCCTGCGACATATACACTTATAGCGCTCACAAGAATTGTGGCGTACCACTTAGGTAACACTCCGGGGTTCCCATCTGTCCCAAATCTAAGCGCGATTGCGACCGATACAAACACCTACAAAATGTACACACACAAATATAGTAAATAAATTTTCAAAAATGTGCTTATGTATAAATAACATGGATTTGAATTCTATCAAATTGTGACTAACTTATCGTAACTTTTTTTTTTTTGTATTTTCAATAACAAGAACTGCATTTTGGGTTTTGACAGCCAGAATAGACCACTAAATGCAACTCATTGATATAGAAAATGCAATCTAGTTTTGTTTCGCTACTAGCGTTTTGCAGTATTGTTTGAAACTCCAAACGTTTTGTTGGTTTTGTTGCGTTGTGTTTGAGCTGCTATTAAAGGAAAAATATTTTCAAGTGCATTTAGACTTTCAAATGCACCAAATACTAAGTAATTAACCAAACATATTCTGAATTGCATGTCTCCAACTGATCATATATAAATTATAAGTTTTGTTGCGTTTTCAATAACAAGAAAGTTGCATTTGAGTTTTGTCAGACTTTTGACCCATGCTTGCAACTACGAAGCTTTGATATAGTAAATGTAGCAAATTCCTATACATTTAAATATGATTTGAGTTTTATATATGATCACCCAGCATCCACCAGCGAACTTTTTGATACTAAAAACACCAAAAAAATTTATAGACTCAAACATTAAGTTAAAAAAGTTGATAAATATTACCTGACAAACAATCATTTGAATGCCACCCTCAAGAAAAAGCACTCTTCTCCCAATCTTATCAACAGTAAAAATTGAAACCGTAGTTGAGACAGCATTGACACCACCACTAATCAAAGCAGACATTAGTGAAGCATCTGTCCCAAATCCCATAGTCTTGAACAAAACAGGAGCATAAAATATATAAACATTCATTCCAGTGAGTTGCTGAAAGGCTGGAATTAAGATGGCAAATGTGAGCTGAGGCCTATATTTCCTTTTCATGATATTAAGCCAAGGGTGCTCAACTTTCTTTGCTACATTACAAGCTATTATTAAGTCTTGAAACTCCTCTTCAATGTTAACATTTTTCCCTCTGATTATTTGAAGCCTTGCTTTTGCTTCTTCGTGATTTCCACGTTCAATTAAAGAGTTTGGGGTATCCGGGAGAAATAAAGAGCCAACAATGAAGATCAATGCAGGTACTACTGCACAACCCAGGCTCAAACGCCATCCGAATTTGAAATTATTGAAGTAATAATTAGCCAGATTCGCCACAACGTTACCAATAGTGATGGACAATTGAAACACCATGTTTAGAGCTCCACGGTATCTGTATGGAGCCATCTCAGCGAGATAGATTGGTGTAGACTGCATCAATAATATACATATCTTATATATGAGAATTAAGAAAATTCATGTGAAAGTATCATATTTCATGCGCAAATACAAATTCACCTAAAAACAAACCTAATAAGTTAAATGCTTTGAATATACCATATATATATATATATATATATATATATATATATATATATATATGACATAATTCATGACGATATGGATAAAATAAAATCGTTATTTAATTTTGAAATTAAGAGCTAGCTAGGTACCTACCTGATTTGCAAATCCAATACCTAAACCAAGTAGGACACGACCAATAATAAGCATGGCAATATTCTGAGCAGCGCCGTTGATAATACCACCAGCTAAAAACAGAAGTCCTCCAATGAGCATGGATGCTTTCCGTCCAAAAGTCCTTGTCATCCATGAAGCAACCAAGGATGCCACGAGGGCAGCCAGGTACAGCGACGACGTAAACAGTGTTAATATTTGACTGTTAAACTTACAGTACTGATTCGGTGAACCAATCCCCAGTTCTTCCTTCCGGTAAACCGACGGAAAAATTTCTTTAAAAAAGGAGCCATCGATGTCACTCCACCTGCATCACCACCAATATATATATATATATATATATATATATATATATATATATATATATATATATGTATACACACACATTAAATTCATATATAATATTACCAAAGAAAAAATAATGGTGCTAGAGCAAATATAATTAGTGAAATTTTTGTAAAACGTTAAAAAATTTAAATTTAGGCAACAACATTTTGCTCAACCGTCATAGATTAATTATCAATAATAACTAATAAACCTATTAATTAGAAAGATAAAGAAGCATGCATGCATGTATTTTAAAAATATAAATAACTATATTACCATTTATGCATCTACTATTACAACTATAAATTACAATATTTAATTAAACATATATGAATCTAATGTACGATATATGTTTGTGTTCATTATTATATTCATATATATTGTTTCCACAGACAAATAAATATTAATTTTAATTAACCTGAAATTCCGAGATCGTATCCAAAAATTAAACCTCCGGTAGCTGCAACCAAGCAAGTGATGAAA
Organism: Panax quinquefolius; assembly: GCA_020205615.1. Classification (NCBI taxonomy): domain Eukaryota; kingdom Viridiplantae; phylum Streptophyta; class Magnoliopsida; order Apiales; family Araliaceae; genus Panax; species Panax quinquefolius. Next base: position 41,886,903 of record CM035155.1, on the reverse strand, counting down.
ACATTAAAAGTCAAATTGCCGGGATATGCTTTCCCATTTGACGGTCCAATCCCACCGCCGGCCATCGTAGATTTTTCTTTTTCTTTTCTCTTTGTCAGTTGAAAAAATCTGAGAAGTTTAAACCTAAAAATGAATAGAGAAATGAAGTGAAAAGATGAAAATAAATAGTGAAATAACACTCATCCTATCTCTAGGATTTTAAAGATGTAATCTGTTTTTTTTTTTAAACTACTTTATCCTTATCATGAATTTAGTTGCTTGCGGTAAAATAATTCTTTTAGATTTTATCTTACCCACGGAATTTTGTTTTTCTCTTTTTTTTTTTAAAAAAAGAAAAATAATATATAGTGACTTTTACAGTATTATATAAGCATCAGCAAACTTCACTATCGAATCAAAAATTAAAATTAAGAGTTTTATACGTTATTGATTTTCATTCTTAATAGAAATCTATTAAGAATGATAAATTGAAAATTTGAAACAGGTTTGGACGAGTGTAAAGCTGATCTAGCTGGTAGGATAGACTCCTGTAATCAAAGGACTGAATACGGATAGTGTGATTTGGGTATACAGAAACTGTTTTTATAAATTTATGTTGAATTATAATTATAAAATTTATTAATACATAAAATTGATAAAAATTATAAAAGATATAAATTATATATAAAATTATTATTAATATTTATCAATTTAAAATCTACATAAATATTTTATACTACATCCGTCTCCTTAATATATACGCGTTTTAGATGATTTTATTTTTTTTCTTAATTATTTGTCCTTTTATATAATTTAGAAGAATTAACTACAATATTTACAAAATTAACCCTTATGAAAAAATATTACGATGAGAGAGAGTATGAGATAAGTATTATAATTATAAAAATTTTAGGATATTATAGACAATTTATATTATATTTAATGTTATATAATTATTTTTTTAATTAATTGTGCACAATTCTAAAATAACATATATTAAAAACAAATTGAGTAATATATATCATTTTTCATATGCATATATAATTTTAATTTAATTCATGTGTACTGTTTATTTTATTGTTATATATCTTTGTACTTTGTAGAAAGAGAATTCTTATCTTCATAAATAAAATTGGTACTTTAATAATTAATGTGAGAATAATCTTGTAGAAGTATCGCTTATGAAAATTTCAATTCCCTATAAAAATAAAACGATCTAGTCCACTCTGTTTTAACTTTGTTGACTTGTCGCACTATTACACGTTAGGACTAAGCAAAAAATGGGTATAAACGAATTACCGAACCGAACCAAAATAATTTAACCGATTTTTTTTGAATAATTCGATTATTTTCAATATTTCGGTTATATCCGATTTTTTTTACGATTTTCGGTTAGTTTGTACGTGTTTTATTTTTGGGTTCGAACAACACTTTACTAAATTGAAAATTCTTAGCAGTCAACAACTCATTACTCAGCACTCACAGGTCACAGCGTCTCAGCCCATTCAATATTCATTAGAATCATTACTAATTTAGTACTTTACTAAATTCTCGAAGACTCCAAGTCTTAGTCTCTTAGATTCTGTTTTTCATCCCCTTAGACTCGAACTCTGAGACCTCAGTCTCAGTCTATCAGATCAGATCTCTCTCAGATTAGATCTCTGATCTCTCTCATCTCAAGTCTCAAGTCTCGACTGTCTCGTCTAGTCGTCTTCTCGAACTCTCAGTCTCAGAGTCTCAGATCTGAGATCTCTCAAGACTCAAGTCTCGAACTCTCGTCTTCTCGGTGCCGGCGAACCTTCATCGCGAACTCTCGAACTCTCAGATCTCGGCGTCGGCGGTAGCTTTCTATTTGTTAAGGTAATTTTGTTATTTACCTTAACTCAGTTTAGTGCATCTTGTATTCTTGTTAGCTTATTCTGCTATATAAGAGTGTGGCTTATTTATTTTTTATTTTTTATTTTTTTATTTAACTCAGTTTATATGCACATATTTGTGTATGTATTTATTTTTGTGTAATTGTGTCTGTGCATGTGTAATTTCTGAGGTTTTGAAAAGAAATTAGAAAAAAATTGAACAATGATGGTTTGAGATTGGTATACATTTAAACCTTCATAAGTGAGCTTTCAACATATATAATTATAGGTTTTTCTTATGTATGTTGAATGTTAGAATGTATTTCAGTATGTGACAGATTTGAATCTGTAATGGGGTTGAAGATTTTTATTGTTTGTACAATGCCATCTTACTTAACATAGAATTGGATATTTGGATACGCTAATTTTTGGCATTTGATCCTAATAATGATTTGATGTTATATAAACATAACTTGTATTTTCTTACTTTATCAGTAACCTATCGTAGCGGGTGAGAGTCGCTTTGTTGGTTTTTGTTCATTTCTTATTTTTGAGTAGCGGATTACATTTATTCCTTTTTGCTCTATGTTGTTCCAAAATTTGAATTATTTTGATCATTGTTTTGGGGGTTACAACACTTGGTCGAATTCCTTATAATATATTAGTGTATCTCTTGCCTAAACTTCATATTTCTGAAGAGTTGTAATTGCATTTATATATATTCAATAGAAGTATTCGTTGTTATTTGTTATTGTAATTTGTTTGAAATTTTCAGATGATGTCAAGAAGTATTTTAAACGATTTGTATATGGTGGATGATACAGACGAGCTTGACCTTGATGAACTTGATGCAATTGGACATGAGAAAGAAAGGGGTGACAGTATTCCCACCCCCAGCCCCACCCCCAATCCCAATATAGAGACAAGTACAAAGAGTATGAGACAGTCAGAAAATGTAAAGCTGCAAAGAAAGAGGATGGCACCTAGATCCAAGGTTTTGACTGAGGGGCACTTCATTCCAGATAAAGATAATGATGGTAATGTCAACAAAGGTAAATGTACTTATTATGGAAAAGAATTAGCTGCTGATTCATCTTCAAATGGCACTACTGCTTTAAGAAATCACTTTAGAACTTGTAAAAAAAATCCCATCAACATGGATAAAGCTCAACCCCAACTTGTAGGAATTAAAGAGGGTGAGGTGGAGGGAGGGGCATGTGAGAGTACACTCACCACTTGGAGGTTTGACTAAGAAGTTGTTAGGGCAGCCGTTACTTACCATTTTATTGTAGATGAGCTTCCTTTCAAATATGTTGAGAAAGATGGTTTTAAATGACTTATGCAAGCTGCATGTCCTAGGTTTCAGTTGCCTTCACATTTTACATTTGCTAGAGATTGCATTCGTTTATATGATAATGAGAAAATTAAGCTGAAAACAGGTGGAAGAATGTATATCTTGATTTGATGTTTAAAGTAAACGTTCATGATTATATGTGAAGTCCTTCAAGGAATATATGTACAAGGACTTAGTGATAGATCAAAATTGTTAGGTTGATCCAAGCTTTCAATGTTCATCATTTTGTAAATGAATGTATAGATAAAGAGATCAAAGATGTTAGGTTGATCTTTATCCTGAAATGTAATAGATAGGCTTCAAACAGATTTGCTGTCTAATGAGCTGAGCAAGAGTCTACAGAAGCCAAGGCAAAATCGTAGAACATCAAGGATCGTAGTATGACTACCTTGAAAAGCCAACTCAGAGATCGTAGTATGGTCCAGACGTTTGTCGAAGTCAACTCAGAGATCGTAGTATGGTCCAGACGTTTGACGAAGCCAACTCAGAGATCGCAGTGTGCTCTCGGAAACGTAGAGTCTGCAAGACAAGCAAGTGAAGATCGTAGTGTGCCAGCCCTTAAGAGAAATCGTAGAAAAAACACCACGATAAGAATCGTAGAGTATCATCTGGTTGTGTCAGAAGTTGTGGGCCCTGATCATTTGTTCAAAGATAAAATCTTAACAAATGTGGAATGGGTTACAGACATTGAAGTAATCACCAGTCCCAATGGCATGAAAATATCCTTAGTATGCAACAAAAAGACGTATTAAAGAAGCTAAGAAAAAGACCATGGGACAGAGGAAAACACCTTTTCAGGTGTTAGGTGAGAAAGCAATCTGCTATGTTAGTGGGCCAGAATGCATTTCAGAAGATATGCAGAAAAGTCTCCATCAAAGTTCAGAAACGTCAAACGTATTAAATGCTTCAACGGATGGATTCAACGGGCAGATTTCAAAGATCACATATATGCAAGACATCTGCAGATGATCAATGAAGGCAAGCATTGAACAAAACGCACAAGAACACTCAACGCTATACTCTACGATCTAAGAAAAAGAGAAAGCTTGCTCAGCTACTCAGTTCTTTCGAACAAGTGCTTAACAGTAACTGAGTAGCACCAATCAAGAACTCAACAACTACCAATCAACTAAAGTAAGAGTTCCAAGTCAGAAGGACTTGAAGAGTTCTAAGTGAACTGTGAAGAGCCAAGTCTGCTGGACTTGAAGAGTTCAAGAGTGAACTAAGAAGTCTGAGCTGGCTGTGCAGAAGGAATCTGTGAGATTCAGAAAGTGTACAAGACATCCTTAGTGGATTTCCTACACGAGGAGTAGAAGAGTGGACTAGGAGCTTTAAGTACTCTGAACCACTTAAAACAGCTGTGTCTATTTCATTCTTGCTATAATTGCTATAACTGTTATAACTACTTCACTCTCATTAACTCACTTTATCTAAAAGGGAGATCAAACAAATTTTAATTCCGCTGTGTTTAAATCATTATCAAAATTGACTAAGAAAAACGAAAAGAATTTTAAATATCTATTTAACCCCCCTTCTAGATAACTATTGTGCCTCCGGGAACTAACAATTTGTATTAGAGCAGGTTCTACTATATAGCCTACAAAGCTTAAGCAGATACAATGACACACTTACCAAGCGAATCAAAGACTGGAGGAGGCAGCAAGCCACCTATGTGCAACAAAGATAAATTCGCCAACTGGAAAGTTTCGGATGCAAGCATACATGGATTCAATAGATGAAGATCTATTTGAAATTGTTCAGAATGGGCCCTACGTTCCTACAAAGCTTGCACCAACTACAGACGATCCAAACCGAATACTGATCAAGATCAAAGGAGAATGGACAGAAAATGAGAAGAGAGCTGTTCAACTCGATAAAAAGGCCAAGAACATCTTATTCCAATCCTTAGAAGATGATCTGTTTGAAAACGTGGTCAACAGCAAAACAACAAAGGAGGTTTGGGAAGCATTGCTCATCATGCATGAAGGAACAGAAGAAGTCAGAGAAAATAAACAATCCCTCTTGACTCAGCAATATGAGATGTTTGCACACCTTCAAGGAAAAAACGTCACTTCCACTTACGAGAGATTTAATGTTCTGCTCAACTCTCTACGAGCTTATGGAAAGATCTATCCAAACAAAGATCTAATCATAAAGTTTATGAGAGCCTTACCAAGCAAGTGGGATGCCAAAACCACTTCCATTAGAGAGTCAAAGAATATACATGAAATGAATGTTCAACAGTTATATGGCAACCTACTTACATACGAACTGGAGCTGACTCAACGAGCAGAAACTCTGTCTGAAGGAAGAAAGAAGGATAAAGGTGTTGCTCTCAAAGCAACTGAAAACACCTCAAAAGTCAACACTGAAGTTGACTCTGACTATGTTGAAGATGATGATGAGGACTTTGCAATGCTGGTGAAGAGACTCAGAAGGTTCATGCGTCAAGGCAAAACCAACAAGCCAAAGAAAGTCAGCAACTATAGCAGCCAGGAGCAAATGAACGATCTATGCTACAATTGTAAGAAACCTGGACACTTCATTGCTAACTGCAACAAACCTCTTAGAGAAGAACTAAAGAAGAAATCAGATTCAAAGAAGGAATACAAAGGCAACAAAAGGCCTCAGAAGAGAGACAAAGGCCTTGTAGCTGGAGGATCGTGGAGTGACTCAGATAATGACTCAACTCTAGAATCTGGAGATGATGAAGATCCTTAAATGGCAAATCTTTGCCTGATGGCCAAGAACGCAAAGGACAAACAGAACTCCAACATACATGAAGTAAGTATAGATGAGGTATTTGACTTCAAATCTCCTGATGTAGACATTGATGACTTAAGAACTGCATTGCATGGTATAACATCTGATCTGCATTAATACATGAAATGGTTTAGAGTTCTGACTAAGGACTATTCACTTCTTCAAAAGGAGAAAAAAAAAGTTCAAGAAGAACTGGAAACAGCCCTTCTAAGTACTAATTCTCTCTCCAAGTTTGAAGTTGAGAATAAGCTCTTAAAACAGACCAATGAGCTCAATGTAAAAAGAGAGTTAAGTCTAACCTCTAAAATTGAGGAACTAGAAAAGACAATCTCTACATGGAATAAATCCTCTTCATCCATGGACTCCCTAATCTCTAGCCAGAGAAGTATCTCTGACAGAACATGTTTAGGCTTTGGGGAATCTGCCTCAAAGCCATGTGTGGAAAAAATAAAGGAAACTAGCACTAGTAATGCTTCAAGTTTTAGTAGATGCATTATATTTGTGAAATCCTCACAGAACGATGAGCCAGCCAAACCCTGCTCTACTGATTCAATCCATATTCCAAGAAGTAAGGGATCTCATGCTGGCCTGAGTTTCAGAAAAGAGAATAGTAACCTAGCCACTACTTACCAACCTCGAAGGATTGTAGAGTCAAGAAAGACCAACTCTACGAACCAACTGGGAAGGTACAGTAGAGGTAAGGTACACTCCTCATAAATCATGAAACACAAGGACACATGGAAGAAGGAAAATTAGTTTAACAAAAGAATGACTAAAGATCCACAAAAGTCCAAATGGAGGAAGAATTCTCACACACACAAACATGCATCATATTAGATGCTTTGTGTGCTACAAAGTTGGCCACAAGGCTGCAAAGTGCCATTTTAATTCCATGCATATGAGACCCAAAATCAAGCAGATTTGGGTCCCCAAGGGTACTAACAAAGTAAGACCTATGCAAGTATGGGTACCAAAATAAAGGTTTAATGTTACCACAGGAAAAAAGCTCCACGATCACAACCTGGTATCTGGACAGTGGATGCTCAAGGCACATGATCGAACAAAGCCCTTCTCATCCAACTACATAGAGAAGGAGGGTCCCTTAGTCATCTTTGGAGACAACGGCTCTGGCAAGACAAGAGGATATGGCTCAGCTGGAAATGGTGCAGTATCCTTCAGTAAAGTGGCCTATGTGGAAGGACTACAACACAATCTTCTAAGCATTAGCCAACTCTGCGACAAGGGCCATCAAGTAACATTCCTCAACAATCAATGTCAAGTCTGAGACCTGAAGACATCTGTTGTAAAGTTAACCGGAACAAGTGAAGGAAATATCTACATAGTAAATCTTGGTCAACTAAGCTCAGACGAGACAATATGCTTTCTGGCTAAAGCATCTGAAGAAATGAGCTGGTTATGGCATCGAAGACTGTCTCATCTCAACTTCAAGAGCATGTCCAAACTAGCCTCAAAAGATCTAGTTGCATGCTTACCTAAGTTCATCTTCGTTAAAGAAAGGCCGTGCAATGCCTGTCAGCTAGGAAAACAGACCAGAAGCTCATTCAAGAGCAAAACTACCAACTCAATTGACAAGCCCTGCAGTTGCTACACATGGATCTATTTGGGCCAATTCCAACGATGAGCCTTGGAAGGAAGAGATATTCTCTGGTCGTAGTCGACGACTACACCAGATTCACATGGGTGTTCTTTCTAACCTCAAAGGATGAAACAAGCTCCCAACTGATCAAGAAGTTCAAGCTGGTGATGAACGAGAAAGGAGAAAAAATCAAGGCTATAAGGAGTGATCATGACAGAGAATTCGACTTCTCAGAAATGGACCAATTCTGCACAGACAATGGCATCAGTCACAACTTCTCAGCTCCACGAACTCCTCAACAAAATGGAGTAGCTGAGAGAAAGAACAGAACATTGATAGAGGCTGGAAGAACTCTACTAGCAGAAGCTCATCTGCCTGGATACTTCTGGGAAGAAGCTGTCAACACTGCATGCTACACTCAGAACAGATCACTCATACACTTGACGATTAAGAAGACTCCCTATGAATTGTGGAAAGGAAGAAAGCCAAGTGTCAGCTACTTTCATGTATTCAGATGTGCATGCTACATTCTCAACAATAGAAAGTAGTACTTGACAAAGTTTTAACCCAAGTCAGACGAAGGAATCTTTCTTGGATATGCTACAGACAGTAAGGCCTACAGAGTGTTCAACAAGAAAATACTGAGTGTTAAAGTCTCGATTCACATCATCTTTGATGAGATAGACTTAGACAAAATGGTGCTTCAAGACACCACGACCGACAGTTCAGACACTACGAACGAGGTCATCGAGCTCAACACTACGATCGTAGTGCCAGATAGTGAAATCGTTGAGCAAGGAAATGAGATCGTAGAGAGGCCTATGCTAGACAACGAATCTCCACACCAAGAAGAAGAAATAGATCTTGAGGATCTAAGACAAGAAGGCATAAGAACAGATGTCGCAACAGGAAACATATGGGCAAGAGATCACACTCAAGACTTAATCATTGGAGATCCGAGTGCAAGAGTCAAAACAAGAGCTGCCACCCAAAATGAATGTTTTTATCTAAGCTTCCTGTCACAAATGGAGCCTAAGAAAATAGAGGATGCTATGGAAGACTCCAGCTGGATAGAAGCCATGCAAGAAGAGCTTAATCAGTTTAAAAGAAGAAAAGTATGAAGATTGGTACCAAGACCAAAGAATCATCCTGTCATAGGAGCCAAGTGGGTTTTCAAAAATAAGATGGATGAAGATGGAGTAATAACCAGAAATAAGGCAAGACTAGTGGCCAAGGGCTACTCTCAGGAAGAAGGCATTGACTACGATGAGACATTTGCACCTGTTGCCAGATTAGAAGCCATCAGAATATTCTTTGCCTTTGCTGCTCATATGAAATTCAAGGTCTTTCAGATGGATGTCAAAAGTGCATTCTTGAATGGTGAACTTCAAGAAGAAGTCTATGTAGAGCAACCTCCAGGTTTCATCAATCTATCTCTTTCTAATTATGTCTATAGATTAGACAAAGCCTTATACGGTCTTAAACAAGCACCTAGAGCATGGTATGAAACACTAACTAACTTTCTTATTGAAAATGGGTTCACTAGAGGTAGAGTAGATACCACACTATTTCTTAGAAAGCATAAAGATAAAGTCTTATTAGTTCAAATATACGTTGATGACATTATTTTTGGATCTACTGATGAAAAGTTATGCAAGAGATTCTCCAAGCTTATGCAGAACAAGTTTGAAATGAGTATGATGGGTGAGCTAAATTTCTTCCTTGGACTGCAAGTAAAGCAAACTAATGAAGGAATATTCATAAACCAAGCCAAGTACATTAAAGATTTACTTAAGAAGTATGGCATGAATCAATCGGCCTCCCATGAAAAAACCCCAATTACTCCTGCAACCAAGCTTGACAAAGATGAAAAAGGTAAAAGTATTGATATAACTCAATACCGAGGTATGATAGGCTATCTTTTACATCTAACTACCAGTAGACCAGACATAATGTTTGCAACATGCATATGTGCTAGATTTCAGGCTAATCCTAAAAAATCACATTTAACTGTCGTAAAGAGGATTTTCAGATATCTCAAAGGGACACCTCACTTAGGGCTTTGGTATCCCAAGGAGTCCTCATTTGAACTAACAGGATACATAGATGCTGATTTTGCAGGCTGAAAAATAGATAGAAAGAGTACCAGTGGCACCTGTCAATTGCTAAGAAACAGACTTGTGTCCTGGTTTAGCGAGAAGAAAAACTCAGTATCTACTTCAACTGCAAAAACTGAATACATTCTTCAGCAAAATACTGTGTGCTCGAGATCCTATGGATGAAAAATCAGCTAGCAGATTATGGGTTTGAATTCAAATCCAAACCTATTCACCGTGATAACACAAGTGCAATAGCAATAACTCATAATCCAGGTATGCATTCTAGGACTAAGCATATAGAAATAAGGTATCACTTCATTAGGGATCATGTGCAAAATGGAACTATATATTTACAAATATCCCTAATGAAAATAAACTTGCTGATGTCTTTATAAAGCCTCTACATGAATCCAGGTTTAACAAGTTAATAAGTGAGCTAGGCATGCTTAACTTACAACCATAAAAAATATGCTCTAGTTTGTGCTAACTATACAGATATAAAGGCTATGTTCGAAATCATAGACATGATCAAAGGAAGTCCACGAACGTAGAGCTAAAGTGACATGACTCAACAATCGCAATGCCAACTCAACGATAGTAGAGTCCCATCAACAAAACAAAGGAGCATCCTGTGATGATAAAGTTCAAAACAAGCAATTTCTCTGATAAGCGCCTCAGGAACAAACCTAACCCTTGATTTACTCTATGAGGTTGGCCCTTCCTGAGTTACCTTAAACTGAGAAGATTGTTAAGTCAAAAGTTTATCACAAGGACTCTCAGACTCGACGATTGCAGTTCAGACACGACGATTGCTGAGCAGACACGACGATTGCTGAGTAGACACGACGATTGCAGAGCAGACTCGACGAATGCAAAGCAGACTCAACAATCACAAAGGCTACCTCAACGATCGTAGTCCTTCCTAAGGACATATTAGCTCAGAAGGAGCTAAGGGAAAATCAGTACAATCTTCCTCAGTCAGATTCGTAGAGCTAAGCAGAATTCGACACCTGCCCCACTAAGAAAAAATGGAGAGAGGGAAGTTACAAGTACAAATTGAAAACGCCTTTTTGAAATTAGAAGTTCAAAAGGCTCATCTCTCTCTTTCGCTCTACAAGCAGAAACCCTAAATTGCAAGAAAGTTCAGACAACCATACTCTTTGCAAAGAAATCAATGGTAGCCTCCAACGTCATCTCAGGCTACAGACTCTGTTTCAATGAGTTCAAAACAACTGAACCCAAATTTCACAAGACTCTGTCATTAATAAAGAAGGTTGGTCTCGAAGAGGCTCTGGGTACGGCCACACTGATCTACCCAAAGCTAGTGAAAGAATTCTACAGAAATGGTGTGTTTAAAAGTGATGTCATCACTACGAAAGTCAGGGATGTAGAAATCAAGCTGAGGGCAGAGGACATCAACCTAGCCCTAGGTTTCAAATCTGAAGGGTTTTCGTTCATTGATGGCATAGATTTCCATGAGGGACTTAAAAGGATGCATCACAAGAAATCCCCCACTGTCAAAGGATATAAGAAAAATGAGTTTCCTCAGAGGTACGAATTTCTGGCTGACATTGTTTGAAAATGCATATGCTGCAAGAGCTCAGGCCAAGATTCTATAAATGAAGTACAACTCAAGCTCATGACAGCCATCAGTTGTGGGATACAACTTAACTATGGAGCCCTGCTGCTTGAATGGATTGGAAAGTGGATTCTCAGCTCGAAGAAATCAAAAAGCTCTGGGAAGATGCTCTACGGGAGATTCATCAGTATCATTCTACAGTTTGCTTTGGGCGATAAAATTGAGGATGATGAAGGTGAATAAATAAATACAAACAGAAGAATGACCTAGCAATTGTTCGAGAATTGGAAAAGGAATCCAGCTAAAAATGTACGAATGATGTCTGAGTCTAGTGGTAGGACTGCTGGTGCAAAGGAATCAGGGATTCCAGGGAATATGTCAGTTGTTAGGGAGACATAGAAATGAAGAAGAAACCAACAAGGAAGAACCCATTGCCTTGGTCAGAAAAATCAAGGGCAAGAGACCCTTAGCCCCGTCATTCGACGTCGCTAAGGGTCTCTAGCCCTTCATACAATAACTCATAGAAACCCTTAGCCCCGTCATTCGGCGTCACTAAGCGTCACTGCTTCATGCAATAACTCATAGAAACCCTTAGCCCTGTCATTCGGCTCTTGCTCGATGCTACTGTCATCCCTTTCTGTATTCCACTAGAAGTATGAACCAGCAGCTTTGACTATCATGTTAGTATAGTCAAAGGTTTCGTCACCTCTGGATTCCGGTTCTGATTCATGTTCATCCAACCAGGTTTCCTCATGATAGATCCATGTTGTATAACCCTGCTTGAACCCATACGCAAATAAGTTGCACATGACATCACTCCTTTCATTCCACACTTCATTCACACACCTCTTACAAGGACATCTAATCTCATCGCCACTGACTTGCTCAAACGCGAAATTGAGAAACTGTTCAACCCCACTACGGTACTCAGAGCTAAGCCCACTCTTATCAATGGCTACCCTACGTTCCATCCAACTTCGATCAATAGACATCTTGGACAACTATCTGCTATATATATGGAAAGTTAGACAAACACAATCAAGTCTCCAAGTTAATGTATATACAAGCTTATGAGTTTCCTAACTCCATCTCCCACTCTAACGAAGTCAGCTTCTATCCTATTCTTTGATGTAGCCAACCTCATCGATGCTAACAACTTGAACACATCTTTAAATTTTTCGAAATTTCTAAGAAGACCTCCCCATGGTCTTCAAGTACACGAAAATAGACTAACACATCATAGTCTAAATATGCACCAAGAACATCAAGAGATATATAATTTGAATCAAAATTCAAAAAATATAAAGACATGCTCAAGTCGTTAACACCGACCTAAAGTGAGATCGAAACATACAAGAACAAATTCCAAACGGACTATTTGAGATTCACTCTACTAAGTGAATCTCAAACGGTTTCTAAGCTTCCTAAACTATATGAAAATATGCACATGTCAAAGTAAGGATTATTTTTGTATAACAAAAAGAATACTAGCTTTTTATCAGGTCACAAACTATTATTAATTTTTTTAAAACCCACCCATACCCCACCCCACCCCACCCCACCCCACCCCACACCACAACAACAATTTATACACTGCAATATAATTTCTAAGATAGTAATCTTTTTTAAAATATATATATTTATTTTTTAAAATCAATAAATTATCAATTTAAGAGTGGTGGAATGCTAATGATAATGGCATGACAAACTTGAGAACAATATGTCACTTTGTAGTACTATTAATACAATAAAAATTATGAAAAAGAGGCATATAAAACTCTTTTTTTGTTGGTAAAATTAGGATATTGACCAATTTATTAAAAATAATAATAACCACTTGCTCACTACTAACTTGCATGATTCTCACAAGTCACATTAACAAAAGCAAGAACAAAATAGCCACACAAATCTAAAATGGAAAGAAAAATATTACAAAGATTGCACATCTATGATTAGTAATATTAAACAAATAAGATATCGTAAAGATCGAAATAGCATCACGCGCTTAGCATCACGATGCGTTTAATTGAAAATAAGATCATGTTTAACAAAATGACATAATATCCTTTAATATAACAATATAATTTCAATACCACGTCACCACCACTAGCCTAAACACTAACTATATTTAAGAATAAATATTGAAAAAATACTTTTAATAAATCTTAGAAACAATACTCTTTTTAATCTCACTTCCGTAAAGGAAGGAAGGAAGGAATATTTATTATGTAAGACCCCAACTTTTATGAATAAAAATAAATTTTCTATAAATATCATTTTTGAATATTATAAAATGAATTTGTTATAATATTATAGTTGTGGGTAATATTTATAAATTTTGTAAAGTACGCAAGTTGTTATATAATATTCGATTGGTGGGGAATATTCATTTTAACGTAAAAATATTCGCATTTAATGACGACACAATTATCGGTGGACCCCTACAATGTAATTATTGTTTGATTGAGAAAACGACAAAAATATTTTATTGAAAATAACTATGGAAGTTTTACCATTGATACTATTGAACTACTTTCTAGTAAAAAATACGATGAATACGCTGTGGTTGCATAGTAGCACACCTGTATTGATTATTAATGCTTATGTAAGAAGTCACTTAGTTTTATTCAATTATTGTTAATACTTTATATGTTATTAAATCAATAATTGAGATGACGAAGTTGTTAATATTATTATTTGCATTATTAACGATGTCTAGAAGTTCTCGCCAAGGAGAGGTTTGGTAACCTAATCATGCGCCACTATAGGGAGAAATCCTTATCGAAAGCCCCTCTTTCCCGAAATGACCGGTCGATTAATATTGTAAATTATAATAATGATGATAAATGTTGTTAAAAATATTGAGGGGATTTTTATAACGTATTAAAATTTTGCTTATTTTATGGACCCCCATTTACCCATTTTTCAAAATAATCGGTAGAAAGTTTTCATTATAAGAGGTGGAGTCCATATGTGATGATGACATATGGGACCCACATGTTTATGCCTTTGGGGGAGGTTGGCTGAGAATTTGATTCACGGGTTGTTGGATTATATATATATGTTATATTAATTTTGTTATATATATATATATATATTATATTTTATTTAAAAGATTTTGCTTTAAATATGGACCGTCCGATTAAAAGTAAATCAATCTGGACCGTTCATGAATTAGTTACTATGCATTCCATTCTTCTATAAATAGAAGCTCATTCCTTCATTATTTTTTACGAATTCACTGAAACTCTAGAGAGAGAAACTATAGAGAGAAAGAAGAAAAGTGTTCTGCTACTTCACCACTTCTATATCAAGTTTCTTTTACGGTAAGGGGTATTATTTTTTTTGTATTCATGAAGAGAACTTTTGTTATTCCATTCTTCATTATTCATTTGGAACATCCTCGTTCATGCGCTTTTTACCGGATCTCGGTTCCGCTTTTATTATTCTCATTGGAATATCCTGCTCAGGCTTTAACGCCGGACCGGTTCCGCTTTTATTATTTTGTTGGAATATCTTATCTCATGCATTTTATGGGACCGATTCCGTTATTTATTATTCTCCGGAATAACTTCGTCATCTGAGTAAACCGCATGCATGGTGATTTCTTTTGTTATTCCATTCTTTATTATTCTCATTGGAACATCCTCGTTTGGTCGTATTATTACCGATCCGTTCCGGTATTTATTATTCTCGTTGAATAACTCTGCCTCATGCAAGTACCGCATGCATGGTGATTTCTTTTGTTATTTCATTCTTTATTATACTCAGTTGGTTAAAGTTTTGACTTCTATACTCCATGAAATTAGTGAAATATCCTTAATATTTGCGCTTCATCCAGTATCTTTTTCGTGGAAATATTCTTCTAAGCATTCTTGAATTTTACTCTACACAAAGAAGTATCATGTTGACAATTTGGACGTTATTAGTTCCTGAATAAATTAATTCTTGAACTTGTTTTATTGAATTCTTATATCATTGTCATCATCCTCATATTTATATTTTGTTGAAAGTCATCTGTGGGGCACAAATGCATGATGGACTTGGTATGATTATGACCGTGGATTATTCGGTGTAATCATGACCGTAATGTTACAAATGATGTGATAAAAGTCCTCATTGGCCCGTGAGTGCATTGATGGATGCTTGTTGGCATGATCATGACCATTGATGAATACACGAATATCCTCGGCCCGTAGTGTCATGGATAATTTTGGTTGTGATACTTATGAATATCCTCGGCAGTAGTCACGTGGATGAGGTAGATTATTTATTAAGTCGAGTCCCAAATAAAAGTGATGAAAAACTTTTAAATCATAAAAGATAGTAGATTTTATTCTCCACTGACTCTTTTAATGGATTGCATGTTCATTGCAGCAGCTTAAACTTGATGACTATTGTATTTTATCAGTTTAATAATGTTGGAGACTAATGATAATTTATTCTCGCATTATCTTAGTCATAATATTTCTTCATCGGGCTAGTTGAGCTCACCCTTTCTTTCACGCCTCTCTTCAAGAAATGAGAACGTGGCAAAAACTAGTCGGGAACGGAGTGATGGTCCGAGATGGTGTCTTAGTAGTCCTCACTATTCTGTTAGATAGTGTGTTAATAAATGTAATGAGGTCTAAATTAAGTGTGGATGTTGTCTAGATGACAATATTTGTATTAAAACTTACAACATCTATTTTGTCGTATTTTACACGACTGTTGTATAATTAAGTTGAATTTAAATTTTGTACCATGTATTTGGCGACTCAAGGTGGGTGATGTATACCTATTTTGGGGGCGTCACAGTTGGTATCAAAGCTTAGGGATATGATCCCTGGCTGAGATGTGAGACAAGAACTAGGAGGGGAGAGACAGGGAATTCCTTCGCTAGTATGACCTACCTAAGTTTATTTGATATTTAATTGGTCAGTCAGAGTATAGGAATAATATGTGATATGTTAATTAACCCTTGTTTTGTGGCAGCGTTTGAAAATGGCATCTGAGAATGTTGAGAATATCAATGGAGCACAGGAGACAGTTGAGTCTCCACAGATCAATAATTAGGATAATGTACATCAGGAAGGTGACAATCCTCAGGCAAACAACAACACTGACCAAATGATGAATGATGGAATGTTCTGAGGCTTCATACAATTCATCCAACATCAGGCGAGAGCGACTCCTGTCCAAAATGCAGGTGGAAACACTGGCAACTCTCGGACGGTCACCGCTAAACAGTTCAAGGAGCTGGGACCACCGGAGTTTTTTGGAGAGCCAAAACCACTTAAGGCGGAGACATGGATAAAATAGATCAACAAGATATTTGATGTCTTGGGTTTCTCCAAGGAGCAAAAGGTTCCCTTTGCCACCTTCATGTTGCGGGCAGAGGCAAATTATCGGTGGAATCAGAAAGCGTACTCAACTCGCCATGATTGAAGATGTCTTGGGAAAAGTTTCAAGAACTGTTCAACGACAAGTACTTTCCCAAAAGTATTCATCACATGAAAGAGGTAGAGTTTATTAAACTGGAGCAAAACAACATGACCGTGTCGCAGTACGAAGCCAAGTTTGCCGAGCTATCCCGATTTGCGTCCCATTTGGTTGATAATGAGGAGAGAATGACGCGAATGTTTCTAAGAGGTTTGAAACCCGAGATACTTCAATATCTTATCTCTCATAAGCTGTGTTTGTATTCAGATGTTGTTAATAGGGCTCAGTTATTGGAGCACGATAATGAGTCAACCCAACCAAAAGAGAGCAACCGATAAAATGATAATACCAGTGATAACAGTCATCGAAGCGGTGACAATAAGCGTGGAGGGAATCAACATGCCAGAAATGGTAACCACATCGGTGGTAATCATGGACAAAGCAATAAGAATGGATATTTTAAGAAGAGGAGATTCAACAATGATGGAAAGACGTCAGCATCAGCACCTGTTGTTAAGGAAGGAGAACGACCACCTATCATATACTTCAAATGCGGAGGGGAGGGACACATCAGTCCAAACTGTGCGATGCCGTCCAAAGCATGTTATAATTGTGGAAGAGAAGGTCACCTAGCTCGATTTTGTCATTCACCGAAGACAAGCTCAGCTAGGATGGAGGCACTAAAGGACGCCCCAGAAAAGTCAAAGCTAGTAGTGCAAGGGAGAGCGTTTGTCGTGACCTCCCAGAAAGTAAGGAACCCGAATGAGGTCATCACGAGTAAGCTTATCATAAACTCTAGCGAAGTATATACCTAATTTGATACCGGTTCTACCCATTCCTTTATTTCTTCTACTTGCGCTCAACGTTTAAATTTGACTCCGGAGAAATTGGACTTTGACTTATCCGTTGAAACTCCGTTGGGAGAAACCTTCATTACATCCACTGTTTATAAGTCTTGTTTGGTTCAAATCGGTACCCTCACATTACATGTCGATCTTATTTCATTGAAAATACTTGCATTTGAAGTAATTCTAGGGATTGATTGGTTAACTACTCATCATGCAAAAATTGATTGTTTTCGTAAGGTTGTTAGCTTTCATATTCCTAATCAACCTATAATGAGAATTCAAGCAACCAAACCATTAAAATCAATCACTGTCATCTCAAGCCATAAAGCTATTCATTTATTGAAAAACGGATGTCAAGTTTTCTTAGCTCATGTCACGGATCTAAACAAAAATACGTCAGTTTTGAATGATATTTCTATTGTTAATGAATTTCCTGACGTATTCCCTGAAGAAATTCCTGTCCTACCCCCAGAGCGTGAAATTAAATTTTGTATTGACCTTGAACCTGGTACAAAACCTATTTCCAAAGCCCCATATCGAATGGCTCCTATTGAACTTCAGGAGTTAAAGACCCAATTGCAGGAATTGTTAGACATCGGTTTCATTCGTCCTAGTACTTCTCCTTGGGGTGCTCCTGTTCTATTCGTGAAAAAGAAAGACGGGAGTATGCGACTTTGTATTAATTATCGAGAGTTGAACCATGTCACCATCAAAAATAGGTACCCATTGCCACGTATTGACGACCTATTTGACAAGTTACTGTTAGGTTTGTAATATTCATAACGCAATCAAATTGCATAAAATTAGCGGAAGCGTGTAAAATCAGAGTTTAAAAATTTACAAACCATATACGGATGATCATCCTTTATGCATAATTATTAATTAAACGAAAAGATAAAGAATAAAATCATACCCTTGAAGATCGAAGCTTCCTCGTGTACAAGTTCACCTCCAATCCTTTTCGCTCAACTTGAATCCACCGGGTTTGGTTCCTTCCTTTTGGATCAACATTAGCCACCCAAATGTTTGGCCTCTAGAGGTAATCCACCAAGGAAGAATAAAATTCAAGAAGATGGGTGTTATGGCTAACCCTAGTTTTCTATCTCTATAGAAAGGCATACTCCCAACAACTTGGAATTATTACGTACTTTGTTAAAGTCAACAACCCATCACACCCATAATAAGACTCCTCTTATTTATAGATGTGGGCAACCCACCTTAACAATTAAGGAATTGGGTTTTAATTAATTAATTCTTTTAATTAATTAAGCTCCCTAATCTTATTAGGGATAATTAATTAAACTCCTTTAACTAATTTTCCTTCCTAATCCAATTAGGAATAAATGAGAGTACTTATATTAAATTAATTCCTAAACTCTTTTAGAAATTAAAATAATAATAATTGTAATAATATTAATAAGACTCCTCTTATTAATTTATATTTAATATTTCTAAAATATTAAATAATAAATATTAAGCTATTTAATTTATTCTATCACCATAGATTAAATTAAATATACATAACATATTATTACGATTATGCCATTAACTTCTTAAATAATTATTCTTCCTTTTATGGTGTGACCCTTTAGTTCTCCATATTAAACCTATTGTGAATAAATCAATTAGAATAATTCTAATCTTATTTAAATAAATAAATTAAACAATTAATTTATTTAAATAAATAATATTTATTCTACAATAGGGATAAGCCTCCCTAATGATTAACGACTTTCCGGATAATATAGATTTCAACATTAATCATTAAAGAACCTTTGAGTAAATAGTTACTGCATACAATTCAATCCTTCCACCATACAATGTCCCAATTAAATATAAGACATGGAATTACCACAAGTCTTATTTTATTTAATTATATGTATTTTATTCTTAAATGCACAACTCCAAATAATGCAAATTAGAAACTCCTTTCTAATTTCATTCGCTTCGCCAAGGACTACTGGGTTTGTCATTTATCGAATCACATAGGACATTTCTCTTTTTTATTAGAAGTGGTAGATTCTTTATCGATCATACATTATCTCCATGTACAACTTATTATACCCAAGCATACCCTTTGATATACCCTAAGGGTCTTAAGGAATAAGTCAAAGTATAACTCATCATACACAAGATACTATGATGATCTCAAGTCCAAGGATCACTTGTACTACTATCACTACAGAATTCCTATCGACAGCAAATAAAACTCCATTAGGTATTCCTTAGCGAGCCACGCTCAAATGAACTTATTCTCTAATAAGCACCTACATACTTGCTTTAGTGTCTCCACACAAATGATCATGAGATCAATCATCCTCATCCAACGAGCAAGCAACGATGTACCAATCTATCCGATTCACTAATCCCCAATTTAGTAATCCAACGATTGGGAACTATTTTAGTTTTAAGCTTTCTAAGAATTTAGATCTCATTAGAATGATCATCATCATTATTCTAAAAGCATTGCTTAAAACTATGGGTTTATCACATATTATAAAACAAAGATCATGTAGATAATTAAAAGCCTTTAATAAATTAATACTTTTATTAATAAATGAATAAGATTGTTACAAAGTATATGCTTTATCATCAAACATGATTGGCTTGTGTGCATACTACTTTCAATCTCCCACTTGCACTAAAGCCAATCGTCATGGTATCTTATACTCTTCTTCTCTAATTGACGATTATCCTGCTGTTGGATAAGCTTTAGTTAATGGATATGTAATGTTGTTCATGAGAGTCCACTATCTCTATAGTGATTTCCATCTTTCAATGATTCTAATAATCAAATGAAAGTGCCACAACACATGTTTAGATCCAAGATGAGACTTAGAACTATTCCTAGTTCCAGTAATGAACTTATCATCCAAACAATCAACTTGCGACTTCATTTATAGCTATATACTTTGTCTTTATCACTAAACCAAAGAACTCTTTTCTTTGTTTGGAACCTTTCCAATTCATCGCACTACTATTCAAGGTAACACTTTACCTTAAAGTGGATTTTCTATTGTCTTGGTCTGTGTCTCGAAAACTTGAGTCTCAGAAAGCCCTCTAGTTTTAATTCGCACTCCACCACCATATATGCTCACATCCTTAGTGCCCATTAAGAACTTTAAGATGTTTTTCACCGCCTTTACGTTGATCTTCTCCGAATATGACCGATCAACATCGGTCTCTCAGTATATTTCATTGCATACATGATTGTCACTCATGCGATCTCTCTTCTTTGGAGTCTATGGGGACTATTAAGAGATACACTCCATGGCTCATCGACATGAGACATCTCTTGAGTTTGCCATGCTAAACAACTTTAGCATCAAATGAATATATCGCCTCGGGTTAAGTCGAGCATCCTCTCAGATTCTATCTATATAGATTTTATCCCCAATTAAGATACTCGTCCCAAACCATTCATGGAAGAATGTTTAGACAACTTTATCATTACTGATTATAGCATTGGTATGTTATTCCTCATCCGTAGTATATCAACATATAATATTAGGAATGTTACGACGCATCCCCATCGACCCTTTTGTACACACTAGAAGTCTTACCTCATCGAATGTAACTCGATCATCATCTTCTATGATGTGTACCTCATCATCATCATCCATAATGAATCCATACCTCCTAGGTATCTTCTGCACTATTCCAGATTTACGATTCTGTTGTGGTACAATAGGTCATCTATAGTTCCTCTTATTTGACTTATAGTGTTTTGTGGTTCTTGAACTCTTCAAGATCTATTATCCTCCCACTAGCCCCTTCAATGATAAACACCTTTATCTTAGAAGGCGACTTGTTTCAGAACAAACACCTTTTGCTAAGTAGGATTATAGAACATTTACCCTAAACTTACTTTTAGGATGTCCCACAAATCAGATTTTGTCAAATCTTGTCCCAAGCTTATCCTTTGAAACCTTTTCACATAAGTTGGACAACCCCTTATCTTAACATACTTAAGATTAGGAATCCTCCCCATCCATAACTTTTATGGAGTCTTGGGTAAATTTTGAGGTTACCATTTTCGTGAGATATGCAAACCATTTCTAGGACATTATCCCAGAAGAATACTGGAATGTTGGTAAAATCATTATGGATCGCACCATGTTCAAATAGGTACGATTTTTCCTTTCTGATACACCAATCAATTATTGCGTATCAAGAGGCGTCCATTATGAGAAAAAACATTTCGATGATCTAGAAACTTATCAGACAAGTATTTATTCCTTGATCTAATCAAAGAATCTTAATACTTAGCAAATTTGTTTCACTTTTGAATTCTTTGAACCTTTCAAATAATTCACACTTGTATTTCAGCAAATACATACATTCAACCTTTTGAATGATCATCTCCTTTTCATATACTAATTTGTTCAATATGCAAAATTATTTTCACGTAAGTCAAGTATACAAAATCCATTAAGTAATCTTTCCAGTTCTATACGAAACATATTATTATTATAAATAGAACAACAATTGTTCTTAAATATAATACCAAAGATTTCATTGTCCAACAATAAAATGGAAATAATGTTTCGATAAGTAATCGGAATACAATAACAACTTATCGACTTAATAGATTTGCTCATAGGAGTGCTAAACTATAAGTTTCTATAGCTAATGCAAAGATCCTTTGCTTCATTTTCCACATATAGAATTACTTATCTTTGTTTAGCTTTTTACTCGCTTGGTCCCTTCATAAATCTATATTTATGATAACCAAAGTCGGATCCAATACCCAAGTAGAACCTCGACTTAAAGAAAAATTTATTTAAATCATGAACATATTTAGATATTTGTAACCTAAACTTCACTAAGCTTCTTTGTTAGCCTCTCGCAAGATGCTTCTCGCAGCTTTCTTTCCAGTTGTCCAAAGCTTATTGCGGTAGGCTAAACTCCTTTGCTATCCATATCGGCTTTTGTTCTTATTATCCTTTGTTTATGCCTTTCTATATACCTTCTTTGAATCGCTTTCTTCTTCTTCGAAGATCCTTTGGCCCCTACCAAGAAGACTTGATCTTTCTTGGTTGAAAGTGACTCTCATCATTTTCAACATGTTAAGCAAATCAAAGAAAGTTATATCTAGCTTGTTCATATGAAAAATTCACAACAATTGTGAAAGGAGTCCGGAGTGAGTGCAAGATCAAATCTTGGTTCAACTCTCCATCCATGACAAAAAATCTGTTGTCCTAATTGATCAATCAAATTGATTATGTTAAGAACTTTTTGTCTGTATTATAGTGCCATCGTCATTCTAGATCTAAGAGCTCCTTAGATATCTCGATATCTATTAGTCCTACTTTCCTCACCATCAACTACTTGATGTGCAGAATATAGTAGAAGCATCCATAGTATCATCGCCGACGTCAAGCTCGTTACTCATAGATGCGAGCATGATGCATTGAGCCAATCAGGCATCATCTCGCCACTTTCTAAAAGTAGCAATCTCTTCCTCAGAGGCATTGTCTCGCAACCATTGCGTGGATAGGCGATATGACATAAGATAGCTTTTCAACTATGAGAACTATTCTCAAATTTCTTAACCAATCCGCTTAATTCTATTCCATTAATTTAGCATCTAATATGCTTCGCAGTGATAGTAATTTTAGACATTGTAAAATTTCAGAAATGAATTTGTAATTAACAACATTTTAACATACATTCTATTATTAATTACCAAAATAAATTAGGTCTTGTTTTAAATTGGTATCTCCCACTATTTTCTTCAAACTATATTACCCTCACTTATATAGTTCTAAGAAAAATCTAATTAAAGATTTAGCTAGTGAGAATAAGGATCCCATTTCAAATGTATATAGCCTTGTGGTGACACAACAAACTATATATAAATAAATAGGTAGACAACTTTTGTCAATTACATCAACTATGCAACTCCTTGTATTTTGCCTCTTAGATTATTTTGATCAAGTGGTGGCACATCCGAATCAAAATTATCCAAGTTAAGTCCAACCTAGCACTCCATATATTCAAAAAGAAAAATATCATCCTTGTGGTGACACAACAAAACAATATTGTTCAATTTTCTTTATAAGCATCAAATGTGATAAATTAACATCTTAAATACTTAATACTTGCCTTGTGGTGACACAACAAACTCATATTAAATATTTAATACTCTATTAATTTTATCATGCTAGAAAGCTGACGCTCGATATTCCAAATATCTTTGAACGCTTAGACTTAATATAAAAATTGAGGGGTTTGTTATTAATTTGTCTCATCTTGTTTAGCTGCATTTATATATATATAAAATACGCTATCATATTAATGAACATGCAAAGCATGTTTGCATAATATATAATATATATAGTATAAGCATGCACATATAGAATACTATATTCTACTCGGATTGATTATGGACTTTTATTCTAGTTTGGTTCACTAGAGCCACCAAGTGAACCAAAAGGTCAAACCCTAGGGTGCAAGAAATAATATTTAAATATAACTATTACATTTAAACCCTGCTCTATTACAAATCTAAGTCTTCAAGCATTGTCCTTTGATCTCTAATTCTTCAAAATTAATTCTAAATATTCCTATTACAAAACTATTTTAAAATAAATAGAAACCTTGATCGCTAATCGAGGGAAGTACATAGAGGAGATAGAATTTACATTCTGAAAAATTAGAGAAGACGAGGCACGCAGAATTCATTTAATAAAACCCATACATTCATGCATCCAACTAAAATAAAATCCAATCGCATTGGTCAATAGTCCATAATCAATCCCATTTATTATCATACACATCACCATATGCATCAATAAATAACATTCATCTCATGAATAATAAATATTTAATATATATATTGATATCATTTAATGGGCAAATTTAGTTAGTATAAAATCTAATTTTGAATCAAAATAAACTCCTTTATTTTAATCCAAATTTAAATCAAAATAAAACTATTTTATTTTAATTTATCCAATTTTGAATAAAATAAACTATTTTATTTTAATCAAAATTTTAATCAAAATAAACTCCTTTATTTTAATTAATTATGGAATCCAATTCCATGTAATAAAAAAAAAAATCTCTAATTAAAATAAACTCTTTATTTTAATTAATTATGGAATCCAATTCCATGTAAAAAAAAATATTAAAGGAAACACGATTCTCTTTTCCTATTCACAAATAAACTTTTTATTTTGAATAATATGAAATCTTATTTCATATCTAAATAAACTCCTTTATTTAAGGAAAGATGGAATACAATTTCAACTCCAATTAGTTATCATGGAATCCAATTCCAACTCTAATTAGTTAGCATGAAATTCTAATTTTAAAATTAAAATAAATCTATTATTTTAAAATTAAAATAAACCTTTTATTTTAAAATTAAAATAAACCTTTTATTTTAATCATAAAATTATTTTTGGAGAATATATATATATATATATATATATATATATATATACACACATATTATAACTAAACCGTTATATATATATATATATAACTAAACTATTTTAGTAATAATATATATAATTAAACCGAATATAGTTATATATAGCACCAAGCTGCTGCCGAAAATCCTGTTCCCTTAACCTGTTTGAATTCCGTGCATGCATTTTCAAAAAAAAAAACAACCTTTTTGCTGCTTTAAATTTTTTTTTTATGTGAAGCCTCGATTTCGTATTAACCATCAAAGCAAATAAAACCGTTGTTCTCAACTTGTATTTTAAGAAGCAATCGCCTTGATTTCCGCTCCGTAATCATCACCAATCATTGGCCTTGTTTCCGTCCGTAAGTTAAAAAAAAAAAAAAGCAAATTATCTTTGATTAAAAAATAAATTTGTCACGCCTTTTCGATAGAATACAGCACTAACAAAGAAAAAAACTAATGCACCCTTTTTTTTTTTTTTTTTTTATTTATTAAATTTTATACAATAAAATTATGCCCAATTAAATTGTTCTAAACACATATCAATATACATATCAAATCAACAATTAATAATTTGCATAAAAGTTTGGCTCTGATGCCATCATTAGGTTTGTAATATTCATAACGCAATCAAATTGCATAAAATTAGCGGAAGCGTGTAAAATCAGAGTTTAAAAAATTTACAAACCATATACCCGGATCATCCTTTATGCATAATTATTAATTAAACGAAAAGATAAAGAATAAAATCATACCCTCAAAGATCGAGCTTCTCGTGTATAAGTTCACCTCCAATCCTTTTCGCGTTCAACTTGAATCCACCGGGTTTGGTTCCTTCCTTTGATCAACATTAGCCACCCAAATGTTTGGCCTCTAGAGGTAATCCACCAAGGAAGAATAAAATTCAAGAAGATGGGTGTTATGGCTAACCCTAGTTTTCTATCTCTATAGAAAGGCATACTCCCAACAACTTGGAATTATTACGTGCTTTGTTAAAGTCAACAACCCATCACACCCATAATAAGACTCTCTTATTTATAGATGTGGGCAACCCACCTTAACAATTAAGGAATCGGGTTTTAATTAATTAATTCTTTTAATTAATTAAGCTCCCAATCTTATTAGGGATAATTAATTAAACTCCTTTAACTAATTTTCCTTCCTAATCCAATTAGGAATAAATGAGAGTACTTATATTAAATTAATTCCTAAACTCTTTTAGAAATTAAAATAATAATAATTGTAATAATATTAATAAGACTCCTCTTATTAATTTATATTTAATATTTCTAAAATATTAAATAATAAATATTAAGCTATTTAATTTATTCTATCACCATAGATTAAATTAAATATACATAACATATTATTACGATTATGCCATTAACTTCTTAAATAATTATTCTTCCTTTTATGGTGTGACCCTTTAGGTTCTCCATATTAAACCTTGTGAAATAAATCAATTAGAACAATTCTAATCTTATTTAAATAAATAAATTAAACAATTAATTTATTTAAATAAATAATATTTATTCTACAATAGGATAAGCCTCCCTAATGATTAACGACTTTCCGTATAATATAGATTTCAACATTAATCATTAAAGAACCTTTGAGTAAATAGTTACCGCACAATTCAATCCTTCCACCATACAATGTCCCAATTAAATATAAGACATGGAATTCATCGCAAGTCTTATTTTATTTAATTATATATATTTCGATTCTTAAATGCACAACTCCAAATAATGCAAATTAGAAACTCCTTTCTAATTTCATTCGCTTTGCCAAGGACTCATGGGTTGTCATTTATCGAATCACATAGGACATTTCTCTTCTTTTATTAGAAGTGGTAGATTCTTTATCGATCATACATTATCTCCACGTACAACTTATTATACCCAAGCATACCCTTTGATATACCCTAAGGGTCTTAAGGAATAAGTCAAAGTATAACTCATCATACACAAGATACTATGATGATCTCAAGTCCAAGGATCACTTGTACTACTATCACTACAGAATTCCTATCGACAGCAAATAAAACTCCATTAGGTATTCCTTAGCGAGCCACGCTCAAAGGAACTTATTCTCTAATAAGCACCTACATACTTGCTTTTTAGTGTGTCTCCCACACAAATGATCACGAGATCAATCATCCTCATCCAATGAGCAAGCAGACGTACCAATCTATCCTGATTCACTAATCCCCAATTTAGTAATCCAACGATTGGGAACTATTTTAGTTTTAAGCTTTCTAAGAATTTAGATCTCATTAGAATGATCATCATCATTATTCTAAAAGCATTGCTTAAAACTATGGGTTTATCACATATTATAAAACAAAGATCATGTAGATAATTAAAAGCCTTTAATAAATTAATACTTTTTATTAATAAATGAATAAGATTGTTACAAAGTATATGCTTTATCATCAAACATGATTGGCTTGTGTGCATACTACTTTCAGTTACAAGGCACCAAATTCTTTTCAAAGATTGATCTTCATTCCGGATATCACCAATTAAAGATTAGAACCGATTACATTCCAAAGACGGCTTTCAGAACTCGGTACGGGCATTATGAATTCCTAGTCATGTCTTTTGGATTGACTAATGCTCCTGCTGCCTTCATGGATATGATGAACCTAGTATTCAAGGAATATTTGGATCACTTTGTGGTCGTCTTTATTGATGACATCCTTATTTATTCCAAATGCCGTGAAGATCATGAGCAACACTTGAGGCTGATACTTCCAAAGCTTTGTGAATATAAGCTTTATGCCAAGTTAAAGAAATGCAAGTTCTGGCTTGAGGAAGTAGCATTCCTTGGGCACGTGGTATCAAGTCATGGAATATCTATCGACCCAAAGAAAGATCAAGCTATTCAAAGTCGGGAGCAACCTAAATCTGTGACCAAAATACGTAGCTTTCTTGGCTTAGCTGGTTATTATCGGAGATTCGTAGAAGGGTTTTCTCGAATCGCTACTCCCTTAACTCAACTGACTCTGAAAGATACAAAATTCGGATGGAATGAGGAATGTGAGAAGAGTTTTCAAGAACTCAAGAGAATACTCATTTCAAAGACTGCTCGACAATACCATCCGCTCTGAGGGGATTTGTCATCTACAGTGATACTTCGAGCAAAGGGTTAGGATGTGTTCTCATGCAGCACGGGAAATGTGACGCCCTCAAAATAGGTATACATCACCTATTCTTAGTCGCCAAATACATGGTACAAAATACAAATACAATCTTAATTATACAACAAGAGAGCTGTGAGTTTAAATACAAATACTGTCTTCTAGACAATATCCACTCTCAGAATAAGTCCTCATTACATTTATTGTCACACTATTTAACGTAATAGTGAGGACTACTAGCTAATACTATCATCCCACCATCACCCGCTCCCCGACTCGTCCCAAATTCCACGCTCTCATTTCAAGAGAACAGTGAAAGAAAGGGTGAGCTCAACTAGCCCAGTAAGAAATATTATGACTAAGATAATGCAGAATAAATTATCAATTGTCCTCAATAGTGTTAAACTGATACAATACAATAGACATCCAGTTTAACTACAGCGGAACATGCAATCCATTAAAAGAGTCAAGTAGAGAATAAAATCTACTATCTTTTATGACTTAAAAGGTTTTTCATCACTTTTATCACCGAGACTCAAATTAATAAATAATCCACATCATCCCTGCACTACGACCAAGGATATTCATTAGGGTCACGACCACAAATTATCCATGCACTACTGGCCAAGGATATTTGTGTATTCATCAATGGTCATGATCATGTCAACAACTGTCCATCAATGCACTACAGGCCAATGAGGACTTTTATCACATCATTTGTAACATTACTACCATGATTACACTGAATAATCCCTGGTCATAATCATACCAAGTCCATCTATGCACTACAGGCCACAGATGACTTTCAAAAAAAAATATATAAACATAAGGATGATGAAAATGATATAAGAATTCAATAAAACAAGTTCACGAATTAATTTATTCAAGAACTAATAACGTCCAAATTGACAACATGATACTGCTTTGTAGAGTAAAATTCAAGAATGCTCAGAAGAATATTTACATGAAAGATACTGGATGAAGCGCAAATATCAAGGATATTCCACTAATTTCATGGAGTATAGAAGTCAAAACATTAACCAACTGAGAATAATAAAGAATGGAATAACAAAAGAAATCACCATGCATACGCAGATTGTGATGATAAAGTTATTCCAACCTGAATAAAAATAACGGAATCCGTGTCAGCGTGAATACGACCGACCGATGTGATATTCCAATGTAATAATAAAGAATGGAATAAAGAATGAAAATCACCATGCATGCGGTATTGTGATAGCAAAGTTATTCCAATGTAATAATAAATAATCTAATCAGTCCCACAGAAATGCATGCATGTGATATTCCAATGTAATAATAAAGACGGAACCAGTCCGGTAAAACGCATGATGTGGATGTTCCAACAAAATAATAAAGATTTTAACCAGTCCTGCCGTAAAACACACGTACAGTGATGTTCCAATGTAATAATAAAGAATGGAGTAACAAATGAAATCACCAGTATAGGTATATCACAGATACTGTTTATTCCAACGTAATAATAAAGATAGAATAATAAAAGTTCTCTTCATGAATATAAAAGAAATAATACCCTTACCAGTAAAGAAACCGGATATAGGAAAAGAAAGGTAGCGGATGTAAGACCCCAAATTTCCTTTATTTATTATTTTGAAATAGTAAGGGTTGATTTGATTAATGTGGATAGTTAAGGGTTAAATACGCAAATATTTCAAAATAAGCAAGTGGTTATAAAATATTCATTATCGTCGGGAATATTCGTTTGGTAGTGGAATATTCGTCATCGTTTGGAAATATTCGTATTTACTGCCATAATAATATTTATATAACGGAAAGCGATTGGATGAAGAAAACGATAAATATAAGTTGTTTTTAAATAATCTGGCGTAGTTATTACAGTTAATCTTCGCTGAATACTCGGTGGTTAAAACACACTAATACGCCATTGTTGTTGAACAAGAGTACTACCAGATTGCACCAATTATTGATTCTTACGTGAAGGCACTACTCAATAATGGTTACGTAATTAACGCTCAATTATTTTATTGAGTTAATAATTGTTTGCGTTGATATTTTATATTAACATTGTTGTTTCAATAATTGTCATTACACAAGATTTTCATTATCGAAGCAATAATTCATATTATCCAATAATATTATTAGATAACATTATTGGCAATGTCTAGAAAGTTCTCATCAAGGAGAGGTTTGGTCACCTAATTGCGCCACCAAGAAGAAGAAATTCTTATTGGAAAGCCCTCTTTTCTGGAACGCACTGTTGTCAATATTGTGATTCTTATTATTTGTGAATAATTAATTATTGATTTATATGATGAGGAAAATATTGATTTTATGTGGATATAGATGGAGAAAATTTTAAAATGACAATTGTTGAAAATTAATATTTTATCTTTTTCTAATAAAATAATTCATTTAAATATATTATTTTAATAATATATTAACGGTGATATTTTTACAACGAATGTGGGATATATGAGTATACGAGGAGGAAGAGTATTTTGTTGCAATAAATGTTTAAAACATGTTAAACATGTTGGTGGACCCCATTTATTGACTCGAAATTTGATTATAGCACGTAAAAATCGTCTGTTTGTGGATTTCTTATTGGAAAAACTTTCTTCTGCAAAGTTGTAGAGAATTGAAATTCCTATAAAAACACGCAAGATTTGAATTTTCTGATGAAAGGGCTATTTATTATGAATTATTGAAGTTCAAGTTCAAAATAATTGATTTTTGGAGTTTAAAATATTTTTTGTAAGAAAACGTTTTTTGTTGCAATTGAGTGGCTCACATGTGTTATAAATGATCTGAAATCAGATTTCTAAGGCGGCTTGAATATTTTAAGAAATATTATTATTTTATTAAATTTTCTGCTTTGGTGTTCTAAGCATTTTCCTATAAATAGGGTGCTTAGGTTAGAATTGAAAATCACACGTGAATCAAGTTTTCTCTCTATATTATCGAGCGTATTCTTGTGAGTATTTTGAGTATACTTTGAGTATTGCTAGATTTGCAAAGTTCCTTCAAAGACTATACCCTTGTATTCTAGCTGTAAGTCTTGATCTTTCGAGGTAAGGATATTATTTTTTCAGAATGATATTATTTCTTCAATATCATTATCTTTGAAATGTTGATCTGAAGTTTTTATCAAATTTGGAACTTTTTCATGCTCTGGGTTACTATTCATGGGTTACTATTCACGAGTTACTATTCATGAGTTACTATTCATGAGTTACTATTCACGAGTACTATTCATGAAGCGTGAAGATGTTTTTGTGGAATTTCTATCTTTTGGTGCCTGAGTTACTATTCACGATATCTTGAAGACTATTCACGTATACTGACACTATTCACGATACTGATCTTATTCACCAAAAAATAAAATTTCTTCTTTTCGTCTAAAACATATATTCCGGATACTAACTCCGATTGTATCCATGTTTTGATCATTCTTGAATTTTACACCACTATGATTATTTTTGAGGTATTTTTTGACGTGATAAAACCAAGTACGAATCCTTAATCCTTAATCCTTGTCATTTTGTTTCACCGATTCGCTTTCTTTAAAAAAATATTTTTCATCATCCTCGGTCTTAAATGATGATATTATGGAATATCTTTGGCCCATAGTGCAAAGATGAATGATTTCTTAAGAATATCTTTGGCCTATAGTGCAAAGATGAATGATTTCTGAAGAATATCTTTGGCCGTAGTGCAAAGATGAATAGGTGTTTAAATGAACATGACTAATCGATGAATATCTTTGGCTGTAGTGCAAAGATGAATATTTGATTCGTATGTATATTGATTGATGTTACAGGATAAAAGATGACGATGAACTTTTAAATTCATACATGTAAGATAGTAGTTTGCATTCTCTACTTAACTCTTCTAATGAATTATTATTTCATTATGAATATTGATTTAAAATTTGTTGTCTATCAGATTCTATTATATTTTTCCCTCGTTGAAGACTAACGATAATTTGTTGTATATTATCTTAGTCATCATAATATTCTTTATTGAGCTAGTTGAGCTCACCCTTTTCCCTTTTGTTCCATTTTTCTCGTGGAGGCGAGAATATAAAGCGAGTACGCAGCCTGGGTATGGAATGAAGGTTTTAGAAAGGATTGTTTAGTAGTCCTCACCATTTTGTAAAATAATATATCAATAAATGTGATGAGGATTTATTTGAGTATAGATATTGTCTGTAAGATAATATTTGTATTCAAACTCACGCTTTCTCGTTGTAATAATAAAGTTGTAGTTGTTTACATACCATGTATTGACAACTCGTAATGTGGTGATGTATACCTATTTTGGGGCGTCACGCTTGGTATCGAGCTTAGGGATATGATCTCCAAGCGGAGATCGGGGAATAGAACTAGGAGGGAGAGACGAGTAAATCCTTCGCTAAAGTGTCCTACCTAAGCTTATTTGTTAGTTGGTCAAGATATAGGGATATTATGTGATATATTGATTTCCTTAATTAACCCTTGTTTTATGACAAAAGATTTGAGAATGTCGACCGAGAATATTAATAATGGAAATGAGACCGTGGAGATGCCTCGTACTCACCAACGAGGAGAAACGTGCAACAGTCGGCAATGTTCCCCCGTGAACAACACCATTGAAAGCGAGATGATGAACGAGGGATGTTTAGAAGTTTTTCGAGCTTCATGCAAAATCGCACTGAGGAGACTCGTGTTCAAAATACGGGAGGAAATGATAGCAATTCACGGGTTGTCACAAATGCAAGCGCTTCAAAGAGTTGGGACCACCAGAATTTAAGGGAAAGCGATCCGATCATGGCGGAAACATGGGTAAAACAAATTACCAAGATATTCGATGTCTTGGGATGCACGGAGGAACAGAGGTTCCATTCGCCACCTTTATATTCCGTGGCGAGGCGGACTACTGGTGGGAGTCTGCATGAAGCGTACCCCATCCACCGCACTCAAAGATGTCTTGGGAGACGTTTGAAAACTATTTAATGACAAATACTTTCCCAAAGTGTTCGTCTATATGAAGGAAGTGGAGTTCATCGATTGGAACAAAACAACATGACGGTGTCTCGAAGACGAGGCAAAGTTTGCGAGTTATCCGTGTTTGCACCTCATTTGGTGGAGAATGAGGAACGATGACGGATGTTTCTTAGAGGTTTGAAACCTAAGATACGCCAAGATCTCATTTCTCATAAATTTTCTCTTTATTCGGATGTTATAAATGAGGCTCAATTATTAGAAGCGAGATAACGAGTACTACCAACCGAGGGACCACAACCAGGATCGTGCTCGAGATAGCGATCAATGTAATAATGATAACTGCGGAGAAAGAAACAGACGGACAGAAATGGTAACCACTCGGTGGTAATCATGGCCATGAAAATAGAAGAAGCGAGTCGAGGAGATTTTAAAAGAGGAGATTTAACAACGACCATGTGAAGATGATGCAGTCTTGGCAAAGAATCGGTTCTAAGGGAGGAGAACGACCACCGGTCATATATGCTACAAATGCGGAAAAGAGGGACATATCGGTCAAACCGCCCACAACAGCTTCAAGGTATGCTATAGTTGTGGAAAGGAAGGACATATCGCTTCGAGATTGTACGGTAGCGAAAAACCTAGTTCAATGGGACGGTGACTCAAAAGATCGTCCCCGAAAAGTCAAAGTCAATGATTCCGGGAGAGCGTTTGTTGTGATCGTCATAATGCGAGGAACCCAAACGAGGTGATCACGGGTAAGCTATTTATAAATTCTTGCAAAGTTTATACCTTTACTTGATACCTAAGTTACCCATTCATTTATCTCTCCGCATGTGCTCAACGCTTAAACTTGACTCGAGAGAAATTAGACTTTGACCTATCTCGTGGAAACTCCGTTAGAGAAACTTTCATCACATCCACCGCTTATAAATCTTGTTTGATTCAAGTTGGCACCATTACCTTACCCGTTGACCTTATCTCTTTAAAGATACTTTCTTTTGATGTGATTTTAGGGATTGATTGGTTAACTACTCATCATGCCAAAATTGATTGTTTTCGTAAGGTTGTTAGTTTTCATATTCCTATCCAACCTTTGTTATGCAATTCAAGTAACTAAACCATTAAAATCGATCATCGCTATATCTAATCATAAAGCTATTCGCTTATTAAAAAACGGATGTCAAGCTTTCTTAGCCCATGTTATGGATTTGAATAAAGACACGCCAAATTTGAATAATATTCTTGTTGTTATTGACTTTCCTAACGATTTCAAAAGAACTTCCTGGCCTACCCCGTAACGTGAAGTTGAATTCTTTATTGATCTTGAACCCGCACAAAGCCCATTTCTAAAACCCCATATCGAATGGCTCCTATTGAACTTCGTGAGTTAAAGGTCCAACTACAGTGAATTGTTGGACATCGGTTTCATTCGCCCTAGTACATCTCCTCGGGGTGCTCCTGCTTTATTTGTAAAGAAGAAAGACTCGGAGTATGCGACTTTGTATTGACTATCGGAATTGAACCATGTCACCATCAAGAATAGGTATCCTCTACCTCGTATTGATGACTTGTTTGACCAATTTGCAGGGCACAATTCTTTTCAAAATTGATCTTCGCTTACGGATATCATCACCAAAGATTAGAACCGAGGATATTCCAAAGACCGCCTTGAGAACTCCTGGTATGGGCATTATGAATTCTTAGTCATGTCTTTCTGACTAACTAATGCTCCTCATGGCTTCATGGATATGATGAACCGAGTATTCAAGGAATATTTGGATCAATTCGTTGTTGTCTTTATTGATGACATCCTCATATATTCCAAAAGTCGTGAAGATCATGAGCACCATTTGAAGTCGGGTACTCCAAAGGCTTCGTGAAAACCAACTATATGCCAAATTGAAGAAATGCGAGTTCGGCTCGAGGAAGTAGCATTTCTTGGGCACGTGGTGTCAAAACATGGAGTATCTGCTGATCCGACGAAGATTGAAGCAATACAAAGTTGGGATCGTAACCAAGTCGGCGATGTAAGTACGTAGTTTTTTGGGGGCTTAATGGTTATTATCGGAGATTAAGTGGAAGGGTTTTCTCGAATCGCTACTCCATTAACTCAAATAACTCAGGAAGGATACAAAATTCGTTTGGAGCGAAGAATACGAGAAAAGTTTCAAAGAGCTTAAGAGGAGACTTATTTCTAAGACTGTCTAACAATACCATCCGGTTCGGATGGATTTGTTATCTCAAATGATGCTTCGTGCAAAAGGGTTAGGATGTGTTCTCATGCAACGTGGGAAAGTCATAGCCTATGCCTCGCGACAACTTAAAGAGTATGAGAGGAATTATCCTACTCATGATCTAGAGTTAGCGTGCAATGTTTTCGCTTAAAAATATGGAGGCACTATCTATATGGGGAGAAAGTGGAGATATATTCGCACCATAAAAGCCTTAAATATTTCTTCACTCAAAAAGAACTCAACATGCGGCAAATGACGTTGGTTTGAGCTATTGAAAGACTACGACCACACTATTCAATACCATCATCGGTAAAGTTTAACGTGGTAGGCGGCGCATTGAGTAGAAGATCATATGCGAACGAATGCGATGATGTCAAGTATACGACAGAGCCAACTTTAATAGAAAAAGTTAAGGTTGCTCAAGCCACCGAATCTTGAGCTAATGCGTATGAAGAAGAAAGTACAAGAAGGAGCTATTCCTAAGCGAGAATTGATGAAGAAGGAATACTTGAGTCCACTCTAGACTTTGTGTTCCTAATGACTCGATTTGAAGTACAAGAT
This sequence comes from Panax quinquefolius, assembly GCA_020205615.1. NCBI lineage: Eukaryota > Viridiplantae > Streptophyta > Magnoliopsida > Apiales > Araliaceae > Panax > Panax quinquefolius. The sequence goes on along the minus strand of CM035155.1, from coordinate 41,851,068 downwards.
TATGATGGAGGCACAATAACACGCCATTTGCAATCCATCCTGGAAGTACTAAAATGTATCGTGATCTTCGACATACATTTTGGTGGAACAATATGAAGAGAGAGATTGCAAAGTTTATCTCGATGTGTTTAACTTGCTAACGTGTAAAGGCGGAGCATCTTGTACCTAAGGGTCCGTTGCAAACCACTTGAGATTCCTAATGGAAGTAGGAACACATTACTATGGATTTCGTTACGGTCTTCCTACTACGGTTTCTCAAGGCATCAATGCTATTTGGGTTATTGTTGATAGATTAACCAAGTCTGCTCATTTCTTGCCGATACGGAGAGACTTATTCCTTGAACGTCTTGCTAGTATGTACGTGAATGAGATTGTGAGGTTGCATGGCATGCTCGTATCCATAGTTTTGGATCGTGACCAAGATTCACTTCAAGATTTTGGGTTAGCTTGCAAAAAGCTATGGGCACGGATTTGCGATTTAGTTCGAATACCATCCCCAAACCGACTTGGACAATCGAGAGGACTATTCAAACTCTTGAAGATCTATTAAGACTCGTGTCCTGAACTTCAAGGGTAGTTGGGATAAGTATTTACCATTGGTGGAATTCTCCTACAACAACAGCTTATCGTGCAAGTATAGGTGTGGCTCCATTTGAAGCATTATATGGACGAAAATGTCGCTCTCTCAATATGTTGGGATGAGGTGGGTGAAGCAACATTGTTGGGACCCGAGTTAGTGCGTATGACTCACCGAAAAGATCCAAATGATTCGACAACGATACAAACCGGCACAAGATCGACAAAAGAGTTATGCGGATCTTCATCGAAAGGACGTGGAATTTAATGTGGGGATCATGTATTGTCATGCGAGTTGCTCCATGGAAGGGAGTTACAAGGTTTGGAAAGAGGAAAGCTCAATCCACGATTTATCGGTCCATTTCAAATTCTTGACCGAGTAGGAAATGTAGCCTATAGACTTGCGTTACCTCCAGTATGTCTCGTGTTCATAATGTGTTTCACATATCCGTATTTCGTAAATATGTGAAAGACCCAACCACGTTATCGAAAGTTAGAACCGGACGAGATAGCCAAGACTTAACGTATGAGGAGGTACCGTCAAGATCTTGGATAGGAAGGAGCATGTCCCACGCCAAGAAAGGTCATACCACAAGTTAAAGTTTTGTGGAGGAATCATGCTATAGAGGAAATGACACGGGAATTGGAAACGAAAATGAAAGCGAGGTATCCTCACCTTTTCAAAACACTGTGTATCGTGACGTCAATTTCGAGGACTGAAATTTCATAAGGAGGGAGGTTGTAAGACCAGAAATTTTTAAATAAAAGGAATTTCCTTTATTTATTATTTTGAAATAGTAAGGGTTGATTTGATTAATGTGGATAGTTAAGGGTTAAATACGCAAATATTTCAAAATAAGCAAGTGGTTATAAAATATTCATTATCGCTTGGGAATATTCGTTTGGTCGTGGAATATTCGCATCTTTGTGGGGAATATTCGTCACGACAGCAAGACCATGTGTGGGCCCCATAACGAAAGCGATTGGATGAAGAAAATGACAAATATAAGTTATTTTTAAATAATTGCGCGTAGTTGTTCCCAATTATCTTGTTGGAATACCCGGTGGTTAAAACACACTAATACGCGTTGTTGAACAAGAAGACACTCAGATTGCACCAATTATTGATTCTTACGTAAGAAGGCACTTACTCAATAATAGTTACGATGAATTAATCGCTCAAAGATTTTATTGAGTTAATAATTGTTTGCGTTGATATTTTATATTCATTGTTGTTTCAATAATTGTCATTACACAATTTTTCATTATCGAAGCAATAATTCATATTATCCGAATAATATTATTAGATAACATTATTGGCAATGTCTAGAAAGTTCATACAGGAGAGGTTTGGTCACCTAATTGCGCTACCAAGAAGAAGAAATTCTTATTGAAAAGCCCCTCTTCCCCAGAACCGCCTGTTGTCAATATTGTGATTCTGTAATATTATTTGTGAATAATTAATTATTGATTTATATGATGAGGAAAATATTGATTTTATGTGGATATAGATGGAGAAAATTTTAAAATGACAATTGTTGAAAATTAATATTTTATCTTTTTCTCGATAAAATAATTCATTTAAATATATTATTTTAATAATATATTAACTATGATATTTTTACAACGAATGTGGGATATATGAGTATACGAGGAGGAAGAGTATTTTTGTTGCAATAAATGTTTAAAACATGTTAAACATGTTGGTGGACCCCATTTATTGACCGAAATTTGATTATACCGTAAAATCGCTTGGCTTGTGGATTTCGTCAATTTCTATTTGGAATTTGGAAAACTTTCTTACGCAAAGTTGTAGAGAATTGAAATTCCTATAAAAACTCGTGAGATTCAAATTTTCTGATTAAAGGGCTATTTATTATGAATTATTGAAGTTCTGAAGCTCCGAAATAATTGATTTTTGGGAGTTTAAAATATTTTTTGTAAGAAAAACGTTTTTTTGTTGCAATTGAGTGGCTCACATATGTTATAAATGATCTGAAATCAGATTTCTAAGGTGGGCTTGAATATTTTTAAGAAATATTATTATTTTATTAAATTTTCTGCTTTGGTGTTCTAAGCATTTTCCTATAAATAGGGTGCTTAGGTTAGAATTGAAAATCACACCGAAACTGAAGTTTTCTCTCTATATTATCGAGCGTATTCTTGTGAGTATTTTGAGTATACTTTGAGTATTGCTAGATTAGTGCAAGTTCCTTCAAAGACTATACCCTTGATTCTAGCTAAAGTCTTGATCTTTCGAGGTAAGGGATATTATTTTTTCGTAATGATATTATTTCTTCAATATCATTATGCTGAAATGTTGATCTGAAGTTTTTATCAAATTTGGAACTTTTTCATGTTCGGGGTTACTATTCATGGGTTACTATTCACGAGTTACTATTCACGAGTTACTATTCACGGCGTGAAGATGTTTTTGTGGAATTTCTATCTTTTGGTGTCGAGAGTTACTATTCACGATATCTGACTATTCACGATATCTGACTATTCACGATACTGGTACTATTCAATAGAAAAATAAAATTTCTTCTTTTTGTCCAAAATATATATTCTGGATACTAACTCTGATTGTATCCATGTTTTGATCATTCTTGAATTTTACACCACTATGATTATTTTTGAGGTATTTTTGGGCGTGGATAAAACCAAGTACGAATCCTTAATCCTTAATCCTTGTCATTTTGTTTCACCGGATTCGCTTTTTAAAAAAAAATATTTTCATCATCCTCGGTCTTAAATGATGATATTATGGAATATCTTTGGCTTCAGTAGTGCAAGATGAATGATTTCTTAAGAATATCTTTGGCCTGTAGTGCAAAGATGAATGATTTCTGAAGAATATCTTTGGCCCGTAGTGCAAAGATGAATAGGTGTTTAAATGAACATGATCAACTGATGAATATCTTTGGCCTGTAGTGCAAAGATGAATATTTGATTCCAGATGTATATTGATTGATGTTACAAGGATAAAAGATAGACGATGAACTTTTAAATTCATACATAGAAGATAGTAGTTTGCATTCTCTACTTAACTCTTCTAATGAATTATTATTTCCGCTGCGAATATTGATTTAAAATTTGTTGTCTATTGTATTCTATTATATTTTTCCCTGTTGAAGACTAACGATAATTTGTTGTATATTATCTTAGTCATAATATTCTTTACTGAGCTAGTTGAGCTCACCCTTTTCCTTTTTGTTCCATTTTTCTCAGGAGGCGAGAATATAGCGAGTACTTAGTCTGGGTATGGAATGAAGGTTTTAGAAAGGATTGTTTAGTAGTCCTCACCATTTTGTAAAATAATGTATCAATAAATGTGATGAGGATTTATTTGAGTATAGATATTGTCTAAAGATAATATTTGTATTCAAACTCACGCTTTCTTGTTGTAATAATAAAGTTGTAGTTGTTTCGTACCATGTATTGACAACTCGAAATAGGTGATGTATACCTATTTTGGGGGCGTCGCACAAACAGACTTCTCTTCTTCTTTCTCTCTATAATTTTCTCTCTCTAGAGTTTCAAAGAATTAAATAAGAAATAATGAAGGAATGAGCTTATTTATAGAAAAATGGACTACATAGTAACTAATTCCTGAACGGTCCAGATTGATTTACTTTAATCAGACGATCCATATTTAAAGAAAAATCTTTTAAATAAAATATAATATATATAATAATAATAACAATCACAAAGACTCCCAAAGAATTCAATTCTTCCGACAATTTTTTCTTTCCTTCTCACTTGACGTAAACATGAACCGAAGGTCATGAGATTGATTAAGCAGACCTCAATTTCAAGATTCCTTGCAATCTATCTATTTATATATATAAATATATATAATCCCACCGACATGTTATATATAATTATACATTATGTAACCATCCACCACATAAAACAACTTCCCTCCCGACAAATGCTAATTCCCCCCTCCCCCACACAAATTGACTAACACACACCCACTTATATATATATATATATATAAAATAAAAACTGAGATAACTTTCCACCGACAGTTTTGAAAAATGGTTAAATGGGGGTCCATAAAATACGCCAAAATTCACAACAAATACTGTGGTAATAATTAAACAAAACTGAGTGACTTCTCACGTAAGCATCAATAATCAATACCGTGTGCTACTATGCAACCACGCCAGATTCAGTATTTTTTACTACCAAGTAGTTCAACAAGATTAATCTGTAAAACTTCCGCCGTTATTTTCATAAAATATTTTTGTCGTTTTCTTAATCCGGCAATAATTCCGTTATGGGGTCCACTAATGATTGTCTGCAGTCGCATTTGGATATTCCCCGACAAAAAAATATTTCCCCACCAATCGAATATAATATGACAACTTGCATACTTTTGCAAAATTTACAAATATTACCCACAACTATAACATTATATTAAATTCATTCCATAATATTCAAAAATGATAATTATAGAAAAATCATCTTTATTCAAAAAGTTGGGGTCTTACAACCTCCCCTTCTTAAGAAATTTCGCCCTCGAAATTAGGGTACGTACCTGGTATATCGAAGAGGTAAGGATATCTTGATTTCATTTCAGATTCTAACTCCCAGGTCATTTTCTCAACATCGTGGTTCCTCCATAAAAATTTAACTTGAGGTATAACCTTGGAGCGTAGAATATGTTCCTTCTTATCCAAGATTTGAACAGGAATCTCTTCATACGTTAAATCCTCTGCCATTTCGTCCTGTTCTAACTCAATAATGTGGTTCGGGTCTTCCCAATATTTACGTAACATGGATATGTGAAAAACATTATGAACACGAGACATACTTGGCGGTAAAACGAGTCTATAGGCCACAGTTCCTACTCGATTGAGGATTAAAAATGGGCCAATGAATCGAGGATTTAGCTTTCCTCTCTTTCGAAATCTCGTAACTCTTTCCATGGAGCGACACGTAACAACACATGATCACCAATATCGAATTCTACGTCCTTTCGATGAAGATCAGCATAACTCTTTTGTCTATCTTGTGAGGTTTTTATACGTTGTCGGATCGTTTGAATCTTTTTCGTAGTCATACGTACCAACTTCGGTCCCAACAACGTTGCTTCACCCACCTCATCCCAGTATACTGGAGAACGACACTTTCTTCCATACAATGCCTCGAATGGAGCCATGCCAATACTTGCTTGATAACTGTTGTTGTATGAAAACTCCACCAACAGTAAGAACTTGTCCCAACTTCCCTTGAAGTCAAGGACACAGAGTCTTAATAAATCTTCAAGAGTTTGAATAGTCCTCTCTGATTGTCCGTCCGTCTGAGGATGATATGCCAAACTAAATCGTAAATCCGTGCCCATAGCTTTTTACAAACTAACCCAAAATCGTGAAGTGAATCTTGGGTCTCGATCAAAAACTATGGATACTGGCATACCATGCAGTCTTTCAATCTCGTTTATGTACATACGAGCAAGATGTTCAAGTGTATAAGTTTCTCTTATTGGTAAGAAGTGAGCAGACTTGGTCAATCTATCAACAATGACCCAAATTGCATCAATGCCTTGAGAAACCTTAGGAAGACCAGTAACGAAATCCATGGTAATGTGCTCCCACTTCTATTCTGTAATTTCAAGTGGTTACAATGGACCTTTTGGTACTTGATGCTCCGCCTTAACTCGTTGACAAGTTAGACACCTTGAGATAAACAGCGTTATCTCTCTTTTCATATTGCTCCACCAAAATGTATGACGAAGATCTCGATATATTTTGGTACTCCCAGGATGGATTGCAAACGCTGTGTTGTGCGCCTCCATCATGATTTTATACTTTAAGTCAGGGTCGTTAGGAACACAAAGTCTAGAGTTGACTCGAAGTATTCCTTCTTCATCGATTCTTGCTTCCGGGATAGCACCTTCTTGCACTTTCTTCCTCATACGCATCAGCCCCAGGTCTGTAGTTTGAGCAGCTTTAACTTTATCAATTAAAGTCGGTTCTACTCATATGTTCGTCATCATCACATGTGTTGCTGGAGTCTTTATCTCTATCTCCATCCTTTGTAAGTCATACAAAATGGGCCTTTACGTTGACAATATCGCACTCGTATCCGCATATAATTTTCTACTCAATGCGACAGCTACCACGTTTGCTTTTCCAGGATGGTATTGGATGGTATGATCATAATCTTTCAACAGTTCAAGCCAACGTCGTTGTCGCATGTTGAGTTCCTTTTGAGTGAAGAAATATTTGAGGCTTTTATGATCCGTAAAGATCTCCACTTTCTCCCCATACAAGTAATGCCTCCAAATCTTTAGTGCGAAGACAACAACTGCCAACTCTAGATCATGAGTAGGATAATTCCTCTCATATTCTTTGAGTTGTCGTGAGGCATAGGCTATGACTTTCCCATGTTGCATGAGAACACATCCTAACCCTTTGCCTGAAACATCACTGTAGATGACAAATCCCTCCGAGCCAGATGGTATTATCAGAACAGGTGCTGAAATGAGTCTCCTCTTGAGTTTTTGAAAACTCTTCTCACATTCCTCACTCCAACCAAACTTTGTATCTTTTCGAGTCAGCTGAGTTAGTGGAGTAGCGATTCGAGAAAACCCTTCTACGAATCTCCGATAATAACCAGCTAAGCCGAGAAAACTAAGTACTTTGGTCACTGATTTAGGTTGCTCCCAGCTTTGAATAGCTTCAATCTTTGTTTGGTCAACAGATATTCCATGACTTGATACCACGTGCCCAAGGAATGCTACTTCCTCAAGCCAGAACTCGCATTTCTTCAACTTGGCATAAAGCTTATATTCACGAAGCTTTTGGAGTATCAGCTTCAAGTGTTGCTCATGATCTTCACGGGTTTTGGAATATATGAGGATGTCATCAATAAATATGACCACAAAGTGATTCAAATATTCCTTGAATACTCGGTTTATCATATCCATGAAGGCAGCAGAAGCATTAGTCAATTCAAAAGACATGACTAAGAATTCATAATGCCCGTACCGAGTTCTGAAAGCCGTCTTTGGAATGTCATCGGTTCTAATCTTTAACTGGTGATATCTGGAACGAAGATCAATCTTTAAAAAGAATTTGGCTCCTTGCAACTAGTCAAATAGGTCATCAATACGTGGTAATGGGCACCTATTTTTGATGGTGACATGATTCAACTCCCGATAATCAATACAAAGTCGCATACTCCCATCTTTCTTCTTTACGAATAGAACAGGAGCACCCCATGGAGAAGTACTAGGACTAATAAAGCCAATGTCTAACAATTCTGCGGTTGGGTCTTTAACTCCTCGAAGTTCAATAGAGCCATTCGATATGGGGCTTTGGAAATAGGTTTTGTATCGGGTTCAAGGTCGATACAAAATTCAATTTCATGCTCGGGGTAGGCCAGAAGTTCTTCGAGGAATACGTCAGGAAATTCATTAATAATAGAAATATCATTCAAAACTGACGTATTTTTGTTTAGATCCGTGACATGAGCTAAGAAAGCTTGACATCCGTTTTTCAATAAACGAATAACTTTATGGCTTGAGATGACAGTGATTGATTTTAATGGTTTGGTTGCTTGAATCCGCATAATAGGTTGGTTAGGAATATGAAAGCTAATAACCTTACGAAAATAATCAATTTTTGCATGATGAGTAGTTAACCAATCAATCCCTAGAATTACATCAAATGCAAGTATTTTCAATGAAATAAGATCGACAGGTAATGTGAGGGTACCGATTTGAACCAAACAAGACTTATAAACAGTGGATGTAATGAAGGTTTCTCCCAACGGAGTTTCAACAGATAAGTCAAAGTCCAATTTCTCCGGAATCAAATTTAAACGTTGAGCGCAAGTAGGAGAAATAAAAGAATGGGTAGAACCGGTATCAAATAAGGTATAAACTTCGCTAGAATTTATGATAAGCTTACCCGTGATGACCTCGTTCGGGTTCCTTGCTTTCTGGGAGGTCACAACAAGCACTCTCCCTTGCACTACCGGCTTTAACTTTTCTGGGACTGCCTTTGGTGCCTCCATCCTAGTGGAACTTATCTTCGGTGAATGATAAAATCGGGCTAGGTGACCTTCTCTTCCACAGTTATAACATGCTTTGGACGGCATTGCGCAGTTGGGACTGATGTGTCCCTCCCCTCCGCATTTGAAGCATATGATAGGTGGTCGTTCTCCTTCCTTAACGACAGGTGCTGGTGCTGACGTCTTTCCATCATTGTTGAATCTCCTCTTCTTGAAATGTCCATTCTTATTGTTTTGGCCCTGATTACCACCGAAGTGGTTACCATTTCTGGCCTATTGATTTCCTCCACGCTTGTTGTCACCGCTTCGATGACTGCTCTCACTAGTATTATCACTTTGCCGGTTGCTATCTTTTGGTTGGGATGACTCATTATCATGCTCCAATAACTGAGCCCTATTAACAACATCTGAATACAAACACAGTTTATGAGAGATAAGATATTGACGTATCTCAGGTTTCAAACCTCTTAAAAACATTCGCGTCATTCTCTCCTCATTATCAACCAGATGGGACGCAAACCGGGATAACTCGGCAAACTTGGCTTCGTACTGCGATACGGTCATGTTGTTTTGTTCCAGCTTGATGAATTCTACCTCTTTCATGTGACGAATACTTTCGGGAAAGTACTTGTCATTGAACAGTTCTTGGAACTTCTCCCAAGACATCTTTAGTGCGGCAGGTTGAGTACGCTTTACAGATTCCCACCAAGAATCACTCCTCTGCTTTCGCAACACATGGTGGAAAAGGGAACCTTTTGCTCCTTGGAGCATCCCAAGACATCAAATATCTTGTTGATCTGTTTAATCCACGTCTCCGCCTTAAGTGGTTTTGGCTCTCCAAAAAACTCCGGTGGTCCCAGATCCTTAAACTGCTTGGCGGTGACCGTCTGAGAGTTGCCAGTGTTCCACCTGCATTTTGGACAGGAGCCGCTCTCGCCTGATGTTGCATGAATTGCATGAAGCCTCGGAATATTCCATCGTTCATTATTTGGTCATTGTTGTTGTTTGCTTGAGGATTGTCGCCTTCCTGCTGCGCATTATCCTGATTATTGATTTGTGGAGACTCAACGGTCTCATGTGCTCCATTGATATTCTCAACAATCTCGGATGTCATTTTCAAATACTGCCACAAAACAAGAGTTAAATAACATATTACATATTATCCCTATACTCTGACCGACCAATTAAATACCACATAAACTTAGGTAGGTCATACTAGTGAAAGAATTCCCCGTCTCTCCCCTCCTAGTTCTTGTCTCACATCTTAGCCATGGATCATATCCCTAAGCTTTGATACCAACTGTGACGCCCTCAAAATAGGTATACATCACCTATTCTCGAGTCGCCAAATACATGGTATGTAATAATCAAATACAATCTTAATTATACAACAAGAGAGTCAGTGAGTTTAAATACAAATATCGCCTCTTCTGACAATATCCACTCTCGAGAATAAGTCCTCATTACATTTATTGTCACACTATTTAATGTAATAGTGAGGACTACTAGCTAATACTATCATCCCACCATCACTCCGTTCCCGACTCTCAAACTACGTTCTCATTTCACAAGAGAACGGTGAAAGAAAGGGTGAGCTCAACTAGCCCAAGATGAAATATTATGACTAAGATAATGCGAATAAATTATCATTAGTCCTCAACAATCATTAAACCGATAAAATATAATAGACATCCGGTTTAAGCTGCGTGAGAACATGCAATCCATTAAAAGAGTCAAGTAGAGAATAAAATCTACTATCTTTTATGATTCGAAAGGTTTTCATCACTTTTATCAACGCGACTCGACAATAAATAATCCACATCATCCACGCACTACGACCAAGGATATTCATTAGGGTCACGACCACAAATTATCCATTGCACTCTTGGCCAAGGATATTTGTGTATTCATCAAATGGTCATGATCATGCCAACAACGTCCATCAATGCACTGCACAGTGCCATGAGGACTTTTATCACATCATTTGTAACATTACGGTCATGATTACCTTTGAATAATCCTCGTCATAATCATACCAAGTCCATCTATGCACTACAAAGCCACGTAGATGACTTTCAAAAAAAAATATATAAACATAAGGATGATGACAATGATATAAGAATTCAATAAAACAAGTTCACGAATTAATTTATTCAAGAACTAATAACGTCCAAATTAACAACATGATCTTTGCTTTGTAGAGTAAAATTCAAGAATGCTCGTAAGAATATTTACATGAAAGATCTTGGATGAAGCGCAAATATCGAGGATATTCCACTAATTTCATGGAGTATAAAGTCAAAACTTTAACCAACCGAGTATAATAAAGAATGGAATAACAAAAGAAATCACCATGCATGCGGTGATTGCATAAACAAAGTTATTCTAATTGAATAATAAATAACGGAACCCGTGTCAAAGTAATACGCGCACCGAGGATATTCCAATGAATAATAAAGAATGGAATAACAACGAAATCACCATGCATGCGGTACTTCACATAGATAGGTTATTCCAATAGAATAATAAATAACGGAATCGAGTCCAACAGAAACGCATGCATGTGATATTCCAATGAATAATAAAGAGCGGAACCCGAGTCCAGTAAGAAAAAGCATGCATGGATGTTCCAATGAATAATAAAGAATGGAGTAACAACAGAAATCACCAAGTATAGGGTGAATCCATGCGTATCTGAGTTATTCCAATGTAAATAATAAAGATGGAATAATAGAAGTTCTCTTCATGAATACAAAAGAAATAATACCCTCATCAGAAAAAATCGGATATAGGAAAAGAAAGGTAGCAGACTTCTCTTCTTCTTTTCTCTATAATTTTCTCTCTGTAGTTTCAGTGAATTAAGTAAGAAATAATGAAGGAATGAGCTTATTTATAGAAAAATGGACCAGCATAAGAACTAATTCTGAATGGTCCAGATTGATTTACTTTAATTGGACGATCCATATTTAAAGCAAAATCTTTTAAATAAAATATAATATATATAATAATAATAATCAATCAGTACTCCCAAGAATTCAATTCTTCCGACAATTTTTCTTTCCTTCTCACTGAGATGAAACATGAATCCAAGGTCACAGATTGATTAAGCGGAGACCTCAATTTCAAGATTCCTTGCAATCTATCTATTTATATATATAAATATATATAAGGGCAAAGGTGCAAAAAAAAATCCCTAATGTTTACGGATATCCCACTTCCACCCTAAACTAATTTTTTTTCCAAAAGTACCCTTAACATTAACATTTTTGGGTCGCACACCCTCTTAGTTAAGAAAAGATAAACGGCGTTAAAATTTGATGACGTGGCATGCTTAAATATAATAAAAATTTTAAATAAAACAATATATATCATTTAATCAAAACAAAAAAATACTAAAATTCAAAATAAAAAAAGCATAACATATTTACATCATTTAATCAAAATACTAAAATTCAAAACATAACATATTTACATCAAATACTAATTAAAAAATACAAAAATACTAAAAAAATAAATTTAAAAATACTAAAATACTAACATTCTGCTTTTTTTTTAAATTCTATTTTTTAAAAAATCTGCTTTTTAAAAATTCTATTATACTAAAATTACATTTTTTTAAAAAAGCTGCTTTTAAAAAGTTCCTTTTTAAAAAAAAAATATGTTATTTTAAAATTACATTTTTTAAAAAAAATCTTCTTTTAAAAAAGCTCTAGTTTATTTAAAAAGATTGTTTAAAAAAAATTATATTTTTAAAAATTATTTTTAAAAGAAAATCTATTTTAAAAATTTCATTTTTTAAAAAGAACTGCTTTTAAAAAGTTACGGTTTTTTTTAAATTACATTTTTAAAAAATTCAGTTTTTTAAAAAAAAGTCATTTTTAAAAAAATCTATTTTTTAAAAATTTCTTTTAAAAAGTTTCGTTTTTCTAAAAATTCTATTTTTTTAAAAAAATTGTTTTTAAAAATTGTTTTTTAAAAAGAAAAGTCATTTTTAAAAATTCTATTTTTTTTTTTAAAAATCGCTTTTAAAAAATCTATTTTTTAAAAAAATCATTTTTAAAAATTCTATTTTTTTAAAAAACGCTTTAAAAAGTTCTGTTTTTTTAAAAATTTGTTTTTAAAAATTACATTTTTTAAAAATTACTTTTTTTAAAAAATCATTTTTAAAAAATTCTATTTTTTAAAAAAAGCGCTTTTAAAAAGTTACATTTTTTTAAATTACATTTTAAAAATTACATTTTTTTTAAAAAAAGTCATTTAGAAAAAATCTATTTTTTTAAAAAATTGCTTTTAAAAGTTTCGCTTTTTTAAAAATTCTATTTTTTAAAAAATTGTTTTTTTAAAAGAAGTCGTTTTAAAAATTACATTTTTTAAAAAATCGCTTTTAAAAAGTCTATTTTTTAAAAAAATCTTTTTAAAAATTACATTTTTTTAAAAATTCGTTTTTTAAAAAATCTATTTTTTAAAAAAAATTGCTTTTAAAAAAGTTTCGTTTTTTAAAAAATTCTATTTTTTTAAAAAAAATGTTTTTAAAAATTGTTTTCTTAAAAAGAAGTCGTTTTAAAAATTACATTTTTTTAAAAAATCGCTTTTAAAAAGTTTATTTTTTAAAAATCTGCTTTTAAAAATTGCTTTTTTTAAAAGTCGCTTTTTAAAAAATTCTATTTTTTTTAAAAAACTCCTTTTAAAAGTTCCATTTTTTAAAAATTTACATTAACGCCAAAAGCGTAAGTGACCCAAAAATATAACGTTAAGAGTACTTTTGAAAAAAAAATTAGTTTAGGGTGGAAGTGGGACATCCGTGTAAACATTAGGGATTTTTTTGCACCTTTGCCCATATATATAATCCCACCCACATGTTATATATAATTATACATTATGTAACCATCCACCACATAAAACAACTTCCCTCCCGGCAAATGTTAATTCCCCCCTCCCCCACACAAATTGACTAACACACACCCACTTATATATATATATATATATATATATATATATATATATATATATATATATATATAATAAAAGAGATAACTTTCCACCGCGGTTTTGAAAATGGTTAAATGGGGTCCATAAAATACGCCAAAATTCACAACAAATCTTGTGGCAATAATTAAACAAAAGCCGAGTGACTTCTCACGTAAGCATCAATAATCAATACTGTATGTCTACTATCAACGACCCAGCAGATTCATCAGACTTTTACTACCGAGTAGTTCAACAAGATTAACTTAAAACTTCCGCCGTTATTTTCATAAAATATTTTTGTCGTTTTCTCAATCCGACAATAATTCCGTTGTGGGGTCCACCAATGATTGTACCGTCGTACGGATATTCCCTGACAAAAAGAATATTTCCTGACCAATCGAATATAATATGACAACTTGCATACTTTGCAAAATTTGCAAATATTACCCACAACTATAACATTATATTAAATTCATTCCATAATATTCAAAAATGATAATTATAGAAAAATCATCTTTATTCAAAAAGTTGGGGTCTTACAGGAAAGTCATAGCCTATGCCTCTCGATAACTCAAAGAATATGAGAAGAATTATCCTACTCATGATCTAGAGTTGGCAGCTGTTGACTTCGCACTTAAAATTTGGAGGCATTACTTGTATGGGGAGAAAGTGGAGATCTTTACGGATCATAAAAGCCTCAAATATTTCTTCACTCAAAAGGAACTAAACATGCGACAACGACGTTGGCTTGAACTGTTGAAAGATTATGATCATACCATCCAATACCATCCTGGAAAAGCGAACGTGGTAGCTGATGCATTGAGTAGAAGATCATATCGCGGCACGAGTGCGATATTGTCAACGCATAGGCCCATTTTGTATGACTTGCAAAGGATGGAGATAGAGATAAAGACTCCAGGGACCCAAGTGATGATGGTGAATATACGAGTAGAACCGACTATAATCGATAAAGTTAAAGCTGCTTAAGCTATAGACCTGGAGCTGATGCATATAAGGAAGAAAGTACAAGAAGGTGCTATGCCGGAAGAAAGAATTGATGAAGAAGGAATACTTTGAGTCAACTCCAGACTTTGTGTTCCTAACGAACTTGATTTAAAGTATAAAATCGTGATTGAGGCGCACAACACACCGTTTGCAATCCATCCTAGGAGTTCCAAAATGTATCATGATCTTCGACATACATTTTGGTGGGGCAATATGAAGAGGGAGATATCACTGTTTATCTCAAGGTGTTTAACTTGTCAACGAGTCAAGGCAGAGCATCAAGTACCAAAAGGTCCATTGCAACCACTTGAAATTCCAAAATGAAAGTGGGAGCACATCACCATGGATTTCGTTACTGGTCTTCCCAAGGTTTCTCAGGGTATACATGTAATTTGGGTCATTGTTGATAGATTGACCAAGTCTGCTCATTTCTTACCTATACGAGAAACTTATACATTTGAACGTCTTACTCGTATGTACATAAATGAGATTGTAAGATTGCATGGTATGCCAGTATCCATAGTTTCTGATCGAGACCCAAGATTCACTTCACGATTTTGGGTTAGTTTACAAAAAGCAATGGGTACGGATTTATGATTTAGTTCGGCATATCATCCTCAGACGGATGGACAATCAGAGAGGACTATTCAAACTCTTGAAGATTTATTAAGACTCTGTGTCCTTGACTTCAAGGAAGTTGGGACAAGTTCTTCAGATTGGTGGAGTTTTCCTACAACAACGCTTATCAAGCAAGTATTGGTATGGCTCTATTCAAGCGTTGTATGGAAGAAAGTGTCATTCTCCAAATCTTTGGGATGAGGTGGTTGAAGCAACGTTGTTGGGACCCGGATCCGATACGTATGACTACGAGAAAAGATTCAAACGATCGACAACGTGTGAAAACCTTACAAGAGGCAAAACAAAAGAGTTATGTTGATCTTCATCGAAAGGACGTGGAATTCGATATTGGAGATCATGTGTTGTTATGTGTTTCTCCATGGAAAGGAGTTACGAGATTTGGAAAGAGAAGAAAGCTCAATTCTTGATTCATTGGCCCATTTTTAATCCTCGATAGAGTAGGGACTGTAACCTATAGACTCGCTTTACCGCCAAGTATGTCTCGTGTTCATAAGGTTTTTCATATATCCATGTTACGTAAATATGTGAAAGACCCGAACCACATTTAATGTATGCAGAGGTTCCTATTCAAATCTTGGATAAGAAGGAACATATTCTATGCTCCAAGGTTATACCTCAAGTCAAAGTGTTATGGAGGAACCACGATGTTGAGGAAATGACCTGGGAGTTAGAATCTGAAATGAAATCAAGGTATCCTTACCTCTTCTACATACCAGGTACGTACCCTAATTTTTAGGGCAAAATTTCATAAGAAGGGGAGATTGTAAGACCCCAACTTTTATGAATAAAAATGAATTTTCTATAAATATCATTTTTGAATATTATGAAATGAATTTGTTATAACGTTATAGTTGTGGGTAATATTTATAAATTTTGTAAAGTATGGAAGTTGTTATATAATATTCGATTGGTCGGGGAATATTCGTTTTAACGAGAAATATTAAATGCGACTGAAGACAATCATTGGTGGACCCCACAACAGAATTATTGTCGGATTGAGAAAACAACAAAAATATTTTATTGAAAATAACGGCGGAAGTTTTATCATTGATACTGTTGAACTACTCGGTAGTAAAAGTACCGTAATACGCGTGGTTGCATAGTAGCACACGGTATTGATTATTAATGCTTATATGAGAAGTCACTTAGTTTTATTCAATTATTGTCAATATTTTATATGTTATTAAATCAATAATTGAGATGACGAAGTTGTTAATATTATTATTTTCATTATTAACGATGTCTAGAAGTTCTGCCAAGGAGAGGTTTGGTCACCTAATTGCGCGCCAATAGGGAGAAATCCTTATTGGAAAACCCCCTCTTTCCTGGGAACGACCTGGTCGATTAATATTGTGGAATTTTTATGACGTATTAAAATTTTGCTTATTTTATGGACCCCCATTTACCCATTTTTCAAAATAATTGGTAAAAAGTTTTCATTATAAGAGGTGGAACCCATATGCGATGATGACATATGGGGCCCACATGTTTATGACTTTGGGGGAGGTTGGCTGAGAATTTGATTCACGGGTTGTTGGATTATATATATATGTTATATTAATTTTGTTTTATATATATATATATATATATATATATATTGAAAGGTTGGCAAGTGGATTCACGGGAGGCATCCCTTGATTTTCTTATATATATATTATATTTTATTTAAAAGATTTTACTTTAAATATGGACCGTCCGATTAAAAGTAAATCAATTTGGACCGTTCATGAATTAGTTACTATGCATTCCATTCTTCTATAAATAAAAGCCCATTCCTTCATTATTTCTTACGAATTCACTGAAACTCTAGAGAGAGAAACTATAGAGAGAAAGAAGAAAAGTGTTCTGCTACTTCACCACTTCTATATCAAGTTTCTTTTACGGTAAGGGGTATTATTTATTTTGTATTCATGAAGAGAACTTTTGTTATTCCATTCTTCATTATTCATTTGAACATCCTGCATGCATGCGTTTTTACGCCTACTCAGTTCCGTCTTTATTATTCGATTGGAATATCCCATACGTCGTTTTTCTGTGGGACTGGTTCCGTCTTTATTATTTTGTTGGAATATCTTGTCTGTGCATTTTATGTCGGACCTGATTTCATTATTTATTATTCTGTTGGAATAACTTTTGTACATCATGCAATCGCATGCATGGTGATTTCTGTTGTTATTCCATTCTTTATTATTACATTGGAACATCACATCCGGTGCGTATTACGCTGACTGGTTCCGTTATTTATTATTACTGTTGGAATAACTTTGTACATCAAAAGTACCGCATGCATGGTGATTTCTTTTGTTATTCCATTCTTTATTATACTCGGTTGGTTAAAGTTTTGACTTCTATACTCCATGAAATTAGTGGAATATCCTTGATATTTGCGCTTCATCCAGTATCTTTTTGTGAAAATATTCTTCTAAGCATTCTTGAATTTTACTCTACAAAGAAGTATCATGTTGACAATTTGGACGTTATTAGTCCCTGAATAAATTAATTCTTGAACTTGTTTTATTGAATTCTTTTATCATTGTCATCATCCTCATATTTATATTTTGTTGAAAGTCATCTGTGGCCTGTAGTGCATAGATGGACTTGGTATGATTATGACCAGGGATTATTCGATGTAATCATGACCGTAATGTTACAAATTATGTGATAAAAGTCCTCATTGGCCCGTAGTACATTGATGAACAGTTGTTGGCATGATCATGACCATTGATGAATACACGAATATCCTTGGCCCGTAGTGCATGGATAATTTGTGGTTGTGATACTTATGAATATCCTTGGCCGTAGTGTAGGGATGAGGTGGATTATATATTAAAAAATCGAGTCCCGTGATAAAAGTGATAAAAACCTTTTAAATCATAAAAGATAGTAGATTTTATTCTCTACTTGACTCTTTTAATGGATTGCGTGTTCCGCAAAGAATTAAACTTGATGTCTATTGTATTTTATCGGTTTATCTTCGTTGAGACTAATGATAATTTATTCTGCATTATCTTAGTCATAATATTTCTTACTGAGCTAGTTGAGCTCACCCTTTCTTTCACTGTTCTCTTCAGGAAATGAGAACGTAGCCGGGGCTAGTCGGGGAACGGAGTGATGGTCCGAGATGGTGTCTTAGTAGTCCTCACTATTCTGTTAGATAGTGTGTTAATAAGTGTAATGAGGAATAAATTGAGTGTGGATATTGTCTAGATGACAATATTTGTATTAAAACTCACAGCATGTATTTTATCGTATTTTACACGACTGTTGTATAATTAAGTTGTAATTGAATTTTGTACCATGTATTTGGCGACTCAAGGTGGGTGATGTATACCTATTTTGGGGGCGTCACATTATGTACATAAGCAAAATCAATAGTAGTGGAAGAATAAAAACTTTGTTAGAAACAGAGTATAAAAATGGATTTTAAAGAAAGATTGATTAGCCCAAACTTAAATAAGTAATGATAAAGTAAGGGGTGGGTTAGTTACTTAAATAATACTATATCATATTCTCAATGTGGCCTCAAGTTTGCATATAATAATTCCACTTCCCCCATTATGCTGTTTATCCTAACATAACATAAGCAATCATGAAAGCAGCTGTAATGGAAGAAAATTAAACAATGGACTCAAAGTGAAAATTAAACAAATAACATATCTTAAGACTGAAAGAAAAACTGTCGAGATGCAATGGAGTTTAAGAAATTTATACACTGCAATATATATACATACACTGCAATATAATTTTTATGTAAACTTTCAAACATTTGAAATTTTAATTAGGTCTTGTACACTGCAAATACACTGCAATATTCCGACTTAAAATTTTCATGTAAACTAGCAAACATTTGAAATAGTAATACACTGCAATTGATATTTGGAGAAAATAGAGTGAAATTGTAGAGGAAGGGATTATTAGGTTATATTTGGGGGAAAATTAAAATTGGGAAGACATTACCTTGCTCAGTCGAGAGATGACGACGACAGGAAGAGAGGCGGTGATGGCAAGAGAGGACGGCGACGGCAAGAAAAGGCCAGTGGGCGACGGGAAAGAGCAGCCGGCGACGGCGCGAGGAAGAAGAAGGAGAAATATGAATAACAGAAATGAAAAAAAAAATCTAAGTTACTAAAAGTAAATAAAAACCCATTCTCGACGGCACTCAATACCAACGGCAAAGGCCGTCGCCTATGCCCTTTTCCCTTTTCCCACGCCCGCCAAAAATTCCCACCAAATTTAGGCCCGGGAAGGGTCATTCTCGACGGGGACCATTTGCTACGACTATGCCATCGATAATGATGTTATTGGTGACGGGGATACTGCCGTCGCTAATGATGTCGTCGCCAATGACCTGTTTTCTTGTAGAGAGAAAGCTAAAGGCTAGAATGACAGAAGAACCCCAAGGATCTACCACTGATAAACCTGTCGAGTCCTCTGACATTGAGACTCTAAGGATCCTAAGAAGAAAACAACAACAGGTTGAGGTAGATGAAGACAGAGCTACCATATCACAGCTGCTGAAGAAGAACAAAATCAGTCACAAATCTAAGAGGCCATCTGTCTCTTCGATCGTAGAGTCTCTATCGATCGAAGAGACCAAACTGAACACCTCGAGCAAGGAAGTTGCTGCACTAGATGTTCTGGCTGATCAACAGAACAAAGCTAAAGCTCAAGGAAGTCCTGAGGCTGTGGCTCAGCCTAGAAAACCAAGATAAAAATTGGTTAAGAAGTACATCCTTGTCAATGAAAGGGTACTCAAAGAGGAAGACAAAAAGATGGCTGCTGAAAAGGAACTATCCAAAGAAAGCCAAAAGGTCAAAGCTCAAGCTGAGGGGGAGATACCTGAAGTTCTCACCCTAGAAAATACTCCAGTTGAGGGGGAGCTACTAGTCCTACAGAAGGATGATCATGTTGAGGGGGAGCCTCATGATGTCTCCATGATAGAAGAAGCTATTCCTGCAGAAAATAAGGGAGAACCAGAGCAAGAACAAAATGAAACCATTGATGTAGTGGAGTCCTTGAACGAAGACAGAGAAGAAGACGAAGATGATGAGGTCGAGATCATAGCTATGGGCATTAATGGGTATAGAAAAGCTAACTACAAGCAGCTGTTCTCCTATCTAACCATGATGCCTTTTCATCAAGCTCAAATTCCAAACTCCTGGAATCATATGTTTTGGAGCTTCAAAGAATATCCAGCCATCTCTGTTCTAGCTCATGGGTTTCCAGGCAACTTCAACTTTGCCAAAAAGTTACTCACAAATAACGCTTCTTCAACGAATGAGCATGATGTACTATCTATCCCAAACCTCTTCAGAATTAATCACTTTCCATCACCATCCTTTAGTCAATTTTATGAATTCCCAAGATGGTTGGAAGTGATCCTACATCCACTAAATCAATTCCCAATTACAGAATCCCAAAATTCTACAATAGATGAACCAAATATGCCCAACTTCATATTGGTCCCAACTCCTCTCATCTCTACGATTACTGACTCTAGCCCCATCGTAGACTCCCTCGCTCAAATCGTAGAGCCACCTACTCCAGACACCCAAACACAGGCTCCTCCATCCGATATTCCCTCCTCATCCACAAATGAATACTTCAACCTTGATCTTGCCATCTACTCATTACAAGATCAATACAAGAGAACACCACCTTCTTCACAAATTCCCCAACTTAATGAACTTCTTTCAGAACTGCCCACCAAAACTGATTTATCAGAAATGTCCAAGAAAGTGATCAAGGAAATCGATGAGAGTCTTGAAGAACACACTGAACTCATTTAAATGAGATTAACAACAATGATCAGTGCTGCAAATAGTCTCCGAAGCACCCTAAGCTCTGAGCTCACTAAAAAGCTTAAGGAGATTATCAAGGAAATGATTAAGAGCATAAAGGACAAGGATGACATTCACTTTCTCGCAGCCAAAAGACACAGGGATGCTGTTCTTGTCTTACAGTCCACTCAAGAAGCTCAGAATAAACTTATGATGGAGAGCTTCCTCAATCTGTAAACTGCCGTTAAAGAATTCCAATAATTTTACATCAGCCAAGGACAGCAGACTGACAATATTCTAGCCATCCTTCAACAAAGGGAAACTTGATGCGATGCTCTGATCAAAGAAAATCGACAGGACATTGCTTAAACTCAAAGTCAACTCAACGAGCTCGTCCAAGGAGTAACTCGCCTATTCGAAGATATTCGAACCCTTGATGCTGACATAAAGGGGGAGAATAAAGGGAAAGGAGTTCAAGACAAGGGCAGAGGTAGAGGTCAATCCCAAACTCAATCTTCAAGGAATCCTCCTGCAAGGTAATTCCATCAATATACCCCATGATCCGGCCATCAGACCCAATGATCTGATCAGCAGGAAGTTTTAATGGCTCAACCAATAAGGAGTCTAGGGCCAACTACCAGCTCACAAAATGTGACCGCCACAGGCCTAAGAATGCCAATTGGAGATCCTGCATTCATGAATAGGCATGATCACAATCCTAGGCTAAGCCCAAGTGAGCTGGAAGATCTAACCAGAAGAGATGAAGCAAGCAGGAAAAGAAGAGCTGAGGAGTATGCCAATCCTCCACGCAAAAGATCAAAGAAATAGAGATAAGTTGAAACTTAAATTCTTATTGATGTAAAGCTTAATTGTAATATCTATTCTTCAAATACCAATAAATTAATGCTTATTCTCTAGAAATTTCAGCTGCTCACTGAAATATTAAGTCATATTTACTTTCTAGAAATTGCATCTAGATTTTGATAATCATGACAACAAATCTCCTTAGTTATGTCAACATCAAATAGTGGGAGATTGTTGGAAGAATGCATATCTTGATTTGATATTTAAAGTAAACGTTCATGATTATATGTGAAGTCCTTCAAGGAATATATGTACAAGGACTTAGTGATAGATCAAAATTGTTAGGTTAATCCAAGCTTTCAATGTTCATCATTCTGTAAATGAATGTATAGATAAAGAGATCAAAGATGTTAGGTTGATCTTTATCCTGAAATGTTATAGATAGGCTTCAAACAGATTTGTTGTCTAATAAGCTGAGCAAAAGTCTGCAGAAGCCAAGGCAAAATCGTAGAGCATCAAGGATCGTAGTATGACTACCTTGAAAAGCCAACTCAGAGATCGTAGTGTGGTTCAGACGTTTGTCAACGCCAACTCAAAGATCGTAATGTGGTCTAGACGTTTGCCGAAGTCAACTCAGAGATCACAGTGTGCTCTCTGAAATGTATAGTCTGCAAGACAAACAAGTGAAGATCGTAGTGTGCCAGCCCTTAAGAGAAATCATAGTGTTCTCGTTTGGTTGCATTCAGCACCAAGGTGGCAAAACACCACGATAAGAATCGTAGAGTATCATCTGGCTGTGTTAGAAGTTGTGGGCCCTGATCATTTGTTCAAAGATAAAATCTTAATAAATGTGGAATGGGTTACAGACGTTGAAGTAATCACCAGTCCCAATGGCATGAAAATATCCTTAGTATGCAACAAAAAGATGTATTGAAGAAGCTAAGGAAAGGACCATGGGACAGAGGAAAACACCTTTTCAGGTGTTAGGTGAGAAAGCAGTCTGCTATGTCAGTGGGCCAGAATACATTTCAGAAGATATGCAGAAAAGTCTCCATCAAAGTTCAGAAATGTCAAACGCATTAAATGCTTCAACGGGCAGATTTCAAAGATCACATATATGCAAGACATCTGTAGATGATCAACGAAGGAAAGCATTGAACAAAACGCACAAGAACACTCAACGCTATACTCTACGATCTAAAAAAAAGAGAAAGCTTGCTCAGCTACTTAGTTCTTTCAAACAAGTGCTTAACAACAACTGAGTATCACCAATCAAGAACTCAACAACTACCAATCAACTGAAGTAAAAGTTCCAAGTCAGAAGGACTTGAAGAGTTCTAAGTGAACTGTGAAAAGCCAAGTCTGCTGGACTTGAAGAGTTCAAGAGTGAACTAAGAAGTTCTGGATCGGCCGGGTCAGAAGGAATCTGTGAGATTCGTAAAAGTGTAAAAGACATCCTTAGTGGATTTCCTACTCGAGGAGTAGAAGAGTGGACTAGGAGCTTTAACTGCTCTGAACCACTTAAAACAGCTATGTCTATTTCATTCTTCCTATAACTACTATAACTGTTATAAATGCCTCACTCTCATTAACTCACTTTATCTAAAAGGGAGATCAAACAAATCTTAATTCTGCTGTGTTTAAATCATTATCAAAACTGACTAAACAAATGAAAAGAATTTTAAATATCTATTTAAACCCCCCCCCCCCTCTTCTAGATAACTATTGTGCCTTCAGGAACTAACAAAAACATTCCTTAGAAAAAATTGTGAACGTGTTTGCCTCATTATTGATTCTTGGACTTCCAATCAACGCTTGAATTATATGTGTGTTACTGCCTATTTTATTGATGAAAATTGGAAATTGCATAAGAAAATCTTAAATTTTTGAACCATCACAAGTCATAAGGGGAAGGACAGTGGGGAAATAGTTGAGTCTTGTCTAAAAGAGTGGGGACTTTCTAAAGTTATGACACTCACTGTAGATAATGCTAGCTCAAATGATACGGCAACTGCTTACTTGAGAGAGAGATGTACATCTTGGAAAACCAATGTCTTGGGTGGTAAGTTCATTCACATGAGATGTATAGCTCACATTATTAATCTTGTTTTGAATGATGGGTTAAAGTTGATTGAGAAATCTGTTGAGAATGTTAGGCGTGCTGTGAAGTATGCAAAACAATCCCCGGCTAGGGTCAAGTCATTTAAGGACTGTATTGAGTATTGTGGTCTTCAAGACAAGAAAGTCTTAAGTCTAGACTGTCCAACTAGATGGAACTCTACTTACTTGATGTTAAGTTCGGCCTTAAAGTAAAAGAAGCTTTTGATCGATTTGGATTTGAAGATCGTGACTTTGTAAAAGAGATTGGGGGGGGGGGGGGCAAGATATTCCAACGGACTCGGATTGGAATAGGGCTAAATTGTTTGTGAGATTCTTAGAACATTTTTATAATATCACTGTGCGTATTTCAGCCTCATCTTATGTCACATCAAATAATGCATTTCATGAAATAAGTGAAACTTATATTATTTTGAGTGAGTGGGAAAGAAGTAATGATAGAGAATTGAAACAAATGGCCAAGGCAATGAAAAGAAAATATGATAAGTATTGGGGAAATGTTACAAAGATGAATATGTTGTTGTATATTCCC
Organism: Panax quinquefolius; assembly: GCA_020205615.1. Lineage (NCBI taxonomy): Eukaryota > Viridiplantae > Streptophyta > Magnoliopsida > Apiales > Araliaceae > Panax > Panax quinquefolius. The sequence continues at coordinate 41,826,618 of CM035155.1, read as the reverse complement.
GATGTGCTTGATCCTCGGTCTAAGTTGAGTTTTATGGAGATGATGAAATTGAAGTTGATGATCCATTGGAGGGTATGAGAGTAGATCTTCATTTTGATATTGATAATGAAAATAGGGATTTAGAATGTCAAGCAAGTAATAGGGCCACGGGAATAGAGATTGCCGATGGTGTGAAGAAAGCAATGGAAGATTTGTTTAATGAGTACAAAAAAAAGTATTCAACACAAGAAAGTGGGCCAAATGGCACATCAAGTTTAAGTAACCTGTCATCCTAAGGTTATAATTCAATGGAATCCCAAAATACAAATAGACTTATGGATAAGTTCAAAAAGCGTCGGACCGGAGTGATACTTAGAAAAAAATTGGAGTTGGACAAATATTTGAGTGAAGATGTTGAAGAAGCCGATGAGTCTTTCGATATTTTGGTGTGGTGGAAAGCTAATAGTGCAAGATTCCCTATCTTTGCATGTATTGCCCGTGATGTGTTGGCTATTCCCATTTCTACTGTTGCTTCAGAATCGCATTTAGCATGGGGGGCGCATTCTTGATTCATTTAAGAGTTTATTGTCTCCTCATATGGTGGAAGCTCTCATATGTGCTCAAGATTGGATTAAAAATAAGAATTGCATTGATGTGGAGGAAGATAATGACTTTGCCAATAAACTTGAGTGTGGTAATAATTATTGTTTATGTTTATTTTATTGAACTAATAAAACAATTTATAAAAATAATGTGTTTAGTTATTTTTTTCATTTTTCAGCAATTTCTAAGTTGAGCCTTGCTACTAATGATGCCAATGTTTCCACGAGGACCACGACTCAACTTAATTAATGAGGTAAATTCATCTCTCGATTCATTATTGCAACATAATCTTATTATGACTGAAATTAATATTTTAATCATCATGACACATGTTTCCCCCTTAAATTTGCGTACAGTTGTTCTACAAGATAGTTGTTCTACAGTTGTGTTATTAGTACTATGATTACATATGTATAAAGTTCTGTGGCTATAATTTTTTAAATATTTTTTGTACTTTAGACTGATTTCTAAATTCTAATTATAGTTCTTAAAGAAACTGTGCAGTATTTCTCTCAACCAGAAAGATAAAAGTTTTTTTAAAAGTTTAAATTATCCCCTCCAGATTGCTTTTACGAGAATTGCATAGGTATTTGCGGTTATATAATTACTTTTGATCTCATTAGTGCCGATTTATGGTTTCTTTGAAGTTGAGTGGAATGCCCTTTCTCCACTATATTTCCTTTTGCTCTCTATGTTTTGATCTCATGACTTTGTTAGGTTTATTGGTGTTGCCTAGTCAGTCCATTGTAATTTAAGGATATTTTGCCAATCTGCAAATTTATGTAATGATTATGAAGTACTTCTAATATCTTTTAAGTCGATCACTTTGTGATTTTGTAAATGAGCATCACCAACTCGAACTCACAGAAATAGTTGTGCCTTTTATTTATCTTCATTGGGATTGGTCTAATAGTTTGAATATTTGGATTGTTTCTTGGTTTGGTGAAGTCATGGCTATTTCATAAGTTTTACTTACTTTGTCAATATAATGAACAAGTGTCTATTGTCTTACATGTTGGCAAGTGTCAAGTGGCAAATGATTATTTCTTTCATTTATATTTGTCAACAGCAACAACAGCAACTAGCAAGTGGTAGGAGGAGGTTGAAGCAGCAAATGGGTAGCAAATGGGCATTGTAGGAACTTCAAGACGAAGCCAACAACAAAGAAGAACAACAAATGGGCAACAACGATCGTCCACGTGACTTCAAGCATTTTGGCCAGCAGCAGCAGCTTCAAGCTCTCATATGTCCATAATTTATGTTTATGGATTATGTTTATGGTGTTAATCATTGTAAGAACTGTGTTATTGTTTATGGGTTATGTTAATGGATTATAGGAACTGTGTTGTTGTTGTTTATGGATTATGTTTATGGATTATAGGAACTGAACTGGATTGTAGGAACTGAATTGAACTGTTTATGGATTATGTTTAAATTCGGTTAACCGAATAACCTATTCGGTTATTCGGTTATTCGGTTATTCGGTTATTACAAATTTCGGTTACTTGTTCGGATAACTAAAACAAGACGTATTCGGGTTTCGGTTATAACTGAATTTCTTGTTCGGTTCGGTTAATAACCGAATGCTCACCCCTATTACACGCGCGTGCAGTTGATGAATCAATTACAAGTGTATATTGTGACATTAAAATATTATGAAAACATTTTTGAAGATAAATTATTTCTTCAATAAAAGGCTTAAAATTTTCAATTCTTCAACTCCTTTTATTTTTCTAATAGAAAATTGAAAGTTATTTTAATACTGTGTTTCTGAGTTTGGAGAGACGGGAAGAAAATGGAAAGTGTAAGAGGGGAAGGAATGAGAAGCAGGGGCGGATCCAGAATTTTTTCCAGCAGGGCCGAATTTTAACTAATTTTTTTGTCCAAGTTAAATAAAGAAAACTTGAACTAATCATAATATTATTTAATCATAATAATGTTTACAAATTGCAATAAATATTCATAATCCAAATTAAAAAAGGAATTTCAAATAAAAAACATTTAGATACAATTTAGAAACTTACTTTGGTTACTTGTCATAGTTCAATTTGAATTATTTCTCAAATGTTCAAAGTCTCAAACCAAATTTATTTCTTATATTCAAACAAAACCATGAATTAAGTTCAAGCATAAACTAGTTTTAGTATTTTTTTTATAAGTTTCAAATAAGTTTTACTTGAAATAAGAGAAACAAACTATTCAAAATTTATACTTAAAATACCAAAAATTATACAGGGTCCATTAGTTAGATGCAGGGAAGTAAAATGATTATATCAACTAGAAATGAGGGGCTGCTAAAGGCTCATAATCATTTTCTATTTTTCATTTTTTATTATAAAATAAGGCAAAATCTTTGTAAGTTATCACAATAAAATTAAAGACAAAAATTACTCAACAAAAATAATCCCATTTTCAATTGAAAGATCAAACAACTCAAAAATAAAAACTCAATTACACCAAACAAAAAGTAACCACATTCACCCAAATCAATAACAAAAAAAATTAAACTTGAATCAAACAATCTCTCACAGTTCACATGCTGACATTCAAAACCAAAACTTATACAAAAAATACTTCTAAGATTTCACCAAACTTTAAAATAAGAAGATTTTTGTACTTGTATTTTGAATTGGTTTATAATTTTATTTTACCCTCTCTAAATTTAACTCTTCCATTAATCTGCCCCCTAAAATTTATTAATTTACATATCTATCCTACCCCTATACCTATATAAAAAAAATCCAGCAGGAGCAGCTGCCTATGCTTCCCCCAATACAGATTCGCCCCTGATGAGAAATGAGTATAGCTTTACTTTATCATGTTTGTGAGTTTTATAAAGAAAGGGATGTGACAACCCAGATTTTCTAAAGTTATTAAATAAGAATTTAATAAATAAAATTCTTATTATGAGATGTATCTATTTTAGATTATGTGGTTTGGTGAGTAGAAATTTATTATGCATGAGATTTAATATTTAATTTAACTATTGAAGAAATTAAATGGAATTGTTATGAAAAGAAAATTCACTATCTTATATTACTTAATTTAATTAAGTTGAAATTATATTACAAAATAATATAATTTAATGGTTATGCCTTGTTGGCAATGTAAATGTCACTACAAGAAAACCGGCTATTTCTGACGGATGTATCCTCGACGGATTAAATTCGGTCGAAATATGATTACTTCCGAGGGAATAATGCATCAGTTTTAAGTCCCTCAAAAATAACATAATTCTGACGGATTTTTGTCGAACTTAGACCTCTCCAGTTGGCGCCAAGTTTCGCGCCACCGCGAAAAATAATTTCGACGAACAAACGTTATTTTCGAGGAACGTTTCGTCGAAGTTAAGTTATTTCTGAGGGACATATTTTCGAGGAACGTTTCGTCAGATATAACAAATAAAAACTTTTCAGCTTCTGCCTTTTCATTTTAGACGCTCACCTAATCTCTCATTCTCTCTCACTCTCGCTCCTTCACTCTCGGTCACCGGTCCCCCCACCCACCCCTCCATGCCACCGCTCCCCCCACCGCCTCCCTCCCAAATAGCGCCTCCCCCCCCCGGCCCCACCCCTCCCTTTCCCTGGTTTCCATTCTCTCTCTCATTCTCTCTCTCTCTCGCTCCTTCATTCTTGGTCACGGTCCCCCACCCACTCCCCCCCACTGCAGTTCCCCCTCCACTGCCTCCCAAGCTAGGCTGTTCTCCCAGTAGGCCCCACCCCCCCTTTCCCCGGTTTCCCCCACCCCCATCCACAATCACCCCACCCCTCCACAGTCACCCCCACCCCTTGGTCCCCACCCCTCCACAAGACCCCCACCCAATCTGAGGCGTAGAGGTCAGCTTCTGTTCACCTCTGGCTAATTTTCATCCTCGTTCAAGGTAAGTGCTTCCCAATTCTTTTTAGGGTTATATATATGGTATTTGATATTATTGTTGAAATTTGGATATATTAGGTAGTTGTCAATATAATTGCTGAAAATTGGATAAATTTGTGAGTTATTGATATATACATTTGATATGATTGTTGAAATTGAAATTTGTGAGTTATTGATATGATTTGATATAATTAGAAATGGAGTTGTTGTTTTGTTGCTGAAATTGGGTTTTGTTGCTGAAATTGAGAAGGGCATTGTTTAAATTGATATTAAGTACTTTTTGGGTTTATTTTGTTACAGCTTCTGTAAGTGTATATCAGTATTTTGCTTGATATTTCATTTGAATTTCCCACCAAATTACGCCGAAATTTTTGAGTTGCAAAATTTGTGGGCCCTACAAACTATTATATATATATATATATATATATATATATATGTTACTTAATTTTCTAATAATAAAATTCAAGTAATTAAGTAGAATAAACTTAATTAGTTTCACTAATAAAATAAAACAAAACAAAAATTTACTAAATAATATATAATAAAAAAGAAATAAAATTAAATTAAGCAACTTAATTAAGTAAATATAATTTAATAAATGGATTAAATTAAATTTAATAAAATAAAATGATAAATTAAATTAAATAAAACAAATTTGATTTAATTTAATAAATAAATTAAATTTAATAAAAAATATTTAAAAATATATAATATAATGCAAATAAAATAAAATTCAATAAATAATAAAAATAAATTTAATAAAATAAATTTAATAAAATAAATTTAATAAAATTTAATTTAATTAAAATAATTTAAATTAAATTAAATTAAAAATATTTTAAATTTAATCTAATTTAATTTAATTTGAAAAAAATTAAAAATTATACAATATAATACAAAATAAAAAATTAAAATAATAAATTAAATTAAATTAGAACTTATATAATATAATACAAAATATAAAATAAAACATTTGTATATATTGTAGTGTCTAATTGCGTCTGTATAAGTATTGTATAACATTTGTATATATTGTAGTGTCTAATTGCGTCTGTATAAGTATTGTAAATTATATTGTTTATTATTTATGGAACATTAGCTTATATTTGTAATTGGTTAGTTTATAATACGTTTTGGTGGATATTTGAATGTGAATGTGAATTATAATGAGTTGAAGATTACTTTTTAGTGCTACGTTGCATATTTAAATGTGAGATACAGGTTTATATTACTGTGTATTGAGTTGTGACAAGTTACAGGTACATTAATGGGTTTAAACACCTGGAAACTGAACTTTTAAAATCTGTATTTAAAAAAAAAATAGTTAATTCCGATGGAATAAGGTATTCCCGATGGAACTTCCCTCAGATTTAACAAATAACCAATATTTAATAAATGCCAAAATATTCTAATTTTCAGTCGAAAATACGTTAACTCCGACGGAACGTATCCATCGGAACCACGTTATCTCTGACGCAAATTCCATCGGAGTTAATAATTAGTCATTTTTAATAAATACCGGTTTAATTTAATTTTCAGTCGGAAATAGGATAATTTCGAGGGAATATGTCTGTCAAAAATAGGGTATATTATACTCGACGGAAAGTTTCGTCCTATATATTCAGTCGAAGATAGTTTATGTTCGACAAAAATCCGTCAGAGATACTTTTGTCGAAGATAATAAAGATTCGATGGAATTTTTGACGGATCTTATCTTCAACGCGAATATACATGACCGAATTTCTGATGGATATTTTCGTAATAATCTATTTTTGACTGAATAGGCTTAGGTCTGATGGAACATTCCGTCGGAGTTAAGCTTTTTTCTTGTAGTGTGTTTTGAATTAAATTCATGAATAATGTGAGTAATTCACTTAATTTAAATAGTGAATTAATATAATTGTTTTAATAAAATGAGAAGGTAATATATTGCTATGTTAATGTATTACGATACTACAATTTAAGTAAATAGTAAAATATTTATTAACCTAAATAAATATTTTAGTTGAAATATTAATGGAATAAAATGGATATTCGATGAAAATTATTAGAGAATAATTTATTTAAGTATGATAATATTGATTAAATGATTTTATAATCAAGCATGTAGTTTATTACGCTAATGGAATGGAAATATTCTAATTTAATTAAATAATTAAATTAGAGGTTTAATGATTTGTTAAACAAATTATAACTATATTAGCTAATTAAATATTGTGTTGGCTAAATAAAGATTATAATTTAATTGGGTAATGTGTGATATGAGTACTATAGGATAAGAGAATTATAAAAATAAAATAGAAAGGGTTTTAAAGTGTGTCAACCAAATAAGGTCTTATTACCTTTGGAATATTGTAATTGCTGAGACCCTTAATTTATTTGAGCGTAAACCATTTGTCAGTTTTTATGTTACGCATTATTTTGCTAAGTCTAAATAACAGAGAGAAAGAGGAGCTTTATAGAGGGTTTAAGAGATAAAGAAATTTTCTGCGGATTAAGAAGAGAAATCCTGAAAATCAAGAGGGAATAAGAGGTGTAATCAAGGTTTCCTAATCATCTTCTAACCAATCTAAAGAAAAATCAAAGGTAACAACTTGGTTGTAAAATCTATTTTGTGTTCTTATATATACTTCTTTATAAATGGATTTTGGTAGAGGATTTGCTAAGAATTGATGATATACTTGTTAATAGTTGTGTATAATTTATTATATGTAATCTATAACAGGTTTTCATGTAATCAAATTCATGGAAACAAGTGTTAGAAGAAGAAATTTGGTTTATGGCTTAGTATATGTATTTTGGTCTATTTTAAGGCTTAAATTGATGGTTAGATCATGTATATAATCTGAAATTGATAATAGATGTGATTAGTACGTTGAAAAATGAAAAGAACATAAGTTAAATGAATTAATTTGGTTAAGAAACGAATTCGTAGCGAATGAATTTGCTAAACATGTTAAAACATGAAAGTTTAGTTTGAACATGAGTTTTGGGTCAAGATTTAGGCTAGTTAGTGTTTCTATAAATATTTATAATTCTAGTATGTTGTAGTTCTATGAATTACGAATCCATATAATCGAAAATGGACTAATTTGGATGTGTATAACTCAAGTTATGAAGATTACAAGGAGAAAATGTTCAAAAATCGCGAGAATAGTGAACTATAAAGTCCCGATTCGCTAATCCAAGCAGCTTTCTTTGTGCCCTCGATCTTTAGGCGAATGTCATGGCTGTGTCCAAGGCAAGCGTGATTTCCGACTAGAATATTGGATATAGTCTTTGAAAGGAACTTGCACCGTATAAAGAACACTCAAAGTATCAAAATACTCACAAGAATACGACCGATAATATAGAGAGAAAGAGAGAGAAAACTTTAGTTTCTGGTGTGATTTTCAATTCTAACCTAAGCACCCTATTTATAGGAAAATGCTTAGAACACCAAAGCATAAAATTTAATAAAATAATATTATTTATAATAAAATTCTACGCCCACCTCTAGACATTTGAAATCAGCATGTTTACAACATTTGTGGGGTCCACCAAAACAATAAAAACGTTTTTCTTTAAAAAACTAACTAAAACTTCCAAAAATCAATTATTCTGGAACTTCGAAACTTCAATAATTCATGATAAATATCCCTTTTATCAGACAAATTCAAATCTTATGTCTATTTCATAGGAAATTCAATTCTCTACAACTTTGCAGAAGAAAGTTTTTCCAAATTCCAAACAAAAATTGACCGAAATCCACATATAAACGATTTTATAGGCTATAATCAAATTTCAGTCAAGAAATGGGGTCCACAAACATGAAAAACATGTTTTAAATATTTTTAGTAACAAAAATACTCTTCCTCCTCATATATTCATATATCCCACATTCATTGTAAAAATATCACCATTATTATATTATTATAATATAATAATATATTATTTTATCGAGAAAAGATAAAATATTAATTTTCAACAATTGTCACATTAAAAATTTTCTCCATCTATATCCATATAAAATGAATATTTTCCTTATCATATAAATCAATAATTAATTATTCACAAATAATATTACGTAATCACAATATCGACAACCTGCATCTGCTTCTCAGAAGAGGGGCTTTCGATAAGGATTTCTCCTTCTTGGCGCGCAATTAGGTGACCAAACCTCTCCTTAGACAGAACTTTCTAGACATTGCCAATAATGTTATCTAATAATATTATTCAGATAATATGAATATTCCCCGACAGTAAGAATTTTCCACGACCAAACGAATATTCCCCGACAACAATGAATATTTTATAACCACTTGCTTATTTAAAATATTTGCACATTTTACCCATAACTAACCACATTAATCAAATCAACCCTTACTATTTCAAAATAATAAATAGAGGAAATTTAATTTCATTTATAATAAGTTGGGGTCTTACAACCTCCCCTCCTTATGAAATTTCGTCCTCGAAATTGACGTACGTACCTGGTGTTTCGAAAAGGTGAGGATACCTTGCTTTCATTTCCGTTTCCAAACTCCCAGGTCATTTCCTCTATAGCATGGTTCCTCCACAAAACTTTGACTTGTGGTATGACCTTTGTTCGTAGGACATGCTCCTTCCTATCCAAGATCTTGACAGGTACGTCTTCGTACGTTAATTCTTCGGTTATCTCATCTGGTTCTAACTCAATAACGTGGTTTGGGTCTTTCACATATTTACGAAGCACAGATATGTGAAAAATATTATGAACACGAGACATACTTGGAGGTAACGCGAGTCTATAAGCCACATTTTCTACTCGGTCAAGAATCTGAAATGGACGAATAAATCGTGGATTGAGCTTTCCTCTTCTCCCAAATCTTGTAACTCCCTTCCATGGAGCAATACGCAACAATACATGATCCCCAATACTAAATTCCACGTTCTTTCGATGAAGATCTGCATAACTCTTTTTTCGATCCTGTGCCATTTGTATACATTATCGAATCATTTGGATCTTTTCTGTAGTCATACGTACCAACTCTGGTCCCAACAATGTTACTTCACCCACCTCGTCCCAACATACTGGAAAGCGACACTTTCATCCATATAATGCTTCAAATGGAGCCACACCTACACTTGCCTGATAACTGTTGTTGTAGGGTGGTAAATACTTATCTCTACTCCCTTTGAAGTCTAGGACACAGAGTCTTAATAGATCTTCAAGAGTCTGAATAGTCCTCTCTAATTGTCCGTCCGTTCGAGGATGGTATGCCGAACTGAATCGTAAATCCGTGCCCATAGCTTTTTGCAAGCTAACCCAAAATCGTGAAGTGAATCTTGGGTCACGATCCGAAACTATGGATACTGGCATGTCATGCAATCTCACAATCTCATTTACGTACATACAAGCAAGACGTTCAAGGGAATAAGTCTCCCGTATCGGCAAGAAATGAGCAGACTTGGTTAATCTATCAACAATAACCCAAATAACATTTATGCCTTGAGAAATCGTGGGAAGACCCGTAACGAAATCCATGGTAATGTGTTCCCACTTCCATTTCAGAATCTCAAGTGGTTACAATAGACCCTTAGGCACTTGATGCTCCGCCTTTACACGTTGACAAGTTAAACACCTCAAGATAAACTTTGCAATCTCTCTCTTCATATTGTTCCACCAAAATGTATGTCGAAGATCACGATATATTTTGGTACTTCCAGGATGGATTGCAAACGGTGTATTGTGTGCTACATCATGATCTTGTTCTTCAAATCAGAGTCGTTAGGAACACAAAGTCTGGAGTGGACTCAAAGTATTCCTTCTTCATCAATTCTTGCTTCTGGAATAACACCTTCTTGTACTTTCTTCTTCATACGCATCAGCTCCGGGTCTGTGGCTTGAGCAACTTTAACTTTTTCGATTAAAGTCGATTCTATGCGTATACTTGACATCATCGCATGGGTCCCCGGAGTCTTGAATTCTATCTTCATCTTTTGTAAATCACACAAAATGGGCCTTTGTTTTAACAACATTGCACTCGTTCCCGCATATGATCTTCTACTCAACGCGTCAGCTACCACGTTCGTTTTTCCATGATGGTATTGAATAGTGTGGTCGTAGTCTTTCAACAGCTCAAGCTAATGTCATTGCCGCATGTTGAGTTCCTTTTGGGTGAAGAAATATTTGAGGCTTTTATGATCTGAATATATCTCCACTTTTTCCCCATATAGATAATGCCTCCAGTTCTTTAGCGCGAAAATGGCTGCTGCCAACTCTAGATCACAAGTAGGATAATTCCTCTCATATTCTTTAAGTTGTCGCGAGGAATAGGCTATGACTTTCCCATGTTGCATGAGAACACATCCTAACCCTTTGCCTGAAGCATCGCTGTAGATAACAAATCCATCCGAACCAGAAGGTATTGTCAGAACAGGTGCCGAAATGAGTCTCCTCTTGAGCTCTTGAAAACTCTTCTCGCATTCCTCGCTCCATACGAATTTTGTATCCTTCCGAGTCAATTGAGTTAACAGAGTAGCAATTTGAGAAAACCCTTCCACGAATCTCAGATAATAACCAGCTAAGCCTAGAAAGCTACGTACTTCGGTCACCGTCTTTGGTTGCTCCCAACTTTGTATTGCTTCAATATTCGCCGGGTCAATAGATACTCCATGTTTTGACACTACGTGCCCAAGGAATGCTACTTCCTCAAGACAGAACTTGCATTTCTTCAACTTGGCATACAACTTGTTTTCACGAAGCCTTTGGAGTACCAGCTTCAAATGGTGCTCATGATCTTTACGATTTTTGGAATATATGAGGATGTCATCAATAAAGACCACAACGAATTGATCCAAATATTCCTTGAATACTTGGTTCATCATATCCATGAAAGCCGCAGGAGCATTAGTCAATCCAAAAGGCATGACTAAGAATTCATAATCTGCGTCTGGGGTTCTCAAGGCGCCTCTTTGGAATATCCTTAGTTCTAATCTTCAGCTGATGATATCCAGAATGAAGATCGATCTTTGAAAAGAATTATGCTCCTTGCAACTGGTCAAATAGGTCATCAATACGAGGTAGCGAATACCTATTCTTGATAGTGACATGGTTTAATTCCCGATAGTCAATATAAAGTCGCATCCTCCCGTCTTTCTTCTTTACAAATAAAACAGGAGCACCCCAAGGGGATGTACTAGGACGAATGAAACCGACGTCCAACAACTCCTATAGTTGGAGCTTTAGCTCCTGAAGTTCAATAGGAGTCATTCGATATGGGGTTTTAGAAATGGGCTTTGTACCAGGTTAAAGGTCAATAAAGAATTCAACTTCGCGTTCTAGGGGTAAACCGGGAAGTTCTTCAGGAAATACATCAGGAAATTCACTAACAACAAAAATTTTATTCAAATCTGACGTGTCTTTATTCAAATCCATAACATGGGCTAAGAAAGCTTGACATCCATTTTTCAATAAACGAATGGCTTTATGGCTTGATATGACATTGATTGATTTTAGTGGTTTAGTTCCTTGAATTCGCATAACAGGTTGGTTAGGAATATGAAAACTAACAACCTTACGAAAATAATCAATTTTGGCATGATGAGTAGTTAACCAATTAATCCCTAAAATCACGTCAAATGCAAGTATCTTTAAAGAGATAAGATCAACAAGTAATGTGATGGTGCCAACTTGGATCAAACAAGATTTATAAACAGTGGATGTAATGAAAGTTTCTCCTAACGGAGTCTCCACAGATAAATGTGATCGTCTGCTCAATGGTGTTGTTTACAGGAGGAACATTGCCGGTCGATAGCATGTTTTCCTCATTGGTGGATAAAAGTGTCTCCACGGTTTGATGAGTGTATTTTAAATACGCGATTTAATATCCAATTCATGCTTATTTGTTGCTAAAGTCTTGTGATCATGTTCATTTTTACTTGTTTTATGTTATTTCATGTGTATAATGATGGTTGAGGCATTCAACGTACAATTGGTGATATTCGGTGCGATTGGGACTCAAATGGAGCATAATTGGAAGCAAGTTAGCAAAACAAAGATAGTCGATTAACGAGAAGATAGGCCCACCGTATGCATGCGTGAAAAACTTATAAACCCCGGCAAGGTAATGGGGTCTTACACTCCGCTATTAACGATGACATGGCATTTGGGCAAAAGCGTTATTGAACTTGTAAGACCCCAACTTTTATAAATAAAGATGAATTTTTCTATAAATATTATTTTTGAATATTATGGAATAAATTTGATATAATGTTATAGTTGTGGGTAATATTTATAAATTTTGCAAAGTAAGCAAGTTGTTATAAAATATTCGTTTGGTCGGGGAATATTCTTTTTGTCGGGAATATTCTTTTTTTTCGGGAATATTAAATGCGACTCAATCATTAGTGGACCCCACAACGGAAGTATTGTCGTAGTTAGAAAATAACAAAATTATCTTTCTATAAAAATAACGGCAGAGGTGTTACCGTTAAAAACCGTTGAACTACCCGGTAGTAATTATGCGATGTCTGGCGTAGTTGTATAGTAGCACGATATTGATTATTGATGCTTACGTGAGAAGTCACTCACGGTATGCTCAATTATTGCTACGATAATTGTTGCATCATATCTCTTATATTATTGATTCAATTATTGTCACAAAGATCATCTCATATAATATGTTATAGTATTAAATCAATAATTGAGACGACAAGTTATAAATGATTAATAATTGTTGAAAGATTAAATATGTGTTGATTAAAAATAAAATGATTTGTGGTAATATTTATTCAATCCTTGATGTATATAAAGAGTCTCATTATGAGACGTTTGTGGTAAGTTTGATTATTTTATGGGGGCCCATATGTCATCATCTAAGAGTCTCTTAAATCGATAATAGTAATTACCTTTGTGAATAGTAATTACTTTCACAATAGTAATTACCTTTACCGATCGTCAAACCACTTACCGTTTCATATTACAAAAAATCCGAACCACTTGTCGTTTCACATTACAAAGGCGTCGAACCACTTGTCGTTTCACATTACAAAGCGTCGAACCACTTTTCTTTTCACATCACCGATCGTCGAAGCCACTTGCCTTTTCACATGGCGGTCTTAAGCTAGAAATCTTCTATAAATAGAGGCCTAGTGCTTCATTATTTTCACGAATTCATTCAAGCTATAGAGAGAAAGTATAGAGAGAATAAGAGAGAAGAAGAAGAGTATTTTGTTACTACACTTCTGCAGATTCAATCTCCTACCAAAAGTAAGGGGTGTTATTCTTTCTTATTCATGAAGAGAACTGTTGTTATTCCATTACTTATTATTACATTGGAATAACTTTTGTATCGTGGTTTACCCTATACTTGGTGACATTCTTCTATTATTCTGCTTGGAACATCCATGCATGTGTTTTTACACCTGACTGGTTCCGTCTTTATTATTATTCTATTGGAACATCCTGTCATGTGTTTTTACAATCAACTTGGTTCCGTCTTTATTATTATTCTGCTGGAACATCACATGCATGTGTTTTACACGGACTGGTTAAAATCTTTATTATTATTACATTGGAACATCCTCATCTGTGTGTTTTTACGTGGGACTGGTTCCATTCTTTATTATTCAGTTGGAATATCCTATCTGTGCGTTTTACGCCGGACCTGGTTCCGTTATTTATTATTCTGTTGGAATAACTTTTGCCAGGTCTTGATCTATCGCGTGCATGGTGATTTCTTTTGTTATTCCATTCTTTATTATACCCAGTTGGTTAAAACTTTGACTTCTATACTCCATGAAATTAATGGAATATCCTTGATATTTGCGCTTCATCCAAAGATCCTTTCATGGAAATATTCTTCTCAATATTCTTGAATTTTACTCTACAAAGCGATGTCATGTTAACAGCTTGGATGTTATTGGTTCCTAGATAAATTAATTCTTGAACTTGTTTTATTGAATTCTTATATCATTGTCATCATCCTCATGTTTATATTATGTTGAAAGTCATACGTGGCACATAGTGCATAGATGGACTTGGTATGATTATGACCGAGAGACTATTCGGTGTAATCATGACCGTAATGTTACAAATGATGTGGTAAAAATCCTCGATTGGCCGTAGTAGTGCATTGATGGACCGAGTTGTTGGCATGATCATGACCATTAATGAATACACAAATATTCTCGGCCCGTAGTGCATGAATAATTGTGGTCGTGATACTAAAGAATATCCTTGGCCGTAGTGTGGGGGTGATTCAATGATGTGGAATATTTATTAAAGTTTGAGTCTCAAATTTATAATGATGATGAAAAACCTTTTAAATCATAAAAGATAGTAGATTTTATTTTCTACTTGACTCTTTTTTAAAGGATTCTTGGTTCCATTTGTAGTTAAACTTGATGTTCATTATATTTTATCAGTTTAACACTGTTGTAGGCTAATGATAATTTATTCTACAATATCTTAGTCATAATATTTCTTACTGAGCTAGTTGAGCTCACCCTTTCTTTCACTGTTCTCTTCAGGAAATGAGAATATAGCTGGGACGAGTCGGGGAACGGAGTAATGGTCCAGAGGATAGCATTAGTAGTCCTCACTATTATGTGAAATAGTGTGATAATTGTAATGAGGACTCCTTTTGAGTTTGTATGATCTCTAGTAGACAATATTTGTATTCAAACTCACAATTTATGTCGTATTGTACACGACAGTTATATTAGTAAGTTGTATTTAAATTCTGTACCATGTATTTGACTACCCAAGATGGGTGATGTATACCTAATTTTGGGGGCGTCACAGTTGGTATCAGAGCTTAGGGATATGATCCCTGGCTAAGATGTGAGAATAGTACTAGGAGGGGAGAGACGGGGAATTCCTTCGCTAGTATGACCTACCTAAGTTTATGTGCTATTTTATTGGTCGGTCAGAATATAGGGATAATATGTTACATGTAAATTAACCTTTTGTTTTGTGGCAGTATCTGAAAATGACATCTGAGAATGTTGAGAATAGCAATGGAGCACATGCGATCGTTGATTCACCACATATCAATAATCAGGATAATGTGCATCAAGAAGGCGACAATCCTCATGCAAACAACAACACTGACCAAATGATGAATGATCAAATGTTCAGAGGCTTTATGCAATTCATGCAACAGCAGGCGAGAGCGACTCCTGTCCAAAACGTAGGTGGAAACACGGAAAACTCTAAACAGTTCAAGGAGCTGGGACCACCGGAGTTTAAGGGAGAGCCAAAACCACTTCTGGCGGAAGCATGGATAAAGCAGATACCAAGATATTTGATGTCTTGGGATGCTCGAGGAGCAAAAAGTTCCCTTTACGCTTTTATGTTGCTGCGGAGAGGCGATTCTTGGTGGGAATCGGTAAAACGTACTCAACTCTTCTTTGTCTTGAAGATATCTTGGGAGAAGTTCGAGTCATTCAACGAAAAATACTTTCACGAAAGTATTAGCCACATGAAGGAGGTGGAGTTTTTCAAGTTGGAACAAAACAATATGGCCAGTAATAGCAATACGAGGCAAAATTTGCGGAGTTATCACGGTTTAAGTCCCCACTTGGTGGATAATGAAGAGAGAATGGCGCGAATGTTTTAAGAGGTTTGAAGCGGAGATACGTCAACATCTTATTTCTCATAAAGCGTGTTTGTATTCGATGTTGTAAATAGGGCTCGATTAGTGGAGCGCGATAACAAGTCAACGCAACTAAAAAGAGAGCGGTAAGCAAAATTATAATACCAATGAGTAGTCGTCAAGCGGTGACAACAAGCGTGGAGGAATCAACAGGCCAGATATGGTAACCACTTCGGTGGTAATCAGGGCCAAAACAATAAGAATGGACATTTCAAGAAAAGGAGATTCAACAATGATGGAAAGACGTCAGCACCAGCACCCGTTGTTAAGGAAGAAGAAAGACCACCTATCATATGCTTCAAATGCGGAGGAGAGGGACACATCAGTCCAAACTGCACCATGCCGTCCAAAGCATGTTATAATTGTGGAAGAGAAGGTCACTTAGCTCGATTTTGTCGTTTACCGAAGACAAATTCAGCTAGGATGGAGGCACCAAAGGCCGTCCCAGAAAAGTCAAAACCGGTAGTCTGAGGGAGAAGCGTTTGTTGTAACCTCCCGAGAAGCAAGGAACCCAAATGAGGTCATCACGTAAGCTTGTCATAAACTCTAATGAAGTCTATACTTTATTTGATACCGGTTCTACCCATTCTTTTATTTCTCCTACTTGTGCTCATCGATTAAATTTGACTCCGGAGAAATTAGACTTTGACTTATCTCGTGAAAACTCCGTTGGGAGAAACCTTCATTACATCCATCGCTTATAAGTCTTGTTTGGTTCAAATCGGCACCCTCACATTACTGTCGATCTTATTTCATTAAAAATACTTGCATTTGACGTGATTACTAGGGATTGATTGGTTAACTACTTATCATGCAAAAATTGATTGTTTTAAAAGGTTGTTAGCTTTCATATTCCTAACCAACCTATTATGCGATTCAAGCGACCAAACCATTAAAATCAATCACGGTCATCTCAAGCCATAAAGCTATTCGTTTATTGAAAAAGCGGATGTCAAGCTTTCTTAGCTCATGTCATAGATTTAAACAAAAATACGTCGGTTTTGAACGATATTTCTATTGTTAATAAATTTCTGACGTATTCCCAAGAACTTCCCAGGCCTACCCCGAGCGTGAAATTGAATTTTGTATCGACCTTGAACCCGGACAAAACCTATTTCCAAAGCCCCATATCGAATGGCTCTATTGAACTTGAGGAGTTAAAGACCCAACCGCAAGAATTGTTAGACATTGGCTTTATTCGTCCCCAAGTACTTCTCCTTGGGGTGCTCTGCTCGCATTAAATTAAGAAGAAAGATGGGAGTATGCGACTTTGTATTGATTATCGGGAGTTGAATCATGTCACCATCAAAAATAGGTATCCATTGCCACGTATTGATGACCTATTTGACCACGATTGAAGAGCCAAATTCTTTTCAAAGATTGATCTTCGTTAGGATATCACCAATTGAAGATTAAAACGTGACGACATTCCAAAGACGGCTTTGAGAACTTCGATGCGGGCATTATGAATTCCTAGTCATGTCCTTTGGATTAACTAATGCTCCTACTGCCTTCATGGATATGATGAACCGAGTATTCAAGGAATATTTGGATCACTTTGTGGTCGTCTTTATTGATGACATCCTTATTTATTCCAAAAGCCGTGAAGATCATGAGCAACACTTGAGGCTGACACTCCAAAAGCTTCGTGAATATAAGCTTTATGCAAAGTTGAAGAAATGCGAGTTACGGCTTGAAGAAGTAGCATTCCTTGGGCACGCGGTATCAAGTCATGGAATATCTGGCTGACCAAAGAAAGATTGAAGCTATTCAAAAGTTTGGAACAACCTAAATCGATGGATCAAGAAACGTAGCTTTCTTGGTTTAAATTTGGTTATTATCGGAGATTCGTGAAGGATTTTCTCGAATCGCTACTCCATTGACTCAAATGACTCGGAAAGATACAAAGTTTGGTTGGAGCGAAGAATGTGAGAAGAGTTTTCAAGAACTCAAGAGGAGACTTATTTCAAAGACTGTTACGACAATACCATCATCGCTCGGAGGGATTTGTCATCTCACGATGACGCTTGAGCAAAGGGTTGGGATGTGTTCTCATGCAACATGGAAAAGTTATAGCTTTATGCCTCGCGACAACTCAAAGAATATGAGAGAGAATTATCCTACTCATGATCTAGAGTTAGCATTTGTTATCTTCACACTTAAAATTTGGAGGCATTACTTGTATGGGGAGAAAGTGGAGATCATTACGGATCATAAAAGTCTCAAATATTTCTTCACTCAAAAGGAACTCAACATGCGACAACGACGTTGGCTTGAATCTGTTGAAAGATTATGATCATACCATCCAATACCATCTGGAAAAGCGAGCGTGGTAGGTGACGCATTGAGTAGAAGATCATATGCAAAATCGAAGTGCGATATCGTCAACGCAAAGGCCCATTTTGTGTGACTTACAAAGGATGGAGATAGAGTTAAAGACTCGAGGGACGCGTGTGATGATAAGCGGTATCTGAGTAGAACCGACTTTAATCGATAAAGTTAAAATTTGCTCAAGCTACGGACACGGAGCCGATGCGTATGAGGAAGAAAGTGCAAGAAAGTGCTATACGAAGCAAGAATCGATGAAGAAGGAATACTTGAGTCAACTCAGGACTTTGTGTTCTTAACGACCACGATTAAAGTATAATATCATGATGGAGGCGCACAACACACCATTTGCAATCCATCACAGGAGTACCAAAATGTATCATGATATTAAATCATACATTTTGGTGGAGCAATATAAAAAGAGAGATAGTAGCGCTTATTTATTTCAAGGTGTCTAACTTGTCAACGAGTTAAAGCGGACATCAAGTACCAAAAGGTCCATTGCAACCACTTGAAATTCCGAATGGAAGTGGGAGCACATTACCATGGATTTCGTTCTGGGGTCTTCCTAAGGTTTCTCAAGGCATAGATGCGATTTGGGTCATTGTTGATAGATTGACCAAGTCTCGCTCATTTCTTACCGATCTGAGAAACTTATACACTTGAACGTCTTGCTCGTATGTACATAAACTAGATTGTAAGATTGCATGGTATCTTAGGTATCCATAGTTTCCGATCGAGACCCAAGATTCACTTCCGATTTTGGGTTAGTTTGCAAAAAGCTATGGGCACAAACTTACGATTTAGCTTCGGCATATCATCCTCGATCGGACCCAGACGATGGAGAAGACTATTCAAACTCTTGAAGATCTATTAAGACTCTGTGTCCTTGATTTCAAGGAAGTTGGGACAAGTTCTTACCATTGGTGGAGTTT
This sequence comes from Panax quinquefolius, assembly GCA_020205615.1. Lineage (NCBI taxonomy): Eukaryota > Viridiplantae > Streptophyta > Magnoliopsida > Apiales > Araliaceae > Panax > Panax quinquefolius. The sequence continues at coordinate 41,807,276 of CM035155.1, read as the reverse complement.
TCCTACAACAACAGTTATCAAGCAAGTATTGGCATGGCTCCATTCGAGCGTTGTATGGAAGAAAGTGTCGTTCTCGATATCTTTGGGATGAGGTGGGTGAAGCAACGTTGTTGGGACCGGAGTTGAGTACGTATGACTACGGAAAAGATTCAAACGATCCGACAACGTATAAAAACCTCACAAAATCGACAAAAGAGTTATGATGATCTTCATCGAAAGGACGTGGAATTCGATATAGGAGATCATGTATTGTTAAGAGTTGCTCCATGGAAAGAAGTTACAAGATTTGGAAGAGAGAAAAAACTCAATCCTCGATTCATCGGTCCATTTTAATCCTCGATCGAGTAGGGCGTGCGGCCTATAGACTCGCTTTTACCGCTTGAAGTATGTCTCGTGTTCATAACGTTTTCACATATCCATGTTACGAAAATATGTGAAAGACCCGAACCACATTATTGAGTTAGAACCGGGACAAAATAGCGGAAGATTTGACGTATGAAGAGGTTCTATTCAAATCTTGGATAAGAAGGAACATATTCTACGCTCCCAAGGTTATACCTCAAGTCAAAGTTTTGTGGAGGAACCACGATGTTGAGGAAATGACTTGGGAGTTAGAATCTAAAATGAAATCAAGGTATCCTTATCTCTTCGACATACCAGGTACGTACCCTAATTTCGAGGGCGAAATTTCATAAGAAGGGGAGGTTGTAAGACCCCAACTTTTATAAATAAAGATGAATTTTCTATAAATATTATTTTTGAATATTATGGAATAAATTTGATATAATGTTATAGTTGTGGGTAATATTTATAAATTTTGCAAAGTAAGCAAGTTGTTATAAAATATTCGTTTGGTCGGGAATATTCTTTTTGTCGAGGAATATTCTTTTTGTTCGGGGAATATTCGTACGACGACTCAATCATTGGTGGACCCCACAACGGAAGTATTGTCGTAGTAGTTAAAAAGCGACAAAATTATCTTTCTATAAAAATAACTAGCGGAGGTGTTACCGTTAAAACCGTTGAACTACCCAGTAGTAAAAGTAATAAGATGTCTGGCGTAGTAGTTGTATAGTAGCACACGATATTGATTATTGATGCTTACGTGAGAAGTCACTCAATATGCTCAATTATTACTCTGATAATTGTTGCATCATATCTCTTATATTATTGATTCAATTATTGTCACAAAGATCATCATCAGATAATATGTTATAGTATTAAATTAATAATTGAGATGACAAGTTATAAATGATTAATAATTGTTAAAAGATTAAATATGTGTTGATTAAAAATAAAATGATTTGTGGTAATATTTATTCAATCCTTGATGTATATAAAGAGTCTGTTATGAGACGTTTGTGGTAAGTTTGATTATTTTATGGGGGCCCATATATGTCATCATCTAAGAGTCTCTTCGTCAATAGTAATTACCTTTGTGAATAGTAATTACTTTCGTCGATAGTAATTACCTTTAATAGTAGACGCCAAACCACTTGCTGTTTTACATATTACAAGCGCCGAACCACTTGTCGTTTCACATTACTGACCACTTGTCGTTTCACATTACGAGGCCGAACCACTTGTCGTTTCACATTACAAAGCGCCAAACCACTTTTCTTTTCACATCACCAATTAAATCGAAGCCACTTGCCTTTTCACATGGCGGGTGCTAAGCTAGAAATCTTCTATAAATAGAGGCCTAGTGCTTCATTATTTTTTACACAATTCATTCAAGCTATAGAGAGAAAAATATAGAGAATAAGAGAGAAAGAAGAAGAGTATTTTGTTACTACACTAATGCGCAGATTCAATCTCCTACCAAAAGTAAGGGTGTTATTCTTTCTTATTCATGAAGAGAACTGTTGTTATTCCATTGCTTATTATTCATTGGAATAACTTTGTATCGTGGTTTACCCTATACTTGGTGACATTCTTCTATTATTACATTGGAACATCCTCATCATGTGTTTTTACACCGGACCGTTCCGCCTCTTTATTATTATTCTATTGGAACATCCATCATGTGTTTTTACCTTTACCTAGTTCCGCCTTTATTATTATTACATTGGAACATCACATGCATGTGTTTTACACCGGACTGGTTCCGCTTCTTTATTATTATTACATTGGAACATCCTGTATCATGTGTTTTACGTGGGACCGGTTCCATTCTTTATTATTCTGTTGGAATATCCTGTCTATGCATTTCTGTGGGACTGTTCCGTTATTTATTATTATTCATTGGAATAACTCACCTTTGCTGTCTTATCTATCGCATGTATGGTGATTTCTTTTGTTATTCCATTCTTTATTATACCCGGTTGGTTAAAACTTTGACTTCTATACTCCATGAAATTAGTGGAATATCCTTGATATTTGCGCTTCATCCAATATCCTTTCATGGAAATATTCTTCTCGATATTCTTGAATTTTACTCTACAAAGCGATATCATGTTGACAGTTTGGATGTTATTGGTTCTAGATAAATTAATTCTTGAACTTGTTTTATTGAATTCTTATATCATTGTCATCATCCTCATGTTTATATTATGTTGAAAGTCATCTGTGGCACAGTAGTGCGTAGATGGACTTGGTATGATTATGACCGAGAGACTATTCTTGTAATCATGACCGTAATGTTACAAATGATGTGGTAAAAATCCTCGATGGCCTGTAGTGCATTGATGGGCCGATTGTTGGCATGATCATGACCATTAATGAATACACAAATATTCTTGGCCCGTAGTGCATGAATAATTGTGGTCGTGATACTAAAAGAATATCCTCGGCCAGTAGTAGTGCGGGGTGATTCGATGATGTGGAATATTTATTAAAGTCGAGTCTCAAATATATAATGATGATGAAAAACCTTTTAAATCATAAAAGATAGTAGATTTTATTTTCTACTTGACTCTTTTAATGGATTGCTGGTTCCGCTGTAGTTAAACTTGATGTTCATTATTTTTTATCAGTTTAACACTGTTGTAGGCTAATGATAATTTATTCTACATTATCTTAGTCATAATATTTCTTACTGAGCTAGTTGAGCTCACCCTTTCTTTCACTGTTCTCTTCAGGAAATGAGAATATAGCTGGGACGAGTCGGGGAACGGAGTAATGGTCCAGAGGATAGCATTAGTAGTCCTCACTATTCTGTGAAATAGTGTGATAATTGTAATGAGGACTCCTTTTGAGTTTGTATGATCTCTAGTAGACAATATTTGTATTCAAACTCATAATTTATGTCGTATTGTACACGACAGTTATATTAGTAAGTTGTATTTAAATTCTGTACCATGTATTTGACTACCCAAGATGGGTGATGTATACCTAATTTTGGGGGCGTCACAGTTGGTATCAGAGCTTAGGGATATGATCCCTGGCTAAGATGTGAGAATAGTACTAGGAGGGGAGAGACGGGGAATTCCTTCGCTAGTATGACCTACCTAAGTTTATGTGCTATTTTATTGGTCAGTCAGAATATAGGGATAATATGTTACATGTCAATTAACCTTTTGTTTTGTGGCAGTATCTGAAAATGACATCTGAGAATGTTGAGAATAGCAATGGAGCACATGCGATCGTTGATTCACCACATATCAATAATCAGGATAATGTGCATCAGGAAGGCGACAATCCTCATGCAAACAACAACACTTGACCAAATGATGAATGATCAAATGTTCAGAGGCTTTATGCAATTCATGCAACAAAGAAAGAGAGCGACTCTGTCCAAAACGTAGGTGGAAACACGGAAAACTCTCGAGGCGGTCACCGCTAAATGATTCAAGGAGCTGGGACCAACGGAGTTTAAGGAAAGCCAAACCACTTCGGCGGAAGAATGGATAAAGCAGATTACCAAGATATTTGATGTCTTGGGAAGCTCGAGGAGCAAAAGGTTCCCTTTGCCGCTTTTATGTTATTGCTGAGAGGCAGACATTCTTGGTGGGAATCGGTAAAACGTACTCAACTTCTTTGTCTTGAAGATATCTTGGGAGAAGTTCCAGAGTCGCTCAACGACAAATACTTTCCCGAAAGTATTCGCCACATGAAGGAGGTGGAGTTTATCAAGTTGGAACAAAACAATATGACCGTGTCGCAATACGAGGCAAAATTTGCGAGTTATCACGGTTTTATATCCCCACTTGGTGGATAATGAAGAGAGAATGGCGCGAATGTTTTTAAGAGGTTTGAAGTCGAGATACGTCAACATCTTATTTCTCATAAACCGTGTTTGTATTCGGATGTTGTAAATAGGGCTCGATTAGTGGAGAGCCGCGATAACGAGTCAACGCAACTAAAAGAGAGCGGTAAAAAAATTATAATACCAAATGAGAGTAGTATCATCGAGCGGTGACAACAAGCGTGGAGGGAATCAACAGGCGGATATGGTAACCACTTCATGGTAATCGTACCAAAACAATAAGAATGGACATTTCAAGAAAAGGAGATTCAACAATGATGGAAAGATGTCAAGACCAAAGACCCGTTGTTAAGGAAGGAGAAAGACCACCTATCATATGCTTCAAATGCGGAGAGAGGGACACATCATCAAAATCTGCGCCATGCCATCCAAAGCATGTTATAATTGTGGAAGAGAAGGTCACTTAGCTCGATTTTGTGCCATCAAGACAAATTCAGCTAGGATGGAGGCACCAAAGGTCGTCCCCGAAAAAGTCAAAACCCAGTAGTGCAAGGAGAGCGTTTGTTGTGACCTCCCAGAGAGCAAGGAACCCGAATGAGGTCATCACGGTAAGCTTATCATAAACTCTAATGAAGTCTATACTTTATTTGATACCGGTTCTACCCATTCTTTTATTTCTCCTACTTGCGCTCATCGATTAAATTTGACTCAGGAGAAATTAGACTTTGACTTATCTCGTGAAAACTCAGCTGGGAGAAACCTTCATTACATCCACTGCTTATAAGTCTTGTTTGGTTCAAATCGGCACCCTCACATTACTGTCGATCTTATTTCATTAAAAATACTTGCATTTGACGTGATTCTAGGGATTGATTGGTTAACTACTTATCATGCAAAAATTGATTGTTTTCGTAAGGTTGTTAGCTTTCATATTCTTAACCAACCTATTATGCTAATTCAAGCGACCAAACCATTAAAATCAATCACGGTCATCTCAAGCCATAAAGCTATTCGTTTATTGAAAAGCGGATGTCGAGCTTTTCTTAGCTCATGTCATAGATTTAAACAAAAATACGCCGCTTTTGAACGATATTTCTATTGTTAATAAATTTCCGACGTATTCCCAAGAACTTCCCGCCTACCCCGGCGTGAAATTGAATTTTGTATCGACCTTGAACCCGGTACAAAAAACCTATTTCCAAAGCCCCATATCGAATGGCTCTATTGAACTTCGTGGAGTTAAAGACCCAACTGCAAGAATTGTTAGACATTGGCTTTATTCAGTCCTAGTACTTCTCCTTGGGGTGCTCCTGTTACATTCGTTAAGAAGAAAGATGGGAGTATGCGACTTTGTATTGATTATCGGGAGTTGAATCATGTCACCATCAAAAATAGGTATCCATTGCCATGTATTGATGACCTATTTGACCAGTTGCAAGGAGCCAAATTCTTTTCAAAGATTGATCTTCGTTCCGGATATCACCAATTGAAGATTAAAACCGCTGACATTCCAAAGACGGCTTTCAGAACTCGGTACGGGCATTATGAATTCCTAGTCATGTCCTTTGGATTAACTAATGCTCCTGCTGCCTTCATGGATATGATGAACCGAGTATTCAAGGAATATTTGGATCACTTTGTGGTCGTCTTTATTGATGACATCCTTATTTATTCCAAAAGCCGTGAAGATCATGAGCAACACTTGAGGCTGACACTCCAAAAGCTTCGTGAATATAAGCTTTATGCAAAGTTGAAGAAATGCGAGTTACGGCTTGAAGAAGTAGCATTCCTTGGGCACGTGGTATCAAGTCATGGAATATCTGTTGACCCAAAGAAAGATTGAAGCTATTCAAAGTCGGAACAACCTAAATCGATGGATCAAGTAATGTAGCTTTCTTGGTTTAGTCTGGTTATTATCGGAGATTCGTGGAAGGATTTTCTCGAATCGCTACTCCATTGACTCAAATTTAACTCGGGAAAGATACAAAGTTTGGTTGGAGTGAAGAATGTGAGAAGAGTTTTCAAGAACTCAAGAGGAGACTTATTTCAAAGACTGTTACGACAATACCATCGCTCTCGAGGGATTTGTCATCTACAATGATGCTTCGGCAAAGGGTTGGGATGTGTTCTCATGCAACATGGAAAAGTTATAGCCTTTATGCCTCGCGACAACTCAAAGAATATGAGAGGAATTATCCTACTCATGATCTAGAGTTGGCATTTGTTGTCTTTTGCACTTAAAATTTGGAGGCATTACTTGTATGGGGAGAAAGTGGAGATCATTACGGATCATAAAAGTCTCAAATATTTCTTCACTCAAAAGGAACTCAACATGCGACAACGACGACGTTGGCTTGAACTGCTTGAAAGATTATGATCATACCATCCAATACCATCCTGAAAAAGCGAACGTGGTAGGCGACGCGCATTGAGTAGAAGATCATATGCAAGTCTGAAAGGATATCGTCAACGCAAAGGCCCATTTTGTGTGACTTACAAAGGATGGAGATAGAGTTAAAGACTCGAGGGATGCATGTGATGATAGCGAGTATACGAGTAGAACCGAATTTAATCGATAAAGTTAAAGTCGCTTTCAAGCTACGGACACGGAGGCGATCGTATGAGGAAGAAAGTGCAAGAAAGTGCTATACCAGAAGCAAGAATCGATGAAGAAGGAATACTTCGAGTCAACTCCAGACTTTGTGTTCTTAACGACCCTGATTAAAGTATAATATCATGATGGAGGCGCACAACACACCATTTGCAATCCATCTCAGGAGTACCAAAATGTATCATGATATTCGCTATACATTTTGGTAGAAAGCAATATAAAGAGAGAGAGATAATGCTTGTTTATTTCAAGGTGTCTAACTTGTCAACGAGTTAAAGCGGAGCATCAAGTACCAAAAGGTCCATTGCAACCACTTGAAATTCCGAATGGAAGTGGGAGCACATTACCATGGATTTCAAGTTCTGGGGTCTTCCTAAGGTTTCTCAAGGCATAGATGCGATTTGGGTCATTGTTGATAGATTGACCAAGTCTCTGGCTCATTTCTTACCGATCTGAGAAACTTATACACTTGAACGCCTTGCTCGTATGTACATAAACGAGATTGTAAGATTGCATGGTATCTTTCGGTATCCATAGTTTCGATCGAGACCCAAGATTCACTTCACGATTTTGGGTTAGTTTGCAAAAAGCTATGGGCACAAACTTACGATTTAGCTCGGCAGATATCATCCTCGACGGACGGACAATCGGAGAAGACTATTCAAACTCTTGAAGATCTATTAAGACTCGTGTCCTTGATTTCAAGGAAGTTGGGACAAGTTCTTACCATTGGTGGAGTTTTCCTACAACAACAGCTTATCAAGCAAGTATTGGAATGGCTCCATTCAAGCGTTGTATGGAAGAAAGTGTCGCTTCTCCAAGATATCTTTGGGATGAGGTGGGTGAAGCAACGTTGTTGGGATCGGAGTTGGTACGTATGACTACGGAAAAGATTCAAACGATCCGACAACGTATAAAAACCTCACAAAATCGACAAAAGAGTTATGATGATCTTCATCGAAAGGACGTGGAATTCGATATAGGAGATCATGTATTGTTAAGAGTTGCTCCATGGAAAGAAGTTACAAGATTTGGAAAGAGAGGAAAACTCAATCCTCGATTCATCGGTCCATTTTTAATCCTCGATCGAGTAGGAACTGTGGCTTATAGACTCGCTTTACCGCCAAGTATGTCTCGTGTTCATAACGTTTTTCACATATCCATGTTACGAAAATATGTGAAAGACCCGAACCACATTATTGAGTTAGAACCGGACGAAATAGCGGAAGATTTGACGTATGAAGAGGTTCCTATTCAAATCTTGGATAAGAAGGAACATATTCTACGCTCCAAGGTTATACCTCAAGTCAAAGTTTTGTGTAGGAACCACGATGTTGAGGAAATGACTTGGGAGTTAGAATCTAAAATGAAATCAAGGTATCCTTATCTCTTCGACATACCAGGTACGTACCCTAATTTCGAGGGAGAAATTTCATAAGAAGGGGAGGTTGTAAGACCCCAACTTTTATAAATAAAGATGAATTTTTCTATAAATATTATTTTTGAATATTATGGAATAAATTTGATATAATGTTATAGTTGTGGGTAATATTTATAAATTTTGCAAAGTAAGCAAGTTGTTATAAAATATTCGTTTGGTCGGGGAATATTCTTTTTGTCGAGGAATATTCTTTTTGTCGGGGAATATTCGTACGACGACTCAATCATTGGTGGACCCCACAACGGAAGTATTGTCGTAGTTAGAAAACGACAAAATTATCTTTCTATAAAAATAACTACGGAGAGGTGTTACCGTTAAAACCGCTTGAACTACCCAAGTAGTAAAAAATACGAAGTACGCTGTAGTTGTATAGTAGCACACGATATTGATTATTGATGCTTACGTGAGAAGTCACTCAGCTATGCTCAATTATTGCTACAGTAATTGCTGCATCATATCTCTTATATTATTGATTCAATTATTGTCACAGTATCATCAGTATAATATGTTATAGTATTAAATTATTAATTGAGACGACAAGTTATAAATGATTAATAATTGTTAAAAGATTAAATATGTGTTGATTAAAAATAAAATGATTTGTGGTAATATTTATTCAATCCTTGATGTATATAAAGAGTCTGTTATGAGACGTTTGTGGTAAGTTTGATTATTTTATGGGGGCCCATATGTCATCATCTAAGAGTCTCTTCGTCGATAGTAATTACCTAATTACATTGAATAGTAATTACTTTCAATCAATAGTAATTACCTTTACCAGACGTCAAACCACTTGCCGTTTTCATATTACAGAAGCCGAACCACTTGTCGTTTCACATTACGGTGTCGAACCACTTGTCGTTTCACATTACAAAGGCCAAACCACTTTTCTTTTCACATCACCGATCGTCGAGCCACTTGCTTTTTCACACGGCGGTCTTAAGCTAGAAATCTTCTATAAATAGAGGCCTAGTGCTTCATTATTTTCACGAATTCATTCAAGCTATAGAGAGAGAGAATAAGAGAGAAAGAAGAAGAGTATTTTGTTACTACACTACTGTAGTATTCAATCTCCTACCAAAAGTAAGGGGTGTTATTCTTTCTTATTCATGAAGAGAACTGTTGTTATTCCATTGCTTATTATTCTGTTGGAATAACCTGTATACGTGGTTTACCCTATACTTGGTGACATTCTTCTATTATTCTGTTGGAACATCCTATCTGTGTGTTTTACACCGGACCTGGTTTCGTCTTTATTATTATTCTATTGGAACATCCTGTCTGTGTGTTTTACACCGGACCTAGTTCCGCTCTTTATTATTATTCGCTGGAACATCCTGCTCGCATGTGTTTTACACCGACCGGTTCCGCTCTTTTATTATTATTCTGCTGGAACATCATGTCTGTGTGTGTTTTCTGTGGACTGGTTCCATTCTTTATTATTATTCTGTTGGAATATCCTCGTCTCTGCATGCATTTTACGCCTGACCGGTTCCGTTATTTATTATTCTGTTGGAATAACCCGCCTGTGCGGTCTATCGCATGCATGGTGATTTCTTTTGTTATTCCATTCTTTATTATACCCAGTTGGTTAAAACTTTGACTTCTATACTCCATGAAATTAGTGGAATATCCTTGATATTTGCGCTTCATCCAATATCCTTTCATGGAAATATTCTTCTCGATTATTCTTGAATTTTACTCTACAAAGCAAGATTCATGTCGATAGCTTGGATGTTATTGGTTCCTAGATAAATTAATTCTTGAACTTGTTTTATTTAATTCTTATATCATTGTCATCATCCTCATGTTTATATTATGTTGAAAGTCATCTGTGGCCTATAGTGCATAGATGGACTTGGTATGATTATGACCAGAGACTATTCGGTGTAATCATGACCGTAATGTTACAAATGATGTGGTAAAAATCCTCAGTGGCCCGTAGTGCATTGATGGACAGTTGTTGGCATGATCATGACCATTAATGAATACACAAATATTCTTGGCCCGTAGTGCATGAATAATTGTGGTCGTGATACTAAAGAATATCCTTGGTAGTAGTGCGGTGGGTGATTCAATGATGTGGAATATTTATTAAAGTCGAGTCTCTCATTATAACGATGATGAAAAACCTTTTAAATCATAAAAGATAGTAGATTTTATTTTCTACTTGACTCTTTTAATGGATTGCTGGTTCCGCTGTAGTTAAACTTGATGTTCATTATATTTTATCAGTTTAACACTATTGTAGGCTAATGATAATTTATTCTACATTATCTTAGTCATAATATTTCTTACTGAGCTAGTTGAGCTCACCCTTTCTTTCACTGTTCTCTTCAGGAAATGAGAATATAGCTGGGACGAGTCGGGGAACGGAGTAATGGTCCAGAGGATAGCATTAGTAGTCCTCACTATTCTGTGAAATAGTGTGATAATTGTAATGAGGACTCCTTTTGAGTTTGTATGATCTCTAGTAGACAATATTTGTATTCAAACTCACAATTTATGTCGTATTGTACACGACAGTTATATTAGTAAGTTGTATTTAAATTCTGTACCATGTATTTGACTACCCAAGATGGGTGATGTATACCTAATTTTGGGGCGCCACAATTAGTATCGAGCTTAGGATATGATCCTCGGCTAAGATGTGAGAATAGTACTAGGAGGGGAGACGGGAATTCCTTCGCTAGTATGACCTACCTAAGTTTATGTGCTATTTTATTGGTGATTGAGAATATAGGGATAATATGTTACATGTCAATTAACCTTTTGTTTTGTGGCGATCTCAAAATGACATCCGAGAATGTTGAGAATAGCAATGGAGCACATGCGATCGTTGATTCACCACATATCAATAATCGTGATAATGTGCATCAAGAAGGCGACAATCCTCATGCAAAACAACAACACCGACCAAATGATGAATGATCAAATGTTTAGAGGCTTTATGAATTCATGCAACAAAGAAAGTAGAGCGACTCTCATCCCAAAACGTAGGTGGAAACACGGAAAACTCTCGGCCGATCACCGCTAAAACAGATTCAAGGAGCTGGGACCACCGGAGTTTAAGGGAGAGCCAAAACCACTTCGGCGGAAGAATGGATAAAGCAGATTACCAAGATATTTGATGTCTTGGGATGCTCCGAGGAGCAAAAGGTTCCTTCTACGCTTTTATGTTGCGGAGAGGCGACATTGGTGGGAATCGGTAAACGTACTCAACTTCTTTGTCTTCAAGATATCTTGGGAGAAGTTCCAGAGGTCGTTCAACGACAAATACTTTCCCGAAAGTATTCGCCCACATGAAGGAGGTGGAGTTTATCAAGTTGGAACAAAACAATATGACCGTGTCGCAATACGAGGCAAAATTTGCGAGTTATCACGGTTTAAGGCCCCACTTGGTGGATAATGAAGAGAGAATGGCACGAATGTTTTTAAGAGGTTTGAAGCGGGAATCGTTAACATCTTATTTCTCATAAACCGTGTTTGTATTCGGATGTTGTAAATAGGGCTCGATTAGTGGAGCGCGATAACGAGTCAACGCAACTAAAAAGAGAGCAAAAAGCAAAATTATAATACCAATGAGAGTAGTCATCAAGCGGTGACAACAAGCGTGGAGGGAATCAACAGCCGATATGGTAACCACTTCGGTGGTAATAAGGGCCAAAACAATAAGAATGGACATTTCAAGAAAAGGAGATTCAACAATGATGGAAAGATGTCAAGACCAAAGACTTTTGTTGTTAAGGAAGGAGAAAGACCACCTATCATATGCTTCAAATACGGAGGAGAGGGACACATCATCAAAATCTGCGCCATGCCATTCAAAGCATGTTATAATTGTGGAAGAGAAGGTCACTTAGCTCGATTTTGTCATTTCATCAAGACAAATTCAATTAGGATGGAGGCACCAAAGGCCATAGTCCGGAAAAGTCAAAACCCAGTAGGTCTGAGGGAGGCGTTTGTTGTGACCTCCCAGAGAGCAAGGAACCCGAATGAGGTCATCACGGGTAAGCTTATCGTAAACTCTAATGAAGTCTATACTTTATTTGATACTGGTTCTACCCATTCTTTTATTTCTCCTACTTGCGCTCATCGATTAAATTTGACTCGGAGAAATTAGACTTTGACTTATCTGTGAAAACTCCGTTGGGAGAAACCTTCATTACATCCACTCGTTTATAAGTCTTGTTTGGTTCAAATCGGCACCCTCACATTACCTCGTCGATCTTATTTCATTAAAAATACTTGCATTTGATGTGATTCTAGGGATTGATTGGTTAACTACTTATCATGCAAAAAATTGATTGTTTTAAATAAGGTTGTTAGCTTTCATATTCCTAACCAACCTATTATGCGAATTCAAGCGACCAAACCATTAAAATCAATCACGGTCATCTCAAGCCATAAAGCTATTCGTTTATTGAAAAGCGGATGTCAAGCTTTCTTAGCTCATGTCATAGATTTAAACAAAAATACGCCGATTTTGAACGATATTTCTATTGTTAATAAATTTCCGACGTATTCCCAAAGAACTTCCTCGCCTACCCCGAGGCGTGAAATTGAATTTTGTATCGACCTTGAACCCAGTACAAAAACCTATTTCCAAAGCCCCATATCGAATGGCTCCTATTGAACTTCGGGAGTTAAAGACCCAACCGCAAGAATTGTTAGACATTGGCTTTATTCGTCCCCAAGTACTTCTCCTTGGGGTGCTCTTTGTTCGCTCGTTAAGAAGAAAGATGGGAGTATCGCGACTTTGTATTGATTATCGGAGTTGAATCATGTCACCATCAAAATAGGTATCCATTGCCATGTATTGATGACCTATTTGACCAACCATAAGCAAGGAGCCAAATTCTTTTCAAAGATCGATCTTCGTTAGGATATCACCAATTGAAGATTAAAACCACGACATTCCAAAGACTTTGAAACTTCGATGCGGGCATTATGAATTCCTAGTCATGTCCTTTGGATTAACTAATGCTCATCTTTGCCTTCATGGATATGATGAACCGAGTATTCAAGGAATATTTGGATCACTTTGTGGTCGTCTTTATTGATGACATCCTTATTTATTCCAAAAGCCGTGAAGATCATGAGCAACACTTGAGGCTGACACTCCAAAAGCTTCGTGAATATAAGCTTTTATGCAAAGTTGAAGAAATGCGAGTTCTGGCTTGAAGAAGTAGCATTCCTTGGGCACGTGGTATCAAGTCATGGAATATCTGTTGACCCAAAGAAAGATTGAAGCTATTCAAAGTCGGGAACAACCTAAATCGATGGATCAAGTACGTAGCTTTCTTGGTTTAGCCGGTTATTATCGGAGATTCGTGGAAGGATTTTCTCGAATCGCTACTCCATCGACTTCAAATGACTCGGAAAGATACAAAGTTTGGTTGGAGCGAAGAATGTGAGAAGAGTTTTCAAGAACTCAAGAGGAGACTTATTTCAAGACTGCTCGACAATACCATCCTGCTCGGAGGGATTTGTCATCTATGATGATGCTTGAGCAAAGGGTTGGGATGTGTTCTCATGCAACATGGAAAAGTTATAGCCTATGCCTCATGACAACTCAAAGAATATGAGAGGAATTATCCTACTCATGATCTAGAGTTAGCATTTATTGTTCAGCACTTAAAATTTGGAGGCATTACTTGTATGGGGAGAAAGTGGAGATCATTACGGATCATAAAAGTCTCAAATATTTCTTCACTCAAAAGGAACTCAACATGCGACAACGACGTTGGCTTGAACTGTTGAAAGATTATGATCATACCATCCAATACCATCCTGGAAAAGCGAACGTGGTAGCTGACGCATTGAGTAGAAGATCATATGCAAGTACGAGTGCGATATTGTCAACGCAAAGGCCCATTTTGTGTGACTTACAAAGGATGGAGATAGAGTTAAAGACTCCAGGGACGCATGTGATGATAGCGAGTATACGAGTAGAACCGACTTTAATCGATAAAGTTAAAGCTGCTCAAGCTACAGACCTGGAGCTGATGCGTATGAGGAAGAAAGTGCAAGAAGGTGCTATGCCGGAAGCAAGAATCGATGAAGAAGGAATACTTCGAGTCAACTCCAGACTTTGTGTTCCTAACGACCCTGATTAAAGTATAATATCATGATGGAGGCGCACAACACACCATTTGCAATCCATCCTGGGAGTACCAAAATGTATCATGATATTCGTCATACATTTTGGTGGAGCAATATAAAGAGAGAGATAGCGCTTTGCTTATTTCAAGGTGTCTAACTTGTCAACGAGTTAAAGCGGAGCATCAAGTACCAAAAGGTCCATTGCAACCACTTGAAATTCCGTAATGGAAGTGGGAGCACATTACCATGGATTTCGTTCTGGGGTCTTCCTAAGGTTTCTCAAGGCATAGATGCGATTTGGGTCATTGTTGATAGATTGACCAAGTCTGCTCATTTCTTTACCGAATACGAGAAACTTATACACTTGAACGCCTTGCTCAGATGTGTATAAACGAAATTGTAAGATTGCATGGTATCTTGGGATCCATAGTTTCCGATCGAGACCCAAGATTCACTTCCGATTTTGGGTTAGTTTGCAAAAAGCTATAGGCACAAACTTACGATTTAGCTCGACATATCATCCTCGAATCGGACGGACAATGGAGAAGACTATTCAAACTCTTGAAGATCTATTAAGACTCTGTGTCCTTGATTTCAAGGGAAGTTGGGACAAGTTCTTACCATTGGTGGAGTTTTCCTACAACAACAGCTTATCAAGCAAGTATTGGCATGGCTCCATTCAAGCGTTGTATAGAAGAAAGTGTCGTTCTCCAAATTATCTTTGGGATGAGGTGGGTGAAGCAACGTTGTTGGGACCGGAGTTGAGTACGTATGACTACGGAAAAGATTCAAACGATCCGACAACGTATAAAAACCTCACAAAATCGATAAAAGAGTTATCTTGATCTTCATCGAAAGGACGTGGAATTCGATATAGAGATCATGTATTGTTAAGAGTTGCTCCATGGAAAGGAGTTACAAGATTTAGAAAGAGAGGAAAACTCAATCCTCGATTCATCGGTCCATTTTTAATCCTCGATCGAGTAGGAACTGTGGCCTATAGACTCGCTTTTACCGCTTAAGTATGTCTCGTGTTCATAACGCTTTTCACATATCCATGTTACGAAAATATGTGAAAGACCCGAACCACATTATTGAGTTAGAACCGGATGAAATAGCGGAAGATTTGACGTATGAAGAGGTTCCTATTCAAATCTTGGATAAGAAGGAACATATTCTACGCTCCAAGGTTATACCTCAAGTCAAAGTTTTGTGTAGGAACCACGATGTTGAGGAAATGACTTGGGAGTTAGAATCTAAAATGAAATCAAGGTATCCTTATCTCTTCGACATACCAGGTATGTACCCTAATTTCGAGGGCGAAATTTCATAAGAAGGGGAGGTTGTAAGACCCCAACTTTTATAAATAAAGATGAATTTTTCTATAAATATTATTTTTGAATATTATGGAATAAATTTGATATAATGTTATAGTTGTGGGTAATATTTATAAATTTTGCAAAGTAAGCAAGTTGTTATAAAATATTCGTTTGGTCGGGGAATATTCTTTTTGTCGGGGAATATTCTTTTTGTCGGGGAATATTCGTACGACGGCTCAATCATTGGTGGACCCCACAATGGAAGTATTGTCGTAGTTAAAAAACGACAAAATTATCTTTCTATAAAAATAACGGCAGAGGTGTTACCGTTAAAACTATTGAACTACCCTAGAGTAAAAGTAAAAAGAATATGTCTGGCGTAGTTGTATAGTAGCACACGATATTGATTATTGATGCTTACGTGAGAAGTCACTCAACTATGCTCAATTATTGCTACAGTAATTGCTGCATCATATCTCTTATATTATTGATTCAATTATTGTCACAGTATCATCTGTATAATATGTTATAGTATTAAATCAATAATTGAGACGACAAGTTATAAATGATTAATAATTGTTAAAAGATTAAATATGTGTTGATTAAAAATAAAATGATTTGTGGTAATATTTATTCAATCCTTGATGTATATAAAGAGTCTGTTATGAGACGTTTGTGGTAAGTTTGATTATTTTATGGGGGGCCCATATGTCATCATCTAAGAGTCTCTTCACAATAATAGTAATTACCTTTGTGAATAGTAATTACTTTCGTCGATAGTAATTACCTTTACCGACGTCAAACCACTTGCCGTTTTTCATATTACAGTGTCGAACCACTTGTCGTTTCACATTACAAAGCGCCGAACCACTTGTCGTTTCACATTACAAAAAAGGCCAAACCACTTTTCTTTTCACATCACCAAATAAGTCAAGCCACTTGCCTTTTCACATGGCGGTGCTAAGCTAGAAATCTTCTATAAATAGAGGCCTAGTGCTTCATTATTTTCACTTAATTCATTCAAGCTATAGAGAGAGAGTATAGAGAGAATAAGAGAGAGAAAAAAGAGTATTTTGTTACTACACTACTGCAAAGATTCAATCTCCTACCAAAAGTAAGGGGTGTTATTCTTTCTTATTCATGAAGAGAACTGTTGTTATTCCATTGCTTATTATTCTGTTGGAATAACTTTTGTATCGTGGTTTACCTATACTTGGTGACATTCTTCTATTATTCTCATTGGAACATCCTCGCTCATGTGTTTTACTACACCCACTGTTTCGCGTCTTTATTATTATTCTATTGGAACATCCTGTCTGCGTGTGTTTTACACCCACTGGTTCCGCTCTTTATTATTATTCTGCTGGAACATCCATCTCGTGTGTTTTACACCGGACTGGTTCCGCTCTTTATTATTATTCATTGGAACATCATATACCCGTGTTTTACGTCGGACCTGGTTCCATTCTTTATTATTCCATTGGAATATCCTATCAGTGCATTTTACGTCGGACTGGTTCCGTTATTTATTATTCTGTTGGAATAACCCACTGTGTGCGGTCTATCGCATGCATGGTGATTTCTTTTGTTATTCCATTCTTTATTATACCCAGTTGGTTAAAACTTTGACTTCTATACTCCATGAAATTAGTGGAATATCCTTGATATTTGCGCTTCATCCAGTATCCTTTCATGGAAATATTCTTCTCAGTATTCTTGAATTTTACTCTACAAAGCAGTATCATGTTGATAATTTGGATGTTATTGGTTCCTAGATAAATTAATTCTTGAACTTGTTTTATTGAATTCTTATATCATTGTCATCATCCTCATGTTTATATTATGTTGAAAGTCATCTGTGGCCTGTAGTGCATAGATGGACTTGGTATGATTATGACCAGAGACTATTCGGTAAATCATGGCCGTAATGTTACAAATGATGTGGTAAAACTCCTCGGTGGCCGTAGTGCATTGATGGACGTTGTTGGCATGATCATGACCATTAATGAATACACAAATATTCACGGCCAGTAGTGCATGAATAATTGTGGTCGTGATACTAAAGAATATCCTTGGTCAGTAGTGCGGGGGTGATTCAATGATGTGGAATATTTATTAAAGCTTCTCAGTCTCTATAATGATGATGAAAACCTTTTAAATCATAAAAGATAGTAGATTTTATTTTCTACTTAACTCTTTTAATGGATTGCTAGTTCCGCTGTAGTTAAACTTGATGTTCATTATATTTTATCAGTTTAACACTATTGTAGGCTAATGATAATTTATTCTACATTATCTTAGTCATAATATTTCTTACTGAGCTAGTTGAGCTCACCCTTTCTTTCACTGTTCTCTTCAGGAAATGAGAATATAGCTGGGACGAGTCGGGGAACGGAGTAATGGTCCAGAGGATAGCATTAGTAGTCCTCACTATTCTGTGAAATAGTGTGATAATTGTAATGAGGACTCCTTTTGAGTTTGTATGATCTCTAGTAGACAATATTTGTATTCAAACTCACAATTTATGTCGTATTGTACACGACAGTTATATTAGTAAGTTGTATTTAAATTCTGTACCATGTATTTGACTACCCAAGATGGGTGATGTATACCTAATTTTGGGGGCGTCACAGAACTACACACCTTCACCCAAGCGGGGGTCTTCATACTGAGCAAGTCAGAAAAACTAGCCACGGGCTGCTTACATAAGATATACACTCGGGCAAGGGGGGTGAAAAAGCTGAGTGTCCTGTTTTGTTTGCAATACCTCTTGGGCATGAATTTTAGCTATTTGCATGGCAATATAACTCTATTTGATAGAGAATTCGGCTGGGACTTATGTGTTGGTCATGTTATACTAAAATAATAACAACTTCAAGAGGGAGAGAGAGATATTATGAAGATCTACGTTCAGTTTTTGATAGCAAGTGTGGAGGAGTATTTCGAGGAGTTTTTCAAGATAATTGCAACTATAGACTACGTGAAGGGTGTTTTTCAATATTCTTCATGTTAGATTATTATTTGTTAGAAGAATGATTTCTTTGATTTATTCAGTGTTTATTTCGTTTATTATGAACTAATTCACTTTTTAGGCTTGTGATGGATCCTTAAGTGAATCGATGGTTTTGTAAACTTTGATTTCCAATTTAATAAGCTATTTCCAGTTTATCTATATTGATTTGTGCTTTAATCTATGAATTGCCTGATCAACAATTCTTTGTGGAATTGGATGGAATCGAGAGAGATATTCAAATCTAGACCTAGTTGATATAGCATGTGTTCGTGGATTTTGTCGTTAGAGCTTAAACTTGATGAGTGTTAAGGTAGAGATATGCTTGACACTCGCATGTAATCGGATAGAGAACTTATTTTTCAACCTTCTTCAATTGTAATTCACATAGATATATAGTGGGTTAGTTGATTAAGGTGTTTAATGCATTTCTATCTTAATTGTGGATTGATGTTAATATGGTATTAGTGCATCGAGAGGTGGTTAATACTACGTTTGTGTTCTTGATTAATAAACTGGGATAGTGCGTTGAATTGGGATAAAGGTGTTAAAATCAAAGTGAATCTTAGGGTGAAATCATAAGTCTAATTCTCCATTAATTGTTTGAAATTTCAGATTTTGATATTCGTGGTTGTTTTGTGTTAGATTAATTATTCTTAATTTTAGTTTCGTTAATTTAAATTATTGATTTGATTCGTTTAATAAAATTAGGGTTAATAGAAGACTGGTAATTGTAAGTTAAGGTTACTGCTAATTAGTCTCTGTGGGAACGATACTCTACTCATCACTCTATTACTTGTTGACCACTGATACTTGCGTGTTGTGCGTATATAGATTTTACCCAACAAGTTTTTGGCGCCGTTGCCGGGGACTATAGTATAATTCTTAATATTTTTACAATATCAGTTTAATTAATCCAGTTTTACTTAGACATTTTTATTTTTTTTTTGTTTTGTGTTTCTTATTTCAGGTGTGGAAGTAGTTTATGCAAACTCGGTCTAAAAATCCAGACATGCTACCTTTTGAGGACGACATTGAGAAGAGGTTTTAGAGGTTGAGTAAGTGGATCAAGGAAACGAGGCAAGAATTCGAAACACCTAAAAAGGAAGAGATAACAGTAATGGCAACCGAAGATCGGAAAGCGTTAAGGGACTTCGCAACACCCAAGGTGACTGAACTACAATCAAGCATCACCAGGCCAGCAATAGCAGCAAATACGTTTGAAATTAAGCCTGGGATGATACAAATGATTCAGAATTCAGTTCAGTTTGGGGGATTTGCAAATGACGATCCGAACGAGCATCTAGTCAACTTTCTGGAAATGTGCGACACTTTTAGGTTCAATGGGGTTTCGGATGAAGCGGTGAGACTTCGATTGTTCCCATTCTCTTTACGGGACAAAGCGAAGAGTTGGTTAAATTCTTTACCATCCGGTTCGATAACTACATGGGAGGATTTAGCTCAGAAATTCCTTGCAAAATTCTTCCCACCGGTGAAAACTGCGAAGATGAGGAACGAGATTACGATGTTTGAACAGCAACATGGGGAGTCGTTATATGAGGCATGGGAGAGATACAAAGAACTACTCAGAAAATGCCTACATCATGGATTGCCCCAGTGGCTACAAATGAACACTTTTTACAATGGACTACATGGGAATCTCAGGACAAGTATCGATGAAGCATCGGGCGGAGCATTTATGGCTAAGAGTTACGAGGAAG
Source organism: Panax quinquefolius (assembly GCA_020205615.1). Lineage (NCBI taxonomy): Eukaryota > Viridiplantae > Streptophyta > Magnoliopsida > Apiales > Araliaceae > Panax > Panax quinquefolius. The sequence continues at coordinate 41,786,922 of CM035155.1, read as the reverse complement.
CCTACGAGTTGATTGAAACCATGTCAGCTAATAACTATCAAGGACCACAAAGAGGAATGACACAGCGGCGGCACTGGGTATTATTAAAGTAGATAATGTGATGGATGATGCGAGCACGGATAAATTGCACTTTCAAAGAAGTTGGAGTCAGTGGCAGCAGCACAAACACAACAAATACAACAAACACAGCAAGTACAGTAAGTGGCAATAATATGCGAGTTGTGTACGGGAGATCACCCAACGGAGCAATGTGCAATTAATCCAGCAGCTGTGCAATTCATTGGCAATTACAATAGAATTCCTCAAAACACATATCAGAACACATACAATCAAGGAAATAAGAATCATCATAATTTCTCATGGAGTAACAATCAGCAAAATCAAGCTTCATGACAATCATATCCTCCAGGTTTTCAGAATCAGCAACATCCAGTTCAATATCAAGAAAGAAAACCCGATCTGGAGGAAGTGTTAGCAAAATTCATGACTACCATCGAGTTGGCTATAAAAAATCACACCATGGCTATGAAATCACAAGAGATGGCGATCAAGAATATAGAGAATCAGATGGGTCAAATGGTGTTGGCATTGAATAATAGACCACAAGGGACACTACCAAGTGACACCAAGAAAAATCCTAAGGGTAATCATGAGCATTGTCAAGCCATTATATTGAGAAGTGGAAAATAGCTTGTTGGTCAAGAGCCAGAAATTTCGATTACAAAGGAGGTTGAACCAGAGACAGAAAATACAGTGGGTGAGGTAAAGCAAGGGAATGAAAAACCAATGGAAAAGAACAAACCAAGGAACGAACCAGCTGTTTATCCTCCCCCACCATTCCAGCAAAGAATTCAGAAACAAAAAGTAGATAAGCAATTTTCAAAATTTTTGGAAGTTTTCAAGAAACATCAAATCAACATACCATTTGCGGAGGCCCTAGAACAAATGCCAAGCTACACAAAATTTATGAAAGGGATTCTGTCAAGAAAGAAGAAATGGGAAGATTTTGAGACTGTGGCACTAACAGAGGAGTGTAGTGCGGTATTACAGCAGAAATTACCACCAAAACTCAAGGACCCGGGGAGCTTTACTATTCCATGCACGATCGGGGAGATGCATTTTAGCAAGTGTTTATGTGATTTGGGGGTGAGTGTAAACCTTATGCCATTGTCAGTATACTTAGAATTGGGTTTGCCTGCACCAAGTCCTACAAACATCTCCTTACAGTTGGCGGACAGGTCAGTCACATATCCGAGAGGCATAGTAGAGGACATCTTAGTGAAAGTGGATAAGTTTATATTCCCCGCGGACTTTATCATTTTGGATTTTGAGGAAGACAAGAACATCCCAATTATCCTAGGGAGACCATTTTTGGCTACAGGGAGAACACTCATAGATGTACAAAAGGGAGAACTCACTATGAGGGTTCAAGGTCAAGAAGTGAAATTCAATGTGTTTAAGGCCATAAAATTCCCTAAGGATGAGGAAGAATGTTTTTGAATGGATTTTATTGAGCAAATCATTAGTGATGACATGAGCAAAAGTTTGGTGAATGATCTGTTAGAAACAACGTTATTGGGAGATGATGAAATCGACGATCCGGAATTGGTGGATTACCTTCAATTGCTAGACTCATTGCCAAGAGTACCAAGATTTAGAACACCGTTTGAACTACTGCACACAGAGGAGGTAACCGCAGAAAAACTAAAACCATCATTGGAAGAGCCACCAAAGCTGGAACTTAAGCCACTTCCTAAGCACCTCAGGTATGCGTATTTAGGCAAATTAAATTCTTTACCTGTTATTATTTCAGCTGCACTTAACGAATTGTTGGAAGAAAAGTTGCTGAGAGTTCTTCGGGAACACAAATCAGCTATTGGGTGGACAATCGCCTACATAAAGGGAATCAGCCCTTCCTTTTGCATGCACAAACTTTTGATGGAAGATGAGGCAAAACCAACGGTGGAACAACAACGGCGGCTCAATCTAATTATGAAGGAAGTGTTAAAGTAGGAAATTTTGAAATGGTTGAATGCTTGACATCATATACCCCTATTTCCGATAAAAATGGGTTAGTCCAAATCCATGCGTCGTCACAAAAAAGGAGGAATGACTGTGGTGCAGAATAACAACAACGAGTTAATCCCAACTAGAACAGTGACAGGTTGGCGGGTTTGCATGGATTACAGAAAATTGAACAAGGCAACCCGAAAAGATCATTTCCCGCTGCCCTTTATTGACCAAATGTTAGATAGATTGGTGGGACACCAATATTATTATTTGTTAGATGGGTATTCGGGCTACAACCAAATAGTCATCGCTCCGGAGGATCAAGAAAAGACCACATTCACGTGCCCTTACGGCACATTTGCATTCAGGAGGATGTCATTCGGGCTATGCAATGCACCTGCAACTTTCCAACGGTGTATGATGGCCATTTTTTCAGATATGGTGGAGAAAAATGTTGAGGTCTTCATGGATGACTTTTCGGTCTATGGGGACAGCTTTGATAATTTCTTGAAGAATCTGGTCATGGTTTTGCAAAGATATAAGGACACGAATCTCGTACTAAATTGGGAGAAATGCCACTTCATGGTTGAAGAGGGCATAATTTTGGGCCATAAGGTATCGACTCAAGGATTGGAAGTTGATAAATAGAAGCTGAAAACTATAGAAAAATTGCCTCCACCAACCTCAGTAAAGGGTATTAGGAGTTTCTTGGGACATGCTGGGTTCTACAGGAGATTTATAAAGGACTTCTCTAAAATTGCGAAACCACTATGCAGTCTTTTAGAGAAGAATGCAAAATTTAGCTTTGATGAAGAATGCAAGACAACGTTTGACTTATTAAAGAGGAAATTGACTACAACCCCCGTTATAGTTGCACCGAATTGGAACATGTCATTCGAGCTTATGTGTGATGCAAGCGACTTCGCGGTTGGGGCTGTTTTGGGTCAACGTCGAGACAAGGTGTTTCACGCTATATACTATGCAAGCAAAACACTTACAAAAACTCAAATGAACTACACCACCACAGAAAAGGAATTGCTTGCAGTGGTATATGCGTTTGACAAATTTTGGGCTTACTTAATCAGGACTAAGCTGATAGTCTACACAGACCATGCAGCAATTCGGTACTTGATAGTGAAAAAAGATGCTAAGCCACGCCTTATCCGGTGGATTCTCCTACTTCAAGAGTTCGATTTAGAAATAAAGGATAGGAATATGATAGAAAATCAAGTAGCCGACTACTTGTCTAGGTTGGAAAACCACGGGAAACAAAAAGATGACAAATGTGAAATCAACGAATCATTCCTGGATGAGCAACTATTTGGGATTTCAGCAGAGATTCCATGGTATGGAGATTATGCAAATTTTGTTGTGAGCAACATTCTACCACCTGACCTCACAAGACAATAAAAAAAGAAATTTCTGCACAACGTGAAATGGTACATATGGGATGATCCATATTTGTTCAACCAGTGCGCCAACAAGGTGATTCGACGGTGCATCCCATATAGCGAAGTGAAGAATATTCTGCATGAGTGTCACTCATCGGCGTATGGCAGGCATTATGGGAGTGAGAGAGACGCGAAGAAGTCTTTGCAATGTGGGTTTTATTGGCCCATTATTCAAAGATGCCCACCGGTTGTCAATGTGATATAGGTGTCAAAAGGTGGGCAACATTTCGAAACGTAATGAGATGCCCTTACAAAAGATTCCGGAAGTGGAGATTTTTGTCGTATGGGGTATAGATTTCATGGGACCATTTCCCTTGTCCTTGAACAATCAATACATTCTGCTCGCAATGGACTATGTGTTAAAGTGGGTTAAAGCTGCAACTCTACCAACAAACGATGCTAAGGTGGTCCTCAAATTCCTTCAAAAGAACATCTTCACGAGGTTTAGAACACCCAGAGCAATTAGAAGTGACGAAGGTAGTCACTTCTGCAATAAATCTTTTACTGCTCTTTTAGCCAAGTAAATAAATCTTTTACTGCTCTTTTGGCTAAGTATGGGGTCAACCACAAGATAGCTACAGCATATCACCCTCAAACTAGTGGACAAGCTGAGGTATCAAACAGAGAAGTCAAAAAGATATTAGAAAAAGTGGTGAATCCGAGTCGGAAAGATTGGTCACTGAGATTGGACGATGCTTTATGGGCCTACCGGACTGCATATAAGATGCCAATCGGAATGTCACCATATCAACTGTTGTACGGGAAGGCATGTCACTTACCAGTGGAACTACAGCATAAGGCATATTGGGCTGTGCAAAAACTCAATTTTGATCAAAAAGCTGTAGGAGAGAAAAGATTACTTCAATTGAATGAACTAGAAGAATTTCGCCTTCACGCTTATGAGAATGCCAAAATATACAAAAAAAAAGTCAAAAGATGGCACGACCAGAAAATTTTGCGTCGAACATTCGAGCCAGGCCAATCAGTACTATTATTCAACTCAAGGCTGCATTTGTCCCCCGGAAAGCTTAAATCAAGATGGTCGGGACCATTCACGATCAAGCAGGTATTCCTTCACGGTGCGGTTGAAATTTACAATCGCAATCCACTCGAAACATTCATAGTCAACGGATACCGTTTGAAGCATTACTGGGGTGGTGAAGCCAACACTGACGTGATCTCCATCACATTGGCCGACTTAAAATCAAGCGCTAATTGGGAGGCAGCCCAATTTTTAGTTCTTTATCGTATTTTTCATTCATATTTGCTTAATCATAGTTTTTATTAAATTACTAGGTAGAAGAATAAAATAAAAATCTCATTAATCTCTCCCCAACATAACATGTCAGTAACAACTCACTAATCTTCGGTTTTATGTGTCATGCGGATGGAAAAAGGATCATCAATGAGTACATTGAAAGAACAAGTGAGCTATATTGAAGCAAAACAAGAAAGCACAGCGATAACCATGCCAGGCGAGGTAAAAGCCTAAAACCCTACTGACCCAGCCGGCGGGGTCCTCGATTGTGAAATCGGTGGCAATTCCGTGCAGGGCGGGCCTTCTAAAGCAATACCCCGGGGCGGGGGTCCTGGAATTCAGACAGACGTGGGCAGTTATTTGGTCTTCTCTCCTTCCCAATAACACCCCACTTTCACACTTCCCCATTACTTCATTACTCCATAACCACCACCCACATTCCCAACACTCCATTACTCTTCTCCACCTCTCCACCTCCTCACTTTACCATTGCTAGCCTTTCCTCTCCATCTATAAATACCACCACATATCATACAAACTCCCCCACCACACTTCATATAAAGTAAAAAGAGAGTTTAGTTCTGAGCCTAGAAAGTTTGGGCAAATTCAACAATAGGGAGAGATATGGCTTCACAAGCATCGTCCAAACGCCAAAGGGGGGAGAGTTCACATCCATACCAACCAATCCGCACCTTCGATCGTCGGAAATTTGCAAGTGTCGCCACCGCCGATCGGTATGACTACATGCTCACCAAAGCCCTTACACTGGAGCGGGGGTTGGCACCGGATCCTAACGACGGGGAGCTTATGCCTCAAATTTACCAAAAGGGATGGACCAAATTCACCGAGGAGCCAGAACCAACAGTTGTCAACATTGTCAAGGAGTTTTACGCAAATGCTGCGGACAAAGAACCATTCCAAGCATTTGTGCGAGGACGGTTGGTTTCATTCAGTGCAGACGCCATAAACACTTACTACCAACTAAGGGTGCCTCGCCACTGCCAGTATGAGCATCTCCGTACTTCTGACCCAGATTTTGATGCCATTATCACAGAGATGACAAAGCTGGGAACGTCATGGATGAAGGGTCGAAAGGGAGGCACCGTGTTCCATAGCAAGGAGCTTAACCGGTATGGAAAAATTTGGTATGCCTTCCTCTGCGCGAAATTGCTTCTGTCCCAACATACCGCGGACGTCACCAAAGAGAAGGCGTTGTTGTTGTACGCCATTGTGCAAGATTTTATAATTGATGTCGGGGCTATCATTTGCTTCTCCATCCGCCAGTGCCTACGTGGTAATTTTTCTAGAGGCTTGCCACACCCATCACTAATATATGGGTTGTGCCGTCAAGCAGAAGTTAGATGGTCTGATGACGAGCCCACTCAAATGCCACTCACGCTGCTCGACTCAAGAATGATAGCGCGGTATTCTGTATGGGCAGGAGGCGAATCACACCCGCGTGGACTGGGTTTCATTTTTCCATCGTCGTCGGAAGACAACGTGGATGCTACAGAGACATCGGGGGATGAAGATGAAGAAATGGATGATCAAGGGGATGAGCAGGTGTCATAGACCGAGGCTATATTTAGATCTCAATTCCTTGATTTTCAAAATCAACTGAATGAGCATACCAAGGCAACTCGTCGGGAAATACGCCGATTGGCAATGAGGCAAGAGCACATGTTCGACGCTATGCACACATCTTTTTCCTCGTTGAACATAAATCTTCAAAGTTTCAACCCCACGACACAATTTCCATATCAACAGCCCGGACCAATGCCAAGGTTCCCACCGAGTGATTCCGATGAAGAAGAACAACAACCACCTCCTCAGACTTAAGTGATAAAGGGAAGTCCTCATATCCTTATTTTGTTTAATCATCCAATGAGGACATTATCTAACTTAAGTTTGGGGGATTTAAATACATGTTTGCATGCATTTAGCTTACTTAGGTTGCATTTTTAATTTTTGTCATTGTCATTTAAATTTTTGTATTGCATCTTAATTTTAGTATTGCATGATAGCTTAGGTGAATTCACAGTAGCTTAAGTTAATGTTTGTCAATGCATAGTAGAAAATATTGTAAGGCATTTTGCAATCTATATATATATATATAAAAAAAATTAGTTAGTAAATATTGTGATTGAGTAAGTCCATTAATGTTGTAGTTTATATCATTTGCGGGCCAATGATGTGATTGTCAAATAAGTAGTAAATACAGTATTGAGTATTAGAAATGTGACACAATGATCATTTATGAATCGAATCTTGAGTTTGTTTGAAACTGGTTTAAAAGGATAGCACGAGTAACAAACATCTGTGTTGATTGGTCAAGTTCAAACTGGTACCTAAATGGTCTCTAAAGGATAATGCTAGAGTGAATGATAAAATGACAAGGATGGACAGTTAAGGCTAAAGTTAGGCAAGAACCTAAGTTTGGGGGATGTTATGTGAGGTATATAAGTTTTATTTATATCTAAAATAAATAAATAAATAAATAATATAAATAAACACCGTGGCATGCTTGTCTAGTTTTGTAGCCTTTGTTACTTGAGTAAGTAAGCCCGAGGGGATTGTCTTTACACCTAGCGCCCTAAGGTCTTAATGGTCTGGGAGTCGTTGGTCGAAAGCTCGTTAAGGTAGCATTGAAAAGCCTAAGGGAATAAGACACTGCATAGCTATGTGTAAAAAAAAATGATGAATAAAATGGGAAATAAGAGCAAAAAGCCCCCGTATAAAACATTAGTATGGATAAAGCATCAGTACCCCGTGTGAACCCTTGCAATTTGTGATTGCTTGATTTTAGTGGAACTATCTATTTTTGTAATTTTTAAGTTTGTACTGCATGATTCCTTCTAAGAGATTGGTTATGTACTGAAATTTGGATCAGTATCGCTTATCATGGATGTTGCACACACACACTATACCAGTGATGATGGCTTGAGATTCGAGGATTAAAGCGTAATTGTAGATTGGTTTTTGATGGTTGATATTATATAGTTGCTTATTTTCACTGAGGCCATTAAGATAATTTTGATGCTGCGATATTGTTGGATTTGATAGCATATAAGTAAATTCATATTCATATCATTGCATTGCATGTAGTTGATTTGTGCTCGAGGACTAGCACGATTTAAGTTTGGGGGATTTTGATGAGTGTATTTTATATACGCGATTTAATATCCAATTCATGCTTATTTGTTGCTAAAGTCTTGTGATCATGTTCATTTTTACTTGTTTTATGTTATTTCATGTGTAGAATGATGGATGTGGCATTCAACGTACAATTGGTGATATTCGGTGCAATTGGGACTCAAATGGAGCATAATTGGAAGCAAGTTAGCAAAGCGGCATAGTCGATTAAACAAAAGAGATAGACCATGGGGAGGGCATGAAAACTTTATAAACCCCGTAAGGTGGGGTTTTACACTTGTTAACTAAGGATGACATGCATGGCAAAATGGCGTTATTGAACTACACACCCTAACATGGGGGGGGTCTTCATACAAGTCAGGAGACTAAGACTACTACCACAAACCTATGGAAATGGGGGTGAAAAAAGTGAGTGTCTGTTTTGTTTGCAATACCTCTTGGGCACGAATTTTAGCTATTTGCATGGCAATATAACTCTATTTGATAGAGAATTCGGCTGGGACTTATGTGTTGGTCATGTTATACTAAAATAATAACAACTTCAAGAGGGAGAGAGAGATATTACTAAGATCTACGTTCAGTTTTTGATAACAAGTGTGGATGAGTATTTCGAGGAGTTTTTCAAGATAATTACAACTATAGACTACGTGAAGGGTGTTTTTCAATATTCTTTATGTTAGATTATTATTTGTAATTAAAAGAATGATTTCTTTAATTTATTCAGTGTTTATTTCGTTTATTATGAACTAATTCACTTTTTAGGCTTGTGATGGATCCTTAAGTGAATCGATGGTTTTGTAAACTTTGATTTCCAATTTAATAAGCTATTTCCAGTTTATCTATATTGATTTGTGCTTTAATCTATGAATTGCCTGATCAACAATTCTTTGTGGAATTGGATGGAATCGAGAGAGGTATTCAAATCTAGACCTAGTTGATATAGCATGTGTTCAAGGTTTTGTTAGTAGCTTAAACTTGATGAGTGTTAAGGTAGAGATATGCTTGACACCGCATGTAATCGGATAAAGAACTTATTCTTCAACCTTCTTCAATTGTAATTCACATAGAGATATAGTGGGTTAGTTGATTAAGGTGTTTAATGGATTTCTATCTTAATTGTGGATTGATGTTAATATGGTATTAGTGCATCGAGAGGTGGTTAATACTACGTTCGTGTTCTTGATTAATAAACTGGGATAGTGCATTGAATTGGGATAAAGGTGTTAAAATCAAAGTGAAGCTTAGGGTGAAATCATAAGTCTAATTCTCCATTAATTGTTTAAAATTTCAGATTTTGATATTCGTGGTTGTTTTGTGTTAGATTAATTATTCTTAATTTTAGTTTCGTTAATTTAAATTATTGATTTGATTTGTTTAATAAAATTAGGGTTAATAGAAGACTAGTAATTATAAGTTAAGGTTACTGCTAATTAGTCTCTGTGGGAATGATACTCTACTCATCACTCTATTACTTGTTGATCACGTATACTTGCGTGTTGTGCGTATATAGATTTTACCCAACAGTCTCATTTACTCCACTGTTAACATTCTCGGTTGCCGTTCTCAAATACTGCCATAAAACAAGGGTTAATTGAAAAAATTAACATTTCACATAATATCCCTATATTCTGACCAACCAACAAATAAGCTTAGGTAGGACACACTAGTGAAGAATTTACTCGTCTCTCCCTCCTAGTTCTATTCTAGATCTCCGCCAGAGATCATATCCTAAGCTCGATACCAACTGTGACGCCCCCCAAAATAGGTATACAACACCCATTCGAAAGTCGCCAAATACATGGTACGTAGAAACAACTATAACTTTATTAATATAATTGTCGTGAAAAATACGACAACATATAAACTGTGAGTTTAAAAACAAATATTGTCTTCTAGACAATATCAACACTCAAATAAGTCCTCATTACAATTATTGATACACTATTTTACAAAATAGTGATGACTACTAAAATGACTTTCTAGAACCTTCATTCCATACCCCGACTAGTACTCGATACATTCTCGCCTCCTGAGAAGAAAAATGAAACAAAAAGGAAAAGGGTGAGCTCAACTAGCCCAGTAAAGAATATTATGACTAAGATAACATAGAACAAATTATCGTTAGTCCTCAACAGGGAAAAATTTGATGGAATACAATAGACAACAAGTTTTAAATCAATATTCGTAGCGGAAATAGTAATTCATTAGAAGAGTTACGTAGAGAATGAAATCTACTTTCTTCTATAAATTTAAAAGTTTATCATCAATATTTTATTCCTGTAACATCAATAAATATACATTTTGAATCAAATATCCATCTTTACACTACAGGCCAAAGATATTCATCAGTTGGTCATGTTCATCTCAACACATGTACATCTTTGCACTACGGGCCAAAGATATTCATAAGAAAATCAACCATCTTTGCACTACAGGCCAAAGATATTCAGTAATATCATCATTTAGGACTGAGGATGATGAAAATATTTTAAAGAAAAGCGAATCCAAAGTGAAACAAAAAATAAATAATAAGGATTCGTACTTTAAACAGTCCAAGTTCAAAAATACTTCATAAATAACCATAATGAAGTAAAATTCAAGAATGATCAAAACATGAATACAATCAAAGCTGGTATCCATAATAGATATTTTGGACAAAAAAAAAATTTAATTTTTTTGTGAATAATTAATAAATGATTCGTGAATAGTATCGTATCGTGAATAAGTAACCCCCGACACTAAAAAGACAAGAATTTCACAAGAAAAATCTTACCAATATTTTGGCATAATGATATTGAAAGAAATAATATCATTTATAAAAAAAATAACATCCCTTACCTCAAAAAGATAAGACTTACATTTGGAATACTTTGGATATAGTCTTTGAAAGGAACTTGCACCGACAGTATAGTAACACTCAAAGTATCAAAATACTCACAAGAATACGCTCGATAATATAGAGAGAGAAAGAGAGAGAAAACTTTAGCCTCTGGTGTGATTTTCAATTCTAACCTAAGTACCCTATTTATAGGAAAATGCTTAGAATACCAAAGCAAAAAATTTAATAAAATAATATTATTTATAATAAAATTCTACGCCCACCTCTAGACATTTGAAATCAGCAAGTTTACAACATTTGTGGGGTCCACCAAAACAATAAAAACGTTTTTCTTTAAAAAAATAACTAAAACTTCCAAAATTCAATTATTCCAGAACTTCAGAACTTTAATAATTCATGATAAATAGCCCTTTTATCAGAAAAAATCAAATATTATGTCCATTCCATAAGAAATTCAATTCTCTACAACTTTGCAGAAGAAAGTTTTTCCAAATTCCAAACAGAAATTGACCGAAATCCACATACGGACGATTTTACAAGCTATAATCAAATTTCAGTCAAGAAATGGGGTCCACTTAAACATGAAAAACATGTTTTAAATATTTTTAGTAACAAAAATACTCTTCCTCCTCATATATTCATATATCCCGCATTCATTGTAAAAATATCACTATTATTATAGTATTATAATATAATAATATATTATTTTATCGAGAAAAGATAAAATATTAATTTTCAACAATTGTCACATTAAAAAATTTCTCCATCTATATCCACATAAAATGAATATTTTCCTTATCATATAAATTAATAATTAATTATTTACAAATAATATTACGAGAATCACAATATATAAACCACCGTGCATTTCCTGTGAAAGAGGGGCTTTTCTAATAAGGATTTCTCCTTCTTGGTATGCCATTAATTAGGTGACCAAACCTCTCCTTAAATGTAACTTTCTAGACAGACATTGCAATAATGCTATCTAATAATATTATTCGGATAATATGAATTATTGCTCCGATAATGGAAAATACTGTGTAGTAACAATTATTGAAATAACAATAATATAAAATATCAACGTAGCAATTATTGAATCAATAAAATAAAATATTGAACAGTAATTACTGTAACAATTATTGAGTATTGTCTTCTTACATAAGAATCAATAATTGGTGCAATACCGTGTGCTACAGTGTTTTAACCACCGAGTATTTAAACAGTATTAACGATAACAACTACGTCGTTATTTATAAACAACTTATACTTGTCGTTTTCTTCATCCAATCATTTTCTATTATGGGGCCCACACAAGGCTGCGCCGTCGTACGAATATTCCCCGACAACAATGAATATTTTATAACCACTTGCTTATTTGAAATATTTGCGTATTTTACCCATAACTACCACATTAATCAAATCAACCCTTACTATTTCAAAATAATAAATAGAGGAAATTTAATTTCATTAATAATAAGTTGGGGTCTTACATGTTACATATGACCGAGTGTGTCTCCTTGGGGAGCACCAGTGTTGTTTGTAAAGAAGAAGGATGGATCGATGAGACTCTGTATCGATTATCAAGAATTGAACAGAGTAACAATCAAGAATAGATATTCGTTACCAAGGATAGATAACCTTTTTGATCAACTGAAAGGAGCAAAGTGTTTCTCAAAGATAGATCTATGGATGGGCTATCACCAGTTAAAAGTACGGGAAGAGGACATATCAAAGACGGCGTTCCGAACTCGTTACAGACATTTTAAATTTTTGGTAATGTCATTCGGGTTGACAAATTCTCCGACAACATTCATAGACTTGATGAACCGAGGTTTCAAGCCATTCTTAGATAAATTCGTAGTAGTTTTCATCGACGATATCTTGATCTACTCAAAGACGGAAGAAGAACACGCCAAACATCTAAAGATGTTTTTGGAGGCGCTAAGAAAAGAGAAGTTGTATGCAAAGTTTTCCAAGTGTGAATTTTGGATGAAGAAGGTTCAATTTTTAGGACACGTGGTGGATAAGGATGGAATTTTAGTAGACCCTGCAAAGGTAGAAGCAATGAGTAATTGGGAACAACCGAGGACACCAACCGAAGTAAGAAGTTTCTTAGGGTTAGCTGGGTACTATCTAAGATTTATCTAGGATTTTTCTAAGATAGCAACCCCGTTGACCAATCTAACGAGGAAGACGGTGAAGTTCGTGTGGACAGACAAGTGCGAAGAAAGTTTTCAAGAACTGATCAAGAAAAGGCTAAGCGAAGTGCCTGTATTATCGTTACCAGATGATTTGGGAGGATTTATGGTGTATAGTGATGCGTTGCACAGAGGACTTGGCTGTGTGCTAATGCAGCATGGCAAGGTCATTGCATACGCATCGCGACAACTGAGGGATTATGAAAACGATACCCTACTCACGACTTAGAGTTAGCAGAAGTAGTTTTTGTGTTAAAGATTTGGTAACATTAATTATTTGTACGGACAGAAATGTGAGATATACACAGACCACAAGAGTCTGAAATATATCTTCACACAGAAAGAGTTAAACATACGTCAGAGGAGGTGGTTAGAACTAATCAAGAATTATGACTGCGATATTCTTTATCACCCAAGAAAGGCAAACGTAGTAGCCGACGCATTAAACAGGAAAGGAAGGGAGAAGTTGATTCAGCTGACAACTTAGGAGGAGTTAATAAGGGAAATGGAGAAATTGGAGATAGAAGTAAAGGGGCTGGAGAGGTCTAAAGAAAAATTATTTACAGTGAAAGCTCGTCCAACCTTGTTCGACAGAATAAAGGAATCACAAGAGAAGGATGAAGAGTGTGAGAAAATCAAGAACAGGATAACAGAAAATGAAGAAGAGAGATTTAAGTCATTTTTCTTATAGGATATGATCTAAATTATATGTTTGTATTGAAATATTGAATAATAGGTTTTACTATTGTCTATCGAACAATGTTACTAATAGGTTTTACTTTTTATTCTCTTTATTTTTTTTCCTCACTCTTTAGCAAACTAATTCATTTTATTTTAATTAAATCATTGTCATTTTATTATTTTAATTAAATCATTGTCATTTTATTTATTTATTTATTTTGTATTATATTATATGATATTATATTATTTCAATTAATAAATTTTTTCATTTTATAAATTATTTATTTTCTTTATTTTCTTTTTATTATTTTTATTATTTTATTTTGTTTATATGTTATTATATTTAATTTAGTTTAGTTTAATAGTTAATTTATTTAATTTATGTATTTTAGTTTAGTTTATTATTATTATTTTTATATTATATAATAATAGATATTATATTATTTTAATTAATTTATGTTTAATTTAAAAAAATATTATCTTATATTAAATTATTTTAATTTAGTTTATGTTATATAATATACCCAATATTTGCATACACAATGGATACACATACAAAATTTAGAAGGGCAATCAAAATACAAATCGATGCTCTAACAATTCAAAATGACAGTGGATACACATACAAAATTCAAAATGATAGTACCAAATATTTGCATAAACAATAATAGAGCTAACAAATTAAAACTCTACCAATTTTTTGCCCCAAATCCAATTGACAATATATAACAAAATTGATACACATACAGATTTAGAAGGACAATCGAGATATATGTTTCATATATATATATATATATATATATATATATATATATATATAATGGACATTCATAGAGATAGATAGAGTGAGAGAGAGGTTTACCAGAAAGATAATGGAAGAAGGACGGGACTGCAGACGACGGTGTCCACCCAAAATCACCTACAGACGTCGCTCCTATTCCTTCTCCCTCTTCCCCTTCTTTTCTTTATCTTTCTTCTACTTCTGCTCGATTGATCGTCTGCTGATGGATTGAAAAAAAGGATCAACGACCGCATGTGGTCACTATTTACGATCGCATGCGGTCACTCTATTTAATTGACGTGGAAGTATTAGCGACCGATAGCGTTCGCTGTGAGACCCCGAATTTTATGAAATAAAAGTATTCAATTTTCTTATAATTATTCTATTTAGTAAATGGTTAAATTGATAAAAGGTTAAAGTTAAGGGTACTATGTGTATTTTTTTCAAAGTAAGCAAGTTGTCATAAAATAATCGGTGGTAAAAGTTTGGTAATACGCGTGGTTGCATAGTAGCACACGGTATTGTAGAGTATCTTTGATTATTGATGCTTACGTGAGAAGTCACTCAATTTTATTCAATTATTGTCACAATATTTTATATTATTAAATCAATAATTGAGACGATAAAGTTATTCGTATTATTATTTGCAATATTGACAATGTCTAGAAGTTCTGTCAAGGAGAGGTTAGATAATCTAATCAAGGCGCCCAATAAGGAGAAATCCTTATCGGAAAGCCCCTCTTTCCTCGAACGACACAGTTGTTAAATATTGTGAATTATAATATTAATGATGAATAAGTTCATGTTGATTAAAGATGAAATTGATAGTTCCATTGTGTTGGAATTATTAGTGTTAGTGGAAATCGACATTTATTTCGATAATAATTGATGTCTGGAGGTTATATTGACTAATCGGGTAATTAACCGGATAAATGAGTAATTAATTGCTATTAATTCACATGATTATATATAACTATTTGTTCAAATGTGTGTACTATTGATTCACATTCATTTACTATTAGGGGAGATGGTGCAAGTTTGATAATACTTGCAGGACTAAATTAAAAATGAAGAAAAAGATGAAGGTATTATACAGTAATATTTCGAGCCCCAAAACGTGCAATTATCGAAACTATATTTTCCTATAAATAGAAGCTCATTCTTCCTTCATTTCTCACCAATTCACTAAAGCTATAGAGCAATTATTATAGAGAGAAATTATAGAAAGAAAGAAGAAGAGAAGTCTGCTACCTCATTATTCCAGTATCCAGTCTTCTTTTGATGTAAGGGATATTATTCTTTCGTATTCATGAAGAGAGTTATTTTCTTTCAATACTCGGAGGGTTGTTATTCTATTCTTTATTATTATGTTGGAATAACCTGTCTATGCGAAGTACCACATACATAGTGAAATTCTTCATTTATTCCATTCTTTGTTATTCTGTTGGAATAACCTGTCTGTGCGATCTATCGCATGCCTGGTGAATTTTGTTGTTATTCCATTCTTTATTATTCTATTGGAATAACACATGCATATGGCCTATCGCATGCCTAGTGAATTCTCGTTGTTATTCCATTCTTTATTATTCATTGGAATATCCTCATCTCGTGCGGATTACGCATGACACGGTTCCATTCTTTATTATTCATTTGAATATTCATGCGTGTGGATTACGCAGACTGGTTCCATTCTTTATTATTCTATTGGGAATAACACATGCATGCGATCTATGGCATGATTCTTTTTTTTTCCATTCTTTATTATTCTATTGGAATAACTCGTCAATGTGGATTATCGCATGCATGGTGAATGACCTTTTCGATTCATTCTTTATTAAATTGTGGAAATGATCCATCACGTGGATTACTGACATGGCGGGTGAAAATCCATTTGCGAGCTTCAGATATTCTATTATACTCGTATGAGATATCATTTCCTTTGTACTTTCGCCATGGAATATCATTTTCTTTGGTATTTTTCTTTTTACGAGTTACTATTCACGGGTTATTATTCACCGGTTACTATTCACTCTAGTATTATTCACTCTAGTATTCGTGGCACTTTTTTCGTGTGAAAAGTACTATTCACGAAGTTACTATTCAAGGAATTACTATTCACCCGATTATTATTCACTCTAGTATCATTTACTCGGGTATTTAAGGCACTTTTTGTGTCGGGGTACTATTCACGGGGTACTATTCCCAAAGTACTATTCACCCGAAAATATATTTTTTTCTGTCCAAATTATTTTTGGTACATGAATATTATTCTTGAATTTTACTCTACAAAGCAGTATCATTTTTACAATTTGGACGTTATTGATTTCTGGATAAATTAAATTATAAATCTTTAAAATTTATCCTTGAACTTGTTTTATTGAATTATTATGTCATTGTTATCATCCTCATGCTTATATTGGGATGAAAGTCATCTTTGGCTTACATGCATAGATGGACTTGGTATGATTATGACTAGGGATTATTCGGTAAAATCATAATCGTAATGTAACGAATGATGTGGTAAAAGTCCTCATTGGCCTGTAGTTCATTGATGGATAGTTGTTGGTATGATTATGACCAGGGATTATTCGGTATAATCATGATCATTGATGATTACATTAATATCCTTGGCCGTGGTGCAGGGATGATTTGATTTTATTTATTAAGCTGAGTCTCAGCGATAAAGTTGATGAAAAACTTTTTAAATCATAGAAGATAGTAGATTTTATGCTCTATTTGACTCTTCTAATGGATTGCTTATTTTCTCTACAATTGTTGATCTAAAACTTGTTGTCTATTGTATTCTATCAGTTGTTATAGTGTTGAAGGCTAAGGATAATTTATTCTGCATTATCTTAGTCATAATATTTCTTACTGGGCTAGTTGAGCTCACCCTTTGCTTTCATTATTCTCTTCAGGAAATGAGAGTATAGCTGGGACGAGTCGGGGAATGGAGTGATGGTCCAGGATAAATGGCTTTAGTAGTCCTCACTATTCTACTGAATAATGTGATAATAATTATAATGAGGACACCATTGAGTGTGGATATTGTCTAGATGACAATATTCTTGTTTAAACTCTCAGCAATGTTTTGTCGTATTTTACACGACTGTTGTATAATTAAGTTGTATTTGAATTTATGTACCATGTATCTGGCGACTCAAGATGGGTGATGTATACCTGTTTTGGGGGCATCACAGTTGGTATCAAAGCTTAGGGATATGATCCCTAGCTGAGATTTGAGACTAGAACTAGGAGGGGAGAGACGGGTAATTTCTTCGCTAGTATGACCTACCTAAGTTATTTGTTATTTAATTGGTCGGCCAGAGTATAGGGATAATATGTAGCATGTTAATTAACCCTTATTTTAAAACTATATTCTAGAATGATATCTGAAATACAGGAGATGAGCAATGGAAAAATCATGATACATAGGAAATAACCGGGAAGGTACAATCCGAAAAGAAAGCAAGGTATTCTCATCTTTTCGAACTACCAGGTACATAAATTTTGAGGGAGAAATTTCATAAGGAGGGGAGATTGTGAGACCCCAAATTTTATGAAATGAAAGTATTCAATTTTCTTATAATTATTCTATTTAGTAAATGGTTAAATTGATAAAATGTTAAAGTTAAGGGTGATATGTGAAATTTTTTCAAAGTAAGCAAGTTGTCATAAAATAATCGGTGGTAAAAGTTTGGTAATACGCGTGGTTGCATAGTAGCACACGGTATTGTAGAGTATCTTTGATTATTGATGCTTACGTGAGAAGTCACTCAATTTTATTCAATTATTGTCACAATATTTTATATTATTAAATCAATAATTGAGACGATAAAGTTATTCATATTGTTATTTGCAATATTGACAATGTCTAGAAGTTCTGTCAAAGAGAGGTTAGATAATCTAATTGCGCGCCAATAAGGAGAAATCCTTATCGGAAAGCCCTCTCTTTCCTGGGAACGACCTGATTGTTAAATATTGTGAATTATAATATTAATGATGAATAAGTTCGTGTTGATTAAAGATGAAATTGATAGTTCCATTGTGTTGAAATTATTAGTGTTAGTGAAAATCGACATTTATTTCTATAATAATTGATGTCTGGAGGTTATATTGACCAATCGGATAATTAACCGGATAAATGAGTAATTAATTGCTATTGATTCACATGATTATATATAACTATTTGTTCACATGTGTGTACTATTGATTCACATTCATTTACTATTAGGGGAGATGGTGCAAGTTTGATAATACTTGCAGGACTAAATTAAAAATGAAGAAAAAGATGAAGGTATTATACAGTAATATTTTGAGCCCCAAAACGTGCAATTATCGAAACTATATTTTCCTATAAATAGAAGCTCATTCTTCCTTCATTTCTCACCAATTCACTAAAGCTATAGAGCAATTATTATAGAGAGAAATTATAGAAAGAAAGAAGAAGAGAAGTCTGCTACCTCATTATTCCAGTATCCAGTCTTCTTTTGAGGTAAGGGGTATTATTCTTTCGTATTCATGAAGAGAGTTATTTTCTTTCACTACTAGGAAGGGTTGTTATTCCATTCTTTATTATTATGTTGGAATAACCTGTCTATGCGAAGTACCGTATACATGGTGAAATTCTTCATTTATTCCATTCTTTGTTATTCTGTTGGAATAACCTGTCTGTGCGGTCTATCACATGCCTGGTGAATTTTGCTGTTATTCCATTCTTTATTATTCTATTGGAATAACTTGTCTGTGCGGTCTATCGCATGCCTAGTGAATTCTGTTGTTATTCCATTCTTTATTATTCTTAATATATCACATGCATGCGGATTACGCATGACACAGTTCCATTCTTTATTATTACGCTGGAATATTCTGTTCATATAATTACGCATGACCTGGTTCCATTCTTTATTATTCTATTGGGAATAACCTGTCTATGCGGTCTATGGCATGATTCTTTTATTATTCCATTCTTTATTATTCTATTGGAATAACCTGTCTATGTGGATTATCGCATGCATGGTGAATGACCTTTCGTATTCATTCTTTATTAAATTATGGAAATGATCTGTCTACGTGGATTACCGCATGGCAGGTGAAAATCCATTTGCAGTTTCGTATATTCTATTATACTCGTATGCGATATCATTTCCTTTGTACTCGTCATGGAATATCATTTTCTTTGGTATTTTTCTTTTACGAGTTACTATTCACCTGATTACTATTCACTCTATTATTATTCACTCGAGTTTTTGGGGCACTTTTCGTGCTGGAGTACTATTCACGAGTTACTATTCACGGGTTACTATTCACCCGATTACTATTCACTCTAGTATCACTCACTCGGGTATTTGAGGCACTTTTCGTGTTGGGGTACTATTCACGAGGTACTATTCCCGAAGTACTATTCACCCAAAAAATATATTTCTTTTCTGTCCAAATTATTTTTGGTACATGAATATTATTCTTGAATTTTACTCTACAAAGTAGTATCATGTTGACAATTTGGACGTTATTGATTTCTGGATAAATTAAATTATAAATTTTTAAAATTTATCTTTGAACTTGTTTTATTGAATTATTATGTCATTGTCATCATCCTCATGCTTATATTGTGATGAAAGTCATCTTTGGCTTACGTGCATAGATTGACTTGGTATGATTATTACACCGTGGATTATTCTTGTATAATCATGACCGTAATGTAACGAATGATGTGGTAAAAGTCCTCATTGGCCCTCGTAGTTCATTGATGGACGAGTTGTTAGTATGATTATGACCGTGGATTATTCGGTATAATCATGACCATTGATGATTACATGAATATCCTTGGTCGTGGTGCGTAGATGATTCGATTTTATTTATTAAGTTGAGTCTCAAAGTGATAAAGTTGATGAAAAACTTTTTAAATCATGTAAGATAGTAGATTTTATGCTCTACTTGACTCTTCTAATGGATTGCTTATTTCACATTAGCTTGTTGATCTAAAACTTGTTGTCTATTGTATTCTATCAGTTGTTATACTGTTGAAGGCTAAAGATAATTTATTCTGCATTATCTTAGTCATAATATTTCTTACTGGGCTAGTTGAGCTCACCCTTTGCTTTCATTGTTCTCTTCAGGAAATGAGAATATAGCTGGGACGAGTCGGGGAATGGAGTGATGGTCCAGGATAAATGGATTTAGTAGTCCTCACTATTCTACAAAATAATGTGATAATAATTGTAATGAGGACACCATTGAGTGTGGATATTGTCTAGATGACAATATTCTTGTTTAAACTCTCAGCTATGTTTTGTCGTATTTTACATGACTGTTGTATAATTAAGTTGTATTTGAATTTATGTACCATGTATCTGGCGACTCAAGATGGGTGATGTACACCTGTTTTGGGGGCGTCACATTTGCTGTTAGTACTCGGTCGCAATAATTAAGTCTCCCATGCCAACATCTGCACCAAATTTATGGAAAAAATGGAATAGAGACCGATCAATGACTGTATAACGCTCGCTACTGAAACTAGCGACTGGTTTGGATTGCGATCATTATTACCATAATTAGCAACCGAATAATGCAGTCGTAGATAAATTTGAACGTTGACGGGTCATTTTCTTGTAATGATATATGAATATCTTCTAAATTTGTTTCTTTCTTTTAGTGTTAATTTAAAATTATAGGTCCCTCGATTAATATGATACGATATGGTCATCTAGGAGATGGCAAGCTCCATTTTAATATATATACACTACAATATGATGATACTGTGATTTTCTTATTCCCACTTCTAAGCTTTAAAGAGTACTTATAGTCGTGTCCATTGAGATGTTTGTTCAATTTTTGTTATATATAGATAAAATGGTTTAGAATAAGAAGTTTGTTATAATTTTGGCTTATTTTTTCACGGGACCCACAATTTTATTTAATTTCTTCCATGGGACACACAACTTTATTTAATTTCTTTCATGGGACCCACAACTTTATTTAATTTCTTCCGCGCGACCCATAACCTAATAAAAATGTCCACCCGAGTGTGCTAAGCCTGCAAGTTTGTCAAACTTTGTGTGCTCTCATTTTCCTATAAATAGGTTGCTAAGTTGAGCGAAAAAGAACACACAAAAATTACAGTAAGAGAAGTAAACAGAGAAAAGAGCAAGGTTGTACATTTAAACATTAGAGTGCAAGAATTATTCAGTTTGATCAACTATGTAGAAAGCAGTATCTAGCCTCGTACTAAGGTAAGGGATATAATTTTCTTTCATACTCCTAAATTATGGTAAAAATTATTATTCTTTTCTACAACCTTATCATTAAATAGTGAAAATTCCTGAAATGATTAAAGTATCCTTAATAGTGTGTGCTATATCTAATATCTTTTTACATGAATTTCTATTAAATTTTAATTCTTATATTTGAACTGTAAACCTTATATTTTCTTGAACTATATTTTATCAAGAATTCTAATCGATTTTTTGGATACCTTACTAACAATTTGGACTCTAGATAAATTAAATTGAAAATCTTTAATATTTATTCTTTATCTTATTATTCTGATTATTCATGTCTATCATTCATATTATTGTTGTTTGTACTACTCATCAAGACTAAGTTATTTTGAATGTCTTTGTTCTGGGAGCGAAGACAATATGATTGTTGAGTGTCTTTAGCTTGTGTGACAAAGACACATGGTGAAAGTTTTCTTTGGCCTGAGTGCAAAGAGAGGCTGTTGATTGACACGATTATGATCAGGAACTGTGGATTGACATGATCATGACCTTTAGTGTTACATGCAAAGACATCGATGAAAGTTCTTTTTGGCCTAGATGCAAAGAGGAATTGTTGATTGGTATGATTATGACCAGAAATTATTGATTGACATGATCATAACCTTTGGTATTACTATTAATGAAATCTTGATGGTGAATTTTTCAATTGGAGAAGAGAGTATACATTATGATATATTTGACTCTTCTAATGAATTATTCATTCCTCTGCAATTATTTGTTGAAAACTGATTATATCATCTATCACATGTTCTAAATATTTGATTTATCACTGTTGAACACTAATGATAACTTATTTATCTTAGTATATAATGATATTTTTTACTGTGTTATTTGTGTTCAACCTTTTGTTTCATAATTTCTTTCAGGAAATAAGAGGGTCATTGGGTCTAGCGAGGAGAGCAGGGGAGTGATGGTTGGAGTTAATAGTTGTAGTAGTCCATAATATATTGTACAATAGTATGACAATAATTGTATTGAGAACCTAAATATGTATGTTGACGAATTTTCACGACGTTATAATAATTGATTTTGACGACTCAAATTGAGTGATGTAGACCTGAGTTTGGGGGTGTCACAAGATATTCTAAATTTGAATAAATTTTAATCCTGTTGGACTTTCCTCAAAATAAAAATAAAAATAAGACCATGCAAATTATGATTCCATTAATGTATTATGATTTAAAGTGTGGTATGCTTGAAATTCTCATTTCTTTATTTATTTTAATTATAATTTCACATTACATTTATTTTAAATGTTTGATTTAAAGCTCTTTGGTCCATGACTGAATGCTATTCCACCAAGGAAGGAGGTCAATGCTACAATGTCTGGATCCCTTTGAAATCCAGGCATGTTTGTTTCAGTCAAGCTCACCAAAGCTTCGATCTTTGTCCCACATTTACTGTCCAATAGAGTTACCAATTCTACAGGAACCATAGTCGTGCATACCCAATCTGGCTTCCCCCACCCGAAATCCTTTTCATATAGAGGGAAGTTACACACGCTAGTGAAAAAACGAACATCCACTTGTTCATTTCCCAAATCCTCACCCCATTCAGTAACATGGTTAGCCACCTCCAACACTAGCTTATCCGGATTTGAAATTTTTGAGCAATTTGCATATAAGGTGTGCATGCTTTTCCTTAACAAATTCACCAAGTGGTGCAATTCCAAAACCTCCATTTTGAAATCGTTATCGAGCTTGAGTTTAGCGGGAATTTGAACGCAAAAGTTTCCACAAGAATTATCAGGTATTGTTTTGATACCTATTTTCCCCCTCAAGTTTATTGTAGCGTAAAATGTAGAATTTCTCGATTTTTGTCCATGATTTGCTCGATCAACACCAATTAAAGCCTTCCAAATAATAGAAGCTACCACTTCTACACGTGTCGGGTTGAGGTTACGTTCTGTGTCAATTGAAGAACTTGCGATCCTAACTTTGGATTGTAGGTCATATATCGTTTTTTCATCAAACAAAAACCTCTTTGTCACAATATTCTTATAACTCTGGACTTGCAGTGAAGGCTTGATCAAACCGGAGAAATCCCTATTCGGGAAAAATGAAGCTAAGTTGAAACTTGGGGTAACCACTCGATCAATGCCTTCTCTACACGCCACGGACCATGCGCGAAAGAATGTGGAATTTGTGAATCCGTCGGCTATTGCATGTGAAGCATGTGAACATATGACTAGCCCCCCACACTTGAACATGGTCACTTGAATCCCCACAATTGGACTAGTCACCAATGCAGCTTCCCCAATGTCCCATGGCACTAGTCCATGTGTTAAAAGCTCAACATTTTTAGGTGCTTCGCTAAGCAATTCGGCTAGCTCAAAATTAAGTACTTCGGCCTCCAAATACTCGACCCCTTTATCGTTACAGTCGATGTACATACCATCTTGGACAAATCTTCCGGCTAGCGGATAATAGAGGCTTAAGGTCTCTGATAATGATTTTATCAATTGGTCGTGTTTGTCCTGCATAAGAGTGTTGCTGCCATCGGAGAGGTAGAAGAGAACTATGGGCGTATGTAGTGCAGGACCAAACTGATCAAAGAAGGACAATTTGCATGTCCTAAGGTGGTCCGGTGTTGAAATTGCTGGTTTTACCATCTGCCGAGATAAAATTTTCACCTCCATTGTAACCTTAAAATCTGCACAATTTCAAAGTTCATAGAAATAAAAATACGAGTAAAAAAAAACAGATTTTAACCCGAATAGTAAACCGCAAAAAAAAAAAAAAAAAATCATATACAAACTGAGAGAATGTAAAGTACCTTAATAACCACGAAATTAAAACCTCAAAATCAAAGGAATTATATATTCATTTAGTGAAAAGATTAATGGTGGAATCTGAAATAGACAAGCATGAAGCACCCAATGTTACTTAACTCAATTTGTGTGATCTCCCACTTTTTGTCAATAACTAATTCAGTAAGCTATAACTGATCGCGGGAACTATGGTCATACATAATTTGTTGTATATTTAAATGGGGTCACACATGCACGGTCCAATGTTACAAACTACTCTCTCTGTCCCTATAAGTATGACTAAAATTATGTTTGTGAGTTTTAAAATAAAGAGAAAAGAAAAGAGGAGAAAAGAAATTTAAGGTGGAGAATAAATTTTTCGTTTGAGTTTTTAGAGGAGAGAAAAGAAATGAGAAGGAAATTTTTAAAAAAAATTCCTCCCAAAAATTTCCTTACAAAGTTGGAAAGATTTGGAAGAAAATTTGCTTAACATTTGGCTTAGATACTAAAATACAAAAACTACCCTTAAAATAATTTCTAAAATGTATCTCATAAAGGTAAAATAGTAATATATTACTTTAAGTTTAAAATTCCTTCCAAAACTCACAAACACAAAAAAAGAAAGTAAATTTCCTTTCCTTCACTCTCTTCTCTCCAAAATTTTAAATTCCTTTCTTTTCTTCTCTTTTCAAACTCACAAACACAGTGCTAGTGTACTATTTTTTTGTCCCAAAAGAATGAGATAAAATACATAAAGTAAAAAAGAAAATATGCAATTTAGTGAGTTCCATGTATTAGTATAAAAATAAAATAAAAATACTCATCATTTTATATAATCTTGTGGGGCCACTCAAGATAAATCTTGTTGCAGTGTTGTCTTTTCTTTGAGAATATCCGAACCAAGATCCTTGTTAAGGTGAAATGGTCCGAAATAGATGCAACTTTTATTTAAGCAATATGACACTAAACCATAAGTAGTTAGAGCATAATCTTAATTTAGGCACATAATTATATTAATAAATATTTAAAGCATAAACAAACAATTGATTCAAACAAGTTGTTTGGTCTAAAGAGACTCTCTAAACAGTGATTACAAACCTTTAACCATTTCTACAATTAACGCAAGAGAATTCGAGTCCAAATCTTCTGTCTTATTCTTTGTCTCATTTCTTGTTTCATATTATGTATTATTCTCAATTGCAATATAATTAACTATTTACAGTTAACTTTTTAAAAGCTTAAGTATTACACGGAATCAATAAATAGAGTAAGACAGTAGAGACATAAAAAGAGACGGCAAATCAAAATTCATAGAATTGATAGAGACAATACAAATCATGACCCCTATAACTTGGCAAAAAGTAAAAAGAAAAAGCTTGAACGTACACCAGTTCAACACCATCAGTATATATGGAACATGTAAAGTAATAATAAGACATTTTAATATCTGTTCAAATACAAACATATATATATATATATATATATATATATATATACTATCTAGGAAGCGAATGCAACAATGTCAAGATCTTGTTCAAATTGAAGCATGTCCATTTCATTCAAGCTCACCAGTGCTTCAATTCCAGTCCCACATTTAGTGTCCAACAAAAACACAATCTCCAAAGGCATCCAAGGAATAGTTATCCATTCCGGTTTCCCCCACCCAAAATCAGTTTCATACAATGGCAACCTGCATAAAGTAGTCAAAAGGTGCACATCCACTTGATCATTTCCCATATCCTCGTGTATTTCATTAACATACTTGGCCACCTCCAAAATTAAACACTCGGGACTCGAAATTTTGGAGCAATTCGCAAGCGCCTTTCGCAGACTATTCCTTAGCAAATTCACCAATTCATGCAATTCCATATTTTTAGTACTCTCCTTGAATTTAGTAGGAACTTCCATGTAAAAATTCCCACATAGGGAGGAATTATCCGGTGTGATCGCCATACCTGTTCTTCCCCTCAAATTTAAGTGAAGGTAGAGCGTAGATGAAGTTCCACCGTTTGATTTACAAGCATCAATGCTGATCAGAGCCTTCCATATTGTAGATGTCACCACCTCTACCCGAGTAGGCCTGTTAATTTTTTCAGTTTTGCTAACTTTAGCTTTTAGGGTTGATATAGCTTTTTCTTCAAACACAAACCTTCTTGTAACAATTTTGGACACATTTATTTTTGATGATTTTATTTGGGGAGGATTGATGGTCAATGATAAATCTCTAGCTGGAAAAAAAGACGCGACGCTGAAATTACTTGGGGAAGAAGCAACCAAATTTTGATCATTGATTAGGGCACTAGTAGTAGTAGCCCATTCATGAATGAATGTTGCTGCTGTGAATCCATCAGCTACAATATGTGAAAGAAACATACCTATAGCTAATCCCCCACACCTAAAAAAGCTCACTTTTAACCCTAAAATTGGAGTAGTGAATAAATGACTTCCCTGAAAATTTTCCCTTGTGACAAGATCATTTAAAAGATGTATATTTTTATGTGCCATGCTAAGAAATTCACCAAGCTCAAGATTAGTAACCTCAGCCTCGATGTATTCGACTCCTTCATCGTTACAATCCACATAGAAATCTTTTTGAACAAATCTTCCGGCTAACGGATAAAATTTGATCAAGGTTTGAGATAGTGATTTTACCAATTGCTGGCGAATTTTACTAAGATTGCTGCGGTTGTAGAAGTAAATTATGGGCACATGGTCCGGAGGAGCAAGCTGGTCGAATAAGGACAATTTGCAAGTCCTAAGGTGGTCTGGAGTTGGAACTGCTGGTTTAACAATCTTTCGGGACAAAATTCGTGCCTCCATTAAATATTGTCACCTTCAACAAGCTAGCACAAGTTAATAGCAAGTAACTTTAAAAATGAAATTTCAGCCCCATATATATGACACATAATACTATATTAATATTCAAGAAATATTTTGGATGGAATAAATTTGAGAAATTAATACTTACAAAGATATTGACAATTGATACAAGAGGTGCAAGAAATCTTTTTGAGAGATTTTTGGGCTGAAGGGTAGATCAAGAGGTGCCTAATTAAGTTGAATTAGGGGAGGAAACTTCCTTTTATAGATGAATATTAATTCTCTTGAGATCATATATATAAATATATATATATATATATATATATATATATATATATTCCTAATGGTTTTGGATTCATCATTCCATTACATTTTTCTTTTTCTTTTTTAAGATTTATGGCGAAAATCCATGAATGAATTAATAAAAGTTACAACTTGATTGGTATTGGTATTTTAAATACTAGAAGTAGTAGATATGGATTGATAAATTAGGTTTTTTGGGGACATAGTAGTATTTAGTATTCATAAATTGCTTAACCTAGTTGGTGTAGTTTGACGTTTGGGGTTGTGGTCCAGTGTCTTCTATTGTCTTATATTGTCTGTGGATGATCCGCTAATTGCTTTCACATTTGTAACACGTTTTCAGTGCACATACCTATAAATAAATAACCCATTTGGGGTGGAGAGCAGATCTTGTGTCCCTGTTCTCTTATGTCCCTCCACTTCAATTTTGACATCTAATCTCTTATTTATTATTAATTAATTTTAAAATTAAATAAAAAAAATATGTGTCAAAATTTAAGTGGGAGGACACAAGGGGAATAAAAAATTTAGAGACCGAAGATCTCTTCTCTTTGGGGTGTGTTTAGTTTTTAATGTTTTGTTTTGGCAAAATCTACGGACATCATGTCAATCGTCATTAGTGAGTTCTCACCTAAATCGTACACATAAAAAGATAATAGTGATAACGTATTTTATATAATTATAATAATTAATAGTGTTACACAACCTAAAATTAAATAAATTATATAATTACGGAAATTTTATAATTTATATATTTTTTCTATTCGTGCGATTGAATTATTAAGTGCGAACAAAATCGACGTAGTTTTAATCATACTTTTATGGAAGCTAGTAAAGGACATGAGTCATTTTTCTCTATTTCAATATGAATAATGTTGGTTGTTGTATGAAAACTCAGTATTTGTGACTGAACTTATATAGATCATTAATAAATATCAAAATTAACAAAGGCTTGTTCATATTCCTTTTTCTAGCTTTCATATTTCTTTTGTAGAAGAATGTTAGTTGTGGACTAAAAATCATCAGTGATGACATCAAGGTAGGGTACCCTAGCTAGCAGTACATATCCATACCAAAAGTTTAGAAGAGCTGTGGAAATAAAGGGAATTGTATTTTAATTTGTTTTATTAATTATTAATTATTAATTATTAATTTCTTGGTTTGTTTCATTCTGAATGTATTTTTATTCTCTCTTTATCTAGTTATTAATTTAATAATGGTAATATGGTAATAAAATTATTTTATCAAATTTAAAGATATTGTGTCATTTTATATAATTATCAATAAAAACTTAACTATTTTTGAAGATTAATTCTTTTGTAAATGTGACTATTTTTATAAAACAAGTAGGAACTGTTGACTATACAATTATATTTCGTATCTTATACATTAATTTTTTATAATTTGTACAATTATATATACATGATGTATTAAACTGTTGACTATACAATTATATTTACATGCTGTAGAATGATATATAGTAACTCGTTTGAATTTAATTTAAATATTATATTAATAAAATGGGCAATAAGTGAACTTACATGCGTATACGTTTAAGAGCTTCCTATAAAAGTAGTATTATAATTGTAAATTACTCCTTCAAGGATTCAACTATGCCAGGAAATATATATATTAAATAAAATTTCACATAGGGTAGCTTTACTTTCTTCTATTTTTTGACTAGAAAAGTGAAAGATTTACAGTCTTGCACCTAGATATATATACTAAAAACTCATGAAGATTTAGGCATGGCGTTGAATAAAAATTCCCTTTAGGTCGTGTTTGTAGGATAAATTTTACTTGTGAACCAAATTATTCATATATATATATATATATATATATAAGAAAATGATCTATAGCATAGCATGTATTTATTATGGATAAAAAATGGACAAATAATATTTCCATCACACATTATATAAATTAAGGAGATTTAAAATAAAATTTCGCCGTCCGCTAGTTGAACTAGCGGACACAGAGAAAAAAAAATTCGGACATATTTGCCCCCAAGTCCCGGATTTAACTCCATCTGCTAGTTGAACTAGCGGCACTCTAATATCAAATCTGTTGATCCAATTAAGCAGCAATCCCAAATATTCAATTTAGTAGCAGCAAATATTAGATCCTATATCACCTCACCAAATATTCCGCAATCCATCCCAAATATCCAATTAAGCAGCAGCAAATAGTAGATCTAATTAAGCAGAGATCCAAGGCGGCACTCTAATATCAGATCTGTTGATCCAATTAAGCAGCAACAATCCCAAATATCCAATTAAGCGGCAACAAATATTAGATCTATATCACCTCACCAAATATTCCGCAATCCATCCCAAATATCCAATTAAGCACCAACAAATTATTAATAGATCTAATTAAGCAGAAATTCAAGGCAATCCCAAATATTCAGCAATCTCAAATATCCAATTAAGCAGCAGCAATACGTCCCCAAATTGACTATTATATATCTATCCGCTAGTTAAACTAGCGAAATAAGAATTCGTGAACAGAGAATGAAAAACAGAGAATAGAGAATAGAGAATAGAAAATAATTATGAAAACAGAAAATAGAGAATAGAAAATAATTCAAGTCGTAGAGAACTCAAGTTATTCAAGTTCTTCTTCCGCTCGTTCAATCTAGGGAAATCAGATCTAATATTTGGGTTTTGAACTTTTTGAAATCTCTAGCGGATGGTCTGAAACATCCATCCCTTTGCAGCAATTGATATTCGGCGGATGGTCTGAAACTGTAGAGAAATCAGATCTAATATTTAGGCGTTAATGGAACTTGAGGGCAAATATGTCCGAATTTTTTTATCTCTGTCCGCTAGTTCAACTAGTGGACGACGAAATTTCATTTTAAATCTCAGTCCTTAATTTATGTAATGAGTGGTGGATGTGACGTCCCAAAATAGGTATACATCATCCATTTTGAGTTGTCAATACATGGTACAGAAACAACTACAACTTTATTAATACAACATAAAAAAAATTGTGAGTTTAAAAATAAATATTGTCTTCTAGACAATATCCATATTCAAATAAATTCTCATCACAATTATTGATATATTATTTTACAAAAATAGTGAGGACTACTAAACAACTCTCTAAAACCATCATTCCATACCCCGACTGCACTCGCTACATTCTCGCTCTCGAGAAGAAAATGGAACAAAAAGGAAAAGGGTGAAATTTCAACTAAATTTCAAAGAAAGAATATTATAACCAAGATAATATAGAACAAATTATCGTTAGTCTTCAATGTAAAAAAAATCGATAAAATATAATGAATGAAGTTTCAAATCAATATTAAAATTGGAAATAATAATTCATGTAAGAGTTACGTGAGAATGAAATCTACTATTATCTATGAATTTAAAAAAGTTCATCATCAATATTTTATCCTCAGTGGCGTCAATCAACATACATCTTGAATCAAATATTCATCTGCACTACGCGCCAAAAGATCTTTCATCATTAATTAAATGCTCATCTTAACATCTCAGACATCTGCAGACTACTACCAAAAGATATTCATAAGAAAATCAACCATCTTTTTTTACGGCCAAAGATATTCAAGAATATCATCTTTTAGACCGAGGGGATGATGAAAAATATTTTAAAAAGAAAAGCGAATCCAATGAAACAAAAGAATAAATATTAAGAATTCAGATTTCGGTTTATCCACGCCCAAAAATCATAATATAAATAATCATAGTGGAAAGTAAAATTCAATAATGATCAAAATATGAATCTGATCAAAATAAGATCCATAATAGATATTTTTTATGAAAAGGAAAAATTTATTTTTCAATGAATAGTGTTATGATTCGCTGAATAGTCAGTAAGATATCGTGAATAAATACTTAGATATCGTAAATAAGAATCCCGACACAAAAGTTCTAAATTTGGTTAAAAGTTCAAACCGATATTTCAAAGATAATGATATCAAGAAAATAATATCGTTTAAGAAGAAAATAACATCCCTTACTCGAAAATAATAGTATTTACGATGAAATCATCAATATAATCTTGAAGAAAACTTACAATCGTATAACAACACTCAAAAAGTATCAAAATACTCACAAGAATCTGTTTCGATATATCGAGAGAGAAAGAGTGAAAATTTCAATTTCATTTGTGATTTTCAATTCTAACCCAAGACCCTATTTATAAAGAAAATCTTGGAAACATCAAAAGCGAAAAATTTAATATAATATCATTATATATTATTAAGTTTCCTACGCCAACCTTTGTAGATCTGAATTCAGCCATTAATGTCACATGCTAAACCCACTTAACTCACCAAAAATGTTTTCCTTGAAAAAAATAATTAAAACTTCCAAAAATTAATTATTTCGGAACTTCAATAATTCATAATAAATAGTCATTTTATCAGAAAAATTCGAACCTCATGTCCTTTCTATAGAAAATTTTATTCTCTACAACTTTGCAGAAGAAAGTTTTTCCAAATTCCAAACAGAAATTGTCCGAAATTCATAAACGGACGATTTTAACTGTCAAGAAATGGGGTCCACGGACATGAAAAATATGTTTTAAATATTTTTAGTAACAAAAATACTCTTCCTCCTCATTTACTCATATATCCCACATTCATTGTAAAAATATCACCATTATTATATTATTAAAATATAATAATATATTTAAATAAATTATTTTATCGTAAAAAGATAAAATATTTATTTTCAACAATTATCACATTAAAATTTTTCCATCTATATCCACATAAAATTAATATTTTCCTCATCATATAAATTAATAATTAATTATTCACAAATAATATTATAAAATCACAATCTTGATAATCGAGGCGTTCTTCTTGGAAAGAGAACTTTTCAATAAGGATTTCTTCTTACTAACAAGCAATTGTGATTAGATGACCAAACATCTCCTTGATGTAACTTTATAGACATTGCTAATAATATTATCTAATAATATTATTCAGATAATATGAATTATTGCTCAGATAATGGAAAATACCGTGTAGTGACAATTATTGAAACAACAAGTAGTATAAAATATTAACGCAAAGAATTATTGAATCAATAAAATAAAATCTTTGAATATAGAATTACCGTAATAATTATTGAGTAGTGCTTATCTATGTAAGAATCAATAATTGGTGCAATACTGCTATCTTCTTCTGTGATTTTAACCACCAAGTATTTCAACAAAGATAATTAGAATAACTACGCTGTCTTTTTATAAACAACTTATATTTATCGCTTTCTTCATCCAATCGCTTTCAGTTATGGGGCCCACATAAGCGTCACTACGCGTATTTAATATTCTCCGACGGTAAGAATATTCCACGACCAAACGAATATTCTCCGGCTAATAATGAATATTTTATAACCACTTGTTTATTTAAGATATTTAAGCATTTTACCCATAACTCCAATACATTAATCAAATTAACCTTTCTATTTCAAAATAATAAATAGAGGAAATTCAATTTTATTTATAATAAGTTGGGTCTTACAAATGGAGATGCTTTATTTGCCCATTTTTCATCCATAGCAAATACATGTTATGGATCATTTCTCATATATATATATATATATATATATATATATATATATATATATATATGAAAAA
This sequence comes from Panax quinquefolius, assembly GCA_020205615.1. Taxonomy (NCBI): domain Eukaryota; kingdom Viridiplantae; phylum Streptophyta; class Magnoliopsida; order Apiales; family Araliaceae; genus Panax; species Panax quinquefolius. The sequence continues at coordinate 41,753,780 of CM035155.1, read as the reverse complement.
TGATCCATATATAACATGTATTTTTTATTGATCCTTATATGGCATACACCATCTATATCATTTTGAAAACAAAAAGTAACCATCAAAATTAAAAATTAAAAATCGACGTCCGCTACTAATATTAGCAGATGCTAATCAGAATAATGGTAATTGGTTTTACCGATAAATGTTTAAGGTTTACTAACAAGGTTTATAAATCAAGGTTTAGGGTTTATTAACCAGAACCTTAAAACCTGATTAATAAACTCTAGTTAAGAAACCTTAAACATTTATTGATCAAGCCTAACCCTTATTCTAATTAGGGTACGCTACTATTAATAGTGGATGGTATGCGTTTTTTTATCGTCCGCTACTAAGAGTAATGGACGTCGATTTTTAGATTCTAATTCCGGTCGTTCCTTCTTGTTTTGAATAGTATAAATGGTGTATGACCTATAAGAATATATAACAAATACATGCATAATATGAATCATTAATTACCCTATATATATACACACTTTGAGTTGTAGATATCTGACTCATCCCATGCATTAATTTTGACCAAATTCATTTATTAAAAAATAATTATAAAATTACAAGTTAAAGTTAAGAAAATAAATAATATGTACATAATAAATCACAACTCGCAAAATAAAACTTTTTAAGTTACTTTAAAATATAAATTTAATCAATGACATAAGTACAATATATTAAAAATGAGCATTTACGAAAAAGAAATTTTGTTTGTCAAGTTTTTAATTTTACACAAACGTCATTACTGTTGAAAATCTAGAATACTTGAACCGTTAAAAATTAAAACGTCATAGTTGCAGCGGAACGAGCAATCCACTAGAAGAGTTAAATAGACCATAAAGTCTATTATCTTCTCCATGTTAAAAATCCACCAACAATGTTTTATTTCTGTAACATCAATCAATAGTTCCTGTCCACAATCATGTGAATAACTCATAACCATAATTGTGGTTCTAAATTCCTCTTCTCATCCAGGACGAAAATAATTTACATCACCTGTCTTTACCTGAAATATCAAAGATCATGGTTATACCAAATCATAGTTCCTGTTCATAATCATACTAATAAATTCATCTTTGCACTACGGGCCAAAAATATTCATCAACAGTCATGTTTGCACTACGGGTCAAAGATATTCAACAACAGGACATCTTTGCACTACGGGCCAAAGATATTCATCAACAGTCATCTTTGCACTACGGGCCAAAGATATTCAACAACAGGACATCTTTGCACTACGGGCCAAAGATATTCATCAACAGTTCATCTTTGCACTACAGGCCAAAGATATTCATCAACAGTTCATCTTTGCACTACAGGCCAAAGATATTCAACAATAGGTCATCCTTGCACTACGGGCCAAAGATATTAATATTTCAAAGAGATATATAAATATTTCAAAATTTATATAAACAATAATTATAACCAAGTTGATCAATTCACCTTCGCACTTAAGCTAAAGATAATCGTTTATAAGTTCAATGGTCATGATCATATCAGTCAACAATTCATCTTTGCATTACTGGCCAAAGAGAACTCATAGTCACGATCATACCAAGAATCTACCCATCTTTACACTTAAGTCAAAGAGAAATTTCATCGCCGGGATTATAAAAATGTTATATATGATAATAAAAATAATATGATCAACAACTGCATTTAATTTCAAGAGTAAGATTCATAAATCAATGATTTCATAACATTTTAATTCAAATGTTATAAATCACTTAATAATCTCATAATCTAATATTATTAATATTACCATAATATTTTAATCATTTCTTAAACTTATAAACAATTTATTTTAATTGTTTACACTTTACTAATTAATGCATTTAATCATTCTAAAATGCCAAACACATAAGATTTCATCACCAATAACCAAAACCTTCATCAAAAGTCTACATATACCTTATATAGACTTTCCAAGCCATAAAATCCTATTTTTCAATTTTGTTACTTCACATAACATATTTAATTCATTTATTCATAACTAGTCCATTTTTATGAAAAAAATACCAAATCAGTACAAACAAATTTTTTTTTTTTGGGATTTAGGATAATATAGTCTCATATTGAACATATATTTTTCTCGAAATTTTTAAAATTCATTTACTATTTTTCATATGGCCAAAACTGTCGAATATTTAGACATTTATCATAAACTGTACTTTTATCTAAAAATTCCAAAATTTACAGAGTATACTTCTGTTATATACATGTACTCCCAATAAAAATTTCACCAATTTTGGAGTTAACCACAAAGAGTTATAAGGGTTTACTTTTAAAATAGTCTTTTTTCATAAAATTCATAACTCCTAATTTATACATCTAAAAATCGCTATTTTTGGACACAATTAAGAAAACTCATCAAATTATCATTTCAAATTTTTTTAGAATTTTTGAAGTTCAGAAAAATTACGAAACATGAAAAACATAATAACCCTTAAAATCTCTTACCTCAAAAGAACAGTATTTCTGACTGGAATATCGGATGTAAAGCCGAAGGAAACTTGCATTGATTAACAACTCTTAAAGTATCAAAATACTCACAAAAATATGCTCGATAATATAGGGAGAGAAAACTTATGTTTCTGGTGTGATTTTCAATTCTAACTCAAAACGCTATTTATAGGAAAATGTTAGAACGCCAAAGCAGACTTGACCTATAACCTGATGGCTTTACCTGCTACTATTCTCACCCACTACTTTTGAAATAAAATTTTAACACATTTCTTCACCAACCAAAGGTGGGGCCCACTTATTCTAGAATTTTTCATCAAATTATTTATAAATTCAGAAATTTCAACAATTTCTGAATTAGTCACCTCTTAAAATTCATAACAAATCATACGTTAATTTTTAATGGTTTAAAATTTATGGACATATACTCAAAACTGAGTATATGTCCACAAATTAAACTTACGTTAATTTACAACTGATAATTAATAGGATAAACGGTGTCAAATTAAACTGTGATATCAATTTGAATTTTAATATTAACGTAAGTTGTTTTCAAAATTTAGACAGATTCATATCAATTTGATCTTTAGAATTTTAAAACGTTATAATATATTCCTAAATTTGGTACGGACGTAGTTATATTTAACTAGAAATCACAAGTACTAAGAATTATAATGCGAAAATTAAAGAATCGCTTTTACGAAATAAGTCGCGCAAGTTGTAAATTTTGCAGTATAAACAAAGAAAATGCTCTCAGTCATTATCAGCTATCATTTATAGGTTATCTTTCTGCATTATATAGCAGTTGTATGTTTTTAACTTTTATTATCAGAACTCAATTTGCCATTTTATAAGCAATAAAGTTGTTATTCCTTCTCCAAGGAAAATGAGAATTTCGCCCTTTTATTATGTAACACCCCACTCCTTAAAATAAATAAATAGAGCATTAATGATTTCAAAATATTTAATTATAATATTCCTTAATGAAAAACTAAATATAATTCTTCAAACAAAATCAAAATAATTAAAACTTAAAATTGAATCAATCTAGATGGTCAAAGGCAAGTCTCTTTATCACACTAGCCCTGAATCACCCCTACAAACCTGCCGGAAGAAAAATACAGCATGAGCCAAATGTCCAGTACGAATATATATATACAAAAGATATACAACTAATATATAAAATTAACTGAGACAAAATATTGAACAAAGCCTCAACTTTAAATACCGACGAAAATATAATCTCCAAAGATCTGAATGAAATATATCTGAATCAACAGAATTCACGAAACAAACAAAAGAGTAAAGAAATAATGAATTGAAGTAACTAATTCAATTAATTGAACTGAACAAAGACAAACAAAACTAATACAATGACATATATAATAGGGTGAATCAAATGGTTGGGTGTAATTTCATATATACCGATTGAGCTCAGAAATATACATTGCCACACAGGCAAGTCAAAACATTGCCACACAGGCAAGTTAAAACAATGCCACACAGACAAATTAAAATAATACCACACAGGTAAATCACACATTGGATCGCGAATCTAAATGTATACAAATCGGATAGGTGTGTTTAGCACAACATCACCAATCCGCATAATAGAAAACTAGGGTCAACCCATACTCCTCCCATAACTAAACACCAAACGCTCCACTTCCTCCGGAGCCCAAAACGAAGACGTCGTGTACTGATCACACTGCCACGAACAATATCATGCATTGGTGTCCGGAGGACATGCCCGTGGTACCCTAACAGGTGGTTATAGCTCAGGTATACCCTACGGTATATTTTAACAAAGATACCATGTCACAACACATGCGACACAATACCAAACAAAAAGGGTTCTATATGTACAGTTGAACCAGATCAAATCATAATTATGATGTCTCAAAAAGAAAGTAACAACATGTACCACTCTACAAATATCAAAATAAATACTAGACATGATAATCTAATTCAAAGAGTACAAATTACGAGTCCAATGTATAAACTCCAAAATGAAACTAATATATGAATTTTACAAGAAACAATTATGTGAAATAATAACAGAATTCGAAACAAGGAACAAAACGAACAAATTAAATTTAACAAGAGTTTCGATGAAAAAGTATGGAATCCGTACCTGGAATAAGCAACGAAATGTAAGACCCCGAATTTTATGAAATAAAAGTATTTATTTTTTCTTATAAATATTATTTTAAATAGTAAGGTGATAATTTAATAAATACTATAGTTATGGGTGATATGTGCAAATTTTAAAATATTCGTTGTGTCGAGAAATATTCATTTGGTCGGGAAATATTCGTTTTGTCGGGGATTATTCGTACGATGACGCGATCATTGGTGGACCCCATAACTGTCGGATATAGAAAGAAATAAAAATAAACTTTTTTATAAAAATAACAGCAAAACTTTTTTACCGTTAAACTGTTAAAATACCCGGTGATAAAAGTACTATAATACGCGTTGTTGCACAGTAGCACACGGTATTGCACAGTATCTATAATTATTGATACTTACGTAAGAAGTCACTCAGTTTCATTCAATAATTATCACAGTAGTTTCTGCATAGTATCTCACATTATTGATTCAGTTATTTTCATAGTATCATCTGCATAATATTTTATATTATTAAATCAATAATTGATACGACACTGTTACTCATATTATTATTTGCATTATTGACAATGTCTAGAAATTTATGTCGAAGAAAAGGGTTAGGTTATTTAATTTCACGTCAATAAGGAGAAATTCTTATCGAAAAGTCCCCTCTTTCCTGGGAAGGATCTGGTTGTCAATATTGTGAGTTATAATATTAATGATGAATAATTATTGAGAAAAATATTTTCATTGCGTTGGAATATTAGTGTTAGTGAAAATCGACATTGTAAGACCCCAACTTTTTATAAATAAAATCGAATTTCTTCTAATTATTATTGTTAATAATAAGGTGTTAATTTGATATAATATTTTGATTATGGGTGAAATGTGCAAATTTTACAAATTAAGCAAGTGGTTATAAAATATTTATTTTTGTCGGGGAATATTCGTTTGGTCGTGGAATATTCTTGTTGTCGGGGAATATTCGTATGACGGCGCAGCCATTTGTGGGCCCCATAACGGAATAACTATCGGATGAAGAAAACGAAAAGTTTGAGTTTTTATAAATAATCTACAGTAGTTATTCTGGTGCTAAACCTTGTTGGAATACCCGGTGGTTAAAATACAATAATACGCGTGGTTGCACAGTAGCACACAGTATTACACAGTATTTTTGAATTATTGATTCTTACGTAAGAAGACACTACTCAATAATTGTTACAGTAATTACTGTTTTATATTTTATTTTATTGATTCAATAATTGCTACGTTGATATTTTATATTATTGTTGTTTCAATAATTGTCACTGCACAGTATTTCCCATTATCGGATCAATAATTCATATTATTTGAATAATATTATTAGATAGCATTATTGGCAATGTCTAGAAAGTTCTCACAAGCGAGAGGTTTGGTCACCTAATTGCATGCCAAGAAGGAGAAATCCTTATCTAAAGCCCTCTCTTTCCGGGCACTACCGTTGTCATTATTGTGATTCTGTAATATTATTTGTGAATAATTATTTATTGATTTATATGATAAGAAAATATTTATTTTATGTGGATATAAATGATGGATATATTTTATGTGGTTGTAAATGAAGGAGTTAAAGCTGAGGTGTTTTATTAGTATTTTGTCGAAATGAAGAACAAAATATGGGATTTTCAGAAAAATTAGTTTATTACTTGATTTTGTAAAATTCATAACTCTTTGTGTATAATGATTTAGAAGATGAACCATATATCAAGAGAAAGCCCTAGAAGTAAGCTAACCGAAGAAACTGGAATCACCCAAAAATTCATTGTGGATTTTTCGTGGTGACTGTTGGAAGGAAACTGGTCCGAAGGACTCATAATTTGAAAAATCAGTGTTCTTGAGATATATTGCGTGAGTTATAATTTTTAATACGAGCGTTGGATCGTTGTGATTTTTGGATATGTTATATATATATATATATATAAGTTGAGTATATGTCCACAAATTTTGAACCGTTAAAAATTAACGTATGATTTATTATGAATTTTAAGAGGTGACTGGTTCAGAAATTGTTAAAGTTTCTGAATTTATAATTTTGGTGGAAAATTCTAGAATGAGTGGGCCCCACCTGTGGTTGGTGAGAAATGTGCTCAAATTTTATTTTAAATGTGGCAGGTGGCAATAGTAGCAGGTAAAGCCATCAAGTAGCAGGTCAAGTCTGCTTCGGTGTGCTAGCATTTTCCTATAAATAGGTGCTTAGGTTAGAATTGAAAATCACACCAGAAACATATGCTTTCTCTCTTTCTCTCTCTATATTATCGAGCGTATTTTGTGAGTATTTAGATACTTTGAGAGTTGCTATTCAGTACAAGTTTCATTTAGCATCACATCCGACCTTTCATTCCGAATTACTGTTTCTTTGAGGTAAGGGATGCTATTTTCTTCTTAAATGATATTATTTTCTTCAATATCATTATGCTGAGATATTGTTATGAATTTTATTTTGGAATTTCTACCTTTATGTGTCGAGGTTACTATTCACGTATACGACACTATTCACGTATACGGCACTATTCACAAATACGACATTATTCACCGAAAAAATGAAATTTTCTCTTCTTTGTCCCAGATGTCTTTTATGGTTACTATCTTTGATTGTATCCATGTTTTGATCTTTATTTTAGAATTCTATTTCACAATTGATTATTATGGAGTATTATTGAATTTGGATAAACCGAAATACGAATCCCTAATATTTGTCCTTCTGTCTCACTAGATTCGTTTCCTCTAAAATATTTTTCATCATCCTCAGTCCTTAATGGTGATACTTGATGAATATCTTTGGCCTGTAGTGCAAAGATGAATGATTACCTGATGAATATCTTTGGCCCGTAGTGCAAAGATGAACAGGTGTTGAGATGAACATGACCAACTGGTGATACAAATGAAATCTTTAGCCCGTAGTGCAAAGATGAATATTTGATGCAAGATGTATATTGATTGATGTTACAGGGATAAAATATTGATGATGGACTTTTAAATTCATAAATGATAGTAGATTTCATTCTCTACTTAACTCTTCTAATGAATTGTTATTTTCGCTGCAGTTGTTGATCTAAAACTTGTTGTCTATTATATTCTATCAGATTTTTCCCTGTTAAAGACTAAGGATAATTTTTTGTATATTATCTTAGTCATAATATTCTTTATTGGGCTAGCTGAGCTCACCCTTTTCTTTTTTGTTCTATTTTTCTTCTCAGGAAGCGAGAATATAGCAGGAACTAGTCGGGGTATAGAGTGGTGGTCCTAGATAGTTATTTTTGTAGTCCTCACTATTTTTGTAAAATAGTGCATCAATAATTGTAATGAGGACTTTATCTGGGTGTGGATATTGTCTAGAAGATAATATTTGTATTTAAACTCACAGTTTGTGTTGTCGTATTTTGCATGACAATTGTAATAATGATGTTGTAGTTGTTTATGTACCATATTTTTGACTACTCAGAATGGGTGGTGTATACCTATTTTGGGGGCGTCACAGTTGGTATCAGAGCTTAGGGATATGGTCTCTAGCGGAGATCGGGGAATAGAACTAGGAGGGGAGAAACGAGTAAATCCTTCGCTAGTGTGTCCTACCTAAGCTTATTTGTTGGTCAATCATAATATAGGGATATTATGTGATATGTTAATTTGTTTAATTAACCCTTATTTTATGGCAGTATTTAAGAATGACAGCTGAGAACGTTAACAATAGAGTGTATGAGACTGTGGAAATACCTTTAGTCACCAATCAGGAGAACGTGCAACAGGATGGCAATAGTCCTCCTGTAAACAACACTAACGAGCAAACGATGAATGATGGGATGTTTAGAAACTTTTTGCAGTTCATGAAAAATCAGACGAGGGAGACTCGTGTACAAAATACGGGTGGAAATGATAGTAACGCGCGGTTTATCACATCCAAGCAGTTCAAGGTGTTGGGACCACCAGAATTCTTTGGAAAGCCGGATCCGATTAAGGCGGAAATATGGGTCAAGCAAATTACCAAGATATTTGATGTATTTGGATGTACGGAAGAACAAAAGGTTCCATTCGCCACCTTTATGTTCCGTGGTGAGGCAGATTACTGATGGAAATCTGTGAAACGTACCCAGCCGGCCGCACTCAACATGTCTTGGGAAAGATTTCAGAAACTGTTCAATGACAAGTACTTTCCTGAAAGTATTCGTCATATGAAGGAGATAGAGTTTATTAGATTGGAACAGAACATGACGGTGTCCCAGTACGAGGCGAAATTCGTGGAGTTATCCAAGTTTGTGCCTCATTTGGTGGTGAATGAGGAACGAATGACGTAAATGTTTCTACGAGGTTTGAAACCTGAAATACGTCAATACCTTATCTCTCACAAATTTTCTTTGTATTCAGATGTTGTCAATAGGACTCAATTATTAGAGAGAGATAGTGAGTATGTTCAATCGAGGGACCACAACCGTGGTCATTACATGTATGACAAAGAACATCTGAGCGATGATAACCAAATGAGGAGGAAAAATACGGACAAAAGCGGTAACTACTCGGGTGGTGTGACGCCCCCAAAATAGGTATACTTCACCCATCTTGAGTCGCCAGATACATGGTACAAAATTCAAATACAATTTTAATTATAAAACAATGTAATGCAATAATGACGACATATATATACTGTGAGTTTTAATACAAATATTGTAACGTATATAATATGATAATATTCATACTCAAATTAATACATGCCATATAAAGTACAGCAACAAATATTTCAAGTCTCCAAAGGGATACGAGAAGATTTCCATTCTCTTCATTTTATCGTGTGGTGCACTTTTGACGCTTTCGTGGTCGGGTTCTCATCACCTTATTGTTGTTCACCAAAATCAATTATTAAGTGACGTATAAAATACGACACACACATCTTAGGTCCTCAATACAATTATATATTGCATGTCATGCCATAGTAAGAACTACTAATGCTATCATCCGATCATCACTCCATTCCCGACTAGTCTCAAATTTATATTCTCATTTCAAGAAGAAACAATAAAAGAAAGGGTGAGCTCAACTAGCCCAAGAAGAAATATTATGACTAAGATAATGCGTAATAAATTATCATTAGTCTTTAACAATGTTAAACCGATAAAATACAATAGACATCAAGTTTAACTGCAACGGAATAAGCAATCCATTAAAAGAGTCAAGTAGAGAATAAAATCAACTATCTTTTATGATTTAAAAGGTTTTTTCATCACTTTTATTGCTGAGACTCAGCTTAATAAATAAACCACATCATCCCTGCACTACGGCTAAGGATATTCATGTAATCATCAATGGTTATGATTATACCAAATAATCCCTGGTCATAATCATACCAACAACTGTCCACCAATGAACTACAGGCCAATGAGGACTTTTACCACATCATTCGTTACATTACGGTCATAATTATACCGAATAATCCCTGGTCATAATCATACCAAGTCTATCTCTGCACGTAAGCCAAAGATGACTTTCATCATAATATAAGCATTAATCAAACGAAAACAAGGATAAATATTAAAGACTTTAAATTTATCCAAATATTATCCATCACTTAAATAACTCATAATCTAATATTATTAATATTATAACAATATTTTAATCACTTCTTAAACTTATAAACAATTTAATTTAGTTGTTTACACTTTACCAAATAATGCATTTAATCATTGAAAAATGCCATACTCATAATATTTCATCACCAATGATCAAATCACTCATCAAAAATCTACATACACCTTATATAGGATTTTCAAGCCCTAAAATCCTATTTACCAATTCTTCAACTTCACATAACATATTTAACTCATATGTTTGAAACAAAACCATTTTCATGAAAAATTACCAAATCAACTTATTATTTTTCTATCCTTTTTCCAAACATATATACATATATTTCATACACAACAAGTATTTTTTTATAATTTTTCAACTCCCTTAAGTATTTTTCAAAAATCAATTTCTAATTAATTCCTTAAGAAATTAGCTACCTCAAGTTTAACTCCAGAAATTCTCAAATCTTGGCAGGATCTTACATATGTTAACGTGAGCTTCCAGTTTAAATTTCATGGTAATCGGAGTTATAGAACTCCGATTATAGCATTTTTCTTCGGAAAAACCTAAATATTGAAATGGTCATAACTTGCTCATTTTAAGTCGGAATAAGTTCATTTTTGGACAGGAGGTACTTTATATCATATATTTCCATGTCCTAAAAGGCCGGAATTTTTCTCACAAACTAAGTGGCCGAAAATGCCCTTTTAAATTTATGGGCAGTAGCTTTTTGGTAATTTGCAGTTTTGGACTCCTTTGCTAAAATCAGTCCACACGAAAATATACAACACTTTTTACAGTGATTCCACTTGGATAAGTTAGAAAACTCATAGTTCTAACTCTAGAACTTGACAACACTCAAAAATTCAAAATAGAATAGGAGATATGGTCAATTGAAATTCATGTTCCATTTTCACCAAAAACCTGATTTTTAACTCTTTGTGATTTCTAAGAAACTTTCATGTTTTCACATAATAACCAACATAACTCATCATAACATTTACTAATACTACATATACCCATGATTTTCATCAGTCAAATGCTTTTATTATGACTTTCATCATAATCAACAATCCAATGCTTATATTATGATTTTCCAGAATTTTTGAGGGTCAGAAAAATTACGAAACTTCAAATGAATTTTCACCCGCCATGCGGTAATCCACGTAGACAAATCATTTCCACAATTTAATAAGGAATGAAATACAAAGGATCATTCACCATGCATGTGGTAATCCACATATACAAAGTTATTCAACCGAATAATAAAAATGGAATAATGTAAGAATTCACCATAAATGCGATAATCGCATGCATACAAAGTTATTCTCAATAGAACAATAAATAATGGAACCGGTCATGCGTAAACGCACGCATGTGATATTCGGCTAGAATAATAAAGAATGGAATAATAGAAGAATTTCACCATGTATGCGGTACTTCGTATAGACAAGTTATTCCAATATAATAATAAATAATGGAATAGCAGAAGAATTTCACCATTTATGCGATACTTTGTATATACAGGTTATTCTAACATAATAATAAAGAATGGAATAACAGAAGAATTTCACCATGTATGCGGTACTTCGCATATACAGGTTATTCCAACAGAATAATAAGGAATGGAATAACAGAAGTTCACTTCATGAATACGAAAGAAATAATACCCATTACGAGTACAACAAATAATATCCCTTACCTTATAAAGAAGAGTACTCACGGGTAGGGCGGGGATATACTTGAAGAAAACTTGCACTACGCTCAAAGCTTTCTTAAACTCTAAAGAAATACGCTCAAGATTATAGAAGAATAATTCTCTGAACTTCTGGTGTGATTTCAATTCTAACTAAGCATCCTATTTATAGGAAAATAGAAAAGATATTATGCAATAAAATATATAATATATATATATATATATTTTATTTAAAATCTAATAAAACGATTAAATTTATAAAAGTATTCTGCTTTTATATAAAAAGATTTTACTATACAAACACTATACAGTACTATATGCAAATACTATGCATAATAAAATATATTATATTCTAATTATTGTCTAATAAAATAAATAACTTTATAAAAGTATTCATTTTATATAAAAGATTTTACTATGCAAAACACTATCGCAGATATCTTATGCAAACACTATACATAATAAAATATATTATATTTTAATTATTGTCTAATAAAACAAATAACTTTATAAAAGTATTCTGCTTTTATATAAAAAGATTTTACTATGCAAACACTACGCATAATAAAATATAATATATTCTATTTATAGTCTAATAAAACAAATAACTTTATAAAAGTATTACATTTTTATATAAAAAATTTTTACTATGCAAAATACTATACATAATAGAATATAATATATTCTATTTATAGTCTAATAAAATAAATAATTTTATAAAAGTATTCTATTTTATATAAAAAGCTTTTCTGTTTTATTACATTAATAATACTAATAAAACAAAATTTATATATATATATATATATAAACTTTCGTGACTTCATAAAAAGACACCTCAATATATTTAACAACATTTATCATTATTATTATAATTCACAATATTAATCGACCAGGTCGTTCTCAAGAAAGAGGGGGCTTTCCAATAAGGATTTATCCCTATTGGCGTGCAATTAGGTGACCAAACCTCTCCTTGGCAGAACTTCTAAACATCGTTAATATTATAAATAATAATATTAATAACTTTGTCATCTCAATTATTGATTTAATAATATATAAAATATCGAAAATAATTGAATCAAATAACGTGAGATATTATGCAACAATTACTGTAGCAATAATTGAACAAAACTGAATGACTTTTCACGTAAGCATCAATAATCAATATCGTGTGCTACTATGCAACCACGCGTATTCCTGTACTTTTAACACCGGGTGTTTTAACAGTTAACGGTAAACTTCCGCCGTTATTTTAATAAAATATTTTTGTCATTTTCTCAATCTGACAATAATTTCATTGTGGGGTCCACCAATGATTGTGCCATTGTACGAATATTCCCTGTTAAAACGAATATTCCTCGACCAATCGAATATTATATAACAACTTGCGTACTTTGCAAAATTTATAAATATTACCCACAACTATAACATTATATCAAGTTCACTCCATAATATTCAAAAAAATATTTCAAGAAATTTAAATCTTTATTCATAAAATTTGGGGTCTCACAATTTCCCCTCCTTATGGAATTTCGCCCTCGAAATTTACGTACGTACCTGGTATGATGAGGATACCTTGACTTCATTTCAGATTCTAACTCTTGAGGATACCTTTGCGTTCCTTCTTATCCAAGATTTTAACACGTATCTCCTCATACGTTAAATCTTCTGCTATCTCGTCTAGTTTTAATTCAGTAATGTGGTTCGTGTCGTCGACATATTTACGTAACATCGATACGTGAAAAACGTTATGAACACACGACATACTTGGCGGTAAAATGAGTCTATAGGCCACATTTCCTACTCGATCGAGGATTTCAAATAGGCCAATTAAATTGAGGGTTGAGATTTCCTCTCTTCGTCGATTTTTTCTTCTAGAATAACGCCCTCTTGAACCTTCTTCGTCACATTCATCAGCTCTGAGTATGTATCTTGCATGGCTTTAATTTTATCGATTAAAATCGATTCTAATCATATATTCGCTATCTTCACGCGGGTCTCTAGAGTCTTTAACTCTATCTTCATCATTTGTAAGTTATACGAAATGGGTTTTTGTGTTAACAACGTCGCACTCGTAAACGTATACGATCTTCTACTCAACTCGTCAGCTACCACATTCGCTCTTTCACAATGATATTGAATAGTATAGTCGTAATCTTCAACAGCTCGAGCCAATGTCTTTGGCGCATGATACGTTCGTTTTGGTCGAAGAAATATTTAAGGGTTTTAGAAATGGGTTTTGTACTGGGGTCAATACAAAATTTGATTTCACGCTCTAGGGGTAGGCTAGGAAGTCTTCAAGAATACGTCAGGAAATTTATTAACGATAGAAATATCATTTAAAAACTGTGACTCTCATCCAAGACTTGGATAACACATGAAATGAAGGTTTCTCCTAACGAAGTTTCAATCTAAAAGTCAAAGTCTAACCTCTCTAGAGTTAAATTTAAACGTTGAATGCAAGCAAGAGAGATAAAAGAATGGGTAGAACCGGTATCTAATAAGGTATAGACTTCGCAAAAATTTATAATTAACTAACCCGTGCTAACTTCATTCTGGTTACTCGCTTTTTGAGAAGTCACGAAAAATGCTCTTCCCTAAACCACCGACTTTGTTTTGTCCGTATCCGCCTTTGGTGCCACCGTCCCAGCTGGACTTGACTTCACTATACGAAAAAATTGAGCTAAATGACTTTCTCTTCTTGAAATTTCCACTTCTATTATCTTGGCCATGATTACCACCGAAGTGGTTACCATTCTTGGCATGATAATTTCCCCCACGATGGTCATCATTGTTCCGATGGTTGTTGCCACCGGTACGATTATTATCGTGTTGTTGGTCATTACCTTTTGGTTATGCTAACTCATTATTGCGCTCCAATAACTGAGCCCTATTCACAACATCTGAATATAAACAAAGTTTATAAGAAATGAGGTATTGACGTATATCGGGTTTCAAACCTCTTAGAAACATTCGCGTCATTCGCTCCTCATTATCGACCAATTGGGATACAAACCGGGATAACTCCGCCAACATAGCCTCGTACTACGATACGGTCATATTATTTTGCTCAAACTTGATAAATTCCACCTCCTTCATGTGAAGAATACTTTTGAGAAAGTACTTCTCGTTGAATAGCTCTTGGAACTTCTCCCAAGACATCTTGAGTGCGTCAGGCTGGGTACGTTTTACAGATTCCCATCAGCAATCTTCCTTTTCACGGAACATAAAGGTGGCAAAGGGAACCATTTACTCCTCGGAGGATCCCAAGACATCAAATATCTTGGTGATCTACTTTAACCACGTCTCCGCCTTAAGTGGTTCTGGCTTTCCCAAAAACTCCGGTGGTCCAAGCTCCTTGAACTGCTTAGCGGTGACCGACCGTGGGTTGCCATTATTTCCACCTATATTTTGAACAGGAGTCTCTCTTACCTGATGTTGCATGAATTTCATAAAGCCTGTTGACAACTTCTGAATAGAGAGAAAATTAATGAGAAATGAGATATTGACGTATGCCAGGTTTCAAACCTCTCAGAAACATCCGCGTCATACGTTCCTCATTCTCCACCAAATGAGGTGCAAACCTGGATAACTCTGCAAACTTCGCCTCGTACTGGGACACCGTCATGTTGTTTTGTTCCAATCTAATAAACTCCACTTCCTTCATATAACGAATACTTTCAGGAAAGTACTTGTCATTGAACAGTTTTTTGAACGCCTCCCAAGACATACGCCGAAAATTCATTTGGATGGAGTACGCTTCACAGATTCCCACAAGTAATCTGCCTCATTACGGAACATAAAGGTGGCGAATGGAACCTTCTGTTCCTCAGTGCATCCCAAGACATCAAATATCTTGGTAATTTTTTTGACCCACATTTCTGCATTAATTGGATCCGTCTTTCCCCAGAATTATGGTGGTCCCAACTCTTTGAACTGCTTAGCTGTGACAAACCGTGCGTTGTTATCATTCCCACCTGTATTTTGTGCACAAGTCTCCCTCGTCTGATTTTGCATGAACTTCAAAAAGCTTCTAAACATTCCGTCGTTCATCATTTGCTCAGTGGTGTTGTTCACAGGAGGAACATTGTCAGCCTGTTGCACGTTCTCCTCGTTGGTCGGTAAAGTTGTCTCCACGGTCTCATTTGCTCCACTGTTAACATTCTCAATCGACATTCTCAAATACTTCCATAAAACAAGGGTTAATTAAAGAAATCAACATATCACATAATATCCGTATATACTAACCAACCAACAAATAAGCTTAGGTAAGACAAACTAGCGAAGGTTTTACTCGTCTCTCCCCTCCTAGTTCTATTCCACGATCTCCTCCAGAGATCATATTCCTAAGCTCTGATACCAACTGTGACGCCCCCAAAATAGGTATACATCACCCATTTTGAGTTGTCAATAACATGAGTACAATGAATTACCATAACTTTATTAATACAACACATAAATCTGTGAGTTTAAATACAAATATTGTCATCTAGACAATATTCACACCCAAATAAGTCCTCATTACAATTATTGATACATTATTTTACAAAATGGCGAGGACTACTAAAACGACTTTCTAGAACCTTCATTCCATAATACCCGACTAGTACTTTCGCTACATTCTCGCCTCCCGAGAAGAAAAATGGAACAAAAAGGAAAAGGGTGATCTCAACTAGCCCAGTAAAGAATATTATGACTAAGATAATATAGAACAAATTATCGTTAGTCTTCAACAGGAAAAAATCTGATAAAATACAATAGACAACAAATTTCAGATCAATATTTGTAGCAGAAATAATAATTCATAGAAGAGTTATGTAGAGAATGAAATCTACTATTATCTATGAATTTAAAAGTCCATCAGTAATATTTTATCCCTGTAACATCAATCAATATACATCTTGAATCAAATATTCATCTCTGCACTATAGGCCAAAGATATTCATTAGTCGATCATGTTCATCTCAACACCTGTACATCTTTGCACTACAGGCCAAAGATATTCAATAATATCATCATTTAGGACTGAGGATGATGAAAAATATTTTAAAGAAAACGAATCCAGTGAAACAAAAGAACAAACAATAAAGATTCGTATTTTAAACAGTAAAAGTTCAAAAATACTTCATAAATAACCATAGTGAAGTAAAATTCAAGAATGATCAAAACATGTATACAATCAAAGCTAGTATCCATAATAGATATTTTGGACAAAAACGAAAATTTAATTTTTTCGTAAATAGTGCCATATTAAGTGAATAATGTCGATATCGTGAATAGTCTTGATATCGTGAATAATAACTCTCCAAACACTAAAAGACAAGAATTTCAAAAGAAAAATCTTACCAATATTCCGGCATAATGATATTGAAAGAAATAATATCATTTATAAAAAAAATAACATTCCTTACCTCGAAAAGAATAGTACTTCTGGCTGGAATATCAGATATAACGATGAAGGAACTTGCACCGTATAGCAACACTCAATGTATCAAAATACTCACAAGAATACGCTCGATAATATAGAGAGAGAAAACTTCAGTTTCTGGTGTGATTTTCAATTCTAACCTAAGCACCCTATTTATAGGAAAATACTTAGAACACCAAAGTAGAAAATTTAATAAAATATTAATATTTTTAATAAATCTTCATGCCCACCTCTTGAATCTTAATTCATCATGTTTTCAATACTAGTGGGGCCCACCAACAATAACAAAAAAAATTTTCTTAAAAAAATAATTAAAACTTCCAAAAATCAATTATTCCGGAACTTCAATAATTCATAATAAATAGCCCTTTTGTCAGAAAAATTTGAACCTTATGTCTTTTTCATAGGAAATTTCATTATCTACAACTTTGCAGAAGAAATTTTTTCAAATTCCAAACAAAAATTGACCGAAATCCACAAACAGGCGATTTTACAATCTATAATCAAATTTCAGTCAAGAAATGGGGTCCACAAACATGAAAAACATGTTTTAAATATTTTTAGTAACAAAAATACTCTTCCTCCTCATTATTCATATATCCCACATTCATTGTAAAAATATCACCATTATTATATTATTATAATATAATAATATATTTAAATGAATTATTTATCAGAAAAGATAAAATATCAATTTTTTAACAATTCACACTTTAAAATTTTCTCCATCTATATCCACATAAAATAAATATTTTCCTTATCATATAAATCAATAATTTATTATTCATAAATAATATTACAGAATCACAATACTGGCAACCAGGCCGTTCCCAGGAAAGAGGGGGCTTTTCCAATAAGGATTTCTCCTTACTGGCGCGCAATTAGGTGACCAAACCTCTCCTTAGACAGAACTTTCTAGACATTGCCAATAATGCTATCTAATAATATTATTCAAATGATATTAATTATTGATTCGATAAACGAAAATACTGTGTAATGACAATTATTGAAACAAGAATAATATAAAATATCAACGCAGCAATTATTGAATCAATAAAATAAAATATTGAACAGTAATTACTGTAACAATTATTGAGTAGTGCCTTTTTACGTAAGAATCAATAATTGGTGTAATACCGTGTACTACTGTGTTTTAACCACCGGGTATTCCAACAGTATTAACGGTAACAACTACGTCGTTATATATAAACAACTTATACTTGTCGTTTTCTTCATCCAATCGCTTTCCGTTATGGGGCCCACACAAAGCTGCGTCGTCGTACGAATATTCCCCGACAGTAAGAATATTCCATGACCAAACTAATATTCCCCGACAACAATGAATATTTTATAACCACTTGTTATTTGAAATATTTGCGCATTTTACCCATAACTAACCACATTAATCAAATCAACCCTTACTATTTCAAAATAATAAATAGAGGAAATTCAAGTTAACAAGTTAAACACCTCGAGATAAACTTTGCAATCTCTCTCTTCATATTGTTCCACCAAAATGTATGTCGAAGATCACGATACATTTTGGTAATTCCAGGATGGATTGCAAACTGTGTATTGTGTGCTTCCATCATGATCTTGTACTTCAAATCAGAGTCGTTAGGAATACAAAGTCTGGAGTGGACTCGAAGTATTCCTTCTTCATCGATTCTCGCTTCCGGAATAGCACCTTCTTGTATTTTCTTCTTCATACGCATCATTTCTCAAGATTCGGCTGGCGAAGCAACTTTAACTTTATCGATTAAACTTGGTTCTATCGCAGATACTTGACATCATCGCACTTTTCGTTCTGATAAGATCTTCTACTCAATGTGTCAGCTACCACATTTGCTTTTCCAGGATGGTATTGAATGGTGTGGTCATAATCTTTTAACAGCTCGAGCCAACGTCGTTGCCGCATGTTGAGTTCCTTTTGGGTGAAGAAATATTTGAGGCTTTTATGGTCTGAATATATCTCCACTTTCTCCCTATATAGATAGTGCCTCCAGATCTTTAGTGCGAAAATGACTGCTGCCAACTCTAGATCATGAGTAGGATAATTCCTCTCATATTCTTTAAGTTTTTACGAGGCATAGGCTATGACTTTCCTATGTTGCATGAGAACACATCCTAACCCTTTGCCCGAAGCATCGCTGTAGATAACAAATCCATCCGAACCAGATGTTATTGTCAAAACAGGTGCCGGAATGAGTCTCCTCTTAAGCTCTTGAAAACTCTTCTAGCATTTCTCGCTCCATACGAATTTTGTATCTTTTCGAGTCAGCTGAGTTAATGGAGTAGCGATTCGAGAAAATCCTTCCACGAATCTCCGATAATAACCAAATAAGCCCGTAGCTACGTGCTTTGGCCACCGCCTCTTGCTGCTCCCAACTTTGATTGCTTCAATCTTTGCTGGGTCAACAGATACTCCATGTTTTGACACCACGTGCCCAAGGAATGCTACTTCCTCAAGCCAGAACTTGTATTTCTTCAACTTGGCATATAGCTTATTTTCACGAAGCCTTTGGAGTACCAGCTTCAAATGGTGCTCATGATCTTCACGACTTTTGGAATATATGAGGATGTTATCAATAAAGACAACAACAAACTGATCCAAATAATCCTTGAATACTCGGTTCATCATATCCATGAAAGTCATAGTAGCATTAGTCAATCCAAAAGACATGACTAAGAATTCATAATGCCCGCACCGAGTTCTGAAAGCAGTCTTTGGAATATCCTCAGTTCTAATCTTCATCTGATGATATCCAGAACGAAGATTGATCTTTGAAAAGAATTGTGCTCCTTACAACTGGTCAAATAGGTCATCAATGCAAGGTAGCGGATACCTATTCTTGATGGTGACATGGTTTAATTCCCGGTAGTCAATACAAAGTCGCATACTCCCGTCTTTCTTCTTTACAAATAAAACAGGAGCACCCTAAGGAGATGTACTAGGACGAATGAAATCGATGTCTAACAATTCCTGTTGTTGGACTTTTAACTCCTGAAGTTCAATAGGAGCCATTCGATATGGGGTTTTAGAAATGGGCTTTGTACTAGATTTAAGATCAATAAAGAATTCAACTTCACGCTCTGGGGGTAGACCGGGAAGTTCTTCAGGAAATACGTCAGGAAATTTACTAACAACAAGAATATTATTCAAATCTGACGTGTCTTTATTCAAATCCATAACATGGGCTAAAAAAGCTTGACATCCGTTTTTCAATAAACGAATAGCTTTATGACTTGATATGACAATGATTGATTTTAATGGTTTAGTTGCTTGAATTCGTACAACAAGTTGGTTAGGAATATGAAAACTAACAACCTTACAAAAACAATCAATTTTGGTATGATGAGTAGTTAACCAATCAATCCCTAAAATCACATCAAACGCAAGTATCTTTAAAGAGATAAGATCAACAGGTAATGTGATGGTGCCAACTTGGATCAAACAAGATTTATAAAAAGTGGATGTGATGAAAGTTTCTCCTAACGGAGTCTCCACAGATAAATCAAAGTCTAATTTCTCCGGAGTTAAGTTTAAACGTTGAGCACAAGCAGGAGAGATAAATGAATGGGTAGAACCGGTATCTAGTAAGGTATAAACTTTGCAAGAATTTATGATTAGCTTACCCGTGATCACCTTGTTTGGGTTCCTCGCATTTTGACCAATCACGACAAACGCTCTTCCAGGAACCGTTGACTTTGACTTTTCTGGGACAGCCTTATGAGTCACCATCCCCGCTGGACTTGATTTCGCTCATCGCATAATCTCGAAAGCGATATGTCCTTCCTTTCCACAATTATAACATACCTTGAACTGTTGTGGACAGTTTGGACTGATATGCCCCTCTTTCCCGCATTTATAGCATACGACTTGTAAGACCCCAACTTATTATTAATGAAATTGAATTTCCTCTATTTATTATTTTGAAATAGTAAGGGTTGATTTGATTAATGTGGTTAGTTATGGGTAAAAAGCGCAAATATTTCAAATATGCAAGTGGTTATAAAATATTCATTTTTATCGGATAATATTCGTTTGGTCGTGGAATATTTTTACTGTCGGAGAATATTCGTATTTGCACAAATTAGACCTTATGTGGGCCCCCATAACTGAAAAGCAATTGGATGAAGAAAATGACAAGTATAAGTTGTTTATAAATAACTTAGAGTTGTTATCGTTAATCTTTGTTGGAATACCCGTTGGTTAAAACACGATAGACGCAGCGGTATTGCACGATTATTGATTCTTACGTGAAGACACTACTCAATAATTGTTACATGAATTCTTTGCTCAATATTTTATTTTATTGATTCAATAATTGCTACGTTGATATTTTATATTATTGTTGTTTTCAATAATTGTCACTACACAAGATTTTCATTATCAAATCAATAATTCATATTATTTGAATAATATTATTAGATAACATTATTGGCAATGTCTAGAAAGTTACATCTAAGAAGAGGTTTGGTCACCTAATTGCATGGCCAAGAAGGAGAAATCCTTATTGGAAAGCCCCCTCTTTCCTGGGAACTACCTGGTTGTCAGTATTATGATTCTGTAATATTATTTGTGAATAATTAATTATTGATTTATATGATAAGGGAAATATTTATTTTATGTGGATATAGATGGAGAAATTTTTTAATGTGACAATTGTTAAAAATTGATATTTTATCTCTTCTGATAAAATAATTCATTTAAATATATTATTATATTTTAATAATATAATAATGGTGATATTTTACAATGAATGTGGGATATATGAATAAATGAGGAGGAAGAGTATTTTTGTTTCAATAAATATTTAAAACATGTTTTTCATGTTTGTGGACCCCATTTCTTGACTGAAATTTGATTATAGCTTGTAAAATCGTCCGTTTGTGGATTTCGGTCAATTTTTATTTGGAATTTGGAAAAACTTTCTTTTGCAAAGTTGTAGAGAATGGAATTTCCTATGGAAAGGACATGAGTTTTGAATTTTTCTGATAAAAGGGCTATTTATTATGAATTATTGAAGTTTTGAAGTTCCGAAATAATTATTTTTAAAAAGTTTTAAATTTGTTTAAAAAGAAAAACATTTTTGATATGTTTGATGTGCCCCATTGGTTGTTGAAATGGCAGAATTCAGATCTCTAAATGTGGGCGTTGGAATAAAAATAAATAATATTAATATTTTATTAAATTTTCTGCTTTGGTGTTCTAAGCATTTTCCTATAAATAGGGTGCTTAGGTTAGAATTGAAAATCACACCAGAAACTGAAGTTCTCTCTCTCTCTCTTTCTCTCTCTATATTATCGAGTGTATACTTGTGAGTATTTTGATACTTTGAGTGTTGATATACGGTGCAAGTTCCCTTCAACACTATATCCGGTATTCCAGCTAGAAGTACAATCTTTTCAAGGTAAGGGATGTTATATATTTTTTAAAATGATATTATTTCTTTTAATATCATTATGCCGGATTATTGGTAAGATTTTTCTTGTAAAATTCTTGTCTTTTAGTGTCAGAGTTACTATTCATGTATACGGCACTATTCACGTATACGGCACTATTCACAGAAAAATTAAATTTTAGTTTTTCGTCCAAAATATCTATTATGGATACTAGCTTTGATTGTATTCATGTTTTGATCATTATTGAATTTTACTTCACTATAGTTATTTATGAAGTATTTTTGAACTCGGATTGTTTAAAGTACGAATCCTTAATATTTGTTCTTTTGTTTCACTGGATTCATTTTCTTTAAAATATTTTTCATCATCCTCAGTCCTAAAAGATTACATTACTGAATATCTTTGGCCTGTAGTGCAAAGATGGTTGATTGTCTTATGAATATCTTTGGCTCGTAGTGCAAAGATGTACAGGTGTTGAGATGAACATGACCAACTGATGAATATCTTTGGCCTGTAGTGCAAAGATGAATATTTGATTCAAGATGAATGTTGATTGATGTTACAGGGATAAAATATTGATGATGGACTTTTAAATTCATAGTTTAATTTCATTCTCTACGTAACTCATCTATGAATTATTATTTCCGCTGCGAATATTGATCTGAAACTTGTTGTTTATTATATTCTGTCAGATTTTTCCCTGTTGAAGACTAACGATAATTTATTCTATATTATCTTAGTCATAATATTCTTTACTGGGCTAGTTGAGCTCACCATTTTTCTTTTTGTTCCATTTTTCTTCTCAGGAGGCGAAAATGTAGTGAGTACTAGTCGGGGTGTGGAATGATAGTTCTAGAAGTTGTTTTAGTAGTCCTCACTATTTTTGTAAAATAATGTATCAATAATTGTAATGAGGACTTAGTTGGGTATGAATATTGTCTAGATGACAATATTTGTATTTAAACTTACAGTTTATATGTTGTATTAATAAAGTTGTAGTTATTTCTATACCATGTTATTGACAACTCAAAATGGATGATGTATACCTATTTTGGGGGCGTCACACGACTGGTGGTCGTTCTCCTCCCTTAGAACCAGTTGTTGCTGGTGCTGACGTCTTCACATGGTCATTGTTGAATCCCCTCTTTTTAAAATCTCCCCCCGACTCGCTTCTTCTATTTTCATAGCCATGATTACCACCACCAGAGTGGTTCTGCGCCATTGTCCGTATTTTTCTTTCTCTATATGGTTATCGTTGTTACGACTACCGCCACCCAGGTATGATCCTGGTTGTGGTCCCTCGGTTGAACGTACTCGTTATCTCGCTTTAATAATTGAGCCTGTTGCAATGACAACATCCGAATAGAGAGAAAATTTATGAGAAATGAGATATTGACGTATGCTGGGTTTCAAACCTCTCAAAAATATCTGCGTCATACGTTCCTCATTCTCCACCAAATGAGGTGCAAACCTGGATAACTCTGCAAACTTCGCCTCGTACTGGGACACCGTCATGTTATTTTGTTCCAATCTAATAATCTCCACTTCCTTCATATGACGAATACTTTCAGGAAAGTACTTATCATTGAACAGTTTCTGAAACGTCTCCCAAGACATGCTGAGTGCGACTGGATGGGTACGCTTCACAGATTCCAACCAGTAATCTACCTCATTATGGAACATAAAGGTGGCAAATGAAACCTTCTGTTCCTCAGTGCATCCCAAGACATCGAATATCTTGGTAATTTGTTTGACCCACGTTTCTGCCTTAATTGGATTCGGTTTTCCCCAGAATTCTGCTGGTCCCAACTCTTTGAACTACTTGGCTGTGACAAACCGTGCGTTGTTATCATTTTCACCTGTATTTTGTGCACAAGTCTCCCTCGTCTGATTTTGCATGAACTACAAAAAACTTCTAAACATTCCGTCGTTCATCATTTGCTCAGTGGTGTTATTCACAGGAGGAACATTGCCAGCCTGTTGCACGTTCTCCTCGTTGCTGGGTAAATGTGTCTCCACGGTCTCATTTGCTCCACTGTTAACATTCTCAGTCGACATTCTCAAATATTGCCATAAAATAAGGGTTAATTAAAGAAATCAACATATCACATAATATCCGTATATACTAACCAACCAACAAATAAGCTTAGGTAAGACACACTAATGAAGGTTTTACTCGTCTCTCCCCTCCTAGTTCTATTCCGCGATCTCCGCCAGAGATCATATCCCTAAGCTCTGATACCAACTGTGATGCCCCCAAAATAGGTATACATCACCCATTTTGAGTTGTCAATAACTTGGTACAGAAACAACTACAACTTTATTAATACAACACATAAACTGTGAGTTTAAATACAAATATTGTGATCTAGACAATATTCACACTCAAATAAGTCCTCGTTACAATTATTGATATATTATTTTACAAAAATGGTGAGGACTACTAAAATGACTTTCTAGAACCTTCATTCCATACCCCGACTAGTACTTTCATACATTCTTGCCTCCCCGAGAAGAAAAATGGAACAAAAAGGAAAAGGGTGAGCTCAACTAACCCAGTAAAGAATATTATGACTAAGATAATATAGAACAAATTATCGTTAGTCTTCAACAGGGAAAAATCTAATAAAATACAATAGACAACAAGTTTCGAGATCAATATTCAATGTGAAATAATAATTCATAGAAGAGTTATGTAGAGAATGAAATCTACTATTATCTATGAATTTAAAAGTCCATCATCAATATTTTATCCTCAGTAACATCAATCAATATACATCTTGAATCAAATATTCATCTTTTTACACTTCTGAGCCAAAGATATTCATCGATCGCTAATGTTCATCTCAACACTGTACATCTTTTGCACTACTGGGCCAAAGATATTCATAAGAAAATCAACCATCTTTGCACTACAGGCCAAAGATATTCAATAATATCATCATTTAGGGCTGAGGATGATGAAAAATATTTTTTAAAAACGAATCCAGTGAAAGAAAAGAACAAACAATAAGGATTCGTATTTTAAACAGTCCAATTTTAAAAATACTTCATAAATAACCATAATGAAGTAAAATTCAAGAATGATCAAAACATGGATACAATCAAAGCTAGTATCCATAATAGATATTTTGGACAAAAACAAAAATTTAATTTTTTCGTGAATAGTGCCGTATACATGAATAGTAACCCCGACACTAAAAGATAAGAATTTCAAAAGAAAAATCTTACCAATTTTCCTGCATAATGATATTGAAAGAAATAATATCATTTATAAAAAAAATAACATCCCTTACCTCGAAAAGAATAGTACTTCTGGCTGGAATATCAGATATAACGCTGAAGGAACTTGCACCGTATAGCAACACTCAAAGTATCAAAATACTCACAAGATTACGCTCGATAATATAGAGAGAGAAAAATTCAGTTTCTGGTGTGAATTTCAATTCTAACCTAAGCACCCTATTTATAGAAAAATGCTTAGAACACCAAAGCAGAAAATTTAATAAAATATTAATATTTTTAATAAATCTTCACGCCCACCTCTTGAATCTTAATTCATCATGTTTTCAATACTAGTGGGGCCCACCAAGAATAACAAAAACGTTTTTCTTAAAAAAATAATTAAAACTTCCAAAAATCAATTATTTCGGAACTTCAATAATTCATAATAAATAGCCTTTTTGTCAGAAAAATTCGAACCTTATATCTTTTCCATAGGAAATTTCATTATCTACAACTTTGCAGAAGAAAGTTTTTCCAAATTCCAAACAAAAATTGATCAAAATCAACAAACGGGCGATTTTACAGGCTATAATCAAATTTCAGTCAAGAAATGGGGTCCACAAACATGAAAAATATGTTTTAAATATTTTTAGTAACAAAAATACTCTTCCTCCTCATTATTCATATATCCCACATTCATTGTAAAAATATCACCATTATTATATTATTATAATATAATAATATATTTAAATGAATTATTTATCAGAAAAGATAAAATATCAATTTTTCAACAATTGTCACTTTAAAATTTTCTCCATCTATATCCACATAAAATGAATATTTTCCTTATCATATAAATAAATAATTAATTATTCACAAATAATATTACAGAATCACACTACTAGCAACCAGGCCGGTCCCAGGAAAGGGGGGGCTTTCTAATAAGGATTTCTCCTTACTGGGGCGCAATTAGGTGACCAAACCTCTCCTTAGACAGAACTTTCTAGACATTGCCAATAATGCTATCTAATAATATTATTCAAATAATATGAATTATTGATTCGATAAAGGAAAATACTATGTAATGACAATTATTGAAACAACAATAATATAAAATATCAACGCAGTAATTATTGAATCAATAAAATAAAATATTGAATGATAATTACATGTGAATTAATTATCGAGTAGTGCCTTCTTACGTAAGAATCAATAATTGGTGCAATCTCGTACTACTTCGTGTTTTAACCACCGGGTATTCCAACAAGATATTAACTGGTAGAATAACTACGTCGTTATTTATAAACAACTTATACTTGTCGTTTTGTTCATCCAATCGCTTTCCGTTATGGGGCCCACACAAAGCTACATCGTCGTACGAATATTCCCCGACAGTAAGAATATTCCACGACCAAACTAGTATTCCCCGACAACAATGAATATTTTATAACCACTTGCTTATTTGAAATATTTGCGCATTTTACCCATAACTAACCACATTAATCAAATCAACCCTTACTATTTCAAAATAATAAATAGAGGAAATTCAATTTCATTAATAATGTTGGGGTCTTACAATTATTGTCTTCCTGTTATACATTATCTTGGGTATTGATCGTTGGTGACTCAACGGTCTCATTTGCTTCATTGCTAATCTCAACATTTTCAGATGCCATTTTCAAACACTGTCACAAAACAAGGGTTAATTGACATATCACATATTATCCCTATACTCTGTCCGGTCAATTAAATAACAAGTAAACTTAGGTAGGTCATACTAGCGAAGGAAATCCCTGTCTCTCCCCTCCTAGTTCTTATCCCACATCTCAGCCAGGGATCATATCCCTAAGCTTTGATACCAACTGTGACACCCCCAAAATAGGTATACCTCACCCATCTTGAGTCGCCAGATACATGGTACAAAATTCAAATACAATCTTAATTATAAAACAGTCGTGCAAAATACGACGACATATATATTGTGAGTTTTAATACAAATATTGTAACGTATATAATATGATAATATTCATACTTAAATTAATACATGCCATATAAAGTACAGCAACAAATATTTCAAGTCTCCAAAGGGATACGAGAAGATTTCTGTTCTCTTCATTTTACTGTGGTGCACTTTTGACGCTTTCAGGGTCGGGTTCTCATCACCTTATTGTTGTTCACCAAAATCAATTATTAAGTGACGTATAAAATACGACACACACATCTTAGGTCCTCAATACAATTATATATTGCATGTCATGTCATAGTAAGGACTACTAATGCTATCATCTGGACCGTCACTCCATTCCCCGACTATTCTCAGCTATATTCTCATTTCCTGAAGAGAACAATAAAAGAAAGGGTGAGCTCAATTAGCCCAGTAAGAAATATTATAACTAAGATAATACAGAATAAATTATCATTAGTCTTTAACAATGTTAAACTAATAAAATACAATAGACATCAAGTTTAACTGCAACAGAATAAGTAATCCATTAAAAGAGTCAAGTAGAGAATAAAATCTACTATCTTCTATGATTTAAAAGGTTTTTTTCATCACTTTTATTGCTGAGACTCAGCTTAATAAATAAACCACATCATCCCTGCACTACGGCCAAGGATATTCATGTAATCATCAATGGTCATGATTATACCGAATAATCCCTGGTCATAATCATATCAACAACTGTCCACCAATGAACTACAGGCCAATGAGGACTTTTACCACATCATTCGTTACATTACTACCATAATTATACCGAATAATCCTCGGTCATCATAATCATACCAAGTCTATCTCGCACGTAAGCCAAAGATTACTTTCATCACAATATAAGCATGATGATGATGACAATAATATAAGCATTAATCAACGAAAAACAAGGATAAATATTAAAGACTTTAAATTTATCCAAATATTATCCATCACTTAAATAACTCATAATCTAATATTGTTAATATTATAACAATATTTTAATCACTTCTTAAACTTATAAATAATTTAATTTAATTGTTTACACTTTACCAAATAATGCATTTAATCATTCAAAAATGCCATACTCATAAGATTTCATCACCAATGATCAAATCACTCATCAAAAATCTGCATACACCTTACATAGGATTTTCAAGCCTTAAAATCCTATTTACCAATTCTTCAACTTCACATAACATATTTAACTCATATGTATGAAACTAAACTATTTTCATGAAAAATTACCAAATCAACTTATTATTTTTCTATCTTTTTTCCAAACATATATACATACATTTCATACACAACAAGTATTTTTTTATAATTTTTCAACTCTCTTAAGTATTTTTCAAAAATCAATTTCTAATTAATTCCTTAAGAAATGAGCTACCTCAAGTTTAACTCCAGAAATTCCCAAATCTTGGCAGGATCTTACACATGTTAACGTGAGCTTCCAGTTTAAATTTCATGGTAATCAGAGTTATAGAACTCCGATTATAGCATTTTTCTTCGAAAAAACCTAAATATTGAAAT
This sequence comes from Panax quinquefolius, assembly GCA_020205615.1. Classification (NCBI taxonomy): domain Eukaryota; kingdom Viridiplantae; phylum Streptophyta; class Magnoliopsida; order Apiales; family Araliaceae; genus Panax; species Panax quinquefolius. The sequence continues at coordinate 41,724,341 of CM035155.1, read as the reverse complement.
GGTCATAACTTGCTCATTTTATGTTAGAATGAGCTCATTTTTGGACAGGAGGTACTTTATACCATATATTTTCATGTCCCAAAAGGCCGGAATTTTCTCACAAATTAAGTGGCCAAAAATGCCCTTTTAAATTTATGGGCAGTAGCTTTTTGGTACTTTGAAGTTTTTGACTCCTTTGCTAAAATCAGTCCACACGAAAATCTACAACACCTTTTCCAGTGATTCCACTTGGATAACTTAGAAAACTCATAGATCTAACTCTAGAACTTGACCACACTCAGAAATTCAAAACATAATAGGAGATACAGTCAATTGAAATTTATGTTCCATTTTCACTAAAAATCTGATTTTCAACTCTTTGTGATTTCTAAGAAACTTTCATGTTTTCACATAATAACCAACATAACTCTTCATAACACTTACTAATACTACATATACCCATGATTTTCATCAGTCCAATGCTTTTATTATGACTTTCATCATAATCAATAGTCCAATGCTTATATTATGACTTTCCAGAATTTTTGAGGGTCAGAAAAATTACGAAACTGCAAATGGATTTTCACCCGCCATGCGGTAATCCACGTAGACAGATCATTTCCACAATTTAATAAGGAATGAAATACAAAGGATCATTCACCATGCATGTGGTAATCCATATATACAGGTTATTCCAACAGAATAATAAAAAATGGAATAACAGAAGAATTCACCATGCATGCAATAGACCGCATAGATAGGTTATTCTCAACAGAACAATAAATAATGGAACCAGGTCATGCGTAAACGCACAGAAAGGATATTTTGACAGAATAATAAAGAATGGAATAATAGAAAAATTTCACCATGTATGCGGTACTTCGCATAGACAGGTTATTCCAATATAATAATAAAGAATGGAATAACAGAAGAATTTCACCATGTATGCGGTACTTTGCATATACAGGTTATTCCAACATAATAATAAAGAATGAAATAACAGAAAAATTTCACCATGTATGCGGTACTTCGCATATACAAGTTATTCCAACAGAATAATAAGGAATGGAATAATGTAAGTTCTCTTCATGAATACTGAAAGAAATAATACCCACTACTGAGTACAACAAATAATATCCCTTACCTTATAAAGAAGAGTACTCTCGACCGGGTAGTATGGGGATATACTTGAAGAAAACTTGCACTACGCTCAAAACTTTCTTAAACTCTAAAGAAATATGCTCAAGATTATAGAAGAAGAATTCTCTGAACTTCTGGTGTGTTTTCAATTCTAACTAAGCATCCTATTTATAGGAAAATAGAAAGGATACTATGCAATAAAATAAAATATAATATATATATATATATATATATATATTATTTATTTAAAATCTAATAAAACAATTAACTTTATAAAAGTATTACATTTTATATAAAAAAGATTTTACTACTATGCAAACACTATGCAAAATACTATGCAAAACACTATGCATAATAAAATATATTATATTCTAATTATTATCTAATAAAACAAATAACTTTATAAAAGTATTTTGTTTTATATAAAAAAGATTTTACTATGCAAAATACTATGCAGATACTTATGCAAACACTATGCATAATAAAATATATTATATTTTAGTTATTGTCTAATAAAACAAATAACTTTATAGAAGTATTATGTTTTATATAAAAAGATTTTACTATGCAAATACTATGCATAATAAAATATAATATATTCTATTTATAGTCTAATAAAACAAATAACTTTATAAAAGTATTCATTTTATATAAAAAAAAATTACTATGTAAAATACTATGCATAATAGAATATAATATATTCTATTTATAGTCTAATAAAATAAATAACTTTATAAAAATATTCTGCATTTTATAAAAAAATTTATTTTATTACATTAATAATACTAATAAAACAAAATTTATATATATATAATATATATATATATATATATATATAAACTTTCGTGACTTCATAAAAAGACACCTCAATATATTTAATAATATTTATCATCATTATTATAATTCACAATATTAATCGACCAGGTAGTTCCCATGAAAGAGGGGGCTTTCCAATAAGGATTTCTCCCTATTGGTGCGCAATTAGGTGACCAAACCTCTCCTTGGTAGAACTTCTAGACATCGTTAATATTGCAAATAATAATATTAATAACTTTGTCATCTCAATTATTGATTTAATAATATATAAAATATCGACAATAATTGAACGAATATTTCTCGACCAATCGAATAATACATAACAACTTGCGTACTTTGCAAAATATATAAATATTACTCACAACTATAACATTATATCAAGTTCACTCCATAATATTCAAAAAAATATTTCGAGAAATTTAAATCTTTATTCATAAAATTTGGGGTCTCGCAGGTGGTAATCGTGGTCATGATAATAGGAGAAGTGAGTCAAGTGAAAGTTTTAAAAAGAGGAGATTCAACAATGATGGGAAGACATCAAGATCAAAGACCAAAGAAGCAAAACAAATCACGGGGAGGAGAACAACGGCCCTTGATTAGATATTCTGATGCAGAGAGGAGGGACACATAAGTCCAAACTGTTCACAGCCTTCCAAGATGTGTTTTAATTGTGGAAAAGATGGCCATATAGCTCGATTTTGTCCTGTAGCGAAATCAAGTCCAGCAGGGACGGTGACACCAAAGGCGGATACGGACAAAACAAAGTCGGCGGTTTCTGAAAGAGCGTTTGTCGTGACTGCCCAAAACGCGAGGAACCCGAACGAAGGTATCACGGGTTAGTTAATCATAAATTTTTGCGAAATCTATACCCTGTTAGATACCGGTTCTACCCATTCTTTTATCTCTCCTGCTTGTGCTCAACGTTTAAACTTGACTTCGGAGAAATTGGACTTTAACTTATCTATTGAAACTCCGTTGTGTGAAACCTTCATTACATCTACAGTTTATAAATCTTGCTTGATCCAAGTTGGCACAATCACATTACCTGTTGATCTTATTTCTTTAAAGATACTTGCTTTTGATGTGATTTTAGGAATTGACTGGTTAACCACTCATCATGCCAAAATTGATTATTTTTGTAAGGTTGTTAGTTTTCATATTCCTAACCAACCTATTATGTGAATTCAAGAAACCAAACCACTAAAGTCAAACACTTTCATATTAAGCCATAAAGCCATTCGTTTATTGAAAAATGGATGTCAAGCTTTCTTATCCCATGTCATGGACTTGAACAAAAATACGTCAGATTTGAATGCCATTTATGTTGCTAGTGAATTTCCTGACGTATTTTCTGAAGAACTTCCTGGCCTACCCCCAGAGCGTGATATTGAATTTTTGTATCGACCTTGAACCCGGTATAAAACCCATTTCTAAAATCTCATATCGAATGACTCCTATTGAACTTCAGGAGTTAAAAACCCAACTATAGAAGTTGGTACCCGAGCCTCTAGCTGGTGACTTCCTTTGTGGAATGCACCGAAGCCAGACTCTCCGTAGGGGACGTCATATTCGTGTGGTGGTAAAATGATAGGTGTCATTGTGACGTGCTATCCAAGATTGGGATATGAGTCATATTTGAGAGCAACCTAAGTCAGTAATCTAAATATCAAGCTTTCTAGGCTTAGCTGGTTACTATCGGAGATTCGTGGAAGGATTTTCTCGAATCGCTACTCCATTAACTTAGCTGACTTGGAAAGATAAAAAATTTGTATGTAGCGAGGAATGTGGGAATATTTTCCAAGAGCTCAAGAGGCGACTCATTTCGGCACCTGTTCTGACCATACCATCCTGAAAAAGCGAACGTGGTAGCTGACGCGTTGAGTAGAAGATCGTATGCGAGTACGAGTGCTATATTGTTGAACACAAAGACCTATTTTGTATAATTTACAAACGATAAAGATAGATTTAAAGACTCTAGAGACCCACGTTATGATGTTAAATATTCGAGTAGAATCGACTTTAATTGATAAAGTTAAAATCGCTCAAGCTGCACACCGGAGCTGATGAATATAAAGAAGAAGGTGCAAGAAGGTGTTATTATAGAAGTAAGAGTCGATGAAGAAAAGAAAGCTCAAACCTTTGATTTATTTGAAATCCTCGATCGAGTAGGAACTGTGGCCTATAGACTCGCCTTAACACTACGTATATCGCGTGTTCATAACGTTTTTCATGTATCGATATTACGTAAATATGTGGACGACCTAAACCACATTATTGCGTTAGAACCAGATGAGATAGCCTAAGATTTAACGTACGAGGAGGTACCTATCAAGATTTTGGATAGGAATTAGCATGTCTTACGCACAAAGGTTATACCACAAATTAAGGTTTTGTGGAAGAACCATGCTATAGAAGAAATGACCTAGGAGTTGGTGTAAGACCCCAACTTATTATTAATGAAATTGAATTTCCTCTATTTATTATTTTGAAATAGTAACTGGTTGATTTGATTAATGTGGTTAGTTATGGGTAAAATGTGCAAATATTTAAAATAAGCAAGTGGTTATAAAATATTCATTATTGTTTGGGAATTTTAGTTTGGTGGTGGAATATTCTTCTTTGTTAGGGAATATTAAGTAAGACGCATGTGACTTTATTGTGGGCCCCATAACTGGAAAGCGATTGGATGAAGAAAATGACAAGTATAAGTTGTTTATAAATAACTAGGCGTTAGTTATTACCATTAATCTTTGTTGGAATACCCGTGGTTAAAATCCGATGTAGTACACGTATTGCACCAATTATTGATTCTTACGTGAAGGCACTACTCAATAATTGTTACAGTAATTATTGTTCAATATTTTATTTTTTTGATTCATTAATTGCAGCGTTGATATTTTATATTATTGTTGTTTTAATAATTGTCATTACACAGTATTTTCCTTTATCGAATCAATAATTCATATTATTTGAATAATATTATTAGATAGCATTATTGGCAATATAAGAAAGTTCTGTCTAGGGAGAGGTTTGGTCACCTAATTGCGCGCCAGTAAGGAGAAATCCTTATTGGAAAGCCCTCTCTTTCCTAGGAACGTCCTAGTTGCCAGTATTGTGATTCTGTAATATTATTTGTGAATAATTAATTATTAATTTATATGATAAGGAAAATATTCATTTTATGTGGATATAGATGGAGAAAATTTTAAAGTGACAATTGTTGAAAAATTGATATTTTATCTTTTCTGATAAATAATTCATTTAAATATATTATTATTTTATAATAATATAATAATGGTGATATTTTTATAATGAATGTGGGATATATGAATAATGAGAAGGAAGAGTATTTTTATTACTAAAAATATTTAAAACATGTTTTTCATGTTTGTGGACCCCATTTCTTGACTGAAATTTGATAATAGCCTGTAAAATCGCTCGTTTGTGGATTTCGGTCAATTTCTGTTTGGAATTTGGAAAACTTTCTTCTGCAAAGTTGTAGATAATGAAATTTCGTAGGGAAAAGACATAAGGTTCGAATTTTTCAAACAAAAGGGCTATTTATTATGAATTATTGAAGTTCCGAAGTTCCGAAATAATTGATTTTTGGAAGTTTTAATTATTTTTTTAAGAAAAACATTTTTGTTATTGTTGGTGGGCCCCACTAGTATTGAAAACATGATGAATTCAGATTCAAGAGGTGGGCTTGAAGATTTATTAAAAATATTAATATTTTATTAAATTTTCTACTTTGGTGTTTTAAGCATTTTCTTATAAATAGGGTGATTAGGTTAGAATTGAAAATCACACCAGAAACTGAAGTTCTCTCTCTCTATATTATCAAGCGTATTCTTGTGAGTATTTTGATACTTTAAGTGTTCTTTATCTGTCAAGTTCCTTCAAATTATATATCGATATTCCACCCAAGTCTTATTCTTTTCGAGGTAAGGGATGTTATTTTTTTTATAAATGATATTATTTCATTCAATATCATTATGCCAGAATATTGGTAAGATTTTTCTTTTGAAATTCTTGTCTTTTAGTGCTGGAGTTACTATTCACGTGTATAAAGACTATTCACGATACTGTGACTTATTCACGAATCTGCTATTCACGATTCATTCAAAAAATTAAATTTTTGTTTTTGTCCAAAATATCTATTATGGATACTAGCTTTGATTGTATCCATGTTTTGATCATTCTTGAATTTTACTTCACTATGGTTATTTATGAAGTATTTTTGAACTTGGACTGTTTAAAATACGAATCCTTATTGTTTGTTTTTTTGTTTCAGTGGATTAGTTTTCTTTAAATATTTTTCATCATCCTCAGTCCTAAATGATGATATTATTGAATATCTTTGGCCTGTGGTGCAAAGATGGTTGATTTTTTTATGAATATCTTTGGCCTGTAGTGCAAAGATGTACAGGTGTTGAGATGAACATGACAGACTGATGAATATCTTTGGCCTGTAGTGCAAAGATGAATATTTGATTCAAGATGTATATTGATTGATGTTACAGGGATAAAATATTGATGATGGACATTTAAATTCATAGATAATAGTAGATTTCATTCTCTACATAACTCTTCTATGAATTATTATTTCCGCTGCGAATATTGATCTGAAACTTGTTGTCTATTGTATTATATCAGATTTTTCCCTGTTGATGACTAACGATAATTTGTTCTATATTATCTTAGTCATAATATTCTTTACTGGGCTAGTTGAGCTCACCCTTTTCCTTTTTGTTCCATTTTTCTTCTCAGGAAGCGAGAATGTAGCGAGTACTAGTTGGGGTATGGAATGAAGGTTCTAGAAAGTCGTTTAAGTAGTCCTCACCATTTTTGTAAAATAATGTATCAATAATTGTAATGAGGACTTATTTGGGTGTGAATATTGTCTAGATGACAATATTTGTATTTAAACTCACAGTTTATGTGTTGTATTAATAAAGTTGTAGCTGTTTCTGTACCAAGTTATTGACAACTCAAAATGGGTGATGTATACCTATTTTGGGGGCGTCACAGTTGGTATCAGAGCTTAGGGATATGATCTCTGGCGGAGATCGCGGAATAGAACTAGGAGGGGAGAGACGAGTAAAACCTTCATTAGTGTGTCTTACCTAAGCTTATTTGTTGGTTGGTTAGTATATAGGGATATTATGTGATATATTTGTTTCTTTAATTAACCCTTAGTTTATGGCAGTAATTGAGAATGTGGACTGAGAATGTTAACAGTGGAGCAAATGAGACCGTGGAGACACCTTTACCCACCAACGAGGAGAACGTGCAACAGGCTGGCAATGTTCCTCCTGTGAACAACACCACTGAGCAGATGATGAACGACAGAATGTTTAAAAGCTTTTTGCAGTTCATGCAAAATCAGGCGAGGGAGACTCGTGCACAAAATACAGGTGAAAATGATTACAACACACGGTTTATCACAGCCAAGCAGTTCAAAGAGTTGGGACCACTAGAATTCTGGGGAAAGCCGAATCCAATTAAGGCAGAAACGTGGGTCAAACAAATTACTAAGATAATCAAAGTCTTGGGATGCACTGAGGAACAGAAGGTTCCATTCGCCACCTTTATGTTCCGTAATGAGACAGATTACTGGTGGGAATCTGTGAAGCGTACCCATCCAATACTTTCGGCATGTCTTGGGAGACGTTTCAGAAACTGTTCAATGACAAGTACTTTCCTAAAAGTATTCGTCATATGAAGGAAGTGGAGTTTATTAGATTGAAACAAAACAACATGACGGTGTCCCAGTACGAGGCGAAGTTTGCAGAGTTATCCAGGTTTGCACCTCATTTGTTGGAGAATGAGGAACGTATGACGCGGATGTTTCTGAGAGGTTTGAAACCCGACATACGTCAATTTCTCATTTCTCATAAATTTTCTTTCTATTTAGATGTTGTCAACATGGCTCAATTATTAGAGCGAGATAACGAGTACGTTCAACCGAGGGACCACAACCAGGATCATATCGGTGACAACAGTCATCAGAACAACGATAACCAGTGGAGAAAGAAAAATACGGACAAAGGTGGTAACCACTCTGGTGGTAATCATGGCTATGAAAATAGAAGAAGCGAGTCGGGGGTAGATTTTAAAAAGAGGAGATTCAACAATGACCATGTGAAGGCGTCGGCACCAAAGAAGAATCGGTTCTAAGGGAGGAGAACGACAACCAACAGTATCTTTATAAATCTTTGGAAAAGAGGGCATATCGGTCAAAATTGTCCTAGCAACAGTTCAAGGTATGTTATAATTGTGGAAAGGAAGGACATATCGCTCGAGATTATCTGATGTAGAAACCAAGTCCAGTGGGGATGGTGACTCAAAAATTTGTCCCGAAAAAGTCAAAGTCAATCTGTTCTAGAAGAGCGTTTATCGTGGATTGGTCAAAATCGAGGAACCCAAACGAGGTGATCACGGGTAACCTAATCATAAATTCTTGCAAAGTTTATACCTTACTGAGATCTGGGTGCTACCCATTCATTTATCTCTCTCTGCTTGTGCTCAACGTTTAAACTTAACTCGGAGAAATTAGACTTTGATTTATCTGTGGAGACTCAGTTAGGAAAAACTTTCATCACATCCACTTGTTTATAAATCTTGTTTGATCCAAGTCGGCACCATCACATTACTGTTGATCTTATCTCTTTAAAGATACTTTCTTTTGATGTGATTTTAAGGATTGATTGGTTAACTACTCATCATGCCAAAATTGATTATTTTTGTAAGGTTGTTAGTTTTCATATTCCTAACCAACTTTGTTATGCAATTCAAGCAACTAAACCATTAAAATCAATCACTGTCATATCAAGTCATAAAGCTATTCGTTTATTGAAAAACGGATGTCAAGCTTTCTTAGCCAATGTTATGGATTTGAATAAAGACACGTCAGATTTGAATAATATTCTTGTTGTTAGTAAATTTCTTGATGTATTTCCTGAAGAACTTCCCGGTCTACCCCCAGAGCGTGAAGTTGAATTCTTTATTGATCTTGAATCTGGTACAAAGCCCATTTCTAAAACCCCATATCGAATGACTCCTATTGAACTTCAGAAGTTAAAAGTCCAACTACAAGAATTGTTTGACATCGGTTTCATTCGTCCTAGTACATCTCCTTGGGGTGCTCCTATTTTATTTGTAAAGAAGAAAGACGGGAGTATGCGACTTTGAATTGACTATCAAAAATTGAACCATATCACCATCAAGAATAGGTATCCGCTACCTCGCATTGATGACCTGTTTGACCAGTTGTAAGGAACACAATTCTTTTCAAAGATCGATCTTAGATTACGGATATCATCAAATGAAGATTAGAACCGAGGATATTCAAAGATCGCCTTGAACTCCCTAATGCGGGCATTATGAATTCTTAGTCACGTCTTTTGGATTAACTAATGCTCCTGCGGCTTTCATGGATATAATGAACCGAGTATTCAAGGATTATTGGGATCAGTTTGTTGTTGTCTTTATTGATGACATCCTCATATATTCCAAAAGCCGTGAAGATCATGAGCACCATTTGAAGCTGGTACTCCAAAGGCTTCGTGAAAACAAGTTATATGCCAAGTTAAAGAAATGCAAGTTCTGGCTTGAGGAAGTAGCATTCCTTGGGCACGTGGTGTCAAAACATGGAGTATCTGTTGACCCAACAAAGATTGAAGCAATACAAAGTTGGGAGCAACCGAAGACGGTGACCGAAGTACGTAGCTTTCTAGGCTTAGCTGGTTATTATCGGAGATTCGTGGAAGGATTTTCTCAAATTGCTACTCCATTAACTCAGCTGACTCGGAAAGATACAAAATTCGTATGGAGCGAGGAATGCGAAAAGAGTTTTCAAGAGCTTAAGAGGAGACTCATTTTGGCACCTATTTTGACAATACCATCTGGTTCGGATGGATTTGTTATCTACAGCGATGCTTCGGGCAAAGGGTTAGGATGTGTTCTCATGCAACATGGGAAGGTCATAGCCCATGCCTCACAAAAACTTAAAGAATATGAGAGGAATTATCCTACTCATGATCTAGAGTTGGCAGCAGTCATTTTCGAGCTAAAGATCTGGAGGCACTATCTATATGGGGAGAAAGTGGAGATATTTTCAGACCATAAAAGCCTCAAATATTTCTTCACCCAAAAGGAACTCAACATGCGAACGACGCGTTGGCTCGAAATAATTAAAAGATTATGACCACACCATTCAATACCATCCTAGAAAAGCAAACGTGGTAGCTGACGCATTGAGTAGAAGATATTATGCAGGAACGAGTGCGATAATGTCAAGTATACGCATAGAACCAACTTTAATCGATAAAGTTAAAGTTGCTCAAGCCACCGACCCAGAGTTGATGCGTATGAAGAAAAAAAATACAAGAAGGTGCTATTCCGGAAGCGAGAATCGATGAAGAAGGAATACTTCGAGTCCACTCCAGACTTTGTGTTCCTAACGACTCTGATTTGAAGTACGAGATCATGATGGAAGCACACAATACACCGTTTGCAATCCATCCTGGAATTACTAAAATGTATCGTGATCTTCGACATACATTTTGGTGGAACAATATGAAGAGAGAGATTGCAAAGTTTATCTCGAGGTGTTTAACTTGTCAACATGTAAAGGCAGAGCATCAAATGCCTAAGGGTCCATTGCAACCACTTGAGATTCTAAAATGGAAGTGGGAACACATTACCATGGATTTCGTTACGGGTCTTCCCACGGTTTCTCAAGGTATAGATGCGATTTGGGATATTGTTGATAGATTAACTAAGTCTGCTCATTTATTGCCGATACGGGAGACTTATTCCCTTGAACATCTTGCTCATATGTACGTGAAAGAGATTTTAAGATTGCATGGCATGCTAGTATCCATAGTTTTGGATCGTGACCCAAGATTCACTTCACGATTTTGGGTTAGCTTGCAAAAAGCTATGGGTACGAATTTACGATTCAGTTCGGCATATCATCCTCAAACGGACTGACAATCAGAGAGGACTATTCAAACTCTTGAAGATCTATTAAGACTCTGTGTCCTAGACTTCAAAGGGAGTTGGGATAATTATTTACCTTTGGTGGAATTCTCCTACAACAAAAGTTATCAGGCAAGTATAGGTGTGGCTCCATTCGAAGCATTGTATGGACGTAAGTGCCGCTCTCCAGTATATTGGGATGAGGTTGGTGAAGCAACATAGTTGGGACCAGAGTTGGTACGTATGACTACAGAAAAGATCCAAATGATTCAACAACGTATACAAATGGCACAGGATCGACAAAAGAGTTATGCGGATCTTCATCGAAAGGACGTGGAATTTAGTATTGGGGATCATGTATTGTTGCGTGTTGCTCCATAGAAGGGAGTTAAAAAATTTGGGAAGAGAGGAAAGCTCAATCCACGATTTATTGGTCCATTTCAGATTCTTGACCGAGTAGGAAATGTAGCCTATAGACTCGCGTTACCTCCAAATATGTCTCGTGTTCATAATGTTTTTCATATATCTGTGCTACGTAAATATATGAAAGACCCGAACCACATTATTGAGTTAGAACCGGACGAGATAGCCGAAGACTTAACGTACAAAAAGGTACCTGTCAAGATCTTCGATAGAAAGGAGCATGTCCAACGCACAAAGGTCATACCACAAGTCAAAGTTTTGTGGAGGAACCATGCTATAGAGGAAATGACATGGGAGTTAGAAATGGAAATGAAAGCGAGGTATCATCACCTTTTCGAAACACCAGGTACGTAAGTCAATTTCGAGGAGGAAATTTCATAAGGAGGGGAGGTTGTAAGACCCCAACTTATTATTAATGAAATTGAATTTTCTCTATTTATTATTTTGAAATAATAAGGGTTGATTTGATTAATGTGGTTAGTTATGGGTAAAATGCGCAAATATTTCAAATAAGCAAGTGGTTATAAAATATTCATTGTTGTCGGAGAATATTAGTTTGGTCATGGAATATTCTTCTTGTCGAGAATATTAAATGATGACGACTATGACTTTATGTGGGCCCTATAACGGAAAGCGATTGGAATAAGAAAGCAGCAAGTATAAGTTGTTTATAAATAGCGGCGTAGTTGTTACCATTAATCTTTTGTTGGAATACCCTTGGTTTAAAATCCAATGAAGTACATGGTATTGCACCAATTATTGATTCTTACGTAAAAGGCACTACTCAATAATTATTACGATAATTCTTGTTCAATATTTTATTTTATTGATTCAATAATTGCGTGTTGATATTTTATATTATTGTTATTTTAATAATTGTCATTACACAGTATTTTCCTTTATCGAATCAATAATTCATATTATTTGAATAATATTATTAGATAGCATTATTGGCAATATCTAGAAAGTTCTGTCTAAGGAGAGATTTGGTCACCTAATTACGCGCCAGTAAGGAGAAATCCTTATTGGAAAGCCCCCTCTTTCTTAGGAACGGCCTGGTTGCCAGTATTGTGATTCTGTAATATTATTTGTGAATAATTAATTATTGATTTATATGATAAGGAAAATATTCATTTTATGTGGATATAGATGGAGAAAATTTTAAAGTGACAATTGTTGAAAAATTGATATTTTATCTTTTCTGATAAATAATTCATTTAAATATATTATTATTTTATAATAATATAATAATGGTGATATTTTTATAATGAATGTGGGATATATGAATAATGAGGAGGAAGAGTATTTTTATTACTAAAAATATTTAAAACATGTTTTTCATGTTTGTGGACCCCATTTCTTGGAAAATTTGATTATACCGTAAAATCGCTTCGCTTATGAATTTTGGTCAATTTCTGTTTAGAATTATGAAAAACTTTCTTCTGCAAAGTTGTAGATAATGAAATTTCCTATGGAAAAGATAAAAGGTTCGAATTTTCTGACAAAAATGCTATTTATTATGAATTATTGAAGTTCCGAAGTTCTGAAATAATTGATTTTTGGAAGTTTTAATTATTATTTTAAGAAAAACGTTTTTGATATTGTTGGTGGGCCCCACTAGTATTGAAAACATGATGAATTCAGATTCAAGAGGTGGGCGTGAAGATTTATTAAAAATATTAATATTTTATTAAATTTTCTGCTTTGGTGTTCTAAGCATTTTCCAATAAATAGGGTGCTTAGGTTAGAATTGAAAACCACACCAGAAACTGAAGTTCTCTCTCTAAATATATTATCGAGTTAATTCTTGTGAGTATTTTGATACTTTGAGTGTTTCTATACGGTGCAAGTTCCTTCAGCGTTATATCTGATATTCCAGCCAGAAGTACTATTCTTTTCGAGGTAAGGGATGTTATTTTTTTTATAAATGATATTAGTTCTTTCAATATCATTATGCCAGAATATTGGTAAGATTTTTCTTTTGAAGTTCTTGTCTTTTAGTGTCGGGGTTACTATTCACGTATACGACATTATTCACGAATACGGCACTATTTACGAAAAAATTAAATTTTTGTTTTTGTCCAAAATATCTATTATGGATACTAGCTTTGATTGTATCCATGCTTTGATCATTCTTGAATTTTACTTCACTATGGTTATTTATGAAGTATTTTTGAACTTGGACTGTTTAAAATATGAATCCTTATTGTTTGTTCTTTTCTTTCACTGGATTCATTTTTAAAAAATATTTTTCATCATCCTCAGTCCTAAATGATGATATTATTGAATATCTTTGGCCTGTAGTGCAAAGATGGTTGATTTTCTTATGAATATCTTTGGCCTGTAGTGCAAAGATGTACAGGTGTTGAGATGAACATGACCGACTGATAAATATCTTTGGCCTGTAGTGCAAAGATAAATATTTGATTCAAGATGTATATTAATTGATGTTACAAGGATAAAATATTGATGATGGACTTTTAAATTCATAGATAATAGTAGATTTCATTCTCTACATAACTCTTCTATGAATTATTATTTTCGCTGCGAATATTGATCTGAAACTTGTTGTCTATTGTATTTTATCAGATTTTTCCCTATTGAAGACTAATGATAATTTGTTCTATATTATCTTAGTCATAATATTCTTTACTGGGCTAGTTGAGCTCACCATTTTCCTTTTTGTTCCATTTTTCTTCTCAGGAGGCGAGAATGTAGCGAGTACTAGTTGGGGTATAGAATGAAGGTTCTAGAAAGTCGTTTAAGTAATCCTCACCATTTTTGTAAAATAATGTATCAATAATTATAATGAGGACTTATTTGGGTGTGAATATTGTCTAGATGACAATATTTGTATTTAAACTCACAGTTTATGTGTTGTATTAATAAAGTTGTAGCTGTTTCTGTACCATGTTATTGACAACTCAAAATGGGTGATGTATACCTATTTTGGGGGCGTCACAGTTAGAATCAGAAATTAAAGTGAGGTATCCTAATCTTTTTGAAACACCAGGTACGTACGTCAATTTCGAGGATGAAATTTCATAAGGAGGGAAGGTTGTAAGACCCCAACTTTTTATAAATAAAATTAAATTTGTTCTAATTATTATTGTGAACAATAAGGTATTAATTTGATATAATGTTTTGATTATGGGTGAAATATGCAAATTTTACAAATTAAACAAGTGGTTATAAAATATTCATTTTTATCGGGGAATATTCGTTTGGTCGTGGAATATTCTTATTTTCAAGGAATATTCATACGACGGGGCAGCCATTTGTGGGCCCCATAACGGAATAACTGTCGAATGAAGAAAACGACAAGTTTGAGTTTTTATAAATAACGACATAGTTGTTACCGTTAACACTGTTGGAATACCCGGTGGTTAAAATACAATAATACGCGTGGTTGCACAGTAGCACACGGTATTACATTGTATTTTTGAATTATTGATTCTTACGTAAGAAGGCACTACTCAATAATTGTTACAGTAATTACTATTTAATATTTTATTTTATTAATTCAATAATTGCTACGTTGATATTTTATATTATTGTTATTTCAATAATTGTCACTGCGTAGTATTTCCCATTATTAAATCAATAATTCATATTATTTGAATAATATTATTAGATGGCATTATTGGCAATGTCTAAAAAGCTCTGTCAAGGAGAGGTTTGGTCACCTAATTGCGCGCCAGTAAGGAGAATTTCTTATCGAAAAGCCCTCTCTTTCCTGGGAATGGTCTGGTTGTCATTATTATGATTCTGTAATATTATTTGTGAATAATTATTTATTGATTTATATGATAAGAAAATATTTATTTTATGTGGATATAAATGATGGATATATTTTATGTGGTTGAAAATGAAGGAATTAAAGCTGAGGTGTTTTATTAGTATTTTGTCGAAATGAAGAACAAAATATGGGATTTTCAGAAAAATTTGTTTATTACTTGATTTTGTAAAATCTATAAATCTTTGTGTATAATGATTTAGAAGATGAGCCATATATCAAAAGAAAGCCCTAGAAGTAAGCTAACCGTAAAAATTAGAATCACCGAAAAATTCATTGTGGATTTTTTGTGGTGACTGTTGGAAGGAAACTTGTCCGAAGGACTCATAATCCGAAAAATCAGTGTTCTTGAGATATATTGCGTGAGTTATAATTTTTAATCTGACCGTTGGATCGTTGTGATTTTTGGATATGTTATACACATATAAGTTGAGTATATGTCCACGAATTTTGAACCGTTAAAAATTAACGTATGATTTTTTTTGAATTTTAAGAGGTGACTGGTTCAGAAATTGTTGAAGTATCTGAATTTATAATTTTAGTGGAAAATTCTTGAATGAGTGGGCCCCACCTGTGGTTGGTGAGAAATGTGCTCAAATTTTATTTCAAATGTCGTGGATGGCAATAGTAGCAGGTAAAGCCATCAGGTAGTAGGTCAAGTCTGCTTCGGCGTGCTAGCATTTTCCTATAAATAGGTGCTTAGGTTAGAATTGAAAATCACACCAGAAATATAAGCTTTCTCTCTTTCTCTCTCTATATTATCGAAGCGTATTTTGTGAGTATTTAGATACTTTGAGAGTTCTTTATTCAATCTACAAGTTTCATTCAAAGATCACATCCAGACCTTTCATTCCGGCATCTTTGCTTTCTTTTGAGGTAAGGGATGTTATTTTCTTCTTAAATGATTTTATTTTCTTTAATATCATTATGCTGAGATATTATTATGAATTTTATTGTGGAATTTCTACCTTTTTGTGTCAGGGTTACTATTCACGTATACAGCACTATTCACGTATACGGCATTATTCACAAATACAACACTATTCACCAAAAAAATAAAATTCTCTCTTCTTTGTCCCATATTTCTTTTATGGTTACTATATTTGATTGTATCCATGTTTTGATCTTTATTTTGGAATTCTACTTCACAATTGGTTATTATGGAGTATTATTGAATTTGGCTAAACCGAAATACGAATCCCTAATATTTGTCCTTCATCTCCTCACCGATTCGCTTTTCTAAAATGTTTTTCATCATCCTCAGGTCCTTAATGGTGATACTTGATAAATATCTTTGGCCCAGAGTGCAAAGATGAATGATTTCTGATGAATATCTTTGGCGTGGTGTAAAAGATGAAGCAGTGTTGAGATGAACATGACCAATTGGTGATATGAATGAACATCTTTGGCCCGTAGTGCAAAGATGAATATTTAATGCAAGATGTATATTGATTGATGTTACAGGGATAAAATATTGATGATGGACTTTTAAATTCATAAATGATAGTAGATTTCATTCTCTACTTAACTCTTCTAATGAATTATTATTTTCGCTGCAGTTGTTGATCTAAAACTTGTTGTTTATTATATTCTATCAAATTTTTCCCTGTTGAAGACTAAGGATAATTTGTTGTATATTAACTTAGTCATAATATTCTTTACTGGGCTAGTTGAGCTCACCCTTTTCCTTTTTGTTCCATTTTTCTTCTCAGGAAACGAGAATATAGCAGGAACTAGTCGGGATATAGAGTGATGGTCCTAGATAGTTGTTTTAGCAGTCCTCACTATTTTTGTAAAATAGTGCATCAATAATTGTAATGAGGACTTTATCTGGGTGTGGATATTGTCTAGAAGACAATATTTGTATTTAAACTCATAGTTTGTGTTGTCGTATTTTGCACGACAATTGTAATAATGATGTTGTAGTTGTTTCTGTACCATATTTTTTGGCGACTCAGAATGGGTGGTGTATACCTATTTTGGGGGCGTCACAGACATTTATTTCTATAATAGTTGATTTTTGAATGTTAAATTAACCAAACGGGTAATTAATCGAATAAATGAGTAATTAATTATTATTGGTTCACATGCAAGGAACTATTTGTTCACATGTAAAGAACTATTAGGGGATGTTATGCAAGATTGATAATATTTTAGGGACTAAATTAAAAATAAAGGCAAATATAAATGTACTAAAGTATAATTAACCTTGTAATTTGCCACCTTTTTTTAGCCTATAAATACTCCTCCATCCATTTATTATTTCCTACCATTTTTGAAGAGCAAAGTTATAATCAAAAGCTATAGAGAGAGAAACTATAAAGAGAGAATAAGAGAGAAAGAAGAAGAGTATTCTATTACTACACTATTGTAGTATTCAATCTCCTACTATGGTAAGGGGTATTATTTCCTTCGTATTTGTAAAGACTGTTATTTTCTTCATACTCATTAGGGTTGTCATTTCATTCTTTATTAATCTGTGGGTGTAACATGTTTACGCGGATTCCTGCATGCCTGGTGAATAACCATTCGTATTCATTCTTTATTAAATTGTGGAAATGATATGTCTACGCGGATTACCGCATAACGGGTGAAAATCCATTTGCAGTTTCGTATATTATTTCATTTCATATTCTTAAATCTAAACTTACTATGATAAGTATTGCTTCTATAATTTTAATCTTTTCATGTCGGGGTACTTTGCATGACGGGGTACTATTTATTCAGGGTACTATTCATGTCAAGTTATTATTCACGATAAAATTAGTTTCTTTTTTTGTCCAAATTATCTTTGATATATGAATCTTATTCTTACATTTGAATCCACGTTTTGATCATTATGTTGACCATTTGGACATTCTTGAACTCTGGATAAATTAAATTTTAAATCTCTTATATTTATCCTTGATTTCACTAGATTCATTCTTTATATCATTGTTATAATCCTCAGACTTAAATTGTGGTTAAAGTTATCTTTGCACTACGTATCTTTGGCCTGTAGTGCAAAGATGAACTATTGATTGGTATGATTATGACTAGAAACGGTGTATTGGTATAATCGTTACCTTTAATGTTACAGATAAAGACTTGTGATGAAAGTTCTCTTTGGCCCGTAGTGCAAAGAAGAACTGTTGATTGATATCTTTGGTCGTAGTGCAAAGAAGAACTGCTGATTGATATCTTTGGCCGTAGTGCAAAGAAGAACTGTTGATTGATATCTTTGTCCCGTAGTGCAAAGATGGACATATGTTTGACATGATCATGACCACTGATGATACAAGTGAATATCTTTGGCCCGTAGTGCAAAGATATATTATTGTTTGGCATGATCATTGGTTTTACAGTTGAACATCTTTGGCCCATAGTACAAAGATAGACAATTGATTGGTATGATCATGACCATTGATATTACATTTGAATATCTTTAGCCCGTAGTGAAAAGATAGACAATTGATTGGTATGATTATGACCATTGTTGTTATATTTGAATGTCTTTGGTGTAAGGTATAAAGACGATATGATTATTGAGTGTCTTTAGCTTTTGTGTCAAGGACATTGAGTGAAAGTTCTATTAAGCCTTTGTGGCAAGGAGAAACTGTTGATTTACATGATTATAAACATGAATTATGAATTTAACTATAATCTTTAGTGGTTCGGGTGAATACATGTGAGAAAAGTTCTCTTTTTTCTTGGGTACAACAAAGAAATGTTGATGGGTATTACTGAAATAAAATATTAATGGACTTTTAATTTGGAGAAGATAGTAGACATTATGTTCTACTTGAATCTTCAAATGGATTGTTGATTCCGCTGCAATTATGGTTGAACACTTTTATCATCTAACATATGTTCTAAATATATGATTTATTACTGATGAATGTTATTGATAATTTAATTATCGTTAGTCAAAATACTCTTTACTGGGATATTTGTGCTCACAATTCATTTCAGGTAATAAGAGTGTAAGGTGGGTCAAGCGGGGATAACAGAGGAGTAGAGTAATAGTCTGTGACGGTTGAATTTTCTCAATACATTATAAAACAACATGACAATATATAATTGTATTGAGGACTTAAAATGTGTGTGTCATATTTTATACGTCATTTAATAGTTAATTTTGGTGAACAACAATAAGGTGAGGTGAACTCGAATTTGGAAGCGTCAAAAATACACCCCTTTAGAATGAGGAGGACAGAAATCTTCTCGTGCTCCTTTGAAGACTTGAAATATTTGTTGCTGTATTTTATATGGCATTGTAATAATTTGGGTGTGTATATTGTCGTATTATTTTCAATATAATATTTGTATTGAAACTCACAACTTATGTGTTGTCGTATTTTGCACGACAGTTTAATAGTTATAAATATGAAGATTTGTATTTGGATTCTATAGTGTGTATTTGGCGACCTAAAATGGGTCATGTTAACCTATTTTGGGGGCGTCACATAAAATACCCAAAATTTATATTTCAAAAAATAACTCGTTAAATTCCTTCTGTCCGATCTAATAAAAGAAATGATAATAATGCAATTATAAGTTACTTAATAACTATAGTTTATATTAACATGAAATTAATTTCCCCAATTACATCAAGTTTATAATACAAACCCAAATTAAATTATAATTAATCTTTTAATTATTCCCCTTTTTATTTTGACAAATCAGTATCACTATTTTATATACCATGCAATTTAGGGGTGAGCATGGTGCGATTTAGTGCGGTTTTAAACCCAAACCGCACACGAAATCGCTTAGGTACGGTTTGCCAAATCTAAAACCGCACATGAAACCACTTGTGATTGGTGCGGTATGATTTTGAACCATGCGGTGCGGTTTAATTTGGTGCGATTTTGGTTTCAAAACCAATTCAAACAATAAAATTTTATGCAATTTAAATTAACAATTTAGCATCACAAAATATTAAATATCACACACAACCTTACTTATAATATTTTGTCTAAACAAAAGTTAAATATAATAGAGTAATATGATGTAAATTATTATAGTAGAATATAGTAGAGTAAACAAGAGTTAAATACAATCTTTGTTACTCTACTCTTAGTAACAATATGATGTAATATTCTTAGTAACAATATACTATAATAATTTACAGGCTACTTTATCATATTATAGCATATTGTTACAAAGAGTAGCTCAATCAAATTACAACATATTGTTAACAAAGATCATATTACAGTAATAATACAATCATAATACAAATAGTCAGAAATATTATAGGCTTCTCTATAAACGGTACGGTTTCGATTTTATGCGTGCGATTTTGACTAGTAATTAAATCAGAACTGTAAATTTGGTCTTTCAACCCACCTAAAACCGTCACATATATCGGAACTGTTGGTGCGATTTTAATTGGTGTTATTTGTGCAATTTTTGGTGCGGTTTTGGTTCTAATTTGGTTACTTACTAAGCCCTACTATGCATCATTGTTTTATAACATTAGCCTTAAATCATATTACGAAATCCTCTTTTTATCAGCAGTTCTAATCAAATATATATATATATATATATATATATATATATATATCTGAAAAAGGATCAAGAAGTAGAATTCTTAAATAGCGAGAATGCCTTAAATAATAGAATTTTATCAAAACGACGTAGTTTTGATAAGACAGCGATGGCATTTTTTAGTAAATACGCGGTGGCATGGTATTTACAAAATGCCACCGCTGCCTTTATCAAAACTACGCTGCTTTTAATAAAGTTCTATTATTTAAGAGAGTTCTACTACTTAAGAGGTCTACTCTTGATCCTGTCTGTATATATATATATAGTCTATTTCAAGGGCTCACCCCTTTATTTTATATAACATGCTCACCCCTTTTAGTGAAGGACTGGGTGATGGTTTGGTCCGTCGCTATATCAGAGAATTGTCGTCTTAGCTTTTAGCGACAGACAACATATAGTGAAGAACCGAACCTATAGTTTGGCCCAAATAAAAGACAAAATTCAATTAATATATTTTAAAATATAAATTTAATTATTTTTTTCCTGGGTATTACGTATTACATTTTAAAAATATTAATATTTAAAATTTCTTATTTTCAAAACAAAATTAAAGTATAATAATACTATATACGTACTTAGGTGAAGAAAAAGATTCCAAAAAAACTAGGTCATCAACCATTAATCAAGATAATCTTTATAATTCAAAACCCTCTCTTTTAGTTAAAGGGATCAATTTTCATTCAAGTTAATTTGCATACTATATTAAGTTTCAGTTTATTAATTTTTTACCCTGTGATTTAAATACTATTACAAAATAGTAATGCTCCAGTACTAGAAAGAATCACGTACAACAAGATTATAGTGCTCAAAGCCAAAATTAAATCTCCAAATTATCAGTTGAAAACTTCATTCTTTACTTTGTTGAGTAGGGAATGAATAGTTTCATTAAAAGTTCATCAAACTACGCATGCGTAGAGACATGCTATTGTTTCGGGAAATGAAGAATATGATTTCTTTCCTTTTAAGGTGTAAAGACTTGCAGTGTTGGTTTTTATATTTATAATTTAATAATGATAATATATATAAATATATGAGTTATTAAATGGGCTGAAATTGACTTTATAATGGTGTGTTGAAAATAATTAATAATCATTTTAATATATGATGATGCTATATGTATATGCTTATTGGTTATTTAATGAATTGCATGGATTATATTTTGGGTTGATGGGTTGATTAAATAATATAATCTATTGCTTTGTATGGTGACCCATTTTATATTATGGTTTACTTGAGATAACATGGAAGATTACGTAACAGATTTCTAGCCCAAAGTTATTATTTACTGCAAGTTTGAGTTTTTCTTATTGATGAAAAAAGTTATATATATATATATATATATATATATATATATATATATGAAATTTTCAAAGAACCTATTATTATGAAAGTCTTGTAACAACACCCTTTTGGACCGTTGATAAATTGAATAGATGGTTACGATTAACTTTTCTATTTGATAAACCGCACGAGTTGTTGTGCTTTTAATTATTTACCTCTGCAAATTTCTATTTTATTAAGTGAATATTAACTTGTCAAGATAGTTATAAAAAGTGAATATTTATTATTAAAATAATCCTACTTAGAGAAACTTGTACTTGATTTCATACTTTTTTTTTATTTAAGTAAGTGCGACATCTTAAACTTATCTTTTTATTTATTTTTTCTTCTTTTCTCCATTATATGTTATGACTTCAACAAATTAAAATAAAATAAAATAATAAAAAAACCCTACTTAAGATAAAGCTTGTATTAAACTATCTTTTTTATTTATTTTTTTCTTTTCTCCATTATATGTTATGACTCAAAGAAATTAAAATAAAATAAAATAATAAAAAAGACATTACTTAGATATAATTTCATCACTGGTGAGGAAAAAAAATCAATATCCCAACTAGTCATTCTTTGAATGATTCGAACTCATGACCTTCATGCACCAATACCTCAAATCATATATATATGACCACCAGAAAGCTACTACTTGCTAAATTGCTAAGTTCAACCAAGGATATATCCTTATAAAAAACTTCACCATCCCCCAAAATCTATATTCTCAGACACTATTATATTACGATTTATTATTATTAATAAATTTATATTATTAATTGGATTTTTCTAAATAGAAATAAGTTAATATCTATATTTATTATTATCCCTTTAATATTTTTTCTATCTTTGTAATAATATCAATAAAAAGATTATTAATATATTAAAAATAAATATCATTCTTTAATAAAATATAAATAATGATCATTATAAATCTTGCATTATTAGTATTACTAATTTTATTATTAAGCAATGATTATTAGTAATGATTTTATATATTAAGCAATGATTTTATTATTAAGAAATGATTTTATTATTAATAAAACTAGTTCAATTAGTCTAATAAGTAATCTTTGATAATTTTTCAAGTCATTTCAGAAATTAATTTACTTATCGAATTTATAAAAGTAGTGAAGTATTATTATAATAATAATAATGTGATTATCAATATTAGAAGTACAGATTATACCAATACTAGTACTGCATAACATTAAGAGGAATAGTACATATTACATGTTCATTTTCATAAAAAAAAAACATAGAATGATTAATACAACCGACGCCTATTTTTTTGGCTCAGGAATCCCTAGCACTCGATAGTGATTTCGCTTATCGTGGTCGGTTTCAAAGCCACAAATTGCACATTTTCGATGAGTCTTAGAAGGAATGATTTTCTCGAGTCCACTCTTGAATCTAGATTATTTTTTGTGGCCCTTTGTTTGAGAAGTATTAGGCGGCAAAAACTCTTCTTCTTCCACCTCTCTCGCATCTTCATCGTCATTATCGTATCCCATATCATGATTTGGATCTCCAACTGTCGTGATCAATGTCGCCATCCGCCGCTTCGATAATATTCTCATCCGGATCATACTTTGGTCAACCAACTCTTTTCCTCGTGCATTCGGTTTAAGAACGGTTTTGTAACCTCGGTGATCGAGCAAGCCGCTTTTCGCTAACTCCTGTAATCACCCATCAAATGATTATAAGCGCATTGCATGATTTTGTTCAAGTCGTGATGTGGAGTTAAAGAGTAAGTCTTCACCATTGCTTTTGTTCAAGGCTCTCTTGTCCACCGATGAAGGATCATGTTTGGCGGTTAGATTTGTGAAATACTATTTGCTATGAAATATCTCAAGATGTACTTGCATAATTCACCGTGAGTGAGAAAACATTTGGCGCTTATATGTTACTCGATCCCAAATGTCGATTGTTGACAACTTCTTTATATCTTCCACCACTTTCAACAGATTCCAGATTATACAATCGCTGCATAAACCTTAGTATCGGTGACACACACTCACTAAGTTTATGAACATCAGTATTTCATGGAATCGATTTAATTGACGTTGGAAACGCTCTAAACATCTCTTTGTGTACACTTGTGCAAAGATGAACTTCTAAAGATGAACCGAAAACCATAATCCTTTTACGATGTTTTGTTATGTAGTCTGCCTTCCTCTCCCCGATAAACTGTCTTTCTACAAACCTTTTGACTCAGAGTACAAAACATAGCATACCCGTTGATGCATTAACATACTCATCAAAAAGGCATTCATGCTCTCGCTTCTTCCAAATGTAGTCATTCCCGCACAAAAATATCTCTTTGTATATCTTTGGAATCCATTTCATGTCAGACATCATACAAACTTCCAAGCCATTCATTAGTATACAATTCATAGAACTTATCGTAATATGCCAACGCTCTTCAAATTCCTCGATGGACAATGAGTTATACACACAGTTGTTAAAATCATTTTTGAACGATGGGTGCTCGTAATAAACATGATGCAATTTTTTCAGAAATTTATTGCTAATATGCCAAGAACACAATAAATGATAACTAGTTGGAAGTACCATAGCAATAGCATTACTCATGGCTCTGTCTTGATCAAAGTGATGATGGTTGTAGGTGCCTTGTAGTCCATGGCTTCAAGCCACGTCTGTAATACCCAAACGAAAGTGTCCTCTGTCTCATCTCTCGTAATGCAGGTAAATCCAAACAATATAGATCGATAATGGTGGTTGACCCAAAGAATGGAACAAACTGGCATGCCATACTTATTTGTCCCAGATGTACTTTATCAAATGTCACAACGCCTCCGAACCGCTGATATATAAACCTTGATCGGCGTCCAACCCACAAAATACAAGCTATGCGGTTGTTTTCACCGGTTTCACTCGGAAAAAAAATTTGTCGGCACTTCCGGATGTAAGTTTGTTAAAATGATTGACAGCAGCTTGTGTATCATTTTCATCTGCAGAATCACGCCTTAAATCTCACACCACATTCTCAACATTAGCAGTAGAGAAAGGAACATTTTGCAACCCACCTCCCATTGTGCTCAAAACATTCATCATCTTACTAGACCAATAATTTACTTATTTAAAGTGTCAATTAAATTTCTTGCAACAGAGTAATATTTCGTGAGTCTCGATCAAATCTACTTTGGTGGGGGTCACTAAGTGATGATTGTGCTCTAATTCAACAAAGAGATATACACCAATTGTCCTCTTTCTTATCAGAACAACATATATTCTAGCTTTGCACATTGTTCGTCCCTATCGAGTCTTTTCTGTCTAGTTATTTTATTACTACTATCTTCATCATCGTGTAAACTCTTGCCAACAATTGGTGTACCGCTTTCTTTTCTTACATACATACCGCCTAGATCCGATATCATTCAGATTAGCATGTTTATGACTAGTTGCAATTCTAATCTCAAATCCATTTTTGCGAGCATATGATCTATAAAAATATTCAACCTCTTTCAACGCATAAAATAATTGACCAACGTCATTTTAACAATATTATATTTATTACTTTCAACTTCAATTTGACAAATTCGGATGTATTATATGACATTTTGAAAACTTACTTGTGAATAATAGTGATGAATTTTGCTCGATCGAACTTCAACTTGATTTTCTAAGTGAAAGTGGGCAACCCGGATGAAACATGAGAAAATAGCGACTTCCTAGACAATATTTAAAGGTAAAAAGACCAAATTTGAATACGACATGTCGCTGTTAATGCTCAAGAAGTCAAACTAATGTACTTTTCCCATATAATCAATGTCGCTTTTTTCTATTCCCATAGTGTTGTATTATTATGTTTGACTACTTATTCACCGCATGTGTTTATAATAATAATAATAATAATAATAATAATAATAATAATAATAATAATAAAATAATTAAAAGTACATGTTCGCTTAGAATATGGAACGGCTTTATACTCAATGGAGAAATAATAATAGAATAATAATAATAATCGAATAAGTATAATAAAATATTGAGAAATTTAATTTTGGGGAGATGGAATGGTTTAAGATATATACAAATCCAAGGTCTGAAATGACAGCTAGGCCCGTGGTGCTCCTGGGTGGTCATATGACGAATGTTTGAGCTTGAGGTCATGGGTTCGAGTCTAGCTAGCAGAAATAAAATTTTATTTATTCCCAAATTACATATGACCTCTACCTACTTAACGGTTTTATTATTAATATATATATATATATATATATTTTTTTTCAACAATTATAACCTCTACCTACCAAAAATAATTTATTATAATATAAATTCCCAAATTTAAGTTAAGCTTTATACCTATTTAACAAACCGCCAAACCTTTCTCTCGCCACATTGCCTCTGAAATGCAATCAATAATAATTTTTGACCACTTTTTCTCGCAACATCGCCTTCGGAAAAAGAACACCGCAAGCTCTCAAAACTAAAAAAGTCAATTAAACAACAATGACGATGATCGTTGTTTGAATTTGGTCCTAAATGTACCCCATTGCATGAGCTTATTTAACCATCTATAGTGATCTATCGAGAACACACGTTGTTCAACCTAAAGTTCAAGACATAACTAGATAAAATTACATGAATGTTGAGTGGAGAGAGGGAGTATTTCGGTGAGAGGAGCAAAAAAACTTCAACAAGTAAGTTTTATTTATTGTTATTTGTTCGCTTTTTAATAGTTTCATTGTTGTTATTATTTTCAGATAATAGTAACAACAATGTAAACCGCATGTTATTGCCATTTTTTTATCACCGCATGTTATTATTGAATTAAAGGGGATATAATACCATGCATGTATTTGTTTTTGTTGTCATTAATGCATGTTATCACTGCATATTATGCATGCATGTTATTACTGGAAATTTTTGTTGTCATTAATGCATGATCACTTTATATTTTATTAAAGAATGATATTTATTTTTAATATATTAATTAGACTAATTGGACATATTTTTACAAAAATAAGAAAAAATATTAAAGGGGATAATAATAAATATAGATATTAACTTATTTCTATTTTAACAAATCCAATTAATAGATTTTGGGGGATGGTGAAGTTTTACTATAAAGATATATCCTTGGTAGAAATTAAAGCAGGCAGTCTGGTGCTCGGGTGGTGGTCATATGATGAGGATTGGTGCTTGAGGTCGCGATTTCGAATCATTTAGCAAATGAATAGTTTGGGATACCAAATTTTTTTTTTATTCCAAATTGTCGATCGGGACAGTCAGTCTTCTACCGGATCTTGTCATGCGCGGATGAAGTTTGCATCTTACTGGGATGCTTTTTTATTTATTTTTTTATTTTAATTTGTCTTTGAGTCATCATTATATAATGGAGAAAAGAAGATAAAAAAATTAAAAAAATTCGAGCCTTTAAAAGTCAGATCTACGGAAAAAAAAAAAAAAAAAAAAACTTTTTGCAGATAAAGCATGCATTTGGTAAGTATTTATTTTATTATTATTTTTCATTTATTGTTTTTATTTTATTCCAAAGGTACTCAATTGTTCACTTATTGTTTTAATTTATTTTTCTTCTTATTGCTTTTGTTTTTAATAGTTTCGCTTTTACTAGTTTTTAATGCATGTTAATATTATTACATTATATACACGCATGTTATTATTATATGCATGTTGTTCAGGTTTTTAATGCATATTAGTGTGTATTGTTATTACTTGTCATTTTGCAACATGTTACTTTCAACTTCATTTTGTCATGCATCTTAATACTAATATGGAATTGATGTATTTTTTTAGGTAAAAGATGGATAGTTGGGAATACGGGGCCAATTGATCCAGTGTTCTTCGCATGATCAACAAGATCATGTATCGGATGACATATATCATGGGAGAGATAGGGAAAACTAAGCTCCACCAATATAATCGATCGTAAATATAATCAGTGGGCTTTGACAAAAGAACAAAAAAATCCTTTTAGATAAATGTGGATTTGGAGTATTTAGTTATCAAGGTGTTGTACACCAAACTGATCTTGGTCTGATATCTGCCTTAGTCGAGAGATGGCGCTTGGAGACCAATACTTTTCATTTAAACTGTGGAGAAATAACAATCACGTTAGAGGATGTTCACTTTATTTTTAGGTTACCGGTGGTGGGAAAGCCCTTAACGGTCCCCTTGCTGTCACCAATTTGAATTATTTTAGGGATTGTTTTGGAGATAAATTAGTTTGGTGAATATTTTAGTTCAAAAAACGCAAAGGTAATTTCATTAGTGTGGTTGCATTAACATTTTGATAAATGTCCCAAAATGCAAGTAAAGATGTTGTAGGCTTACACACAAAGGCATACATGTTGTGGTTGTGTGTGGGGCAATATTATTCCCTAATAAGAATAGAAATAGTGTGCACCCACGATATATGTCTTTTATTTCCAACGTCAAGATTGTGTAACTTACTCTTGGGCGCGGCAGCGAGTTAGCATATTTGTACAGATCTTTATATACCGCTCTTTGGGAAAGGAGTTAAATACATTAATGGTTGTGTTACATTGTTACAAATTTGGGCTTATGAGCGTGTAAGTATTGGAAAGCCAAACCCTTGGCCACAATCATCCTTATGGTTACCTAGGGCTTTAGCATGGTCCTATTTTGGAGCCCACAATTACCACTCGTAGACGTGAGAATCCTCATCACCATTTGTCATTTTACCGAGGGAGTTAGATATTAAGTCTATATGGGATGTGGTTTGGCTACCTTACATAATGTGGGATGATGATATCGATGGATTTAATTTTGAAGGCGTGTTGTTGGGATCCGTGGGGTCCCTTGATCCACTTTGATATTGTGGAATTTCGGATGCTTGGACCGTGTGATGAGACTGTCGGGTTCATACAAGGCATACCATCAATGACCAAAAACCACGGTGACCTTAAAGCGGGAGAAAAATTTAAATTTATTAATGTCGAGGATCGTACGGCCTTGAGAGGGGAATATATTTCATGTGGGAGGCATACATGGATCATCTCAATGACAACAAACTAAAATTTCTCGATTATGTCCCAATAGTTGATTACATGGTCCGGTATAGGAAAATTACACGTTGAAAAATTCACCGACCGTCGACAAGTGAAGACGACCACGATATAGTTAAGTTATGAGCCTCTGCCATTTACAACCAACAACACCTTATTCAAATGGTATAAAATTATATTCTTCTTTAATAAATCATGTATTGGAGTAAATACTTAATATTACATTTATTCATATTTATTGTTAATAATATTTGTTTGTGTTTATCTTATACGACAAAGTCGAGAGTGCAAAGTCGTTACTTGATAAATTTTCAAGATTTACTCACCGCCTCCCGAGTTGGTTCTCGCAAAAAAATAATTGGGATTTCCAATACGCCCTATACGACTTCGAAGCAAGAGGTAAACAAATACCTCGACAGGGGGGTCCCACAAATTTTAGACCACAGTCCCAATACACACAACTCAATGAAGGGCTTGGGAAACAAACTGATTATGTTGTACAAGAGAGCTACATACCCACCCCACAAGTAATCGAGGAGAGCTCCATTCCCACCACCCAAGCCTACGAGGAATGTTACATTCCAACCTTACAAACCTATGAGGAGTGTTACATTCCAACCAACTCTTCATTTATGGACTTTCTCGACGCCAAGGGATCTAGTTCACAAAAGGTATATATAGTTATGTTAATAGTGATGGTTTTAATTATTATTGCTATATAATAATAATGTACATTTGGTCTCAATCAAGTACAAGATGCGGAGACCACATCTCTTATGGACCAAAAGGGTCCTTATCCAAAAGACTTAAAGATTGGAAGGAGACATTTGTAAATAAACATATGTTTGGAAACGTGGTGGCACCGTAAGGATTTATATCCTTTATCACATCCGCGCCAGCTTATATAAATTAGAACATAATGCAAAGGCAACCTTAGGGCACTCGAGTTGGATATTCGAGCATGTCATCGACGCTTATATGTTGTTGCTACGAGACGTAGAGGAATACTACAGGTCGCGGGAATACAAAGGTGGTCCCAATTTGGTTTCATGAATTCATTCTTCATGATCTTAAGGGGGCTATGTGCCTGACTAACGTGAATACCGCATGGAGTTTTTTGCGATCCGTATGTTAACCAAGATGTCGGGTCCACCTTTACACGAATGCAAATACATATTCATGCCGGTGTGTAGTACCAATCAACGCCATTTTGTCTTGTTCCTATTCGCAGCTTGAAGATTGGATGGTTACCATAATCGACCCTTTACAATGACACTAAGTATATTAAGTTACATGAAATGTACTTTAATTCGTTAAAGTTGCAGATGTTTAGTTTTAAAATATTTTAATTTTATAATGTCCTTTAATATTAAAAATTATTAACCAACTACTTTGTACACGTGCAGTACATTTGATACCATTTTGTTTGCGAAATGGTAATCCGATCGTGAGTGGCCCAAATGATAATCCCATCGTGCGGCACCTTAAAGATTCAACCAAAACAACACAACAACTCGGATCGTGGCATTTTGTATGCAAGTATGTTGACTCGCTTCATTAGGGCCAATGGTAATAATTCAAGAAGAAGTGGTCCTTGGAAGATGTCACGCCTTTTCGTTATGCGTCGCATTTTGAGCTCTACAAGAAATTCGCAAGATTAATCCCTACTCTGAATATGTAACTTATCCAACGTTATCTAATGTACATATTAATTAATAAGAATGTCTATTTGGTTTGAACTTTATGGGATTTTCAAATTCATAACTTAGTAATATGAATATTATCAATCGCATAAAACCACTTCATATTATTAATACGAAAAAAAATTATCTATTTTGTTGAATCTGTATGGATATTTTTATTCTACTAATATTAATAATCACATTATTTATATTAATATTAAAAATCATTATTAATATTATTTTTAATAATAGTAATACATGAATATAATAATAATAGTAATACATAAATATAAAATCATTATTTATATTTTATTAAAGAATGATATTTATTTTTAATATATTAATAATCTTTTTATTGATATTATTACAAAGATAAGAAAAAATATTAAAGGGGATAATAATAAATATAGATATTAACTTATTTCTATTTAGAAAAATCCAATTAATAATATAAATTTATTAATAATAATAAATCGTAATATAATAGTAATGCAAGAATATAGATTTTGGGGGATGGTGAAGTTTTTTTATAAGGATATATCCTTGGTTGAACTTAGCAGCTAGACCCGTGGTGCTCGGGTGGTCATTGTTAGGTTTGTAATATTCATGAACGCAATCAAATTGCAAAAATAAGCGGAAACGTGGAAAATCAGAGTTTAAAAATTTTACAAACCATATACCCGGATCACCCTTTATGCACAATTATTAATTAAACGAAAAATTGAAGAACAAGAATCATACCCTTGAAGATCCGAAGCTTCCTCGTGTACAACAGTTCACCTCCAATTCTTTTCGCTCAACTTGAATCCACCGGGTTTGGTTCCTTCCTTTGATCAACGTTAGCCACCCAAGTGTTTGGCCTCTAAAGGTGATCCACCAAGGAAGAAGAAGGATTCAAGAAGATGGGTGGTTGGCTAAACCCTAGTTTTTCTATCCCTATAGAAAATGAGCGTACTCTCCAACTATTGAAATTATAACGTAGTCTTAATATCTGATATAAGGCTCCTCTTATAAAGATATCAAGTAACCCTATTAAAATAATGTATTATTTAATTAAACCCTTTTAATTAAAGGGGCTCCCTAATCTTATTAGGGATAATTAATTAAACTCCTTTAACTAATTTTCCTTCCTAATCCAATTAGGAATAAATGAGAGTACTTATATTAAATTAATTCCTAAACTCTTTTAGAAATTAAAATAACAATAATAATTGTAATAATATTAATAAGACTCCTCTTATTAATTTATATTTAATATTTCTAAAATATTAAATAATAATATTAAGCTATTTAATTTATTCTATCACCATAGATTAAATTAAATATACATAACATATTATTACGATTATGCCATTAACTTCTTAAATAATTATTCTTCCTTTTATGGTGTGACCCTTTAGGTTCTCCATATTAAACCTATTGTGAATAAATCAATTAGAATAATTCTAATCTTATTTAAATAAATAAATTAAACAATTAATTTATTTAAATAAATAATATTTATTCTACAATAGGATAAGCCTCCCCTAGCGATCAACGACTTTCCGATAATATAGATTTCAACATTAATCATAAAAGAACCTTTGAGTAAATAGTTACCGTATAATTCAATCCTTCCACCATACAATGTCCCAATTAAATATAAGATATGGAATTACTTTATCAAGTCTTATTTTATTTAATTATATGTATTTCGACTCTTAAATGCACAACTCAAATAATGCAAATTAGAAACTCCTTTCTAATTTCATTCTCGCCTTAACCAAGGACTACCGGGTTGTCATTTATCGAATCACATAGACATTTCTCTTCTTTTAATAGAGTGGTAGATTCTTTATCGATCATACATTATCTCCACGTATAACTTAATATACCCAAGCATACCCTTTGATATACCCTAAGGGTCTTAAGGAATAAGTCAAAGTATAACTCATCATACACAAGATACTATGATGATCTCAAATCCAAGGATCACTTGTCAGACTACTATCACTACAGAATTCCTATCGACAAGCAAAGTAAAACTCCATCGGTATTCCTTAATGAGCCAATGCTCAAATTGAACTTATTCTCTAATAAACACCTACATACTTGCTTTAGTGTCTCCACACAAATGATCATGAGATCAATCATCCTCATCCAATGAGCAAAGAACGATGTACCAATCTATCCGGATTTACTAATCCCCAATTTAGTAATCCAACGATTGGGAACTATTTTAGTTTTAAGCTTTCTAAGAATTTAGTTCTCATTAGAATGATCATCATCATTATTCTAAAAGCATTGCTTAAAACTACGGGTTTATCACATATTATAAAACAAAGATCATGTAGATAATTAAAAGCCTTTAATAAATGAATACTTTTATTAATAAATGAATAAGATTGTAACAAAGTATATGCTTTATCATCAAATATGATCGGCTTGTGTGCATACTACTTTCAATCTCCCACTTGCACTAAAGCCAATCGTCATGGTATCTCATACTCTTCTTCTCTAAGTGACGATTATCTCATTGCTTTGATAAGCTTTAGTTAATGGATATGTAATGTTGTTCATGAGAGTCCACTATCTCTATAGTGATTTCCCATCTTTCAATGATTCTAATAATCAAATGAAAGTGCTACAACACATGTTTAGATCCAAGATGAGACTTAGAACTATTCCTAGTTCTCAGAATGAACTTATCATCCAAACAATCAACTTGCGACTTCATTTACGTACTATATACTTTGTCTTTTATCATCATTAAACCAACAACCTTTTGCTATTTGGAACCTTTCAAATTCACTCACACCACTGCTCAAGGTAACACTTTACCTTAAAGTGGATTTTCGGTCGTCTTTGGTCTGCCTCAAAAAACTTGAGTCCGTAAGCCCTCTAGTTTTAATTCGCACCCACCATGTATGCTCACATCCTTAGTGCTTGCTAAGAACTTTAAGATGTTTTTCACCGCCTTATAGTGATCTTCTCCGAATACGACCCGATCAACATTAGATCTTGTATATTTCATTGCATACATGATAGTCACTCATGCGATCTCTCTTTTTCGAGAGTCTGTGGGGACTATAAAGAGAGATACACTCCATAGCTCATCAACATGAGACATCTCTTGAGTTTGCCATGCTAAACGACTTTAGCATCAAATGAATATACGCTCGGGTTAAGTTGAGCATCCTTTAAATCTATCTATATAGATTTGCATCCCCAATAATGATACTCTTCCCAAATCATTCATGGAGGATTGTTTAGACAACTTTATCTTTACCGATTGTAGCATCGGTATGTAATTCCTCATCCGTAGTATATCAACATATAATACTAGAAATTTCACGATGCTCCCAATGACCTTTTTGTACACACTCAGAACTCTTACCTCATCAGATGTAATCGGATCATCATCTTCTATGATGTGTACCTCATCATCATCATCCATGATGAATCCATACCTCCTAGGTATCTTTGGTATTATTCCGTATTTACGATTCTGTTGTGGTACAATAGTCTATCTACGTGTTCCTCTTATTTGACTTATAGTGTTTTGTGGTTCTTGAACTCTTCAAGATCTATTATCCTCCCACTAGCCCCTTCAATGATAAACACCTTTATCTTAGAAGGTAGTGTGTTTCAACAAACACCTTTTGCTAAGTAGGATTATAGAACATATACCCTAAACTTACTTTAGGATGTCCCATAAATCTACACTTGTCAAATCTTGTCCCAAGCTTATCTTTTTGAAACCTTTTCACATAAGTTGGACAACCCTTATCTTAACATACTTAAGATTAGAATCCTCCCCGTCCATAACATTTATGGAGTCTTAGGGCTGGATTTTGAAGTTACCTTTTGTAGATATGCGTACCATTTCTAGGACATGACCCTGTAGGGATACCGAAATGTCAGTAAAATCATTATGGACCGCATCTATGTCCAACAAGGTACGATTTTTCCATTCAAATACATCAATCAATTATTACGTATCGAGGCGTCCATTATGAAAAAAAAACCATTTAAGATGATCTAGAAACTTATTTCACAAGTGTTTATTCCTCGATCTAATCAAAGAATCTTAATACATTGTCAATTTGTTTCACTTCAATTCTTTGAACCTTTCAAATAATTCATACTTGTATTTCAAAGAAATACACACATTCAACTCTTTGAATGATCATCTCCTTTTCTTATACTAATTTGTTCAATATGCAAAATTATTTTCATGTAAGTCAAGTATACAAAATTTATTAAGTAATATTCCATTCTATACAAAACATTATTATTATAAATAGAACAACAATTGTTCTTAATTATAATACCAAAGATTTCATTGTCCAACAATAAAATAGAAATAATATTTTTAACAAGAACTGGAATACAATAACAACTTATCGACTTAATAGATTTGCCCGTAGTATTGCTAAACTATAAGTTTCTATGGCTAATATGGCAACCTTTGCTACATTAGCCATACATAGATTACTTATATTTGTTTAGCTTTCTACTTCTGCTTGGTCCCTTCATAAATCTATATTTATGATAACCAAAGTCGGTATCCAATACCCAAGTAGAACCTCGACTTAAAGAAAAATTTATTTTAAATTATGAACAAAATTGTATTTGTAACCAAACTTCACTAAGCTTCTTTTGGTTAGCTCTCAAAGATGCTTCTCAGCTTTCTTCCAAAGTCCAGCTTATTGCAAAGGGAAGCAAGCTCTTTGTTATCCGTGACGCTTTTGTTCTTATTATCCTTTGTTTATGCCTTTCTATTTACCTTCTTTGAATCGCTCTTCTTTCGTAAGATCATTTGGCCCCTACCAAGAAGACTTGATCTTTCTAGGTTGAAAGTGATTCTCAACATTTTTCAATATGTTAAGCAAATCAACGAGGTCGATATCTAGCTTGTTCATATGAAAAATTCACAACAATTGTGAAAGGAGTCCGGAGTGAGTGCAAGATCAAATCTTGGCTCAACTCTCCATCCATGACAAAACTCGTTGTCCTAATTGATCAATCAAATTGATAATGTTAAGGACTTTTATCTGCATCTTAGTAGTGTCATCGGTCCATTCTAGATCGGAAGAGCTCCTTAGATATCTAATATCTATCGGTCCCCACTTTCCTCACCATCAACTACTTGATGTGCGTGAATATAGTAGAAGCATCCATAGTTTCATGCCGACGTCAAGCTCACATACTCATGGATGCGAGCATGATGCATCGAGCCAATCAGGCATCATCTTCGCCACTTTCTAAAAGTAGCAATGTCTTCCTCAGAGGCATTGTCTCGCAACCATTGCAGGATGGATAGGCGACATTAAGACATAAGATAACTTTTCAAATTATGAGAACTATTCTCAAATTCCTTAACCAATCCGCTTAATACTATTCCGTTAATTTAGCATCTAATATGCTTCACAATGATAGTAATTTTAGACATTGTAAAATTCTCAGAAATGAATTTGTAATTAACAACATTTTAACATACATTCTTTTATTAATTACCAAAATAAATTAGGTCTTGTTTTAAATTGGTATCTCCCACTATTTTCTTCAAACTATATTACCCTCACTATATATAGTTCTAAAAAAATCTAATTAAAGATCTGCTAGTGAGAATAAGGATCCCATTTCAAATGTATATAGCCTTGTGGTGACACAACAAACTATATATAAATAAATAGGTAGACAACTCTTGTCAATTACATCAACTATGCAACTCCTTCTATATTGCCTCTTAGATTATTTTGATCAAGTGGTGGCACATCTGAATCAAAATTATCCAAGTTAAGTCCAACCTAGCACTCCATATATTTAAAAAAGAAAAATATCATCCTTGTGGTGACACAACAAAATAATATTGTTCAATTTTCTTTATAAGCATCAAATGTGATAAATTAACATCTTAAATACTTAATACTTGTCTTGTGGTGACACAACAAACTCATATTAAATATTTAATACTCTATTAATTTTATCATGCTAGAAGGCGACGTTCGATATTCCAAATATCTTTGAACACTTAGGACTTAATATAAAAAAAAATTGAGGGATTTATTATTAAATGTCTCATCTTGTTTAGCGTACATGGACATATATATATAAAATACGCATCATATTAATTAACATGCGAAGCATGTTTGCATAATATATAATATATATAGTATAAACATGCACATATAGAATACTATATTCTACCCGGATTGATTATGGACTTTTATTCTAGTTTGGTTCACTAGAGCCACCAAGTGAACCAAAAGGTCAAA
Source organism: Panax quinquefolius (assembly GCA_020205615.1). NCBI lineage: Eukaryota > Viridiplantae > Streptophyta > Magnoliopsida > Apiales > Araliaceae > Panax > Panax quinquefolius. The sequence goes on along the minus strand of CM035155.1, from coordinate 41,687,392 downwards.
CTCTAGGGGTGCAAGAAATAAATATTTAAATATAACTATTACATTTAAACCCTGGCTCCATTACAAACGGTCTTCAAGCTCCTTGCTCCTTGATCTCCAATTTTTCAAAATTAATTCTAACTATTCCTATTACAAAACTAATTAAAATAAATAGAAACCTTGATCGCTAGCCAAGGGGGAAGTACATAGAGGGAGATAGAATTTACATTCGAAAAAATTAGAGAAGACGAGGTACGCAGAATCTCATTTAATAAAAACCCATACATTCATGCATCCAACTAAAATAAAATCCAATCACATCGGTCAATTGTTCATAATCAATCTCATTTATTATCATACACATCACCATACGCATCAATAAATAACATTCATCTCATGAATAATAAACATTTAATATATATATTGATATCATTTAATGGGCAAAATTTAGTTAAGATAAAATCTAATTTTGAATCAAAATAAACACCTTTATTTTAATCCAAATTTAAATCAAAATAAAATTATTTTATTTTAATTTATCTAATTTTGAATAAAATAAATTATTTTATTTTAATCAAAATTTTTAATCAAAATAAACTCCTTTATTTTAATTAATTATGGAATCCAATTCCATGTTAAAAAAAAATTATTAAAGGAAACACGAATTCTTTTCCTATTCACAAATAAACTCCTTTATTTTGAATAATATGAAATCTTATTCATATTTAAATAAACTCCTTTATTTAAGGAAACATGGATTCTCTTTCCTATTCACAAATAAACTCTTTTATTTTGAATAATATGAAATCTTATTTCATATCTAAATAAACTCTTTTATTTAAGGAAACATTGAATCCAATTTCAACTCCAATTAGTTATCATGGAATCCAATTCCAACTCTAATTAGTTAGCATAAAATTTAATTTTAAAATTAAAATATACTTTATATTTTAATATTAAAATAAACCTTTTATTTTAAGATTAAAATAATTTTTTTATTTTAATTATAAAATTATTAAGAATATTAATTATAAAATAATTAAAATTATTATTATATATTAATAATAATATCCGTTCGGCTTGTCCTCCAGGGCGTGAAACATGGCAGGAGGATAAACTTTTGAAAAAAAATTTAATAAGTGATCTATATATATATATATATATATATATATATATCTTATACAAGTACTGCAGCTCACTTTTTAAGAATAAATCAAGTACTGCAGATCACTTTTTATATATAATCATTATATAAAGATATATTATATAAATCAAGCATAAATCCTGCTATGTATCCTGATCCTCATAAGTGTGATCACTAAAGACGCCTAAACAGATTTCGTGAATTACCAGAAATTAAAACAGATTTCGGCATTTTTTTTTTTTTAAATTTTATACAACAAAATTATGCCCAATTAAATTGTTCTAAACACATATCAATATACATATCAAATTTAAACAATTAATAATTCACAAACAGGTTTGGCTCTGATGCCACTGTTAGGTTTGTAATATTCATGAACGCAATCAGAAGACCCCAACTTATTATTAATGAAATTTAATTTTCTATTTATTATTTTGAAATAGTAAGGGTAGATTTGATTAATGTGGATAGTTAAGGGTAAAATACGCAAATATTTCAAAATAAGCAAGTGGTTATAAAATATTCATCATTGTTTGAATATTCGTTTGGTCGTGGAATATTCAGATCGCTTCGGGAATATTCGTACGACGACAAGCAAAAATGTGTGTGGGGCCCCATAACTAAAAGCGATTGGATGAAGAAAACGACAAATATAAGTTGTTTAAAAAATAATCTACAGAAGTTGTTACTGCTAATACTGTTAAAATACCCTTGGTTAAAACACAAGAATAAGATGTTGCCAAGAGATTGCACCAATTATTGATTCTTACGTAAGAAGGCACTACTCAATAATGGTTACAGTATTATCGCTCAAAGATTTTATCGATTTAATAATTGTCATATTGATGATATTTTATATTGTTGTTGTTTCAATAATTGTCATTATTACAAAGATTTTTCATTATCGGCAATAATTCATATTATCCGAATAATATTATTAGATAACATTATTGGCAATGTCTAGAAAGTTCTGCTCTAAGGAGAGGTTTGGTCACCTAATCATGCCAAGAAGAGAGAAATTTTATCGAAAGCCCCTCTTCCTGAACCGCCTCATTGTCAATATCATGATTCTCAGTAATATTATTTGTGAATAATTAATTATTGATTCATATGATGAGAAAATATTAATTTTATGTGGATATAGATGGAGAAAATTTTTAATGTGACAATTGTTGAAAATTGAAATTTTATCTTTTCTCGATAAAATAATTCATTTAAATATATTATTATATTTTAATAATATAATAATGGTGATATTTTTACAACGAATGTGGGATATATGAGTATACGAGGAGGAAGAGTATTTTTGTTGCAATAAATGTTTAAAACATGTTAAACATGCTCATGGGACCCCATTTATCGATCGAAATTTGATTATAAATTGTAAAATCGCCTGCTTGTGGATTTCATTAATTTCGTTTGAATTTGGAAAACTTTCTTCTCGCAAAGTTGTAGAGAATTGAATTTCCTATAAAAACAAGCGAGATTCAAATTTTCTGATAAAAGGGCTATTTATTATGAATTATTGAAGTTCAAGTTCAAATAATTGATTTTTTGAAGTTTTAAATATTTATATTCACAAAAACGTTTTTTCATTGTTTTGTGGGCATATTGTGTGTATGTCATGTTGTCTGAATTCAGATTCTTGATGCGTAGGAGGAAAGAAAAATTATATATATTAATTTATTATTAAATTTTCTCGCTTTTGTTCTAAAGATTTTCCTATAAATAGGTGCTTAGGTTAGAATTGAAAATCACACCGTAAACCAAAGTTTTCTCTCTATATTATCGAGCGATTATTCTTGTGAGTATTTTGAGTATACTTTGAGTATTGCTATACTAATGCAAGTTCAAGTCATAGCTTATATCCTGTTTCAAATTAGAAGACTCGATCTTTCGAGGTAAGGGATGTTATTTTCTTCTCAAATGATATTATTTCTTCAATATCATTATGTCAAATATCGTTGGAACTTTTTATCAAATTTGGAACTTTTTCATGCTATTACTATTCACGATATCATTCATGAGTTACTATTCACGATTACTATTCACAAGTTTTATTCACGAATTACTATTCACGAACTATTCATGAAGCGAGAAGATTATTCACGAAATTTCTATCTTTTGGTTCTGAGTTACTATTCACGATATACTATTTATTCACGATATACTCAAGACTATTCACCAAAAAATAAAATTTCTTCTTTTTTTCTAAAATATCTATTCGGATACTAGCTTTGATCAGATCCATGTTTTGATCATTCTCAATTTTACACCACTATGATTATTTTTGAGGTATTTTTGAACATGGATAAAACAAAGTACTAATCCTTAATCCTTAATCCTCATATTTTGTTTCACCGATTCGCTTTTTTAAAAATATTTTTCATCATCCTCGCCTTAAATGATGATATTATTGAATATCTTTGGCCTCAGAGTGCAAAGATGAATGATTTCTCAAGAATATCTTCGGCCCAGAGAAGCAAAGATGAACAGTGTTTAGATGAATACATACTTAATCGATGAATATCTTCGCCCAGAGTAAAAAGATGAATATTTGATTCCGTATGTATATCGATTGATGTTACAGGATAAAAGATAGACGATGAACTTTTAAATTCATACATGTAAGATAGTAGTTTGCATTCTCTACTTAACTCTTCTAATGAATTATTATTTCACATGCGAATATTGATTTAAAATTTGTTGTCTATCAGATTCTATTAGATTTTTCCCCGTTGAAGACTAACGATAATTTGTCAGATATTATCTTAGTCATAATATTCTTTATCGGGCTAGTTGAGCTCACCCTTTTCCTTTTTGTTCCATTTTTCTCTCGTGGAGGCGAGAATATAATGAGTACGAGCCTGGGGTAATGAAATGAAGGTTCTAGAGAGAGTTGTTTAGTAGTCCTCACCATTTTTGTAAAATAATGTATCAATAAATGTGATGAGGATTTATTTGAGTATAGATATTGTCTGTAAGATAATATTTGTATTTAAACTCACAGCTTTTATCAATGTAATAATAAAGTTGTAGTTGTTTCGCATCTATGATTGACAACTCGTAATGGGTGATGTATACCTATTTTGGGGCGCCACAAACTGGTATCGAGCTAGGGATATGATCTCCATGCGAGATCGGGAATAGAACTAGAGGGAGAGACGAGTAAAATCCTTCGCTAAAGTGTCCTACCTAAGCTTATTTTTTAGTCGGTCAAGATATAGGATATTATGTGATATATTGATTTCTTTAATTAACCCTTGTTTTACGACAAAGATTTGAGAATGTCGAATCGAGAATATTAACAATGGAAATGAGACCGTGGAGACGCCTCAGACTCACCAACGAGGAGAAACGTGCAACAGTCGGGCAATGTTCCTCCCGCGAACAACACCACCGAAAGCGTATGATGAACGAGGGATGTTTAGAAGCTTTTTGCAGCTCATGCAAAATCGCATTTAGGAGACTCGTGTTCAAAATACAGTGAGGAAATGATAGCAATTCACGGTTGTCACAAATGCAAAGCGCTTCAAAGAGTCAGGGACCACCGTAATTTAAGGGAAAGCCAGATCCGATCACGGCGAAACACGGGTCAAGCAAATTACCAAGATATTCGATGTCTTGGGATGCACGGAGGAACAGAAGGTTCCATTCGCCACCTTTATGTTCCGTGGCGAGGCGTACCATCGGTGGAGTCTCAGGAAGCGCACTCCATCCAAATTCGCACTCAAAGATGTCTCGGGAGACGCTTTCAGAAAATTATTTAATGACAAATACTTTCCTCAAAGTGTTCATTATACGAAGGAAGTGGAGTTCATCGATTAGAACAAAACAACATGACGGTGTCTCAAAGACGAGGCAAAGTTTGCAGAGTTATCCAGTGTTCAGACCTCATTTGGTGGAGAATGAGGAACGATGACGCGGATGTTTCTTAGAGGTTTGAAACCCAAGATACGCAAATATCTCATTTCTCATAAATTTCTCTCTATTCGACATGTTGTAAATGTGGCTCAATTATTAGAGCGAGATAACGAGTACGGCCAACCGAGGGACCATAACCAGATCGTATCAGAGAGATAGCAGCAACAATGTAATAATGATAACCAAATGAGAAAGAAACAGATGGACAAAAATGGTAACCACTCGTGGTAATCATGGCCATGAAAATAGAAGAAGCGAGTCAGAGGAGATTTTAAAAAGAGGAGATTTAACAACGACTATGTGAAGACGATAAAAGGCCAAAGAAGAATCGGTTCTAAGGAGGAGAACGACCACCCATTATATGCTATAAATGCGAAAAGAGGACATATCACCCAAACCGCCCACAACAGCTTCAAGGTATGCTATAATTGTGGAAAGGAAGGACATATCGCCGAGATCAGACGATAGCGAAAACCTAGTTCAATGGGGACTATGACTCAAAAGATCGTCCCGTAAAAGTCAAAGTCAACGATTCCGGAAGAGCGCTTTGTTGTGATCGGTCAAAATGCGAGAACCCAAACGAGGTGATCACGGTAAGCTATTTATAAATTCTCATAAAGTTTATACCTTACTTGATACCGGCATACCCATTCATTTATCTCTCCCGCATGTGCTCAACGCTTAAACTCGACCGAGAAATTAGACTTTGACCTATCTCGTGGAAACTCCGCTAGAGAAACTTTCATCACATCCACTCGCTTATAAATCTTGTTTGATTCAAGTTGGCCATCACCTTACCCGCTGACCTTATCTCTTTAAAGATACTTGCTTTTGATGTGATTTTAGGATTGATCGTTAACTACTCATCATGCCAAAATTGATTGTTTTCGTAAGGTCATTAGTTTTCATATTCCTAACCAACCTCGTTGTATTTAATTCAAGCAACTAAACCATTAAAATCAATCACCGCTATATCTAATCATAAAGCTATTCGCTTATCAAAAACTGGATGTCAAGCTTTCTTAGCCCATGTTATGGATTTGAATAAAGACACGCCAAATTTGAATAATATTCCCGTTGTTATCGACTTTCCGACGATTTCAAGAACTTCCCGCCTACCCCGTAACGTGAAGTTGAATTTTTATTGATCTTGAACCCGCACAAAGCCCATTTCTAAAACCCCATATCGAATGGCTCCTATTGAACTTCAGAGTTAAAGGTCCAACTACGTGAATTGTTGGACATCGGCTTCATTCGGCCCCAAGACATCTCCTCGGGGTGCCCTGCTTTATTCAGAAAGAAGAAAGACGGAGTATGCGACTTTGTATCGACTATCTGAATCGAACCATGTCACCATCAAGAATAGGTATCCTCTACCTCGTATTGATGACTTGTTTGACCGACTATTCAGTAAAGGGGCACAATTCTTTTCAAAATCGATCTTCGCTCGATATCATCACCAAGATTAGAATCGAGGATATTCCAAAGACCGCCTTTAAACTCCCAGACGGGTATTATGAATTCTTAGTCATGTCTTTCTGACTAACTAATGCTCCTCGCGGCTTTCATGGATATGATGAACCGAGTATTCAAGGAATATTTGATCAGCTTCGTTGTTGTTTTATTGATGACATCCTTATATATTCCAAAAGTCGTGAAGATCATGAGCACCATTTGAAGTCGGTACTCCAAAGGCTTCGTGAAAACAAACTATATGCCAAATTGAAGAAATGCGAAGTTCGCTTGAGGAAGTAGCATTCCTTGGGCACGTGGTGTCAAAACATGGAGTATCCGCTGATCCCAAGATCAAAGCAATACAAAGTCGGGAGCAACCAAGCTTGCAGATCAAGTACGAGCTTTTTGGGCTTAGCCGGTTATTATCTGAGATTCGTGGAAGGGTTTTCTAATCGCTACTCCATTAACTCAAATTAACTCCTAAGGATACAAAATTGCTTGGAGCGAAGAATGCGAGAAGAGTTTCCAAGAGCTTAAGAGGAGACTTATTTCTAAGACTGTTTCTAACAATACCATCCGTTCTTGATGGATTTGTTATCTACAAATGATGCTTCGTGCAAAGGGTTAGGATGTGTTCTCATGCAACGGGAAAAAGTCATAGCCTATGCCTCGACAACTTAAAGAGTATGAGAGGAATTATCCTACTCATGATCTAGAGTCACAAAGCAATGCTTTTCAAGCTTAAAGATATGGAGGCACTATCTATATGGGGAGAAAGTGAGATATATTCGCACCATAAAAGCCTTAAATATTTCTTCACTCAAAAAGAACTCAACACGCTGGCAAAAACGACGCTGGCTCGAACTATCGAAAGACTACGACCACACTATTCAATACCATCCCGAAAAAGCGAACGTGGTAGCCGACGCATTGAGTAGAAGATCATATGCGAACGAGTGCGATGATGTCAAGTATACGACAGAGCCAACTTTAATAGAAAAAGTTAAGGTCGCTCAAGCCACCGAATCTTGAGTCGATGCGTATGAAGAAGAAAGTACAAGAAGGAGCTATTCCTAAGCGAGAATCGATGAAGAAGGAATACTTCGAGTCCACTCTGACTTTGTGTCCCTAACGACTGATTTGAAGTACAAGATTATGATGGAGGCACACAATACACCATTTGCAATCCATCCTCGAAGTACTAAAATGTATCGTGATCTTCGACATACATTTTGGTGGAACAATACGAAGAGAGAGATTGCAAAGTTTATCTCAATGTGTTTAACTTGTCAACGTAAAGGCGAGCATCTAGTACCTAAGGGTCCGCTGAACCACTTGAGATTCCGAAATGGAAGTGGGAACATATTACCATGGATTTCAAGATTTTGTCTTCCTACTAAGCTTTCAAGGCATCAATGCTATTTGGGTTATTGTTGATAGATTAACCAAGTCTCGCTTTCATTTCTCGCCGACACGGAGACTTATTCCTCGAACGCCTTGCTAGTATGTACGTGAATGAGATTGTGAGGTCAGCATGGCATGCCAAGATCCATAGTTTCGATCGTGACCCAAGATTCACTTCAAGATTTTGGGTTAGCTTGCAAAAAGCTATGGGCACGGATTTACGATTTAGTTCGCATATACCATCCTCAAACCAGACGGACAATCGAAGAGGACTATTCAAACTCTTGAAGATCTATTAAGACTCGTGGTCCTAGACTTCAAGGGCGCTTGGGATAAGTATTTACCATCGGTGAAATTCTCCTACAACAACAGCTTATCGTGCAAGTATAGTGTGGCTCCATTCAAGCATTATATGGACGAAAGTGTCGCTTCCAATATGTTGGGATGAGGTGGGTGAAGCAACATTGTTGGGACCCGAAAGTTAGTACGTATGACTACCGAAAAGATCCAAATGATTCGACAACGATACAAACGCACAAGATCGACAAAAGAGTTATGCGATCTTCATCGAAAGGACGGAAATTTAGTGTAGGGGATCATGTATTGTCATGAAGTCGCTCCACGGAAGGGAGTTACAAGATTTGGGAAGAGAGGAAAGCTCAATCCACGATTTATCGGTCCATTTCAAATTCTCGACCGAGTAGGAAATGTAGCCTATGACTCATGCTACACCTCCAAGTATGTCTCGTGTTCATAATGTGTTTCATATATCTCAGATTTCAGAAAATATGTGAAAGACCCAACCACGCTATAGAATTAGAACCGATTTAAATAGTCAAGACTTAACGTATGAGGAGGTACCACAAGATCTTGGATAGAAGGAGCATGTCCCACGCCAAGAAAGGTCATACCACAAGTTAAAATTTTTGTGGAGGAATCATGCTATAGAGGAAATGACCCGGAATTGAAACTAAAATGAAAGCGAGGTATCCTCACCTTTTCAAACACTGTGTACGTCGACGCCAATTTCGAGGACGAAATTTCATAAGGAGGGGAGGTCAGAAGACCCCAACTTATTATTAATGAAATTTAATTTTCTATTTATTATTTTGAAATAGTAAGGGTTGATTTGATTAATGTGGATAGTTAGGGGTAAAATACGCAAATATTTCAAAATAAGCAAGTGGTTATAAAATATTCATTGTTGCTCTGGGAATATTCGTTTGGTCGTGGAATATTCGTATCGCTTGGGAATATTCGTACGACCTGCCAAAATGCATGTGTGGGCCCCATAACTAAAAGCGATCGATGAAGAAAACGACAAATATAAGTTGTTTAAAAATAACTACAGAGAAGTTGTTACCAAGTAATACCGTTAAAATACCCTATGGTTAAAACACAAGAAGACACCAGATGTGCACAAAGACCAATTATTGATTCTTACGTAAGAAGGCACTACTCAATAATGGTTACAGAATTATCGCTCAAAGATTTTATTGATTTAATAATTGTCATATTGATATTTTATATTGTCGTTGTTTCAATAATTGTCATTATTACAAGATTTTTCATTATCGGCAATAATTCATATTATCCTAATAATATTATTAGATAACATTATTGGCAATGTCTAGAAAGTTCTCGCTCTAAGGAGAGGTTTGGTCACCTAATCATGCCACCAAGAAGAGAAATTCTTTATCGAAAGCCCCTCTTCCCTGAACCGCCTCATTCACAATATTGTGATTCTCAGAATATTATTTGTGAATAATTAATTATTGATTCATATGATGAGGAAAATATTGATTTTATGTGGATATAGATGGAGAAAATTTTTTTATGTGACAATTGTTGAAAATTGAAATTTTATCTTTTTCTCTATAAAATAATTATTTAAATATATTATTATATTTTAATAATATAATAATGGTGATATTTTTACAACGAATGTGGGATATATGAGTATACGAGGAGAAGAGTATTTTTGTTGCAATAAATGTTTAAAACATGTTAAACATGCTCTGCGGACCCCATTTATCGATCAAATTTGATTATACCTGTGAAAAATCGCCCGCTTGTGGATTTCTTGGCCAATTTCGATTTGGAATTTGGAAAACTTTCTTCCGCAAAGTTGTAGAGAATTGAATTTCCTATAAAAACTCGCGAGATCTGAATTTTCTGATGAAAGGGCTATTTATTATGAATTATCAAGTTCAAGTTCAAATAATTGATTTTTGAAGTTTTAAATATTTATATTCACAAAAACGTTTTTTTGTGTTTGGTGGGCATATTTAACATATGTCATGTTGTTGAATTCAGATGCTTGATGCGTAGGAGGATGAAAAAAAAATTATATATTAATATATTATTAAATTTTCGCTTTGGTGTTCTAAGTAATTTCCTATAAATAGGTGCTTAGTTAGAATTGAAAATCACACCGTAAATCAAGTTTTCTCTCTATATTATCGAGCGATTCTTGTGAGTATTTTGAGTATACTTTGAGTATTGCTATACTGCAAAGTTCAAGTCATAGACTATATCCCTGTTTCAAATTAGAAGTACTGATCTTCGAGGTAAGTGGATGTTATTTTCTTCAAATGATATTATTTCTTCAATATCATTATGTCAAATATTGATTGAAACTTTTTATCAAATTTGGAACTTTTTCATGCTCGGGTTACTATTCATGAGTTACTATTCACGAAGTTCACGACTTATTCATGAGTTACTATTCACGAGTTACTATTCACGAGTACTATTCATGAAGCGAAAGATGTTTTTTTTGTGGAATTTCTATCTTTTGGTGTCTGAGTTACTATTCACGATACTACTATTCACGATACTATTCACTATTCAATCAAAAAATAAAATTTCTTCTTTTTCATCTAAAATATCTATTCTCGATACTAGCTTTGATCAGATCCATGTTTTGATCATTCTCAATTTTACACCACTACTATGATTATTTTTGAGGTATTTTTGAACATGGATAAAACAAAGTACTAATCCTTAATCCTTAATCCTCATCATTTTGTTTCACCGATTCGCTTTTTTAAAATATTTTCATCATCCTCACCTTAAATGATGATATTATGGAATATCTTCGCCCCAGTAGTAAAGATGAATGATTTCTCAAGAATATCTTTGGCCCAGAAGTGCAAAGATGAACAGTGTTTAGATGAACACGACTAATCGATGAATATCTTTGGCCCAGAGTGCAAAGATGAATATTTGATTCCGTATGTATATCGATTGATGTTACAGGATAAAAGATAGATTTATGAACTTTTAAATTCATACATGTAAGATAGTAGTTTGCATTCTCTACTTAACTCTTCTAATGAATTATTATTTCACCGCTAATATTGATTTAAAATTTGTTGTCTATCAGATTCTATTAGATTTTTCCCCGTTGAAGACTAACGATAATTTGTTGTATATTATCTTAGTCATAATATTCTTTATCGAGCTAGTTGAGCTCACCCTTTTCCTTTTTGTTCCATTTTTCTCGTGAGGCGAGATATAATAGTACGAGTATAATGAATGAAGGTTCTAGAGAGAGTTGTTTAGTAGTCCTCACCATTTTGTAAAATAATGTATCAATAAATGTGATGAGGTTTCTTTGAGATAGAGATTGTTTAGATAATATTTGTAGTCCTCACCATTTTTGTAATAATAAAGTTGTATCAATAAAACTGTATGAGATGATTTATTTTGAGTATACATACCCTCTAAGATCCGAAGCTTCTCGTAAGATAATATTTCGCTTCAAACTAATTCAAACTCACCTTCCTTTGATCAACGTTAGCCACCCAAGTGTTTGGCCTCTGATAATAAGAAGAAGGATTCAAGAAGATTGTGGTTGGCTAAACCCTAGTTTTTCTATCTCATGTAAAAGGAGTGTACAAACCATCGAATTATAACGTAGGATATAAGATCCTCTTATAAAGATATCAAGTAACCCTATTAAAATAAGGTATTATTTAATTAATATTTAATATTTCTAAAATATTAAATAATAATATTAAGCTATTTAATTTATTCTATCACCATAGATTAAATTAAATATAGATAACATATTATTACGATTATGCCATTAACTTCTTAAATAATTATTCTTCCTTTTATGGTGTGACCCTTTAGGTTCTCCATATTAAACCCTTGTGAATAAATCAATTAGAATAATTCTAATCTTATTTAAATAAATAAATTAAACAATTAATTTATTTAAATAAATAATATTTATTCTACAATAGGATAAGCCTCCCTAAATGATCAATGACTTTCCGTATAATATAGATTTCAACATTAATCATAAAAGAACCTTTGAGTAAATAGTTACCGTACAATTCAATCCTTCCACCATACAATGTCCCAATTAAATATAAGACATGGAATTACTCACAAGTCTTATTTTATTTAATTATATGTATTTCGACTCTTAAATGCACAACTCAAATAATGCAAATTAGAAACTCCTTTCTAATTTCATTCTACCTCGCCAAGGACTACCGGGTTGTCATTTATCGAATCACATAGACATTTCTCTTCTTTTAATATAAGTGGTAGATTCTTTATCGATCATACATTATCTCCACGTACAACTTATTATACCCAAGCATACCCTTTGATATACCCTAAGGGTCTTAAGGAATAAGTTAAAGTATAACTCATCATACACAAGATACTATGATGATCTCAAATCCAAGGATCACTTGTACTACTATCACTACAGAATTCCTATCGACAGCAAGTAAAACTCCATCAGTATTCCTTAGCGAGCCACGCTCAAAGGAACTTATTCTCTAATAAGCACCTACATACTTGCTTTTAGTGTCTCCACACAAATGATCATGAGATCAATCATCCTCATCCAATGAAGCAAGCAACGATGTACCAATATATCCTGGATTTACTAATCCCCAATTTAGTAATCCAACGATTGGGAACTATTTTAGTTTTAAGCTTTCTAAGAATTTAGTTCTCATTAGAATGATCATCATCATTATTCTAAAAGCATTGCTTAAAACTACGGGTTTATCACATATTATAAAACAAAGATCACGTAGATAATTAAAAGCCTTTAATAAATGAATACTTTTTATTAATAAATGAATAAGATTGTAACAAAGTATATGCTTTATCATCAAATATGATTGGCTTGTGTGCATACTACTTTCAGTCATATGACGAGGTATTGTTGCATGAGGTCGCGAGTTCGAATCTGTTCAGCAGCGACTAGTTGGGATATCGAATTTTTTTTTCTCGGTCACCGCGATGGTATATACCTTACCGGGTCTTTTTTTTATTATTTTATTTTATTTTAATTTGCTGAGTCATAACATATAATGGAGAAAAGAAGAAAAAATAAATAAAAAAAGATAAGTTTCTAAGACAAAGATATACCTACCGGGTCTTTTTTATTATTTTATTTTATTTTAATTTATTTGAAATCATAACATATAATGGAGAAAAGAAGAAAAAAAATAAATAAAAAGATAAGTTTGCATACAAGTCGCATCTACTTAAATAAAAAAAAAAAGTATGAAGTCTGATTTTAAAGCTCTACCTACGGGATTATTTTAATAATAAATATTCACTTTTTATAACTATAATGACAAGTTAATATTCACTTAATAAAATAGAAGCCGGTACAAGTAAATATTTAGGCACAACAACCTGTGCCGGCTTATCAAATAGAAAAGTTAATCGCAACCATCTATTCAATTTATCAACGGTCCAAAAAGGGGTGTGTCAGATAAAGACTATAAAGAACCTGCATATGGAAGGCTCCTATATATATATATATATATATATATATATATATATATATATATATATTGTTGAAACAGTTTTTGAATTAAAGTATAGTAAGGTATTTGGTTTATCTATGGAAACTGTTTTGGATTTTCGTTGGAGTCTATCATGGGAACTCTCCTAACTGATCAAGGTTATTTAAAGAGTTGGACTCTAACAGCTATATTTTGAATATCTCTTTGACTCCTTTAAATCAGCATATCTAATATTCCTATCTCTAATCATACTTTTTTATAAGATATAATATAGTCGTTGTTATAACAGTTTACTGATACTCGCTATCCTTCATTAAGCTTTTTTGTTGACAAATTGGAACTAGCCATTGCCATCCTATTCTTTATATATGCATTCTGCACGGCAAAAGAAGACACATGACTTGAAACTGAAAACCATAATTGTATTCATCCTGAAAGTTATCTGAGTCTTGTTCCACTTATTGTATCACTCTTAAATTCTCAGTTAACTGGATAATCTTTGTAATCCTTCAAATCATATCTTTTGTAAACTAAGTATAAGTTTAGATTGGCTTGAGTGATTGTGTAATATTCAGTCTTTACAACGGAAGCATCAAAGTCTCAGTGGTGAGAGAAGTTGTAGAGGTGCAAGGAGGCAGAGGTGTCCAAATTTAGAATCGATATTCGTTGTAGAGGGAGTTTTCTATAATTAATTTAAGTTTAATTTTAATAAAAAGTGTCTACAATACTAGTTGATATTAGACGTGTGTGACGCCTCCAAAATAGGTATACATCACTCATTCTGAGTCGCCAAAAACATAGTACAGAATACAAATACAAACTTAAATATACAACATGAGCTGTGAGTTTTAATACAATTATTGTCTTCTAGACAGTATTCAAACTCAAAATAAGTCCTCAATACATTTATTATCACACTATTTCACAGAATAGTGAGGACTACTAATGCAACCATCTGGACCATCAATCCATTCCCCGACTAGTTCCAGCTATATTTTCATTTTCTGAAGAGAACATTGAAAGAAAGGGTGAGCTCAACTATCCCAGTAAGAAATATTATGACTAAGATAATGCGTAATAAATTATCGTTAGCCTTCAACAAAAGTTAAACCGATACAATATAACAAACATCAAGTTTAACTGCAGCGGAACAAGCAATCCATTAGAAGAGTCAAGTAAAGAATAAAATCTACTATCTTCTATGATTTAAAAGGTTTTTCATCAATTTTATCGTTGAGACTCAGCTTAATAAATAATCCACATCATCAAATCATCCCTGCACTATAGGCCAAGGATATTATTTAGTATCACGACCATGAATTATCCATGCACTACGGGCCAAAGATAATCGTGTTTTCATCAACGGTCCTGATCATGCCATAAAACAATTCATCTTTGCACCCTTAGCCGAAGAGAATCCATAGCCATAATCATACCAAAAACTGTCCATCAATGCATTACGGGCCAATGAGGACTTTTTTCCACATCATTTGTAACATTACGGTCATGATTATACCGAATAATCACTGGTCATAATCATACCAAGTCCATCTATGCACTACAGGCCACAGATGACTTTCAACATAATATAAGCATGAGGATGATGACAATTCAATAAAACAAGTTCAAGAATAAATTTTAAAGATTTATAAATTAATTTATCCAGGAACCAATAACGTCCAAATTGTCAACATGATACTGCTTTGTGGAGTAAAATTCAAGAATGCTCGTAAGAATATTTCCATAAAAAGATCTTTGGATGAAGCCTTGAAATATCCTCGATATTCTACTAATTTCATAGAGTATAGAAGCCAAAACTTTAACCAACTGAGTATAATAGAATATATGAAACTTCAAATGGATTTTCGCCCGCCATGCGGTAATCCACGTAGACAAATCATTTTCACAAATTAATAAGGAATGAATACAAATGATCATTCATCATGCATGCGAATCCACATGTATCAGGTTATTCCAACGAGAGTAATAAAGAATGGAACCAAAGTTATCGTAATCCGCTTACAAACAGGATATTCCAATGTAATAATAAAGAATGGAACCAGTTATCGTCCGCATGCATGTGATGTTCCAACAAAATAATAAAGAATGGAATAACAACGAATTCACTAGGCATGCGATAGATCAAGCATGTAGACATGTTATTCCAATGTAATAATAAAGAATGGAATAACCCAAGAAGAATTTCACCATGTATGCGGTATTGGCATGACGTGTTATTCCAACATAATAATAAAGAATGGAATAACAACCCTTACAAGTATTGAAAGAAAATAACTCTCTTCATGAATACGAAAGAATAATACCCCTTACCTTAAAAAGAAAAGTATTCCGACTGGTAGGGCGGAAATATACTTGAAGAAAACTTGCACTATTTTCTACGCTCAAAGCTTTCTGAAACTCTAAAGGAATACGCTCAAGATTATAGAAGAAGAATTCTCTGAATTTCTAGTGTGATTTTCAATTCTAACTAAGCATCCTATTTATAGGAGAATGAAAATGATTCTATGCAATAAAATGTAATATATTCTATTTATAATTATATAATAAAACAAAATTTATAATATATATATATATTATTTAAAATCTAATAAAACAAATAACTTTATAAAAGTATTATGTTTTATATCAAAAGGTTTTACTATGCAAATACTATGCATGTACTATGCAAACACTATGCAGGCACTATGCATAATAAAATATAATATATTCTATTTATAATCAAATAAAACAAAACTTTATAAAAAGTATTCTGTTTTATATAAAAAAATTATGTTTTATTACATTTATAATAATAATAAAACAAAATTTATATATATATGTATAATATATATATATATATAAAAACTTTCCCATGACTCCCCCCAAATGATCAGATTTCCAAAGTCACACGTGGGCCCCACATGTGGCCCCCACAAAAATACTAAAAAAATTTCTATCGATTATTTTGAAAATGGATAAATGAGGGGTCCAAAAATACAACAAATACCTCATAAAAATAACTCAATATTTTTAACAACATTTATCATTATTATTATAATTCACAATATTAGTCGACCAGGTCGTTCCCAGGAAAGAGGGGACTTTCCAATAAGGATTTCTCCCTATTGGCGAGCAATTAGGTGACCAAACCTCTTCTTGACAGAACTTCTAGACATCGTTAATATTACAAATAATAATATTAATAACTTTGTCATCTCAATTATTGATTTAATAATATATATAAAATATTGACAATAATTGAATAAAATAACGTGAGATACTATGCAGCAATTATTGTAGCAATAATTGAACAAAACTGAGTGACTTCTCACGTAAGCATCAATAATCAATACCGTGTGCTACTATGCAACCACGCGTATTACTGTATTTTTACTACCGAGTAGTTTAACAGTTTTAATGGTAAAACTTACGCCGTTATTTTCATAAAAATATTTTTGTCGTTTTCTCAATCCGATAATAATTCCGTTGTGGGGTCCACCAATGATTGTACCGTCGCACGGATATTCTCCGACAAAAAGAATATTCACCGACCAATCGAATATTATACAACAACTTGCATACTTTTCAAAATTTATAAATATTACCCACAACTATAACATTATCTCAAATCCACACCATAATTTTGAAAAAAAATATTTTGAGAAAATTAAATCTTTATTCGTAAAATTTGGGATTTTACAACGTGCATTAGGCCATTAGATTAGAGAATAGGGGACAAAGCACGTAAAAATCTTGGTGTGATTTATTTTCTGCATTTTTCTTTGATTCATATTTGCATTCTGCATATTTAGTTAACAAATAGGGATTACCTGTCCGATTATAACTGACAAAGAACATATACTAAAACTGAGAGCGATTACCTGTCCGATTATAACTGTCGAAGAAAATATACTAAATCAGACAGGATAAACATGTCCGATTATATCCAGTAGCAGGAAAATTTTAAAATTGATTGTAGATCATTTTTAGTATTTACACCTATTCATCCTCTCTACGTGTGCTTATTTACAGAATTACATGCAGAACAGGTGAGAAGATTATTAAATACATCAAAAATTATCTTTTAAAAAAAATAAAACACTAGATATCAATAATAAAATATAATGATTTTTTTCGATAAACAAGTAATGAATATATAGTTCAAGGAGTTGTATCACGCAAATTCTAATTCAAAGGCTATAAACAATTTGATTTGGGTAAGATAAGTGGGAGACAAAAAGAGCATTTCAGAATGGAAATCGAGAAGAAACAATAGTTTTAAAAAAAAATTATTTACTTACTTCTAAATTTGTAAAAGAGTTTATTTGACTCTTGATTTAAGAATAGTGTTATAGTGGATATTTACCTATTAAGAAATAGGTAGGGTTGGGTTGGAACCCATGGATTGGGCTAGGTCAAAACTGAGATGTGCTAAAGAGACCCAGTTTTTATTGAGTTTAAAAATATAAGCCCAAAAATTATATTTGAGTAATGCTACAAACACAAACTATTTTATAAACATTTTACAAACTGATGATGTAGCATACTCCACCTCAGCATATTGATTAACAAATTGTTTCAATATAGTCTTCGGCCCCACACAATATGCTGTGGTGGAGTATGTCACATCAACAGTTTATAAAATATTTGTAGAATAGTTTGTGTCTCTAGCATTATTCTTTATATTTTTATGAATGGATTGAATTGACTTGAGCTTGAAGTCTAAATAATTCAACAACTTAAGCACGTTAGGTTTAACAAATAAATAAATAACAACACCAAAATCATTGCCACTGAATTAATTTTAAAAATAAAATAGCAATACAAAATGAAAGTGGATATAAATAGTAATCCTGGCCGTCCAATTAAAAGTAGATAAAATAAGAAATAAAAAATTCTACCAAAATTCATTCATCTATAAAAAGGAAGAACCCTCCCATAAGTTGGGCACCACTTCAATTTAACTCCCACCAAAATTCTCTAGCAAACATTCTTTTGTATCTTCACATCTAACAATTGTCTAAAGTTATCAAAATCTTGGCAAGTATTTCTCTAAGTGTGTACTTTTTAATGCATTTTTTTCTAATCAACTCTTTGCCTTGTAATTAATATATAAATTTATGTATATAGAGAATGATCAAATTAAATCTACGTGTCAAACAGTTTGTCAAATTGTTAGTGTAAAATACAGTCTATCAAATAGTTAAAATTAATTTATAGGTTTAACTTATGCAGAATTTAAATTACAACGGTCGTGCAAATCTTATCTAGGAAGATTGTTAAACCAACAGTTCCAACTCCGGATCACCTTAAGACTTGCAAATTGTTCTTCGGACAGCTTTGGTCCTCCGGCACATGCGCCACTAGTCTTTTTCTACCACAAAAACAATGCCCAAGGACAAAATTCGTGAGCAATTGGTAAAATCACTATCCCCAAACCTTGACAAAATTTTATCCATTAGCCGGAATATTTGTTCAAGATGGCTTCTACGTCGATTGCAATGATCAGGGATGATATTGAGCTAGCTGAATTTCTTAGCCTAGCACCTAAAGATGTGCATATGGTAAATGACCTTGTTCCAGGGGATATTATTGGGGATTTTGTTTTGGTCACAACTCCAATAACGGGGATAAAAATGAGCATTTTTAAATGTGGGGGACTAGCTATTAGTATGCTTCTTTCACATATTATAGCTCAGAGGCGGAACTAGGGGGGCGGGGGGCATCTGCCCCCGGTAGCAGCGGCGATCCAAACATAACTAGGGGCGGGGGCAGGATTCAAGGGCGGGGCGGCGAGGCGGAGGGACGGGCGACTACCATCGCTTCTGGGCCTTCCTGGCTTTCATGAGTCGAGGGGGGGCGTCACCAACCAAACAGCTTTCTTCAAAATCAAAGCAAGGGAACCGTGAGTTTGTCAAGGCATGATTTCTGCTCTGCAACACCCAGATCTTGTAAAACTGTATGGGTGTTGTAAGTTCTTACAGAAATAGACTAAAACACTCTTATTCCCCGTGTGTCTCTTCCTCTCCCTCTATTTCTCTATAAAATGCAGTAAAAATGGTTTCTTTCTACTTGAACTTTTCTGGTAAATTGGTTCATTTTTTTTATTCGCAGAATTGCAATTCCTAGAGTTTTCGGATCATCTCCAATTCAATTCCTCCCGTGGATTTTGTTATTCTACTCTGTTTTTTTGGTTTTTCCACCATAAAGTTTTAATTTATTTTTAAATATGGTTATACACTTATATTGCGTTATTTTATTTATTTTGATCAATTGTAGGTGGTGGTTCAAAATTAGTTATCAACAGATGTGTATCAGAGAAGTTTTCAGATGGGTTTGATCCTGAACAGTCTCCAGATTATGCATCTGAATCTACTCAGGTATCTTAAAGTTTTCAGTTATTGATGTGAAATTGGTTGTGGGAGTTTTGATTATGGAACCATGAAGGGTTCAGATGATATAAGGATAGAATATTGTATGGAGGTTATATGTTTATATGTTTGGATTTCATGAAACTAGGATTTTTAAAGCTTGCATACCATGTGTTTGTATAAATGCCAAAAAGCGGTTAATTTGGTTAAAACATGAAAATTAACGGGTTCTCTCTGTAAATTGATGTACATACATGAGTTATAAGTTAAGTCAAGTTTTTTTCGACTTTTTCATCTCAAATATTGCTTCTCTATCTTTCACAAGACTTTCATCTACTGTACTTTTGCAAGAAAAATTTCTTCGGATCGAATTGTATTGTAGCTCGTATCGCCGCCGTCGTGATTTTACAAGTATATTTTGATCCCCCTCTCAAAAGTTTTTTGTTCCGCCACTGTTATAGCTGATGGATTCACAGCATCCAAATTCATTCATGAATGGGCTATAACTACTAGTGATCACCTATTAGGCACTACCATAAATCATGAAATGGCTATTTCTTCTACATTTGGAGGCATTGCGTCTCATTTTCCGGCTATAGATCTATCGGAGGCTATTAAACCTGTACAAATGTCATCATCGAGAAGGAAAAAAGGTAAAATTGTTACAAAGAGGTTTCTGTTTGATGAAAATGCTATATCCACCTTGAAAGCCAAAGTTAGTCAATGGATAAATATTAGCCGGCACACACGCCTAGAGGTTGAGACACCCACAATATGGAAGGCTCTGTTAGTAAAAATAGATGGACAAACTATATACATAAATAAATTTATCTCAAGTAAGTCAAACTGTAAGAATAAAATTTGTATAAGGCTAGTACTTGGTATTATGTCCTTACGATAATTATGTGCTCCTTATGGTGCTTAGAGTTTAATAGCACTTGTCTCCTAGGATACAATGACAACATGTGTTATAGCAGCACTACAAATAACACATTCAACGAACGAAAGAAAATGCTCTTATTTCTCTTTGAAATAAATGACACTATGAATAACTAATGAAATAATGAAGACTTAGAAGACTAGACTGCTATATACTTTGATGATTTGAACAGCTCCCTTATCTATTTATAGTAGGGGTTAATAACTAATCAAAAGGGACATAACCATTTGAAAAGACATTGTTTAGCTAAAACGATGTAGTTTTAAGCCTTAACAGAAAGGGCGCATCCGTTCGGAACAAAAACAACACAGTTTTAGGCTTAGCAAAACAAAAACGACATAGTTTTAAATTAGCAGAAAAAGACGCGTCCGTTCAAGCAAAAAAGGCATATTTTTAGGTCGTCCGTTCAAGCAGATAGAGTTTCTCAAAACGATGCAGTATTGACGCGTCTGTTCGGCAGATAACGCTTCCCAAAACGATACAATTTTGATAATAAATAACATTTATCAAAACGAAAAACGATACAATTTTGATAATAGAACTAAAATAAAATAAACAATATTCAAATAAATTTTGTCCAAAAATATATATATAAAGGACCCACGAGCCATGAGTCACACCAAGCTTGTTGACTGTGTGGGTTCGAACCAAGCCTTCTAGGTTCTCTCCCTTTCACAAATGTGGGGTGCCTCTTGAGGCCCAAATCCAAGAACAACTTTATTTTATATAAACCAATTAATACTTTAGTTCTTAATTGATGCGGGATTTGGCTTCCCAAAAAAATTTATTATCATTTCCAATGATATGATGATCTTTGTAAGTTAATTTATCATTCATTGCTTCATGGATTTGAGCTTTTAAATACTTAATTTAATCTACTCATGACGTAGAACACATTGATATGTGAAATTATTTCAAATAATTAATAACACCCACTTCAATTTAGGCTCAAATTCTAACCAGCTCTAATCAGCGTTGATGGCTTCGCTACTCAATCAAAACGTTGACAATCTACACTATACCTTCACCTCAACTTGTGCCAAAGAACGAGGATTGTGTCATTGGATGATAACCAGAGGCGGAACTAGGGGGCGGGGGGTCATATGACGCCCCAACCCTAGAATCTGAAGCATGCTAATGTTAGTTAAACTTGATCTTTGTTATGAGATAGTATTAATTCATTTACTTCCTCATGTTCTTCCATCTATAATAAATTAACAATATTACTATAAGATAAAATAATGTTAAATAAGTTTGATGATTAATTAATTAATATTGCACTCATTTGTCTTATTGACTTAATTCATTTTCTTGTTTTGAGTGGCTCCTCTCAGTTGTCTCCAATGAAGATGACTAGAACCACAATATAAGGTTTTGAATATATAATATTATAATTTGTAATATATTTATCTATAAAAGTAGCTAATTAGTTGACTAAAAACTTCAAAGTCTAATTAACAGTCTCATAGTTTGAGGGAAATTAAAAAATATATATGTATTTAAAGTCATTAGACTCACAACTCAAAGGTTGACAAGGGTTGGAATAGGATGTTGTGAAATACTATAATTCGGCAAAATGAATTTGAAAAAATCACTCCAAGCGTCAATAAATAATTTTTTTTTACTGATGTATTTTGACTCCTCCTCTAAAAATGTTCCGGTTCCGCTAGCGATGATAACTCCTCCCTATGTGGAAACTTTTATATGTAAGTTCCAACGAAATTCAAGGATGATAAAATGGAGGGGACAGGATTGCATAATTTGGTGGATTTGTTAAGAAATAGTTTACGGAATTCTCTTACGAATTGCTCGAAAATTTCAATGGCGGATGGTTTGGTTATGGAGTTGGCTAAGCATGTTAATGAGATAAGGGAGGACAAGGGAAATGAAGAAGTTGATGTGCATCTTTTGAGTACATTGTGTAGGTTCCCATTGTATGAGGTTGATATTGGGTTGGAGAAGCCTGAATGGGTAACTACTGGTGGGATGCCTGTGGATTAATGTTTTTAGTTTGATACTAAATGTGGGACTGTAATTGAAGCTTGGTCGACTTGAATGAAACTGATATGCTTCAATTTGAGAGTTATCCGAACATCACTGCGTTCACTTCCTAGGTTGGTGCCAGGAAAAATTGCAAAAAGTGCAACATTATATTTCCATTCCTACCTACCTCATCCCATTCCATCCAACTAAATGTAACATTATAATTCCACATGCTCTAGTTGGGATACTTTATCGAATCGTCAAAGATTTGGTGGAGTTAAGATTTCAAATTGGTACTCCCTCCGTTCCTTAATATAGGTAGTTTTAGAGTTGTGCACAAGTATTAAGGAAATGATTGTAAAACATTAAATATACTATCAATCGCATATATCATTTCTCAGATTGGAATAAAAGAGATTGTTATTTATTGAATGAAAAAAATAGTGATGAACTAAAGTTACATTTAATACTTGGGGTAATATTGGAAATTAAGCAATTAATGTTTACTTAAAATTCTCAAACGACTTATATTAAGGAACAAAAATATTTTTTTAAAACGACTTATATTAAAGAATTGAGGTAGTATTAAAATCTGCTATTACTATCCAGACAATCTTGAGGAGATCTAGGTGTTGTATCATGCGGTAGAGGACTGGACTGGCAATTGAATTAATTGAACTTCTCTCCCGCTCAACTGTACACCTAGTCAAATGGGAAGCTGGTGATGAGCATGAACAGAAGTTACTTCTAAAAAGGGAAAGGGGAAACCGGAAGTAAAATTTTTGATAGATGAGAATAAGAGTGAGTAATTCGGTTATAACCGAACCAAACAAATTATTTGATTATAATCGAAAACCGAAATATATATATTTGAGATATCACTAAAAATATCATAGGGATCACAAAAAAACTTTCATCAGGAAATAAGGCAAAATAGACATGATTTTCTAGCCATCCTAGCGGGAAATAAAAAAAAGGCAGACCCTCGTGTCCACTTGTTGCCAATAAGCCTCCCGGCCTCGTATGAGAATCAAAGTTTTAGTTAATATTAATTATAAATAAATACATAAAAATTATATGATAACCTTAAACAGAAAGTGTGACACTAAATAAGATCGCGGTGGGACAACTAAATTGGACTCGTTTTAACTGTCCACGCTTTGATTGACTAGCTTCCTGTATGCATGAAGGGAGGTTAATACATATCCCAATTTGAAGGTTAACTTTCTTATATATATATATTGTATAATTCAAAAAAAATAAAAAAATCATGAACACAAAATAATGAAACACTGAATATGGACACACACTAAATTAAAAGCCTAAATTAATTCTTAACACACCCGCACTTTCCATACATACTCCACAAAGCATTTAAATGAAAATTCTTATGAAGACAAATTTCAATGAATAAATAAAGAATATCCAACTTTAATAGTCAAATTCTCATAAATTTAAATCAAGTTTAACTACATTTCAAGATTTATTTTTTATTATTTATAAGTCTTTTTGATTGATTGTAACTTTTTAAATAGTACAAGATGGACTATCAATTAAGTTTGACTTTTTGAGAGATAAATTCTTGGCCGTCGGATGTTGAAGCCCCAAATAATTTTAGATCGTTGGATGTTGAAGTCTAAATTAATTTGAGGTCGTTGGATTTTGAAGCCTTGGGATTTGAGCCGCTCTATTTTATATATATATATATATATAGGAAAAATGATCCATAGCAAGTATTTGCTGTGGATGAAAAATGGGCAAATAGCATCATAACCGTCCATTGCAATAATCAAGGGCGGAGATTAAAAAAGAAAATTGCCCGTCATTCGCTTTAGACGTAAGTAAGCGGAAGGAAAAAATATTCGTTGTCTGTCATGATTTAACATGCGGATGATCTCAAAATATCCCAAGTTGAGCGATCATTATCAATAATTGGCATCGAAATAATAGCAGTGAGGCGTTAGAATCCGCCGTAATAACACCTTTAATTCCTCTTCCACCACCACCACCAGCAGCAGCAGTAGTCAAAGGATGCTCAACTTTCTCTTCACCTGCATCACTAACCCTAACAGTTTCACTAAACTTATCAGCCAATTCACCATCCCCGTAATATAATCCAACTTATTTAACCTAGATCTCTAAGAATATCCGGAAGTCGGTAGATTTTCCCGGCCTCCCACGCCGCCACCGGAATCCCAAAATCATCCGGCCCCAAAAGCCCTAAACTCCCACAAATCACATAGATTTCGCCTTCAGTTCCCTCAACTCGAAAGCTCGTCCGATCGCTGAAAGGCAGGATATCAAGTGATCGAGTTCGAAGACCATACTCACGAGGAAGGAGTTGTCGCTTCATAATTTATATTCTTTTGTGCATTTCGACGCTCGAGCTTCGATTTTCTTCCCTTCTTGTGCTTCGAGTCCATCAATTTTTGCTTTCCGCTTTGATTGAAGAATCGAGATATATGATGCATTATGAGCTCGACCCATCAAAGTTCCAAAACCCAGCAAAAATCAAATTAAAACTGCGAATTTTTTACTCCAGAAAAATATTTTAGAGCGTCCGCTAGACCAACTAGCGGAAGGCGTGTTTTCATTTTAATTTCCGCCCTTGATTATTGCAATGGACTTTTTTAATCTCAGCACTGGATTATTGCAATGAACGGTTATGATGTTATTTGCCCATTTTTCATTCATAACAAATACTTGCTATGGATCATTTTCCATATATATATATATATATATATATATATATATATATATATATATATATATATATATATATATAGATTTGATCAAGTCCGGGTTTGATCAAGTCCGGACTCCCGGACTTGATCAAATCCGGACCCCATTATTATTATTATTATTATTTTTTGCTTTTTTTTTAAAACTACTAAAAAATAATAATTATGGAACTTTTTTTTTTACATAAAACAGTCTGTACAGACATGTTTTGTTGTATGTATCCAAATCACACAAAAAACACTGTTTTATGTAAAAAAAAAAAAAAAAAAGTTCCATAAATTTTTTTTAGTAGTTTAAAAAACAAAGCAAAAAAAAAAAAAGGTCCGAATTTTAAACCTGTCCGGAAGTCCAGACAGGATCCGAACTGTATATATATTTATATATATATATATATATATGGGGAGGTTGTTCCTTTTATAGATGAATGCTTTTGGGACCAACTTATTTTATATTCTTCAACAACATTCCTTCATTAATGAAATTTTACTATTCTAATACTTTTACATGAAAATTGAATATGAATGTATTTAAACTTTATTTATTCATATTTTTATTCATTATTAATGATCAAAATATAATTAAATAAAATTTAAATACATTCATGTTAAATTTTTATGTGCACACAGAGTTTTTGTCTAATACTGCGGGCTGGAACATTGGAACAATGAGTCAGTCAATGACATTACGCTAACTGGATTTTAAATTGCAAGAAATACTTATTTATAATCATCTTTTTTGTTTTTCCACATACCTATTATACCCTTAACGCGTAGAAGTTCCATTGATTCCTTATTCTAGCTGGTTTTTAATTGGACGGTAGTCTTATTTACTAATTATTGTTAATGGATGATCCACTTTCACTTCGGCTGCCACATCTTAAATTATTGGTAACACGTTTGGCCAGGTGTACTTTTTTATTCTTTGTGCCTTTTTATTTGGTAACAACGTTTTAGGCGTGGTTGATGTGTTTAATTAGCTAAAGGCACATGTGCTTAAATAGTTGAACATGGATATACATACCAGAATATCTACTGTTGATTCATTTTTTTAAGTTTAGATATTGCAAGAGAAAAATAATATTGTCACACAACAAATTAATATACAATTAATAATATTTTTATAGTTGTTCTAGTTATGATTGTAAATGAGTTGAGTCGAATTTTGATTTATTGAGCTCGAATTTGTCTAAAAGTTAAACAAATTGAGTCGGGTCTGGATTTAAACGAGTCTGAAATTTTGTGTACGAACTCGGTTAGTTTATAAACGAGTCGAACTTGAGTTCGAGTCGGGTTTAACTGAGCGGAGTCGAGTCGAACTCGAGTTTAAGGTTGACCCATTTTTTTTTTTAATTTTTATTTTATTTCACTTTTTTTTAGAAAAGAATAATATATAAATTTAAATTAAGTCGTTTAGGAACTTAATATCATATACAAACATAATTAGGAACTTTATTTTAATTATGTTTATTTTTGTATTACATATTATATAATAAAATCTTAATTAAATAATTGTTAACCGAGCCAGGCTTAAATGAGCTCAGCTCGAGCCGGTCTCGAATCAGGTCTAAATGATTATAACAAAATAATAATATAATAAATACTTAAAATATTTTCTCAAGTGGAATCTCTTGGTAACATGAACCAGCTCATGTTAAAAAATCAAGGAACTCTCTCATAACCAAACTTGAAGAACTGCAGTAAATGATACTTCATCTTCAAAATCTGATACATGTTTTAATGGAACATCACACAATTTTCATTCCTCCTTCTCATTTCACCTCAAGTACCAGTTCAGCTCCTGTTGAGCTCAATCAACCAATTTACTCTGATGTGCCTATCATTGGTCTTCAATTCTCTCCTATTAATATAGACGATTACTAACTATTTGGCATTGTAAAATAATATATTATACTAACTATTTGGGACTGTAATAACTCTTACACTAATAGCTAACTATGCAAGTACCTTTCTCTTTAAAATGGTATTATGATGATTCTACACTGCTAACTAATCTTTTTGCAGGTTATTTTTTATGATGACAAAGGGGCAGAAGAAAAATATAATTTATATTGTTATATTTACTACTATTATATTATTGTTAGTATATATTGCTATATACTGATTATATTCTGTTACATAATATATCATCAAAATAAATAAGACTAATTATTTTAATACAACTATAATATATAAATACTGTTATGAATTTTTTAAATAATACAAGCAGTAACTTTGAAAATACTCATACAGTAAGGGGAAGATTCAGATATTAAGGGGGAGTCTTAATAATATTTTTAGTATAATTGTCATTATCAAAAAGGGGAAGATTGTTGGGTCGATTAGACTAGAATCCTCTCCATAGATTTTATATGTTATAATTGTTTTCAATTATCTTATTTATTTTGACCAAAAATATTTTTATTCTTAAATTGAATTAATTTTTAATTGACCTTGATAAGTTAATATCAAGTGTTAAAAGAAATTAATTCAAAAAGTAACATTTTCTAAGGCAAAGAAAATTCTTATTCCTAAAACAATTTTTAATCATCAATTATTTCAAAAATAATATATATATATATATATAAAGATCTATTCATATGGATCAAAAAATACGACATATAGTATATTTAACTATCCGTTTGTTAAATGAAAATATGGAATACGTTGTCCGCTAGACATACTAGCGGACGTAGTAAGTGAAAAGTTTAGTCAATTTTGCCCCCATGTGCCAAATAATACCATTCAGTTCAACTTCGTCCGCTAGATGGGAAAAGGTACCGAAGGTAAATTGCTGTTGTGCGAAGACTGCGATTCCCCAATTCGATCTCATGAACCCTAGAATGCAAAGATATGCAAAATCGCAACAAGGTAAATTGCTGTTGTGCGAAGACGATGCTGCGATTCCCCAATTCGATCTCATGAACCCTAGATATGCAAAATCGCAACAAGTTGTAAAATTTGATGTTGCTTGTCCAGTAATCGAAGGTAAATTGATGTGCGAAGACGATCAAGCTGCAGCGATTCCTCAATCCGCAAGTTTCTCATTTAATCTACCAAATCCGTAACTAAATTGATATGTTTTGCTGGTTTTGCTGTCATCCTAAGTTTCATGAGATTTGTAAGCATGCAGTGCTGCTGTTCTTGTTCTTGTATGCTTACGATTCAGTGCAGGAAGGAAGAGTTCAAGTCTTTAATGAAAATTTTTGTTGAGGTCTTCTAACTATGGCATGTTTAGCTTCTTCCCTTGTAACAAAACTTTCAAAATAAATTTGTTTTGCAGTGTTTTCAACTCTATATCTTGTTTACTTTTGTTTTCCTTTTCTTTCAGTGGTGTACAATGAAATCTAGAGTTTGGGACTGTTATTCCTTTGCCATGTTCACTAGTTATTTGTGTTTTAGTTTACATTTAGCTAATACTCTTGGTAAATATTTTAAGACATCATGGATCAGGTGATTGATTCTCTGTCCCACATGCAGTCCCTAAACTGTAAAAATGATTTCCCAAAGTCCTCTAATCATTTCAATAACCAAATTGGGATTAAGACCTATTGTGAATCTCATGAACCATTGATAATTTGAATGGAAGTTGCGCTTGAAGTCATTAGGCCGAGGGCACATCTACATATGTATGGTATTGAAGTATCACGTCGCCAAAATAAAGAATTGTCAAAATTTTATATATTATGTACATATAAATAACCAGAATCTTCATTTCATTTTCCAAAATCTGAGGCTTCCTACTGTGATGATTTTTTTAACAGCTGTGGCTGAACAGGAACCTTAGGCCAAAGAAACCAGACTTTCTGTTGTTCTGCTAATTTTATTTTATTTATTATTTTTTTCCTTTTAAAGTTATCTTCCTACTTTAATCTGCCTTGATGAATTTCAGACATCTAATTGGGTGTTCTATGTTTTGAAAGTATATATTCTAATGTTCTGTAATGCTTCATTCCATTATGGTCTTAGACAATTAGACAAATATATATAATCCATTTGTACCTTTTGTGACCTTACTTTTTTGGTGGATATTTTGGAGTTCCATCTTCTATACAAATTAGAAGGGTTCTCTATCTATGAATTTATATGAAGCTTGTGGTTGAATTTACCAACGGACTCTCCATTTCTTGAACTTGGCATTTGCTATTAACTATTTGCTGCAGCTGAACTACTATTCGTAATGGATGTGTTTAAGGTAAAGCGGGTTGTCAGGATGATGTTTCCTGTTGTGTGAAGCGTTCTTCTTTCTAATCACAAAGGTACTTGTCATCTTCTAATTTAAGTAAATTCTGATAATCCAAGAAGGGAATTTGGTGTGGACACCCTCTCCTCGACATAGTGCAGTCACACCAAGCATTCTAATGTTTTGGCATGAAGATACTATGCATATCGGTTAATTAATAATTTTCAGTTTTTCTGTTTTGACTTCTAGAACCCATATTATTTTGTTCTGCATCATGTTGGCAACTAACCTACTTAAGAAACTGAATCTATGTGCATTTATTCATCATAGTCTAACTCTTTATCTTCTCAGGCTCGTCATAATGGTCAGAACTACGTATTTGCTCTTCTAACAGGCTATAGTGAACCTCCTGCTGGCGTTTCGGTAATTCTGCTGAACTTTTCTTACCAAGAATGTACCATATAGTATAGGCAAACATGGCAATAACAAAGTAATGGTTTACAGCATCTGATAAGGCAATGCCATTTTATTCTCATTTTTCAAATAGACTGGTATGTTTTTTTTAATATATCACTATATATGTTCTATCATGCTGGAATTATATTTTAGATCCGAGAAGGGCTGTACTATAATCCTTATTTTCCTGGTGGTGCAATTGCTATGCCTAAAATGCTTAATGATGTAGCTGTTGAGTATGAAGATGATACCCACTACTTACCTATTGCAGGCACAAGTAAACTTTTTAACCTTTCATCATAATTGAATTTTAAATTTTACTTGCAAAAGCATGGATTGCAGAGTTCCCTTGTATGACTATTTTTTCTAACTGCAATTGTTTTCGGATGGATTGCAGATGGGGTTCAAATGGATTTTTGTATTTGTTAACGCCAAGTTTCGCCGGCGCGTCCAATCACAGAATTTACGCGCTAGAACCTGCACAATAACAGATCACACAGAAGCTTGATGGCTTGTGCCGCCGGGGGATAGCTCCGGTGTGAGAATAAGTACAGGCCGTTCACAAGGTTTAACAAATAGAGGCTAAGTGTTTAGTGTTCAAAAGTAGGTATTACCTATTAATTGTAACATTGACCTTGTATTTATAGTTCTCACCACCTTTAGAATCCTTCTCCGAGTTGGACTAGGACTCCTAGTCATTGTAGTTACCATAATTTGGGTCCAACACAATCTCCTTAAAAGGTGCAAGTGGAATCTAATCCAATCACTACCTTTGGAGTTATCTTATTCAATTATGATTAGGATCTTGAACTCTACACGCAGGAAAGCCCACTGTGCAAGCCCAAAACAATCCCACCATCAGGTCTGGGCTTCGGCCCAAAAGACTTGAAGATCTGACCCCGAATTTCACACGACAGGATAATGTATCCGGCCCAAAGGACTCGGACACCGAACCCGAAGAGTATCCCCTAAGGTGAGGCTCCGGCCCGAAAGGACTCGAACGCCGACCCTAACACCTCCAACTTCATCGTGGGCTTCTGCCCAATGGACTCATAAATCCCTTCTAATGTCAGACCTTCGGCCCACATGAAGGTCGGTAAAATGCTCCCGAACATTGTCCCCCAGTCTCTGATTGTAATATACTTATAATTGGAGACTTGAAAGGTCAGGTATACGAAATGTCATGACAGCTAATGATGAGTTGTCTGGGGAAGCCAAATGGTCTGTCCTCGTTTCTTCAAACGCTGCACGCCTTTCCATGGCTGGTCCCACCTTGAACATTTAATAGCCGCCCTTGGGTAGCGTGTGACTACACCTATAAAAAACCCCTTCCGTCAATCACTATCACCTTTCTCAGCCTTTTCAATTCAAAATATCTCTCAAACTTTTTGGCGAGAGCGATTTCTGGCGAGTACTCCATTCTTAATTCCTCCTTGATTTTGAGCTCATTCCTGCTAGCATTTCCTACAATGGCTGATTCTGCTGCTGAACAAACCCCAAACATCCTTGATTCCCCCATTCCTACCTCCATACTCTCCACCGATCTCATCCCGGTGGACCTTCCTGCACCACCACCTGAATCCACCACTCTTACTGTTCCTCCCACTCCGTTAAGTGCTGAGGCCCGAATCCGAAATGCCTATCATTCCGAGATGAAGTTTTCCCACATCAACACCTCATCTACCGTCTCTCCTGCATAAATTTCCGACATCCGAACCATCTTCAATATCCCCAAAGAATACAAGCTTCGAGTACCCACCTTCGGAGAAAAAATGTTCTGGAGACCCGAAGGCGAGTGGGTGGCCGTTCCCCTGTACGTTCTGAAGTATGGGGTTCGGTTTCCTCTTCATGACTTCATCTCCTCCTTTCTTTGTTTCATTGGAATCGGGTTCGCACAACTCGTGCCAAACTCGTACATCCACCTGGTTTCCTTTATTGCTCTGTGCTAGGAGATCGGGATCACGCCTGGGCTCGACTTCTTCTTTGCCTATTCACGCTTCTACCGTCGAAAAGAGCCCGGCTCAAGCAACTAAACAAACGACCCACTCGATCTGTCCCTGTCAAGACCCCTTCGAGCAACAAAGGGTGGCACAACCAGTGGATCTTCATGAAAGGAACCGATCTCCAACTCCTGCCAAGTTGGGCACATCCAGACGATTCCATCGCCAAGGTGCCTAAGTTCCTTAAGGACCGGGCCGACGCCTTCAAATCATTCTACAAGAAGTGGAGTAAGACCGAATGGAGCGTAGGAGTTCTGACAAACTCAGTCTGGCTATACCGACACGAGTGTAAGTATATCCTCCCGAGGCTCTGTTGAAATCTTTTAACTTCACTCCTTCTGACCCGTTTTCTTTCGTGCAATGACAATTTTTAAACCCGAAGGGGCCGCTGAATCTCTAACCCCTTTTCCTGCCATCGCTGGGCCGATCCTTCTCCCTGTCACCGATGAGTTGGCCGAAGAAGAAGCCATCCCTATCGCAGAACTCTCCACCGGTTCTACTTCGGGTCCGACTCCTCCAACTTCTACCTCCGTGCCCACCACCAAAAATGCCTTGCAAATGAGTCGGACCGAGAAGATGGCCTTACTGAAGAAAACTAAAAGGCCTTCCACTAAAATTCCCACCAAAGTCTCTATTAAGGCCGCTTCCCCACTTCGTTCAAAGCCTACTCTTCCGCCCCCTGACCAAGTCGCCATGATTGAGGATTCGTAGGACACCGAAGAGGTCCCTTTCGAACCCCGACACAAGAAACCCCGACTCATTGAAGACCCGGAACAACGTCCTGACCAACAAATTGTCCAAGCCGACCCCATCGTCACCTCCACACCTTCTTCCAAACCGAGCTCGTCCAACGATCGGCGACTACCTGTTGGCCGAAGAGCCCCTCAAAAGTATTCCCGTTCAACCTGTTCGATCATTTCAAACTTTCGGGCGATGACGAACGGTTCAAGGGATTTTCTTCCAAGGAGTATCTGGTGGCCTATGTCTGTGCTCAGTGTCAGGTAACTCTGAGGCCTTTTAGCTTGTTCTTGTAAGCTTATAATTCAATTTTGATAACTGATTCCTGTGTTTGTTATAGGCCAACGCCATTTTTGCTCGTGTCATCCCTCCTCTCGCCCGAACCACTGAAAAGGAGGTTCAGCTAAGATCGGATGTGCAGCTGCTTGAAGCTGAGGTCTGAGGCCTGAGCTCGGATCTAAAGAAGGAACGGGATCTCTATGCGGAGACCCGTAATAAGGCAACCCAGGCCGAACGACAGGCCGACGAACTCAAGGAACAGTACTCTCTTCTATAGCAGGAGTTCATCGACCTCGAAGGCCATAATAAGAAGCTAATCGAGGATAAGGAGCGCCTGGCCGCCGAAGTCAAGGAGCAGGAGCAAGCGCTGGAGAATTTTAGGGAGAAGTTTACCGAGGCACATGAGAAACTAAAATTTCTTATTCGGGAAAACAACTCCCTGAAGGAAGACCAAGCCGGAGTCAAGCAACGGATAATAGCCGAATATGAAGAGTCTGATTCCCTGAACGAGAAAGTCATGGCCCAATTTGGTGAAGGGTACGAGACTTATCGGGAAAAGGCTAAGCGCGATAGCCGATAATGGCCGGGCTCGATGCCTCCACTACAAAAAATCGAAGCTATAGCGACCGGTCCGGCCGATCGTCGCTATAGATAAAAGACCGTCGCTATAGGATATAATGACGGATTACGACCGTCGTCATATAAAGCCGTCGCTAAAACCTATAGCGACGGTCTTTTTTTCTTATAATGACGGTCGAATCGTCGCTGAAAACTCCACAAAAAACGCCAAGAAGTTTTTACCGACGGTCCGAAAGTGGATATACCGACCAAGCGATGATGGCCGCCATAAAGATTTGTCAGAGCTATTACGATTAGTGCGTGGCCGTCGGTATAGAGTGAGATTGAATGAGCTATTCTGACGACGTAGTCACCGACCGTCGCTATTACATATAAGTTATAGCGACGGTCGTAAATCGTCGCTATAGTGAGATTGGTCATGAGCTATTGCGACGATCGTAGGCCGACCGTCGCTATAGGTGAGATTTGGTTGTGAGCTATCTTTGCGGCCGGTCGTGGCCATATATATCTTCCCAAATTTTTAAAGAAAATGTTGTTTATACAATAATTTTATTTATTTTTACCGTTAAAAACATAACCACATTCAACCATCCAATCAATATATACATTTACAACTAAAAGAATAAAACAAATAAAGTCTATTAATATATAATATCATCTAAATATACATAACCATCCAAAATCTCATATTACGTATCAAAACAAAGCGATAAACCAACAAAGACATTTAACATATTTTTAGTATCACATCTAACAAATTTTCATCAAAAATAAGTGTTACATATAACAAATTTCAAAGAAGACGCGTGACATGTCACAGTGTCCTCTATAGGATTATTTGATCCGCTAATATCACCATTATCTCCTTCGTATATCGATCCTACAAATTAATTATCAAGTGAACTTGTTAATCCATAAAAACATAATGATAGCCCCAAAATTTAAGTATAAGTGAAGTGAGAGAGCAACACCGATTGTTGGATTGAGCATTTGGAACTCGATGAATTCTTCATAAATTACGTAATAATTGATAATAGTTCATCCACTTTCCTTGCAAAGATCATCTCCTTTTTCCCGCACCTTTTCAACTCGACTTTTCAATTCTTGATTCTCACGTTGTACCTCATTATTTGTGTCACGAGGCCCCCAAGTGTTTGTAGTCATGGCACCAACTCCACCTTGTCAAGTCTACCATGTCGCCTCGGGTCCAAGAACTTGTGCAAGTATATCATTCCGTCTCTGTCACTATCGCTTTCACCAAATGATTCCTCGAGTCTTCTTTAACTCAATAATTTTTTCCTGTAAAATATATATAAGGCAAATTATACACAACTTAAATATACAAGGCAACTTAAATATACAAGGCAATTCAACATAACTTAAAGAAGAGTAGCAAATAATGGCGGTTGATCTTTGAAATTTAGTAAAAATGTTTAAAATCGAAATGAAAATTATAAATAAACGACACTAGAAACCAAGAGTGTTTAATAGTTAGATGATGCTTGCAATGTTGAATGATGACTAGGTAATTTTTAAAACATGAACAATCAAATCTAAACGCTAATAAAAAAAACTATTTGATGTTGATTAAATGAAGTTTGTACATTAAAATACTAATTGAAAGATGTAATATGCTAATAAAAGACTAAACTCGACACAAATAAGTTGTTAATTAACACGGATCGAAGCGAGTAATCAAAGAAAACCGAGAAAATTACCTCGGAAATCTTTGCTAAAGGGGTTCTCTGGAGGCTACCACTACGACACTTAGAGGAATGCTCAAAAACGTATGTGCAAAAAAGAACTTGATGCATTTTTATTTTAACAAGTAATGTATATAGCTTCATCTAATAGTATTTTAGTGCCTCTCATAGCAAATTGGTTTTAGTTGATAAAGTTAGCCAACTATTTCATTCATACGTAAGACTCAAGTTTCCATGTCCACCACACGGCCACGAAATTTGGTTGTCAAACAATATTTTTACATGTAGGGTCATTTATAAGAGTCCTGTTTGGACCGAACAACGTTAGTCTTCACACAAAGGAAAAGATTTTCGATGTGGTTAGTTACCAAATGCGTGCGGATTTTTTCATTCAAGGTAGTCTTTGTTTAAGGAGATGCTTAATGGGTTTGTTTAAGGAGATGTTTAAGGTAGTCTTCAATGCATTCTCCCACTTATTCGCATTATGATAAATATTCCATAGAAGTATATACACCCCATCATCATCGTGTTCTAGTTCAAGTACCTTCCTTGCGCCATTTCACCCAATTTCAAATCCTCTTTCCCTAAACAAGCATTGAGAAGTGACCTCCAAATCACAAAGATCTGGGTTCATGGGCATACATTCAATTAACTCGATAATTTCGTCTAAACACCACCTTTCGACCAAGAAGATCCACCATACACCTGTAATCTTGGGATTGTGGGTTTGAAACCATAGCAATGTATCAATCATTGAACAAAATTTTCCCCTCGTCGATCAATCCTGCATGACCACAAGCGGATAATCTTTGAAACAAATGTAACCTCATTGGGGACTAGTCCAGATTCCAACATGTCATAAAAAAGTTCAACTGCATCTCTTCCTTTGCCATGTAGAGCCAATCCCGATATCATTGTTGTCCATGAAAACAAATCCTTACATTCCATCTCGCAAAAAATATCCAAACCCAAGTCTAAACTTCCACTCTTAGAATACATATCAATCAAAGCATTATTCACAGCAACATCAACAACCATAACTAATTTATTGACATAACCATGAACCATTCGGCCAAAATCAAGAGCCCCAACATCAGCACACCCAGAAAGAATAGTAACAATTGTAATCTCCGTAGGATGAGCTCCACCTTCTGCTCTCATTTCCCTAAACATTATCTAGGACAACATTATCAAGTTACTGTATCAACTTGGTGGCATCTAGCTAACTAGTCCTTAATTATGATTTTCAAGTGACGGTTGTCTATAAAATGTTCACAATTCCACGTATCACTTGAAACATAATACAAAAATTACCTTAAAATTAAGTTAGTGATTTCTTTCTAGAACATTCCACTTCTCCAGAACTCAAATTAAAAGTGTATTTTCTGGTTAAATGAAAAGGCAATACTTTTTTATCGGCAAAGACAAAAATCTTTACCACGCTTCACATTTACTATTTTAGTTCTAGTAGAAATAAACTCTCGTCCCCTATATTCAAGATTTAAATGCCTCGATGTCGAAAATTAGCGGCCCAAGTTTGTCCCAGTAAATAACCTAGATGGATGAACATACATTTCCTTTCTCTTTAAATGAATGTCGTCCAAACCTCCATGTGCTTACTACTACTCTCTTATCTTTGCATTCACTCGACCAACACAAACTTCATGATTATTTGGTCTACATAAATAAGTCGGTGTTCATATATGAAAACTCCACAACTTATTGTAACTTAGTATTACATCCAATGGAATGAGGATCAAAATCTATGGCCTGTGAAGCTATAAAGATAAAAGAAAACACACACAACACAGAAAAGAATCAGATAATGGCGACAAAGAGGTTGCCTAAACCATTTCACAAATCAAAAGTAACTACTAAATACACACTCAGATCCATCCATAGATCGCTAACCTAATTCAAAGAGCTATTAGGAACATACTATTTTACCACGACCCTTATTTATTTATACCGTATTATGTTTCCATGTTAGACTTATCAACTTTTGGTCAATTATGTGTGTAATTACATCAAGGTCACCTAACCATCTCATGTTTGAAAAAGTAAATGAAAGATTCAGTGTTTTAGCATCGATCCGGAATGGATTAAGTCAAAACAATGTGCTTCGCCACATATGTCATCCAAAATCCAAACAAAACTTTCCATTTAAAAAAATAGATCATAACATACACAATTATTCCTACAAAATAATTAAAGAACTTCAAAAACTTTTGAACATTATCAACAAACTACAAGCATAGAGTATTTTAATATGATAATTTGCAACATTGAGTGGGAAAGTAAGCATCAAGTAAACCAAACTGCAGCCTTCCCACGAATATAACCCACAATCATCGCTGTCCAAGAAACTACATTTCTTAGCGTCATTTCATCAAACACTTGGCGAGCACTCTCAATATCATCACACATCACAAACCCATTAAGCAAACTACTCCTTAAACATTTCCTTTTCATTCAAAGAAAAGGTAGTCTTTGGCGAGTCCTTAAACATTTCCTTTTCATTCAAGGTAGTCTTTGTTTCAGACATGAAAGATATCAAGGAAGAACCATTCGATATAAAAGCAGGTGAAGCTGTCTAATTGTTGGATGGAAGAGAACCCCAATTCATTCTATCCTAATAATGGAGTTGCATCTCAAATTTGTTCTATCTATCTATATATACACACTCACACAAATATACATACACATATATATGTCACTTTTACGTTTGTCCCAAAATGATAGTACACGCCATAAATAAACTATTCCATTTGTGTATTTCTTTATCTTCGATCGCAATTATCGCCACATCAAGACAAGGAATGACTTTCTATCGACATATAATGACATACTGAGGTCCCCACAAGTGTCGTGTGAAGTAACTTCGCTAACCTTTTATCCTCGAGCTAAACACAATTGATTAAACAACATCTACACTTTTCTTCCCACCATTTGCTAGTAGAAAAAGTAAGAAACTACTAATTCCAAGGATTTCCTTCTCCGTGACATGAAGTGATGAATCTTAATGGTTTTACACAAGATGGCAATGACATGCCGGATAATTAATCGCCTATAATGACATGCTTTAGAGACTCACGGTGGTGTTACTCCCAACAAATATAGTGTGGCATTTGATACTCTAAAGATCGCCAAAACAAAGTATACTTTGTAATATATGTGATTTCTCTATGCAAGTATACTCGATCAAAAGAGTTTATCAAAAAGAATTTTGGTGTTCAAGTTATCAAATGCCACACTATATTTCTTGGTGCCTCCATAATGTGACTTAACTATATTCTTGTAGGGATCACGATTTTTAGTATCCGAAAAGGTCAGTTTAAATTCATGTAAATGAATGCTCTAAAACAAACTCACACACACATACAGGATAAAGAGTTAAAAAAACCCATTGTTTGAGGATTGATAAATCGTACCACATTCGAGGATGCTCCCAGTAAAATTGAGTTATCACTTGAGTGTGGGATCAGATATATATATATCTGCTGATCAATCTCTTTTTTATTTATTTGGTACTACAAATAAAACAAAAAATAGTTCATAATTAATAATAATACTCTATTTATAAAAGTCTAATACATGATTAACGATAAAAATATTGAAATAACATCAAATATTACCAATTCACGCTTCTTTTTGGAATTGATTTAGTGCCCAATGTATGACCTACCAACAATTTTTTTTCCGATTTTCACAATTTTTGTTGCTATATCCTCGCATTGTATGTATTTATAAATTAATAATAATATATAACAATAAGTAAGAATTGATAATACATAAATTAGAATAAACACAACCTCATGCATTATCGCTTAGCCAATAATCAACCAACGCAAACCCATTGATTAGGATTTACTCGATCATCATTGATATAGTATTCGCTATCGATTTGGCACGGTCACCGAGCACAAAATTATTACTCTTTAAGTTAGACTTCCAATCTCTCCACCTATTGTTCATGATAGTCACCGCTTTCTCTTAGCATTGGGGTGATCTGTGGTAAATCGTTTCTACAACAAACAAATTTACACATATATTAGTTTGTTTCAATGTGCTTAATGTCAAATTCTATAAAATGGTATGATTAATAACCCAATTTCATCCCAAGCCCTCATCATGTTAGCCTCTGTCATATTGGACCATGTTGGAGTACTTATTGGAAAAAATTCTCCATCATGAAGCAAAGACACCCGAGAAAAGTGGTTAACTTATCGGCCTCTCCCCAACAGTGACCATTTGCATCATAAATTACTTTTTTTTGGGTGCATCGCTATTTGACCATAATTTTGCTCCCATCGTTGGTCCACGCTTCCTCTTAGGTTGAGAACCTAAAAAGAGAAAAGAATCAAGAACTATGTATTGAACAAAAGATGAATTGAACATATAGAATATCTTTATTATGAATTAAAAATAAATATATATTATCTTTATTATTCAATATAAAAATCAATAATATGACGAGTCCCCCCCCCCTTCCTACACATTTCAAAGACTTCCACTTACAAAATTTTTTAATCTACAAGTTATATAAGCACATTATTAGCTCACTAGATGAAGGATGAAGTATGAACTAAGCTGGATAGCAAGATTTTAAAACCATGAAGTAAAATATACATAATACAACTTTATATAGATGCTCAAACTATAAAACTTACGAGTCGACAGGACATTTAATCAAATTAAGGTTCGAAAGAAAGCACAACACCAAGTTAATTCTCATGACAATGCAAGTATAAGTGTAGATATATGCATGGTACCTTCAACATTCTCATGAATACTTTCCTCCTCTACATGTGGTTCATCTAAGATGGATCTCATTATCATTAATTTCCGTGTCATCGGAGCAGCTTAGCACGAGATCTAGACGCTTCTATTAGAAGCCATTAAAGCAACCCGAGAAACAAAAATATGAATGTGACACTCGTAAGAAAAGTTATTAGTTAAATCTAATGAACAAAGAGAGCTTTCACAGTTATTAGTTAAATCAAACTAAGTCCCCAAAATTAACAAATACATCCAAATGAAATACATCCGAAAATAAGTTGGCTAGCTAATACGAAATTTGTAGACACCAAGGTGGGGGTGAGGGGCAGCGAGTAGTCCATTTAATTTCCAGCTTTAGTCTAATTTGATCTTCAAATCTACTTACATTGAAATGTTGACAAAGAAGTGTGTTTAAAACACTAATAAGATGATGTAGAAAACAAAGTAAAAGCTAATAAGACAAGGAGCACCAAGATATAATATCAAAACGGATCTATCAAAGTGTAACGGTTTCTTTTTGGAGAAAATGGACAAAGTGTAAAAACAGATCTATCAATTGTGATGTTTATCCTCTTCATTCTTCGTCATCTTCATTTTCCTCACTATCACCCTCCTCTTCATCTTCGGACCCTCATCTTCTCCTTCATCTTCTTCGCCTTCTTCGCTCGCCTCCATTCTCATCTTCATTTTCATCAACAATATGTTCAATCATTCGCCTTTTGAAACGAGATGTATCAATTTGAGATCCTAGTTTTCGCCACTTTCTTTCTGGGCTCTTTTTCGTCCATTTTCAACTAATTCAAAGATCAACGCCATTCCTAACCCAATTTATGTTTTCAATATCAACTTCAGAATCGGAGTGATGAATTCTTCATTGGTATTGGGTAAATCGTCACTATCGTAATCTACTTCAAAGATCTTCACATAAATCTCTCTATTTGTTCAGTATAACCACACGCCAATTGTTATCCCTTTGATCATCAACATAAAATATTTGTTGAACTCGAAAGGCATTACAAAGGGCTCATCGGTTGAACCAAACTTTTGATGATTTACAAGCGTGAAGCCATAGTCATCGGGGCCACCCCTCTATCACGTATAAACTGTCATACCACTTACATTTGAATAGAAACAACTTTGCGGATCCATAATAATCTAATTCAACAACATCTTCCAAAATACCAAAGTATTCAACTACATCTTCCTTAGATTTCGATCTCTAGCAGATGAATATCCACGAGTAGTTATTACCACATATACCCCACTATTCTCGCGTTCTCCTCTTACTCTCACAACTTGTCGAATGGAATCGATACCCATTTACCAAATAACCATCTCCTCTCTCGCCTATCAAATTTGGGCCCAAATGCAAGAGCTTGAACTTCCTTTGAAGCATCGTTATTCATAGTTGTCATCTACAAAATGGTAGCGATATAAGCAAATTCCATCCATTTATTATTAATAACCATTACAAAATTTTGCATAAAATTACATTCAAATAATGTAGTACTTACATAATTCTTAAACCATTCAGAAATTCCTTTTTCTTAGCATTGTCAATTTCCTCAAGGCGTCGGTTTTTGCTTACGCTTTCCACGTCACATATATGAATCTTGCCAAATACTACAAATAAATAAACAAATTAAACAAATTTTTTTTGTCATAGCTAGTCGGCTAACATAAGTTATTAATATTTCAACAATAAATGTCATTCCTTATTTACTCACCTTAGATACGACTCAACCTCTGTATAATTAAATAAGCACATACAAAGTGCACTCTCTTGACATCATCGCTACATGTAGTACAAACTTTTGGGACATTAAGAAATCGACCTATGTTTCTAAATACAGAGAGAATCTCTTTTCCTTGTTCATATCCAAATTTCATTTCTTCCAACTCGCTTTCCATGCAAAACATTGTTTTGACTCAAATATCTTGAGCAAAATGTAACACATTCTTCAAAGAATATACCCTTCTACAATCAACCCTTCCGGACGACTTCTATTGCGAATATACCCTTTTAACTTGCCCATGTATCTTCAAAAGCCCACATTTGTCGATATTTAACATTTCCACTATCTTCGCCTCTTCAAATGAGGTGGACACACAAATGTACCATTATATCAAAGAAAGCGGGAGGAAACACCATCTCAAGCTTGCAAAGTATTAACGGATTTTTTTGTTCAACCGCTCATAATCTTCCGATGTGTTATAGTTGGAACATAATTCTCTCAAGTAGTTACAAAGTTCAATTATTGTTGAAAGCGTATATGTTCTAGGCAAGTCGAAGACATCGTCGATCGCTATTGGAAGTAATTGTTGCATTAAAATACGGCGGTCGTGACTTTTAAGACACGAGATCTTGCCCCCTTCAAATTGATGCAACGTGAAATATTTGAAGCATATCCATCGTGTACCTTAACATTTTTCAACACTTGCAAGAAATCATGTCTTTCTTTCTTAGACATCGAGTAAACTGCGGTACCGTAAAAAAAGGTACTTTGAATTGCTTGCTTGCAGACGGGTATTGATGGAGCTCTCTTCTTATACCCATTGTCATCAAGTCCAATCGTGCTTTTAAATTATCTTTTGACTTTCCTTGCACACTCAACAATGTCCCAATCGTGCTATCACAAATGTTTTTGGCAATGTGCATTCCATCTAGATTGTGGCGCAACAAAAGGTTCCGCCTAATATGGCAATTCAAAGAAAATAGATTTCTTCCTCCAATTATGTTTTGAGTCATGGGAATGGTCTTCGTACTAGTGGGTGTCTTTCCAAAAGTGACATTAATAGCATT
This sequence comes from Panax quinquefolius, assembly GCA_020205615.1. Classification (NCBI taxonomy): domain Eukaryota; kingdom Viridiplantae; phylum Streptophyta; class Magnoliopsida; order Apiales; family Araliaceae; genus Panax; species Panax quinquefolius. The sequence continues at coordinate 41,644,145 of CM035155.1, read as the reverse complement.
AACTTGTTCAAGAATATCAAATCTCGATGGCACCAATTTGAGCTTCACTATGGTCACATTCTCCGTTAAATCTTCGTGTATCAAACCTATAACTATGACCCGACTCCGAAAAACAACGATGCCTCGATATAACATTCCTTACTTTGCAATCTACAAGAACGAGTGTTCATTTGACATGATGGACAAGCTAACTTACCTTTAGTACTCGAACCGCATAACATACATAGCAAGAGTGGAAAATCACTAATTGTCCACAACAAAGGCCGCATTACGATTTGGAACTTTGTACCGTTAGATGCATCATACGCTTCAACCCCATTACTCCATAAGATCTTCAACTCCTCAATTAAAGGTTGCATATACACGCCAATATCATTACATGGAGAGTTTGGACCGTGTATTAACAAAGGCATGATAAAATACTCTCGCTTCATACACATCCACGGTGGTAAGTTATATACAACAATTGTCACCGGCCATATACTATACTACGACCCATGGGTAAAGGGACTCATGCCATCAAGGGACGTATCCGAGTCTTACATTTCGATGTTCTTGAGAGAATGTAGGGTACGTTGTATCCAAATGCTTCCAAGTCGCAGAGTCACCGGATGACGATTCACTCCATCTTTCCGTCGCTTTACATGATGCCACATCATGTATTTTGCGCTTCTACGAGACATAAATAGCCTCTGCAATCTCTAATTAACGCTAAATAACGTAATTGCTTCACGCCTACTTTGATCCTCTTCGCTTTTGTATCTATTAGTGTCTTCTCCGATATGACCATCTCTATCGCTTCCATCTCGATGATTTGCAAACCGTATAAGACTCTAAATTTTCATTCTCCTCCAAAAGAGCATACAATCATTCTCGCATGCATCAATCTTCTCATAACCAAACCCTAAATTTCCAACCATTTTCTTCATTTCATAAAAATTATCGTGCAAGTTTGCAAATGATGGAAATGATGACTTGACTTACTTGAGCAATCCATCAAAGGACACATCACCATTTGCTAACATTTTATGATTGAAAAGCCATACAACGAATGAAAGGATCTGCCTCATTTTCACATCCAGATATAAAGGTTGATTGGCCTCCGACATGTACTTTTGGTATTTTGAAGCTTCAAATTAATTTAATCTACACCGTGATCCCTAAATATATCATTTACCATCTCGTGCATATCGATGCTCATCTTCGGATTGTGATGGTTCTTCGTGAACATCATCATTACTCACATTCCCGACAATCACATCTTCCCTCGATGCACCCAATTCGTGTAGCCAAACATAAATCCATCACAAATCAAATGTTCACGAATAGTAGCTCGAATCTGCATCTCGGCCATTTACACAATTCTTACATGGGCAAGGAATTCTTCCTGTTACCATGCCCACTTTTTTCAAACCAAAGTCCGAAATATATCTATGCCTCGCAAGATATTCTCTGAATATCTTGGTAATTCCATCCACATCTTATCCATAATATTATGTCCCTAAATCAAATTGAACAACCATCGAGAATGATATTGCAGATAGAAATCTATCATAATTAATTATGATAATTAATTATCATAATTAAGTACCTTGAATGCCAACCAAACTCCCGCTTCACTCAAATAAAACAAAAAAGGTCGTAGATAATTTAAATATTAATTATCATAATTAACGAATTTCAAATAAGCGTAGGTAATAATTAAGGGTGACTACACCAAAACATTACATTCAAGGTCTCAATGTTGGACATGGAAGTTCTTTTTAATTATAAGCCTCAAATATTCCTACAAATTAATTGCAGGTACGTTTGTCCTGCCTGGTTTAACATCCTGTTGGATTCCTTCTAGTCCAATTAATAGAAGGAAGGAAAATACTTCCTTTCCACAAGGGTTACGTTTTGATCCATCTTATCCTCCTCATTTAACCCAAGACCACCACCCAATTCAAGCTCGAACTACCCCCATCGCCCATTTGAACAAATGTCACACGAGAACGGACCACAATTCCATCCCCGGGAGGCTGCCAAACTTCAGGAGGGTCCCCATAAGAACTGGTTATATTAATTCTCCTTTTATTCTTACTAAAACCCTGAGAACACATGGGATTATATATCGTAACACATGTCGACTAATTACGCCTCAAGGGATACGGGTTTGAAAGAGGTGAGATGATAAGAAGACGTTAGGATGCTTTTCTTTTTGTAATGCAAAGATATTTAACTGCCTTCACTTCGTTAATCTCTTTTGTTTATGATTGTCATTTGCTCGTTGGCTTGATTTGGCTTAATAATTTAGGGGTCAGACATTGGTAATTATTTTAGACAAAAATAGATTGGCAAAAGCCATCCCCATAACTTAGCGCAGAGGCCATATCGCCAATCAAGTCTACCACACGGTTACTACAATACACAAAATCATTTTAGAAAATACATACAGGCTAAAACTGATACTAGCTATAAAACACGGTGGCCAACATATCACTCAAAACAAGTTAAATATCACTCAAAACAAGTTAAACATATCACTCAACATATCACAAAATCATTTTAGGGCTTGTTAGATGGAGGAGAGAAATAGAGGAAATCATAACTTAGGGTTAAATATAAATCGAAGCCTGAAATTACCTGCTATTACCTACGCCTCCCTCGTTATAACCTACGCCTCCCCTTATGAGATCGAGTGACTGAGATGAAGCCGGACGGAGAGATCGACTGACAGAGACGAAGCCGAACGGAGAGATCGACTGACTGAGATGAATCCGGATGGAGAGATCGAGTGACTGAGATGAAGCCGGACGGAGAGATCGACTGACTGAGATGAAGCTGAATGGAGAGATCGACTGAGATGAAGTAATATTATCTACGCCTCCCTTATGAGTTATGACCCTCGTTAAAATTCCCAAAAAAAAATGCCTATACCGACGGCCAAACTGTGACCCTCGTAATAGACTACCATCGAAGGCCTATACCGACGGTCAGACTTAGACCGTCGCTATGTATGTCTATAGCGACGGTTCCGTCCCGACCGTCGCTAAATCCCGTCGCTATAGATTGATTTTCTAGTAGTGCTCCCTCCTCGACTCGTCGGACGATGAATCCGAGGCCGGGGATGATCCTCCTCCTGAATAGCTTTTTAAGACTTGTAAATTTTTTGCACTTCTTCCATTGTTCTTTTTATTAGTACTTCGCTCGAATCGTAAGCGATCGGGTTTTGTAAAAATTTCAAAGTATGAATGAAATAGAATATCTTTGTTTATAAATTTTTGTTATCAGTTATACTCGTGACTAATCTCAATCGTTTATACCTTCCCGAACCCTTTGATCGGATTGTGCTTGAAGTTTGTCTGATTTTAAAAAATTTACAGTTTTCTCGATCAGTTATACTCGTGACTTATCTCGATCAGAGGTGTCTTTCCGAACCTTCTGATCGGATTGCGTCTGAAGTTTGTCCGTTCGAGTATTAAGAATCATATGAATATAGATGAAGTTAAGCATCTCCAAAAGAAACTTTCATTTATTTCTTTTAAAATTAAAAGGTTACATGGATAAAGAAAAGAATGACATAACTATTACTGGTAAAATTTTTAAGTCTCCCAATATGCCATGTATTCTTTACTTTCGAACCATCCATTGCTCGAAGCCGGTATGTACCTGGCTTCGGCACCTCTACCACCTCATAAGGTCCCTCCCAGTTAGGCATCAGCTTGCCAGTGTTCTGGGGGGTTGATGCCTCCGACTCCCGGAGGACCAAATTGCCTACTGCAAACCTCCTCGGCTTCACCTTTTTATTGTAGTGTCGGGCTGTTCTCTGCTGATAGACAACCAACCTCAATATAGCAGTCCCGAACTTCTTCCAGCAGATCCAAATTTTTTTTCAGACCGTCATCATTGTATAGCACTTTGTACTGACTGACTCGAAGAGTGGGGGATCCGATCTCAACTGGTATGAGTGCATCGGTCCCGTATGCCAATCTAAACATAGTGTCTCCGGTTGTTGTCCTCGGAGTAGTCCGATATGCCCACAAAACACTTAGTAGCTCTTCGGGCCACCGACCCTTCAATTCATCCAACCTTCGTTTTATCCCGTTGAGCATGGTTCGGTTTGTCACTTCCACTTGACCATTCGATTGAGGATGAGCGACTGAGGTCTTGCGATGCTAAATTCCCAACTCCTTTAGGAAGCCTTCGAACTTCGACCCCACAAACTGTCTGCCGTTATCAGAGACCACTGCCATCACAATACCGAAACGATAAACGATTCCTTCTTTGAAAAATTTTAGACATTCTTGTTCGATGATCTTCTGCAGTGGTTTGGCTTCAACCCACTTTGTCATATAGTCGATAGCCACAATCACAAAGCTAACTTATCCCTTGGCCTTCGGCAGAGGCCCTAGGATGTCGATTCCCCATACAGCAAAGGGAATCGGGGATAAGACCGAATACAGCTCTTCGGGAGGTTGATGTGGGATAGTCTTTGTTCAAATTGACACTTGGGACACCTTCGGCGAAATTCCTTGGCCTCAATGTAGAGATAGTCGGCCACCAAGAATACCCCCGCCTTTCAAATCTTGTGCGCGCTGGTGACTTGGCCCCCATGTGATCCCCACAAATCCCTTCATGTACTTCCCTGAGTGTATAGTCTGCTTCCGAGGGAGTTAAGCATTTGAGTAGGGGAGAACTGAAAGCCCTTCAGTATAGATCCCCATCGATGAGGACGAAGTTTGAGCTTCGGTGTTTGACTTGTCTTGCTAGTATTCGGTCCGAAAGGGAGGATCCCATCTGCCAAGTAGGAAATATAAGGCGTGAGCCAGTAGTTAAGTCGGTCCACAGCTAGCACTTCTGTCTTTGGAACACTGGATCGTTCTAGAACCTCCAGGTATACCGATCCGTTGAAGGAGCTTGCTTTGGTGGTTGCCAATCTTGCTAGGGCATCTGCTACTGTATTATCTGACCGGTCCACCCCCTGACAACTGTGTGATTTGAAGTACGTGAGCTTATCTTTTACCTCGACCAGATATTTTGCCATTCTTGCCCCCCAAGCCTCATATTCCCCCGATAACTACTTTACCGCCACCTGTGAGTCGCTGTAGATAACCAATCTCTGTACTTCTAGGCTTCGGGCCAGTCGGAGCCCAACTAGTATATCCTCGTACTCTACTTCGTTGTTTGTGCCTTGAACTGAAGTCGGATCGCCTGCTGGACTTTGAACCCTTCGGGACTTGTCAGAATGACCCCTGCTCCATTGATATCCGAAGTCGATGATCCATCCACGTATAACGTCCACGAGGTCGACCCATGTTGAGTTTCGGTCACCGTGTTTACGTCTGGTTCCGTGAAAGAGCATTCCACGATGAAGTCTGCCAATGCCTGACCCTTGATTGCCGTTCGGGGATGATATTCTATGGCAAATTGTGTTAGCTCCATCGCCCATGCTGCTAGTCGTCCCGACACTTCCGGCTTATGCAATATTTTCTTTAATGGCTGATCTGTATATACCACCACCACCCGACCTTGGAAATAATGCCGAAGCTTCCTGCTTGCAATGATTAGGGCATACGCGAATTTTTCCAGGTTTGGGTATCTTATTTCTGCATCTCGAAGGACATGACTGATGTAGTATACCGGGAACTATTTTCCTCCTTTGTCTCTCACCAACGCCGCCCCTACTGCCATTGTGCTTGCAGCCAAGTATAAATATAAAGGTTCCGAAGGGATTGGTTTCATCAGCAATGGTGCCGAAGACAGATATGTTTTGATCCCTTGGAATGCATCTTCACATTCCGACGTCCACTGAAAACTTTTCTCGTTCTTCGGCTCCTTGAGGGTGTCAAAAAAGGGTAAACATCTTTCGGCTGACCTTGACACGAATCTCCGAAGGGTAGCTATCCGGCCCGTCAACCTCTGCACATCTTTGAATGTCTTTGGAGATTTCATGTCCAAGATCGCCGAAATCTTCTCTGGGTTGGCTTCGATTCCCCTTTTGCTGACCAAGTGTCCCAGAAATTTTCCTGAGCCCAAACCGAAGGTACATTTGGTCGGGTTCAGTCTCAGTTTGTGTTTCCTTACTGTTTCGACGCAGTCTTCTAGGTCTTCCAAATGATCTCGGACTGACATGCTTTTTACGATCATGTCCTCCACGTACACTTCCATACTTCCAAATTGTTTTACGAATACAAAGTTCATCATCCGTTGATAAGTTGCCCCTGCGTTCAGCAATCCGAATGTCATCTTCTGATACGCATATATAGCCCGATGTGTGATGAAGCTTGTCTTCGGAATGTCATCCTTGCTCATCGAAATTTGGTGGTATCCCGAGAAAGCGTCCATGAAACTTAACATTCCATACCCTGAAGTGGCATCAATGAGCTGGTCTATGTTGGGTAGAGGATAGAAGTCTTTTGTGCATGCCTTATTCAGATCCGTGTAGTCGATGCACAACCTCCACTTCCCATTTTGCTTCTGAACCAAAACCACATTCGCCAGCCATTCGGGATAGTCGATCTCGAAGATGAATCCCGCCTCCAACAGTTTTCCAATCTCTTCATCTATGATCCTCTGTCTTTCCGGGGCGAAGATCCTTCTTTTTCAGATCACCGGTTTCTTCTGTCCGCGTAGATGCGATCATGCGGCCTTCTGATTCGCTTTACTCGGGCATATCACTAGGCTCCCACGCGAAGATATCGGCATACACCCGAAGCAAGTCCACCAGACCTATTCGCAACGGTTCTGTTAATCCTGCCCCAATTTTGATCTGTTTTTTCGGATTCCCCGGTATCAACTCCACATCCTCTGTCTCTTCTGCCGGCAGTGCCATGGGTTCAGTACTGCTCTCAATAAATGGTTCTATCTCGATGGCCATTGTCTGTTTCTGTTTGCTGACCCCGACCCCTGAGGAAATCAAAGTATTCCGATAACACCTTCGGGCAATGTCCAGATCACCCTTTACCTCCCCGATCCCGTTCGGTGTTGGAAACTTGATTTTGAAGTGAGGTATAGACGTCACTGCCTGCAATGCTGCTAATGTCAGCCTCCCCAAGATGGCGTTATAAATTTGAATCCACTTGTCTTACAAAAAATTTCACCATTATCTCGCTTCACGAGGGGTCATCTTAGACTTTGACCGTAACTTCGATGGTGCCTGAGACATACACCGGGTCTCCGCTAAAACCGTACAACGGGACTTCTCCACCCAGTTCCATCTTCTTTCCTTCCAGATCCATCCTCTGATAGGCATGCGTGTAGAGTATATCGATCGAGGACCCGTTATCGATCATCATTCTTTTCATGTCTACTGGCCCGACCTGAGCAGTTATTACCAGCGCCCCATCATGTGGTTCAATATGGTCGGTAGGATAGTCTTCATCCGAGAAAGAAATGGATACTCCTGAATATGCCATATCCTTTCTAGGCGATGTACCAGCTACCGACAATACGGCCTCGAGATGCCCGCTCCTCTTCCTACCAGTTACACGCCCTACCGACCCGCCCGATATCACATCAATAACCCCTCGGGCTTGTGGGTGCTGTTGAGGCTGTGCTTCCCGAGTCGGATCCCTGTTCTCTTCTTGGGGGACTTCTGAACCTTCTCGACCGACCACATACTGCACCAGCTGCCCATTCTGGACGTTCTTCTCTATCAGATCCTTCAGGTTGTTGCACTCCTCTGTTGTATGCCCCCGACACTGATGGTACGCACAATATTTATCCCGGCCCCTCTTCCCAGGCTTCGGCATTGCTTGGCATGGTTCGAAAAAGGGCTTATTTCGCATCTCCTCCAGTATTTTAGCCCGGTCCGTGTTAAGGGCAGTGTAGACTTTGTTAACATTCTTGTTTGGGAAAAGTGGCCGTTCGTTGCCCGACCCTCCCCCATTGTAGCTTTTCTTACTATAATTATCCGACCTCCCCTAATTATCTAACTTCTGATAGTTCTGCTTATCTCGATCTTTGGACTTCTCATAAGATTGGGAGTGCGGTTTGAAGTTCCCCATCGCCTCCTTTATTGCTATGTGACCCTCGGCTCGGTGGAAAGCTTCTGTCAAGTCAGCCGGAGGGTTGATCACCAAATCCTTCATCAACTTCTTTGACTTCCCGATGTCAAGGCCAAGAAGTGAAAATCCTGTATTGCGGGAGTTTTAACTCGCCATCAAACCCACGACCTCTCTGAACTTTTTGACGTCTTGTCCTGAGCTTTCATCCGACTTCATCGACTGCATGAGTGAAGCTGTGATCTTTCCCCGCCTCTTGTTACTCCCGAATCGAGCATGAAATTTCTCCCGAAGATTATTCCATGAATTAATTGATCCCACCGCCAAGGTCCCCATCCATTCTCGGGCGCTCTTCTTCAGAGTGGTTGCGAACATGTGACACTTGGCCGCATCAAAATGGCCGTAGTATGTCATCAGCCTGTCATACCCCTGAGTGGTCATACGAATCCCCCATCCCATCGTAGGACTCCATCGGGGGCATCTTCTTTTTGGGGTCGGCTGTCTCCTGATTGATCTCCGACGAGAAAGGTGACTCTAAGCAAGTCGAAGGTGTCCCCAACGCATTTTTAGTAGACAGCAACTTCTCCAATTCAGCCACTCTTCAGGCGAGGGGGTCGGACTCCTTACGAGGGGACGATTGGAGTCTGTCCCTCCCGTATTCAGGGGTCACGTCCCTCTTCCAATGTCCCGATCTGCCCGGATGATCCGATCTTCGATTTGGCGAACGGCTCCTCATTCTGCTTCGGCCTTCTCGTGACCGACTGCGATGCCTGCTCCTTTCGTTTCCAACCTCTCCCCGTCGAGGTGACCGGGATCGGCTCCGATGTCTACGCCTTTTTGAGGTGGCTTCCTGCTCTCCGACCACCTTCGCCATCTGTTGTTTGAGTTCCTTTTGCTGAAGGCGTAGGGCCAGCATGGCGTCCTTGTTCTGTTGCATCTTTTTCAGCAGAATGAACTCCCTCTGATATCGGCTGTTCTCCCCTCGGTCTTTCCCGTGAACCTCCAACGCCCGAGAACGGTTCTCATCTGCACGACTAGCCTGGTTGGGGGGTATGATGACTATCATGGAAGAGTCTTCGCCGGAGAGAAGCAGCCGGTTCCTCCTGATCACCCTGGACTCGAGAGCCCAGTCTATCTTTCACCGATCCCCTTACCAGTGTGGTTTGGTGGGTCTTTGCCTTTTCCTAGTTAGAGGCACTGTTCTCCTTACTTGCCATGGCCTGTTACCGGAAAAGTTGGGTTGTGATTGTAAGAACACTAAAAAGCCCTCCTTCTAGCGCCAATGTTAACGCCAAGTTTCGCCAGCACGTCCATTGACAGAATTCACGACCGAACGCGCCTGCGATAACAATCACACACAGCTTGGCGCGGCTTGTCTTGCACGGGGATAACTCGGTGTGAGAATAAGTCTGCCGCTTCACAAGGTTTAACAAATGGAGGCTAAGTGTTTAGTGCTCAAAAGTAGGTATTACCTGTTAATTGTAACATTGACCTTGTATTTATAGTGCTCACCACCTTTAGAATCCTTCTCCGAGTTGGACTAGGACTCCTAGTCATGGTAGTTACCATAACTTGGGTCCAACACAATCTCCTTAAAAGGTGCAAGTGGAATCCAATCCAACCACTACCTTTGGAGTTACTTTATTCAATTATGATTAGGATCCTGAACTCTGCACGCAGGAAAGCCCACTGTGCAGGCCCAAAACAATCCCACCATCAGGTCTGGGCTTCGGCCCAAAGGACTCGAAGACCCGACCCCGAACTCCACACGACAGGGTAATGTATCCGGCCCAAAGGACTCGTACACCGAACCCGAAGAGTATCCCCTAAGGTGAGGCTCCGGTCCGAAAGGACTCGAACGCCGACCCTAACACCTCCAACTTCACCGTGGGCTTCGGCCTAATGGACTCATAAATCCCTTCTAATGTCAGACATTCGGCCCACATGAAGATCGGTAAAATGCTCCTGAAAAGTGTTGTCACTTGCACTTCTCCAAGCAGCTTACCAGCCTTGCAGATGGAAAGAAACATACCAGAATATTACTATATCTTGTTATAGTTCTTTTTGGAATAATTCAAAATTTTATGTATTTTATTTGAAAGAATTTGAAATTTGATGTATTTGATTTGATCTACTTTGAAATTTTATGTACTTGATTTGATCTCCTTTCAAATTTGATGTATATGATAAGATCTCCTTTGGAATTTGATGTATTATATTTGCAGGCAATTGGGGATTTGATGAATTATATTACCTTGGGTATTGCAGGAATCACATGTATAGCGTAGGAATTGAAATTGTACTGCCACTGTCCGCTAGACATACTAGCGGACTATGTCTTTAATTTATATTGGCCAAGTATGGTAAAGTAAAGGAATAAAGCCATAAGGTCATAAAGCGTCAGAATTTATTATTAATACGTCCTAGACTTATTAGCGGACGGTGTTCCTCTCAATTCTATTACAGTCATTCATTAATTAGACGGATGATATAGATGTTATATGCTACTTTTTGATCTATAGCAAATAGATGCTATGGATAATTCTCTATATATATATATATATATATATATATATATATATATATATATATATATTACTTTTACATTAAAACTACCAAAAATGTCCACAACGTTTTAGGCTTGTCTGCATCCGAATTGGGCAAATTGAGAGAAAAAGAATTTAAATGCATTCGTGGGGCCAATGGTAATTAAAAGCTTGAAATAAAATGTCAAAAGCGTTAGCCTTCGTTCTTCCGTGGCTAAAATTGTTGAAGTTTTTGTGGGCCCAGAAAATTTGAAATGATTTAGCCTTTATAAGATGTGTTGGGCATTGATGATATTAAATGAGAAATTGTGTAGGAATATAAAGTGGGCGAAACTCCTTTTTCTTCAACCGATCCGTGTGAAGTATCGATCAATTCATCCGCTTCATCCATTTTAATTCAAATCAATCATGGCCATCAATTTCGAAATTAACATTTCAAATTTTCGAAAATACCCCTGGCCAAAATTTTCCATAAATATTATGGAAGTTTTTGTTCATTTTATACTTGCCAATTTCCAAATCAAGAAAAGCTTATATTCTATTTGCCTACATAATCTCTCTAAAAAACTTACTCTCCTAATCAAAGTTCTGATCATTTGAAGAGAAAATTAGTCAAATTATTTTGAGATAAGTTTTTGAATTACTTTATTTGATATTATCTCATACTTGTTTATAAATATAGATATCAAATAGAAAGTGTTATACGCATTTATATATCTATATTTCATCTATTCATATCAATAAAAAGCCAATTTTAGGTGTCGCTATTTGGATATATTCCTTAAGAATATCATTCGAACGGTCATTAAAATTTTAAATGGCTCTTTATAGATATATAAGTTATTTATATAAATATTGGAAAGTAGATTAGTTTTAGATACCGCTATTTGGAGGTATTTCTTAAACAAGAATATCATTTGAATGGTCATTAAAATTCTAAGTGGCCTTATTTAATATTCACAAGATAGATAAAATATATAATTATATATATTTTCAAGTTTAACAAATTTATTTGTTATATCAAGTGTTAGTTAATTATTTAAATTATTATACTTGATATCTGCTATTATTTGAACATTCATAATATACTTGTTGCATAATATAAAAAGTTATTTAAATTTTTATATCACGAACTTACGTGAATTTATCTGCTTTAACAAGAAGTATAATTATAAAAGTTATTTAAACTTTTATATTAGTAATTAAATTTAAAATTGGTTTCCATAAAAACACATTCTTTATTTTATAAAGAAACTTAAATCAAAACTAAAGTCATATATTTGCTTATTCAAGAAGCACACTTTTTTACAAAATATAAAAATTATTTAAACATTTATAATAGTGCATAAATTTATATATTTGCTTACATAGAAACATTATTTGATCCAAATCATAAATTTATATATCTGCTTACAAAGAAGCATATTCTCTCAATGTATAAAAGTCTTTGAACTTTTATATTTGCTCTTCAACTGCTATCTGCTTATTTAAGAAGTCATAAATATAAAAGTTATTAAAAATTTTATACATCGATCTGTACTAAATTGTATCTGCTTATTTTAGAAGCAAAATTCTGTCAATATTTTGTAAAAAGGCAAAAGGATAAAGTTAGTTTATTTTATGTATTTGTGAGAAAGATCAGTAATTCTTTGACCATGACCAGAGTCTTAGAGAGGTCAGCTGAGAGTTGAGTCTCTAGTGTACTTGTGAAGTGAGTAAGAGGCTGTCATTTCAAGACCAGATCATAGAATAGAACTGAACTCAAAATAAGATACAACTAAGCTTGAGAAGGGAGCTGGGAGCTTGCTGTCCAAGATAGTTAGTTGAGAATAGTTAGAAGTTTGTCTATAAAACTTTGTAAAAACTTCTCCGCCTATTGAAAGAGTATTTATTACTGGTAGTAATAAGATCTCAAGTCCTGGAGAGTAGCTTGAGACTGGATGTAGCAACATACCCGGAATGTATGTTGTGAACCAGATAAATCTATGTGTATTGTGTGATTGAATTTTTATTGTCTTGCTTATTAATTTTAACACTACAAAATAATTAACAAAAAATTCAAAAAAACCTAAGATAAATTTTTAAACGATAATAATTTATTCAATCCCTTTCTAGATTATTATTGATCATAATCTATATCACATTAATTTGATCTCACATTTTAATTTATTTTTATCATGTTAATATATCAGATTAAATACTTCTTATGGGAATTTCTTATATATAACCAATTCGATCCTTGTGTTCTTGTTCCTGGTGATCAACCTTCATTTTTTGCTAGCAACTAACGGGTTTGACTTTGCCTGAGCTTTCACTATCTCTGTTTCAAAATAAGAAGAGTGCTATCGTGATTCTCAAAATTTTAAAATTTAAAATTAACATAGATGTAAATTCTGAAAATAAGATATTTCATATTAAGTAACGCTTTTTAAATAATTCACAATATGATTAATTTAAAAAATCAAATGTACATATCTTATTCTGAATTCAAAGATATCTTAACTGATTTCAAATGGTCAAATTATGACTTTTATATTCTAGGAGAGAAAATGAGTGTATATTTTCTTTGAAGATATTTGCAGGTAGCTTAATTACCTCTCGGATTTTATATTTTAAATTTGTGCTTATTCCATATGTTTAAAAATCATACTCAAAGCATACAAGTCAAAATAAAAACATCATACGTTCATATTGGGATAAAGCATACGAACAGGCAATAACAAACATCTTCTTGCACCACAAACACCTCTTCAAATTTGGGCAAAAAAATGTAAACATTCACAAATTCAAACCAAAAATTACAATATTGTCAAAAAAAAAAAAAACTATTTTTCCTGGCACCAACCTAGGTAGTGAACGCAGTGATGTCTGGATCGCTCTCAAATTGAAGCATATCTGTTTCATTCAAGTTGACCAATGCTTCAATTCCAGTCCCACATTTAGTGTCCAACAAAAACACTAATTCCGCAGGCATCCCACCAGTAGTCACCCATTCAGGCTTCCCCAACCCAAAATTAATCTCATACAATGGGAACCTACACAATGCACTCAAAAGATGCACATCCACTTCTTCATCTCCCTTATCCTCCCTTATCTCATTGTCATGCTTAGCCACCTCCATAACCAAACCATCCGCCATCGAAATTTTCAAGCAATTCGTAAGAGAATTCCGTAAACTATTTCTTAACAAATTCACCAAATCATGCAATCCCATCCCCTCCATTTTATCATCCTTGAATTTGGTTGGAACCTCCATATAAAAGTTTCCACATAGGGAGGAGTTATCATCCAATGTCACAATCCCCGTTCGTCCTCGCAAGTTGAGGTGAAGGTATAGTGTAGAGTCTCGACGTTTAGATTGAGTAGTGACGCCATTAACGCGGATTAGAGCCTTCCATATTGTGGATGTCACCACCTCTACGCGTGTAGGCCGGCTAATATTTGACCATTTACTAACTATGGCTTTTAAGGTGGAAATAGCATTTTCATCAAACACAAACCTCCTTGTAACAATTTTGCCTTCTTTCCTTTTCGATGATGGTATTTGCACAGTTTTGATAGACTCCGATAGATCTCTAGCCGGAAAATAAGAAGCTATGCCGCCAAATGTAGAAGAAATTATCATTTCATGATTTATGGTATTGCCTAAAAGGAGATCACTTGTAGTAGTAGCCCATTCATGAATGAATTTGGCTGCTGTGAATCCATCAGCTATAATATGTGAAAGAAGCATACTTATAGCTAGCCCCCCACATTTAAAAATGCTCACTTTTATCCCCATAATTGGAGTGGTGACCAAAACCGAATCCCCAATAATATCCCATGGAACAAGGTCATTCACCATATGCACATTTTTAGGTGCTAGGCTAAGAAATTCAGCTAGCTCAATATCAACTTGAGCCTCTACATATTCAACTCCTTTATCGTTGCAATCGACGTAGAAACCATCTTGAACAAATCTTCCTGCTAATGGATAATATTTGGTTAAGGTCTGAGATAGTGATTTTACCAATTGCTCACGTATTTTGTCCTCTTGTCCACTGCTGTTGTGGTAGAAGACCACTAAAGGTGCATGTGCTGGGGGAGCAAGCTGATCAAAGAAGGACAATTTACAAGTCCTGAGGTGATCCGGAGTTGGAACTGCTGGTTTAACAATCTTCCTAGACAAGATTTGCATGGCCATTGTAGTTCGAATTCTGCACAAGTTAAACGTATAAAATTAATTCAAAACAATTAACCAAAGTAATATATATATATATATATATATATATATATATATAGTTCGGTTCTCTCCACTGAGCCATAAGGAGCGAACTAAATACAAATCGATTATAGTGATGATTTTTTCCGTCGCTATAGTATAAAACCGGCTTTCTATATTATAGCGATGAAAAAAACAGTCATTATAACCGTTCGTTTTTGGTTCGCTCCTATGGTTTGTTAGAGAGACGGACTATATATATATATATATATATATATATATATAATGACGAGGCAAACAGTAAATTAAAGTTACAAACTTTAAGAAATACTTACCAAGATTTTGATGACTTCTGACAATTGAAAGTAGTGAATATATTTGGCTATAAGAGTTCAAGTGAAGTGATGCCCAACTAATGGGATGGTTGTTCCTTTTATAGATGAAATGGTTTTGAGACCAACTTATTTTATATTCTTCCATAACATTCGTAGGGGATTGCAACAACAATTACCTTACTTTGACGGGATTTAAAAATGCCAAAAACACTTATTTATAATCCAATCTACCTTTTTTGTTTTCTTTTCCCACATGCCTGACTATCATACATTTACGCGTATTAATTGTAGCTGATTTTTAATTGGACTTTACACTTTCACTTTGGCTGCCACTGCTTAACCTATCGGTAACTCGTTTGACCAGGTAAGTATGCAGGCCAAGCCTTTGTTTATTGACCAGGTAAGTATGCAGGCCAAGCCTTTGTTATTGGGAAACAATTATTGCCGTTTACGTTATTGGGAAAAATAAATTAATAAAGAACATTTAAAAATGAAGTTTTGACATTCATTTCCATTCGGATGGAAATGGACATTTTATCAGTAAACGCCATAATTAAGCAGAAAAAGGAATATATAAAAGTTGTATTTTTGGAAAGGACTGCAGTTCTAAGGGTGTTTGTGTCTACTGGTGATATGATATAGCTAGTTTCGTGGAAATGAGCTCAAACTGTTTCTATAATTACTTGTCAAAAGTTTTTTCACTTTAAAATACTCCTACCGTCTCCAAAAGCATGATTAACGTATAATTTTTTTTTTGTTTCCAAACGAATGAGATGAAGTATATAAACTGAAAGTTAATTAAGTTATTTAGTGGAGTCCAAAAGAAGGATTAACCTATAATTTTTTTTTATTTTTAAAAGAATGAGATAAAATATATAAATTGAAAGTTAATTAAGTCATGTTAGAATTTAAGAACGAATAAAATTGCAATCACACAAATATTATATAAAAAGCGGAAAAATAAGAACACGCGATATATTCAGGTTCACCAATTTGGCTAGTCCTCTGATGTATTCATTAGATGTCTCACACGCATTACAATGATTCACACACCAAACAATGGTTTTATAGTAACTTAAAAAACCCTAGATGTTATAACATGAGCCCAAACACATGAGGCTTAATACATTAGTAAAACCCAAGACCAGGCTACTAATAAATCCCCGAGCCCAATTGCACTTTTTGCTTGGCTTCCAGGGGGCACTGCCCCCTTGCAACCTCCGTTAGCTCACCGGCGAGCTGGTCAGTTGCTCGCTCATCGATGAGCGAGACCCCGACTGGGTTGTCGTAGTGGTCATTCGTCGAACCCGCAGAAGTATGAGTCAAATCCAATATTCTCTTACTTGATGAATACTTCTTGATACCCACCTCAGATATACACCACTCAAACTTCTCTAAACTAACTGATTTAGTTAAGAAGTCTGCACCGTTCATTACCGTGTCAACCTTCTCCAAAAGAATCAGTTTCTAATCAACCTTCTCTCTAATGAAGTGATACTGGATATCAATATGCTTCGACCGTGAGTGGAATGCAGGATTCTTTTCTAAGTGAATAGCACTCTGACTGTCACACTTTAACTTCACTATTTTTTGTTCAAAACCAAGCTCAGCACACAACCTGCGAATCCATATTGCTTCCTTACTTGCATGAGTAAGCGCCATGTATTCTGCCTCAGTAAATTATAAAGCAACAACACTTTGCTTCTTAATTGCTCATCCAACTCACATGACCATCAAACAATTTGAATACATAACCACTTGTTGATTTTCTGCTATCGACATCTCTACCCCAATCAGCATCCACAGATCCTACCACCTCAAAGTTCCTCTCATCCCATCTTCTTTACCTCCAAAATGAAATGCAAAATCAGAAGTACCACAAAGATACCTGAAAACTCTTTTAATGGCAGTCCAATGTTCCTTCCCGGGGTTTGACATATATCTGCTCAATACTCCCACTGCTTGGACAATATCTGGTCTCGTACATACCATTGCATACATTAAGCTTCCGACTGATCTTGCCTATGGAATGTGGGCCATATCCTCCTCTTCTTCTTTGGTCTTAAGACACTGATCTACAGATAATTTAGTTCCTGTGGCCATAGGGGTTCCAATCAGTTTGCAATCAATCATATTGAATTTCTTCAACACCCCTTCAATGTACTTCTTCCGCCCTAACACCAATTTCTGATTCTTACGATCCATGTGTATATGCATACCCAAGATGAAATTTATTGGCCTAAGATCCTTCATATCAAACTGCTGTGCCAACAAACCTTTCACAGACTTGATAATTTTTCTATTATGTCCAATCAATAACATATCATCAACATACAAGGTTAGAATAACAAAATTGTCACCCAACCATTTCACATAAACACAATGATCAGCCTGACACCGCATGAATTCAAGCTGTAAAGCGTATGAATCAAACTTTTGATACCACATTCTCAGATATTAGTTAAGCACATACAAGGACTTCTTCAATTTACATACCAGATTCTCTTTGCCTTTGATTTCAAAACCATCTGGTTGATTCATGTAAATCTCCTCCTCCAAGTCACCATGAAGGAACGTTGTTTTGACATCTAGTTGCTCAACTTCTAGATCATAAACAGCTGCTGCAGATAGAACTGTCCGGATGGATGTCAAATTTGCTACTGGAGAAAATATCTCATCATAGTTGATTCCTTGGCCTCTATTTGAGAATACCCCTTTGCCACCAGTCGCACTTTGTACTTCTCTATATTTCCATCCGCATTTGTCTTCTTCTTAAACACCCATTTGCATCCAATCGTCTTTCTATCCTTAGGCAATTTAATAAGACTCCAGGTCTGATTCTTATCAAGTGATTGCATCTCTTCATTCATAACAAGCTCCCACTGATTCGACTCCCCCGAGGCCCTCGCCTCTTTAACTGTACACGGTTCATCACTAGTGACATGTAAGGCATTATACACACTAAGTGAATACCTGTTATGTCACCTTCGAACCCATATGGACCTTCTTAATGTAGGCTCGACTTCTTCCTCAACCTCCATCTCAGCATCTTCCTCAACATCCAAATCATCCCCATCTTCCTCATTATGCAAAATATGTTCGGACTCAACTAGTTCATCATTTGTAAAATATGTAGCCAACTGTGAATTCAGAGTCTTCACATGCTTTCGCATGCTCACATCAATCTACATACGATCAAGTTTTTTAGAAGACTTATCCATAACTGGCTCATTCGATGTTTCTCTAAACACCACATTCCTGCTGTACAAAATAGTTCTAGTCTCTGGATTCCACAGCTTGTATCCCTTGACACCTTCCTTGTAGCCAATAAACTTGTACTTCTCAGATTTAAAGTCAAGTTTGTTCCTTTTTTCCTTCGGCACATGCATATACGCATCACAACCAAACACTTGAACATGAGACATACTAGGCTTCCTTTTAAAAAGTACCTCAAAAGGAGTTTGATCCTTCAATGTAGATTTAGGTGTTCGATTCTTTAAATAACATGTTATTGCAACTGCCTCTGCCCAGAATTCAGGCTCCAAGCCTGCCCAACTCCGCATACACCTCGCCTTCTCCATGAGTGTCCGATTTAATCTCTTAGCCACACCATTTTGTTGAGGTGTCATCCGAATTGTATTCTACCTTGCAATGCCCTGCTCAGTACAAAACTGATCAACTTGAAAATACTCTATACCATTATCAGTTCGAAGAACCTTTATGTTCCTATTGAATTGATTTTCAACTAGTGCCTTCAACTCCCGAAATTTGTCAAGTGCTTCAAACTTTCTTCTAATAAAATAAACCCAAGCATATCTTGAAAAATCATCTACAAAAGACACATAATACCTTTGTTAGGTCCAGTAGGCACACAATAGATGTAGAAGGGGGGGGGGTTGAATATATCCTTTTTAATCTCAAATACTTTTCATGTATATTTAGTATTGCTAACTAATTAGTATGTGACACACATAAGAATCTTTTCTAGCACAGCGAAATAAGTAAAAGATCCCCTTCATTGATATATTTATGAACATACATACATTGTTCTTAGAGTTAGTTAAGTTGTAAGCAGTTAATACATATATATCATTTATAGTAGTTAGGTACATAATGTAAATGACATAAAGTAAATGACTGAATATAAAAGACACAAGGGATTTTAAGTGGTTCAGAGACTCAAGCTTCTAATCCACTCTTCTGCTTTAATCGAGTAGGGATTCCACTAAGGAAGGGCAGCACCCTGAATCACTAAGATTCTTTCAAGGCCAACAGCCTTGGAATTTTAGTTCACTAAGAACTCTTCAAGCCCAGCAGGCTTGGAACTTCATTTAGTCCCTCCAGACAAGGACCCTTCAGGCCCTAGCTACTTGTTGTTGTTGTAGTTGTTGTTGGTGCTTTGCTGCTAAGATGTCTTGAAGCTTGAACATCTTTTGTACTTAGCAGCTTGGAGTGGTCCACTTTGCATTATGTGTAGAGTCTGGACCACTTCTTCTCTGGTGCAGCTGATCTTCATACTGTTCATCTCATCTTCATTCGATGTCAGCTGTGCACCCTCACCATTTGAGTTTGATAAGTCTCTGAGCATTTAGTAGACTTCGTCTGACACTTAGCATTCCCTGAACCTTTCTTGAATGGTTTGCAGACATGGTTCTGCATCTGTTCTGTTTCTGCTTTTGGTTCATGGTGATTCGGAGTATGGCTCTCTGAATCTTCTTTGTGTTCTGCCACTTTTTTGAATGCTATCATCTTGGCCTTCTCGGCTCTCAACTTAGCTGTCATATTCAGTGGCATTCTCATCATTGTTGAGTGAAACTTTTAGTCTGTTTAAGTCTTTCTTCAAATCTGCTTCACTTCCACCTTCATAGTCTCACTATTATTGAAACTTGTTCTGTTCAGCTCAGGTGGAACTCGTAGAGTCAACGATATAACATTCCAACAACTTAACGATTCTTCAACTCAGCAACACTTTTATCTTTGAAGCTCTAGCTGATATATACTCTTTCACAATCTTTCTGTTGGAATATAGCCGTTGGAAGCTATTTGAATTACTTCGCAAATCTCAAGTTATTTGGTACAGACTGCTTGATCTGACATGACAGCTCCTTTATGACTTTACTGACACAGCAGTCTGCTACCTCACCTACCACCTTAGAGTTGTCACCTTTCCATGTCAGGCAGGTAGTCATCTTTTTTTCTTCTTTCTGACTTCTTGATTAGAACATCAGAAATTGTCCTTTTTCATCGATGCTCTCAAATAACAATATTCAAATATCAGTCTTCAGATTGGACCGTTGCCAATGCTTCAATCTTCAGATGACCGAACTCTATGATTCTGATGCAGATGTTCTTGGACCTGATCGTAGTGTGTCTTGTTGAATGTTGCTCATTGACAGGTTGAGATAACACTACGATTCGGTAGAGTGTTCATTGGATCTTCATCGTAGAGCACCTCTTCCTTCTCTTGTGCAGTGCTTCAACACTTCTGTTTGCCTCGACTGATCTCAGGATCTGATTGCTTGACTTCTTGTTCTGGCCTCTTCTGAATAACAAGACACATCAAATTTGTGGCATGCCCCACTCTGTTTCTCCTTGTGATCTCCTGTTCACTTATTATCAATGGTCTGACCCACGCTTAATCACTTTTGCCTTGTTCTTCATAAGCTGACCAGTATCTCTGTGTAAACTGCATCAGTTCCTGCTTTGTTTGGCAAACACTATGATCCTGGTTAACCCCAAGATCGTTTTCTTTTGTTCTCTTGAGAGCTACTGCACTTTCTGACTTTCTTTAGTCAGTTATTTTTAGTGAAGTCTTCTTCTGATTGTCTTGTGGAAGGCTTCATCTTGAATGGCTTTACAACTCAATCTGTATGTTGATTGAGTTGGTGCTTAGATCTTCTGATAGCTTGCATGCCATTCGTTGAGTGCTCTCTGGTTTCCTTCAGGTGGAATGTATCTTTGCAACTTAGACCAGAGGCTTCATACTTTGGATATTCTGGGAGTGCTCATTTGTTGAGAATCGTGTTGACTCTACGATTCTGCTTTGGCATTGTGAGCACCTCTATTGAAGCCTTAGTTCCGCACACTACGATTTAGCTTTGGTTCTGCAGACACTACGACTCCGAGATCAGATCTTGGCACACTACGATTTCTGCCTTTATGCTTGTTGTCCTCGTCTGACCTGGCTCGACTACAAATTTTACCTCTGATATGACCAGTAGACTCCACCACTTCAAGTGTGGTCTACAATTCTTGACTTGGCTTTGGCAGATGCTCGGTCGGCTCTTAGACAGGTTGTCTCTACGATTCTGAACATGACTTCTTCAGCAGACTATTGTTCTGAGAAAAGTACTTCTCAACACACTACAATCCTTCCTCGTCTCTCCTGGCAGACTACGAACTCTGAGATCTACTATCTTGCTGACTACGATTCTGCCTTGATAGCTCTTGAGTTTTCCTTGACTCTGCTGGCAGATTACGATTCTGGTGCAGTGTTCGACGATCAGACATGCCTATCTCTTACATTATAAGATCAACCTAACAAGCTTGATCTTTCTACATTTATAGTCCTTGTACATCATTTCTTTTAAGGACTTTACAACGCTGTTTTGCTTATGTAGGATCAACTTAACATATTTGATCAATTCATTCTAAGTCCTTGTACATATATTCCTATTATCTATCAAAGGACTTTACAACTTTTCTTAATGCAAGCATACTTGTATATTCATTCATTTATATCATAATTAAATCATATATGAATAGGAATAACATACTTATGTATATTCCTAACAACCTTGATTTTCCAAGAGATGCTTATGGAGTTTCCCCAAATAAATCACTGTGTATCAAATCCAATACTCCAATCGCTCTAGTGGCAGTAGACATAAACTTGACTCTATTCTATTTTCCATACAAACAATACTCACAGAATACGAATCCCATAGAGCAATCTGGAACCCCTTACACCAGTTTCTTTGATGCTATAGTGGACATCCCCTTCTCACTGATATGCCCAAACTGGTGATGCTACAACATAGATGAACTGTTCTCCTCACTTTCTTCTTTCTCAGAAACAAAAGAGCCAACAAATTACCCCTTTATTGTACTTCCCTACAGCTTGTATAAGGTACTATGTGAGATCCCGAATTTTATGAAATAAAAGTATTCAATTTTCTTGTAATTATTCTATTTAGTAAATGGTTAAATTGATAAAAGGTTAAAGTTAAGGGTGATATTTGAAAATTTTTCTAAGTAAGCAAGTTATCATAAAATAATCGGTGATAAAAGTACAGTAATACGCGTGGTTGCATAGTAGCACACGGTATTGATTATTGATGCTTACGTAAGAAGTCACTCAGTTATACTCAATTATTGCTTTCTGAGAATTGCTTTGCATCATATCTCTCATATTATTGATTCAATTATTGTCACAGTATCATCTGCATAATATTTTATAGTATTAAATCAATAATTGAGACAAAAAAGTTATTCATATTATTATTTGCAATATTGACAATGTCTAGAAGTTCTGTCAAGGAGAGGTTAGATAATCTAATTGCACGCCAATAGGGAGAAATTCTTATCGAAAAGCCCCCTCTTTCCTGGGAACGACCCGATTGTTAAATATTATGAGTTATAATATTAATGATGAATAAGTTCGTGTTGATTAAAGATGAAATTGATAGTTCCATTGTGTGGGAATTATTAGTGTTAGTGGAAATCGACATTTATTTTGATAATAATTGATGTCTGGAGGTTATATTGACCAATCGGATAATTAACCGGATAAATGAGCAATTAATTGTTATTAATTCATATGCTTATAACTATGTGTTCACATGTGTGTACTATTGATTCACTTGATTTACTATTAGGGGAGTTGGTGCAAGATTGATAATACTTTCATGACTAAATTAAAAATGGAGGTATAGATGAAGGTACTATATTTTAATTAGTTTTTTCACATGATTATACTATTGAGTCACATGATTTACTATTGATTCACATGATTTACTATTAGGGGAGGTGGTGCAAGTTTGATAATACTTGCACGACTAATTTAAAAATGAAGAAAAAGAGGAAGGTATTATACTGTAATATTTTGAGCCCCAAAATGTGCAATTATTAAAACTATATTTTCCTATAAATAGAAGCTCATTCTTCCTTCATTTATCACCAATTCACTAAGTCTCACAAGAGCAATTATTATAGAGAAATAATAGAGAGAAAGAAGAAGAGAAGTCTGCTACCTCACTATTCCAGTATTCAGTTTTCTTTTAAGGTAAGGAGTATTATTTCTTTCGTATTCATGAAGAGAGTTATTTTCTTTCAATACTCGTAAGGGTTGTTATTCTATTCTTTATTATTCTGTTGAAATAACCTGTCTACGCGAACTACCGCATGCATGGTGAATTCTTCTATTATTCAATTCTTTATTATTACATTGGAATAACTTTTATCTACACTGGACTCACCGCATTTACATGGTGAATTTTACATTATTTCATTCTTTATTATTCTCGTTGGAATAACTCCGCATCTCACGCGGACTACCGCATGCATGGTGAATTCTTCTATTATTCTATTCTTTATTATTCTATTGAATAACTCGCGTCACGCGGACTCACCGCATGCATGATGAATTCTTCATTATTCCATTCTTTATTATTCATTGGAATAACTCGCTCACGCGACTACTGCATGCATGGTGAATTCTTCATTATTCCATTCTTTATTATTCTGTTGGAATAACCTGTCTACGCGAACTACCGCATGCATGGTGAATGACCATTCGTATTCATTCCTTATTAAATGGTGGAAATGATCTGTCTACGTGAATTACCGCATGGCGGGTGAAAATCCATTTACAGTTTCGTAATTTTTCTGACCCTCAAAAATTTTGGAAAAATTAGAAATGATAAATTGTTGAGTTTTCTAGATTGTGTCCAAAAATGGCGATTTTTGGATGTATAGATTAGGAGTTATGAATTTTATGGGAAAAGACTATTTTAAAAGTAAACCCTTATAACTCCTTGTGGTTAACTCCAAAATTGGTGAAATTTTTATTGGGAGTACATGTATATAACAGGAGTATACACTGTAAATTTCGAAATTTTTGGACAAAAGTACAGTTTATGATAAATGTCTAAATATTCTATGCGCTTTTGGCCATATGAAAATAGTAAATGAATTTTAAAATTCGAGAAAATATATGTTCAATATGGGACTATATTATGCTAAATTCCAGAAAAGAAAAATGTTTGGGACTGATTTGGTATTTTTCATGAAAATGGTTTAGTTACGAACATATGAATTAAATATGTTATGTGAAGTTGAAAAATTGGTAAATAGGATTTTATGGCTTGAAAATCCTATATAAGGTATATGCAGATTTTTGATGAGGAATTTGATCATTGGTGACGAAATCTTATGAGTGTGACATTTTTGAGTGATTAAATACATTATTTAGTAAAGTGTAAACAATTAAAATAAATTGTTTATAAGTTTAAGAAGTGATTAAAATATTGTTATAATATTAATAATATTAGATTATGAGTTTATTAAGTGATTGATAACATTTGGATTAAGGTGTTATGAAATCATTGATTTAAAATATTATTTAATGGTTAATAATATTAGTAAATGAATTTAATGTTATTATATAATGAATAATATTAAATGGAGTTTATAATATAATGAATAATGTTATTATCTTCATTTAATATTCGTTGTAATATTAATTTTTGTTCAAATCATTTTTGATACAATATTATTCTTGAATTTTACTCCACAAAGCAGTATCATGTTGACAATCTGGATATTTTTTTAAACTCTGGATAAATTTAAAGTCTTTAATATTTATCCTTATTTTCGTTTGATTAATGCTTATATTATTGTCATCATTCTCATGCTTATATTGTGACGAAAGTCATCTGTGGCTTACGTGTATAGATGGAATTGGTTTGATTATGACCAGAGATTATTCGGTATAATCATGACTGTAATGTTACAAATGATGTGGTAAAAGTCCTCATTGGCCCGTAGTGCATTGATGGACAATTTTTGGTATGATCATGACCATGGGTTCTCTTCGACCAAGGGTGCAAAGATGAATTGTTTAATGGTATGATCATGACCGTTGATGAAAACACGATTATCCTTAGCCCGTAGTGCATGGATAATTCATGGTCGTGATACGAATGAATATCCTTGGCCTGTAGTGCAGGGATGATTCGATGATGTGGTTTATTTATTAAGCTGAGTCTCAGCGATAAAGTTGATGAAAAACTTTTAATTCGTAGAAGATAGTAGATATCATGCTCTACTTTACTCTTCTAAAATACAGTTGCATGTCTTTAGCCTGGAGTGGAAAGATAAACTGTTAATGAATATCTTTGACCCGTAGTGGAAAGATGAATTTATTAGTATGATTATGGATAGGAATTGTGATTTGGTATAACCATGGTCTTTGATGTTTCAGGTAAAGACAGGTGATGAAAATTATCTTCGTCCTAGGTGCGAAGAGGAATTTAGAACCACAATTATGATTATGAGTTATTCACATGATTGCAGACAGGAATTGTTGATTGATGCTACAGGGATAAAACGTTGTTGGTGGACTTTTAACATGGAGAAGATAATAGACTTTATGGTCTATTTAACTCTTCTAATGGATTGCTCGTTTCGCTGCAACTATGGTTGAAAAGTTTTATCATCTATCATATGTTCTAAATCCCTGATTTATTATTGACAAAAGCTATTGATAATTTAATTATCTTTAGTCATGATATTCTTTACTGGGCTAGTTGTGCTCACCCTTTTGCTTCATAATTCCTTTCAGGTATTAAGAGTGTAGTCATTTGGGGTTGGCGGGGTAACAGGATTAGAGCGGTCGGTGGTCTATAGTCATTGAGGTTTCCTTAAAACAAAGATGAAAATAATTTTATTGAGAATTATAGATAAGTGTGTCGTATTTTATACGTCATTTTAACCGTTGATTTTAGTGAACCAAATAGGGTGAGGTGAACCCAACTTTGGAAGGGCATTTTTGCCACTATCATACAAGATGTCTAATGATAGACGACTTCGTGTTATCATAAGATAGGGTTGTGCACATCCACTTGCTGAGTTTATCTACGAGCACTACCTATATATTCTTGGAGTTTGTTTGAAATATAATTCTCAATTGGAGACAATAGAGATAATTATATGTCAAGAGAAGACTCACCATTAGAAAGAAGATGATAACAATCTTCTTGTTTTTCTTTGGGGACTATTGGGTCGACCAAGGATATTTCTGTGGACATATGATATCTATCATAACCTAGAAGCATAGCCTCCCATGTACGAAGGTTTCCTTGAGTATTTTCCAAAGATTTTAATTTCTAAAACAGTTATTGACTGTACCTTTATGTAAGGTACCATTGTAAGGTCTTGTGGTCAAGGCACCACGAGAGTTATATATATTTGTATTAAAACTCATAGTTTAACTATGGTTGTTTTCTGCACGACAATTGTATAAATGGAGTTGTCAGCAGTGTATTTTCTGGCGACTGAAGATGGGTGATGTATACCTATTTTGGGGGCGTCACATACTATGTCTTCTACCAACCGCTATTACAATTGACCCATAAGTCATCTTACATGAGTCTTTGTTGTGATGCCCCCAAAATAGGTATACATCATCCATCTTGAGTCGCCAGATACATGGTACATAAATTCAAATACAACTTCTTTATACAACAGTCGTGTAAAATACAACAAAACATAGCTGAGAGTTTAAACAAGTATATTGTCATCTAGACAATATCCACACTCAATGGAGTCCTCAATACATTTATTATCACACTATTTCATAGAATAGTGAGGACTAGTAATGCTATCATCTGGACCGTCACTCCGCTCCCCGACTAGTCCCCTCGCTACGCTCTCATTTCTGAAGAGAACAATGAAAGCAAAAGGGTGAGCTCAACTAGCCCAAGAAAAATATTATGGCTAAGATAATGCGAGAATAAATTATCGTTAGCCTTCAACAAATGTTAAACCGATACAATATAACAAACATCAAGTTCAATCATGCAATGAATAAGCAATCCATTAGAAGAGTCAAGTAGAGAATAAAATCTACTATCTTCTATGATTTAAAAAGGTTTTCATCACTTTTATCACGAGACTCAAATTTTATTAAAATAAACCATGTCATCCTCAACTACTACTGACCAAGGATATTCATTAAGATCACGACCACAAATTATCCATGCACTACGGGCCAAGGATATTCGTGTTTTCATCAATGGTCATGATCATGTCAACAATCGTCCATCAATGCACTACGGCCAATGAGAACTTTTACCACATCATTTATAACATTACTTAAACGACTATACCGAATAATCCTCGGTCATAATCATACCAAGTCCATCTATGCACTACAGCCATGTAGATGACTTTCAAAGATAATATAAACATGAGGATGATGACAATGACATAATAATTCAATAAAACAAGTTCAAGAATTAAATTTTAAAGATTTATAAGTTAATTTATCCTGAACTCAAAAACATCCAAATTGTCAACATGATATTGCTTTGTGGAGTAAAATTCAAGAATGCTCAGAAGAATATTTTCATGAAAAGATACTGGATGAAGCGCAAATATCCAGGATATTCTACTAATTTCATAGAGTATAGAAGCCAAAACTTTAACCAACCGTGTATAATAGAATATATGAACCTGCAAATGGATTTTCGCCCGCCATGCGATAATCCATGTAGATAGATCATTTCCACAATTTAATAAGGAATGAATACAAAGGATCATTCACCATGCATGTGGTACACATAGACAGGTTATTCTAACAGAATAATAAAGAATGGAATAATAGAAGAATTCACTATGCATGCGATAGACCGCACATACAGGTTATTCCCAACAGAATAATAAAGAATGGAACCAGGTCATGCGAAATTTGCATGCATGGGATATTTCAAATGTAATAATAAAGAATGGAATAACAACAGAATTCACTGTGCATGCGATAGATCGCATGAGCAAAAGTTATTCCAAAGAGAATAATAAATAATGGAACCAATCAAATGCGTAATACGCATATACGTGATATTCCAACATAATAATAAAGAATGGAATAATGTAAGAATTTCACCATGTATGCAGATTGCATGTATAGACAAAGTTATTCCAACATAATAATAAGGAATGGAATAACAATAACTCTCTTCATGAAAATGAAAGAAATAATAACCCTTACCTTTGAATAAAGTCGATACCGGAATAGAGAGTAGCGAGACTTCTTCTTCTTTCTCTCTATAATTTCTCTCTATAATAATTGCTCTATAGCTTTAGTGAATTGGTGAGAAATAAAGGAAGAATGAGCTTCTATTTATAGAAAATATAGTTTCGATAATTGCACGCTTTTGGGGCTCAAAAATTACAAGATCAATACCTCCAACTTTTCTTTCATTTTTAATTTAGTCCTGCAAGTATTATCAAACTTGCGCCACCTCCCCTAATAGTAAATAATGTGAATCAATAGTTCAATCATGTGATTCAATAGTTATAATCATGTGAAAAATTCAAATAACAGTATAGTACCCCCATTTATACCTCCATCTTTAACTTAGTCATGCAAGTATTATCAATCTTGCACCAACTCCCATAATATTACAGGAATGTGAATCAATAGTACACACATGTGAACAAATAGTTATAATCATGTGAATTAATAGCAATTAATTTCTCATTTATTCGATTAATTACCCGATAACTTCCAGACATCAATTATTATCGAAATAAATGTCAATTTTCACTAACACTAATAATTCCAACACAGTGAAACTATCAATTTCATCTTTAATCAACACAAACTTATTCATCATTAATATTATAATTCACAATATTTAACAACCAGGTCGTTCCCAGGAAAGAGGGGGCTTTCCAATAAGGATTTCTCCTTATTGGCGCGCAATTAGGTGACCAAACCTCTCATCGATGTAACTTCTAGACATTGTCAATATTACAAATAATAATATGAATAACTTTGCACAGATCAATTATTGATTTAATAATATAACATATTATACGTATGATCTTCGTGACAATAATTGAATCAATAATATGAGAGATATGATGCAGCAATTATTGTAGGAATAATTGAGTATAATTGAGTGACTTCTTACGTAAGCATCAATAATCAATAACGTGTATTACTATGCAACCACGCGTATTACTGTACTTTTACTACCGATTAGTTCAACAATTTTAACGGTAACACTTTCGCTGTTATAAAAAGATAATTCTGTCATTTTCTTATTACGACAATACATCCATTGTGGGGTCCACCAATGATTGTGCCGTCGTACGAATATTCCCCGACCAATCGAATATTATATAACAACTTGCATACTTTGCAAAATTTATAAATATTACCCACAACTATAACATTATCTCAAATCCACACCATAATATTCAAAAAAATATTTCAAGAAATTTAAATCTTTATTCATAAAATTTGGGGTCTCACATTTGTCACAACTGAAATTGACACCTCTATCTGTCATCGTACTAACTGATATCAAGTTCCTGCTAATGACAGGGATATGCATAACTTCTGGAAGTGTTTTAACAGTACCATCATGCATCCTGAGCTTCACCTTTGCACGACCAACAATTTTCACTATTGCGTCGTTACCTATCATAACATTACCTTCGTCAAATGCTTCATACTGACAGAACCAATCCTTGTGAGGTGTCATATGATATGAAGCTCCTGTATCAATGAACTAGACATCATCATCTGTTTGGGTTACACAAGCAGCTGCTATATATACAAGTCTCCAGTGACTTTATCCTTATTCCCCAAATCATTCTTCTCATTCGCAGATTTACCACCCTTGTTCTTACAGTCCTTTTTCATATGCCCAAATTCATTACACTTCCAGCATTTAATTTTTAACCTGTCAGTACTTTTAGATTTTCCTCGTGATTTTGACTTGTTTCTAGACCTTTTTGAATTTTTATCCTAATTTCGCCCCTGAACTAACAAAGCCTCCTTGGTTGAACTTTCCATACTCTATCGTTGTATATCTTCTGATAATAAAGATGAAACAACCCCCTCAAACGAAAATTCTGTAGTACCACTACCATTCACAATAATCAAATTATTCCACAAATCAAGCAGTGAACAGAGCAAGGTAATAGCTTTATCAACATCATTGATATCACATCTTATTGATGATAACTGACTAATCAGGGTATTAAACTCATGTAGGTGTGCAGAAAATGAACTTCCATCATCCATCCGAAGTTTATACAATTTCTTCCTAAGAAATAGTTTATTAACTAAGGACTTACTTTGATATAGGGTTTCCAATTTCGTCCAGAGATCCTTTGCAGTCTTCTACCAAAAATATTAACCATGACGTTATCATCAAGACATAGTCGAATCAGGCCACGAGCCTTCCGATCCAACTTCTCCCATACATCAAGTTTCTCATTCAACTCTATTTCAGTCGAAGACGTCCCCTTCTTCTGAGCAATAATAATCGGCTTTGGATCTTTAATAACTGTCCAAAAACCCTTATCCACGAGTAGATCCTCCATCTTTAATTTCCAGAGTTCAAAACTATTTTCGTTAAATTTATCAATTTCAATCCGTGATGACCCTATATTCGACATCTTAAATTTGATAATCCCAGAACTGGTGAAAGTCATCTTTGGACGTAGTGCATTGATGAACAGTTGTTGGTATGATCATGACCATGGGTTCTCTTCAGCCAAGGGTGCAAAGATGAATTGTTGTTTGGCATGATCATGACTACTGGTGATAATAACGAATATCCTTGGCCCGTAGTGCATGGATAATTCGTGGATGTGATAATAATGAATATCCTTGGCCTGTAGTGCATGGATAATTCGTGGATATGATAATAATGAATATCCTTGGCCCATAGTGCATGGATAATTCATGGATGTTTTAATAATGAATATCCTTGGCCCGTATTGCATGGATAATTCGTGGATGTGATAATAATGAATATTCTTGGCCTATAGTGCATGGATAATTCATGGATGTGATAATAACGAATATTCTTGGCCCGTAGTGCATGGATAATTCGTGGATGTGATAATAATGAATATCCTTGGCCCGTAGTGCATGGATAATTCATGGATGTGATATTAACGAATATCCTTGGCCCGTAGTGCATGGATAATTCATGGATGTGATAATAATCAATATCCTTGGCCCGTATTGCATGTATAATTCATGGATGTGATACTAATGAATATCATTGGCTGTAGTGCATGGATAATTCGGTGATATGGATTATTTATTTTGCAGACAAATGATGTGGTAAAAATTCTCTTTGGCTTACGTCCAAAGATGGATTGTTGATTATTAGTTTTACAGTTGTATATCTTTGACTTACGTGCAAAGATGGACTGTTGATTATTAGTTTTATAGTTGTATGTCTTTGGCTCGTAGTGCAAAGATGAACTGTTGATTTGCCTGATTATAAATAAGAATTGTGAATTGAACTATAATTTTTGGTGGTTCAGGTGAAGACAGGTGATTAGAGTTCTCTTTGTCTTGGGTACAACAAAGAACTGTTAATGAGTATTACAGGAATGAACTATTAGCGATGGACTTTTAATTTGGAGAGGATAGTAGACATTATGTTCTACTTGACTCTTCTAATGGATTGTTGATTCCGCTGCAATTATGGTTGGAAACTTTTATCATCTACCATATGTTCTAAATCTCTGATTTATTACTGATGAAAGCTATTGTTAAATTAATTATCTTAGTCATAATATTCTTTACTGGGCTATTTGTGCTCACCCTTTTGCTTCACAATTCCTTACAGGTATTAAGAGTGTAGCTACGACGAGCGAGGATAACAGGGGATTAGTGTGATGGTCCGAGACTGTGGAAGTTTCTTAATACATTATAAAACTGCATGACATGCAGTATATAATTGTGTTGAGGACCTAAGAATAGTGTGTTGTATATTATACGTCACTTAATAATTGATTTTGGTGAACAACAATAGGGTGATGAGAGCCCAACTTTGAAAGCGTCAAAAGTGCACTTCATTAAAATGAACATGATAGTAATCTTCTCGTTCTTCTTTGGGGTCCTGAAATATTTGTTGCTGTATTTTATATGGCATTGTAATAATTTGAGTTTGGATACTGTCTACGAGATAATATTTGTATTGAAACTCACAGTAAATATGTTGTCGTATTTTGCACGACAGTTGTGACGCCCCCAAAATAGGTATACATCAGCCATCTTGGGTCGCCAGATACACGGTACATAAATCAAATACAAACTTAATTATAATACTGTCGTGTAAAATACGACAAAACATATGCTATGAGTTTTAATCCAAATATTATCATCTAGACAATATCCACACTCAATGGAGTCCTCATTACATTTATTATCACACTATTTAATAGAATAGTGAGGACTACTAATGCTATCATCCTGGTCGTCACATCTGCTTCCCGACTCGTCCCAAATTTATATTCTCATTTCACAAAGAGAACAAAGGAAAGAAAGGGTGAGCTCAACTAGCCTAGTAAGAAATATTATGACTAAGATAATGCAGAATAAATTATCGTTAGCTTTCAACAGTGTTAAACTGATACAATATAACAAACATGAAGTTTAACTGCAACAGAACAAGCAATCCATTAGAAGAGTCAAGTAGAGAATAAAATCTACTATCTTCTATGATTTAAAAGGTTTTTCATCACTTTTATCACTGAGACTCAGCTTATTAAATAATCCACGTCATCCCTGCACTACGGCCAAGGATATTCATTAGTATCACGACCACAAATTATCCATGCACTACGGGCCAAGGATATTCGTGTTTTCATTAATGGTCATGATCATGTCAACAACTATCCATCAATGCACTACGGGCCAATAAGGACTTTTACCACATCATTTGTAACATTACGGTCATGACTATACCGAATAATCCCTGGTCATAATCATACCAAGTCCATCTATGCACTATAGGCCATAGATGACTTTCAATATAATATAAACATGAGGATGATGACAATGACATAATAATTCAATAAAACAAGTTCAAGAGTTAAATTTTAAAGATTTATAAGTTAATTTATCCTGAACTCAAAAACGTCCAAATTGTCAACATGATACTGCTTTGTGGAGTAAAATTTAAGAATGCTCAGAAGAATATTTCCATGAAAAGATACTGGATGAAGCGCAAATATCCAAGATATTCTACTAATTTCATGGAGTATAGAAGCCAAAACTTTAACCAACTGAGTATAATAGAATATATGAACCTGTAAATGGATTTTCGCCCGCCATGCGATAATCCACGTAGACAGATCATTTCCATAATTTAATAAGGAATGAATACAAAGGATCATTCACCATGCATGTGGTAATCCACATAGACAGGTTATTCCAACAGAAAAATAAAGAATGGAATAACAGATAAATTCACCATGCATGCGATAGATCAGCATGTATAAAAGTTATTCCCAATGTAATAATAAAGAATGGACTGTGTCACGCGAATCCGCATGCATGTGATATTCCAATGTAATAATAAAGAATGGAATAACAACAGAATTCACCGGTGCATGCGATGTATCGCATGCATAAAAGTTATTCCAATGTAATAAAAAATAATGGAACTGTGTCATGCGTAATACGCATGCATGTGATATTCCAAAGAATAATAAAGAATGGAATAACAACGAAATTCACCAGGCATGCGATAGACCGCACAGACAGGTTATTCCAACAGAATAATAAATAATGGAACAAGGTCATGCATAATACGCACAGACAGGATATTCCAACCGAATAATAATGTGACACCCCCAAAATAGGTATACATCACCTATTCTGAGTCGCCAACTACATGGTACAGAATATAAATACAATCTTAAATATACAACAAGAGCTGTGAGTTTTAATACAAATATTGTCTTCTAGACAATATACACTCTCAAAATAAGTCTTCATTACATTTATTATAACACTATTTATAGAATAGTGAGGACTACTAAGACACCATCTCGGACCGTCACTCCGTTCTCCGACTAGTCCCGACTACGTTCTCATTTCCTGAAGAGAACAATAAAAGTAAAAGGGTTAGCTCAACTAGCCCAGTAAGAAATATTATGACTAAGATAATGTAGAAATAAATTATCATTAGCCTTCAACAATGTTAAACTGATAAAATACAATAGACATCAAGTTTAACTGCAGCGGAAATGGA
This sequence comes from Panax quinquefolius, assembly GCA_020205615.1. Classification (NCBI taxonomy): domain Eukaryota; kingdom Viridiplantae; phylum Streptophyta; class Magnoliopsida; order Apiales; family Araliaceae; genus Panax; species Panax quinquefolius. Next base: position 41,609,780 of record CM035155.1, on the reverse strand, counting down.
AATCCATTAAAATAGTCAAGTAGAAAATAAAATCTACTATCTTTTATGATTTAAAAGGTTTTTCATCACTTTTATCGCTGGGACTCAGCTTAACAAATAATCCATATCATCCCTGCACTACGGCCAAGGATATTCATTAGTATCACGACCACAAATTATTCATGCACTACTACGCCGAGGATATTCGTGTATTCATCAATGGTCATGATCATGCCAACAACTCGTCCATCAATGCACTACAAAGCTAATGAGGACTTTTACCACATCATTTGTAACATTACTACCATGATTACACCGAATAATCCTCGTCATAATCATACCAAGTCCATCTATGCACTACAGGCCGCAGATGACTTTCAACAAAATATAAACATGAGGATGATAACAATGATATAAGAATTCAATAAAACAAGTTCAAGAATTAATTTATCCAGGAACTAATAACGTCCAAATTGTCAACATGATACATCTTTGTAGAGTAAAATTTAAGAATGCTCAGAAGAATATTTCCATGAAAGATACTGGATGAAGCGCAAATGTCAAGGATATTCCACTAATTTCATGGCGTATAGAAGTCAAAACTTTAACCAACTGAGTATAATAAAGAATGGAATAACAAAAGAAATCACCATGCACGCGGTACTTCACATGTATGTGTTATTCCAATGTAATAATAAATAATGAGAACCCGTGTCAAAGCGAATACGACCGATATGATATTCTAACAGAAAAATAAAGAATGGAATAACAACAGAAATCATTATGCATGCGATACTTCGCATAGACAGGTTATTCCAATAGAATAATAAATAACGGAACCAGTCCCACAGAAACGCGTCTGCATACGTAATATTCCAATGTAATAATAAAGATGGAACTAGGTCCTAGGTGTAAAACGCATGCATGTGATATTCCAATGCGAATAATAAAGAATGGAATAACAATGTAATTTCACCATGTATACCAGATTGCAGATGTATGATTATTCCAAAGAGAATAATAAATAATGGAATAATAGAAGAATTTCACCAAGTATAGGGTAGCAGCATATCTGAGTTATTCCAATGTAATAATAAAGACCGGAATAATGTAAGTTCTCTTCATGAATATGAAAAAAAAAAATAATAATACCCCTTACCTTATAAATAAGAGTACTTCGACGATAGGGCGGGGATATACTTGAAGAAACTTGCACTACGCTCAAAGCTTTCTTAAACGCTAAAGAAAGACGCTCAAGATTATAGAAGAAGAATTCTCTCTACAATTTCTCTCTCTAGAGTTTCAATGAATTCGTAAGAAATAATGAAGGAATGAGCTTCTATTTATAGAAGAATGGACTGAATAGTAACTAATTCCTGAAAGGTCCGGATTGATTTACTTTTAAACGGACGGTCCAAATTGGTTTACTATAAAATATTCTAATAAAACAAATTCTTTAAATAAAATATTATATATATATATATACTGAATAACTTTCTTCCGATTAATTTGAAAAATGGATAAAGGGGCGTCCAAATAATGCACCAAAATTTACAACAATTACTTCATAAAAATCACTTCAATATTTTTAACAACATTTATCATCATTATTATAATTCACAATATTAATCGACCAGGTCGTTCCCAGGAAAGAGGGGGCTTTCCAATAAGGATTTCTCCTATTAGCGGCAAGTTGATTAGGTGACCAAACCTCTATTTGGCGTAATTTCTGACATCGTTAATATTGCAAATAATAATATTAACAACTTTGTTATCTCAATTATTGATTTAATAATATATAAAATATTGACAATAATTGAATCAAATAACGTGAGATACTATGCACGGAATTATCAGAGCAATAATTGAACAAAACTAAGTGACTTCTCACGTAAGCATCAATAATCAATACCAGTGTGCTACTATGCAACCACGCCAGATTCTCGACTTTTACTACCGAATAGTTCAACATTATTAATTCAGAAAACTTCCGCCGTTATTTTCAATAAAATATTTTTGTCGCTTTCAATCCGACAATAATTCCGTTAATGGGGTCCACTAATGATTGTCTTTGTCATTTAATATTCCCCACCAATCGAATATTATATAACAACTTCATGTATTTTGCAAAATTTATAAATATTACCCACAACTATAACATAATATCAAATTCATTTCATAATATTTAAAAATGATAATTATAGAAAATACATCTTTATTCATAAAAGTTGGGGTCTTACAAATAAAGAATGGAATAATAGAAGAATTTCACCATGTATGCGGTACTTCGCATAGATAGGTTATTCCAACATAATAATAAGGAATGGAATAACAATAGCTCTCTTCTTGAAAATGAAAGAAATAATACCCCTTACCTTAGAAGAAAACTGGATACTGGAATAGTGAGGTAGCAGACTTCTCTTCTTCTTTCTCTCTATAATAATTGCTCTATAGCTTTAGTGAATTGGTGAGAAATGAAGGAAGAATGAGCTTCTATTTATAGGAAAATATAGTTTCTATAATTGCACATTTTGGGGCTCAAAATATTACAGTATAATACCCTCCTTTTTTTCTTCATTATTAATTTAGTCCTGCAAGTATTATCAAACTTGCACCACCTCCCCTAATAGTAAATCATGTGAATAAATAGTAAATCATGTGACTCAATAGTTCTAAACATGTGAAAAAATTAATTATAGTATAGTACCTTCAACTATACCTCCATTTTTAACTTAGTCATGCAAGTATTATCAAACTTGCACCAACTCCCCTAATAGTAAATGAATGTGAATCAATAGTACACACATGTGAATAAATAGTTATAATCATATGAATCAATAGCAATTAATTGCTCATTTATCCGGTTAATTACCCGATTGGTCAATATAACTTCTAGACATCAATTATTATCGAAATAAATGTCAATTTTCACTAACACTAATAATTCCAACACAATGGAACTATCAATTTCATCTTTTATCAACACATACTTATTCATCATTAATATTATAATTCACAATATTTAACAACCAGTCGCTCCTGTGAAAGAGGGCTTTCCGATAAGGATTTCTCCTTATTGGCGCGCAATTAGGTGACCAATCCTCTCCTTGACAGAACTTCTAGACATTGTTAATATTGCAAATAATAATATGAATAACTTTGTTATCTTAATTATTGATTTAATAATATATAAAATATTGACAATAATTGAATCAAATAACGTGAGATACTATGTAGCAATTACTATAGCAATAATTGAACAAAACTAAGTGACTTCTCACGTAAGCATCAATAATCAATACCGCGTGCTACTATGCAACCACACGTATTACTGTACTTTTACTACCGAGTAGTTCAACAGTATTAACGGTAAAACTTCTGCCGTTATTTTCAATAAAATATTTTTGTCGTTTTCTCAATCTGACAATAATTCCGTTGTGGGGTCCACCAATGATTGTGCCGTCATACGAATATTCCCCGACTAATCGAATATTATATAACAACTTGCGTACTTTGCAAAATTTATAAATATTACCCACAACTATAACATAATATCAAATTCATTTCATAATATTCAAAAATGATAATTATAGAAAATTCATCTTTATTCATAAAAGTTGGGGTCTTACAATCTCCCCTTCTTATGAAATTTTGCCCTCGAAATTAGGGTACGTACCTGGTATGTCGAAGAGGTAAGGATACCTTAATTTTATTTCAGATTCTAACTCCCAGGTCATTTCCTCAACATCGTGGTTCCTCCATAAAACTTTAACTTGAGGTATAACCTTGGACCGTAGAATATGTTCCTTCTTATCCAAGATTTGAACAGGAACCTCTTCATACGTTAAATCTTCCGCTATTTCGTCTGGTTCTAACTCAATAATGTGGTTCGGGTCTTTCACATATTTACGTAACATGGATATATGAAAAACGTTATAAACACGAGACATACTTGGCGGTAAAGCAAGTCTATAGGCTACAGTCCCTACTCGATCGAGGATTAAAAATGGGCCAATAAATCGAGGATTGAGCTTTCCTCTTATTCCAAATCTCGTAACTCCTTTCCATGGAGCAACACGTAACAACACATGATCTCCAATATCGAAGAATCACTCCGGTCTTGTGAGGTTTTTATACGTTGTCGGATCGTTTGAATCTTTACCGTAGTCATACGTACCAACTCCGGTCCCAACAACGTTGCTTCACCCACCTCATCCCAGTATACTGGCGAATGACACTTTCTTCCATACAACGCTTCAAATGGAGCCATGCCAATACTTGCTTGATAGCTGTTGTTGTAGAAAAACTCCACCAATGGTAAGAACTTGTCCCAACTTCCCTTGAAGTCAAGGACATAGAGTCTTAATAAATCTTTAAGATTTTGAATAGTCCTCTCTGATTGTCCGTCCGTCTGAGGATGATACGCCGAACTAAATCGTAAATCCGTGCCCATAGGTTTTTGTAAACTAACCCAAAATCGTGAAGTGAATCTTGGGTCTCAATCAGAAACTATGGATACTGGCATACCATGCAATCTTATAATATCGTTTATGTACATACGAGCAAGACGTTCAAGTGTATAAGTTTCTCGTACAGGTAAGAAATGAGCAGACTTGGTCAATCTATCAACAATGGCCCAAATTGCATCTATGCCTTGAGAAACCTTGGGAAGACCAATGCTTAAATCCATGGTAATGTGCTCCCACTTCCATTTTGGAATTTCAAGTGGTTGCAATGGACCTTTTGGTACTTGATGTTCCACCTTGACTCGTTGACAAGTTAAACACCTTAAGATAAACAACGACTATCTCCTCTTTCATATTACCCCACCAAAATGATTGTCAAGATCATGATACATTTTGGTACTCCCAGTGATGGATTGCAAACGGTGTGTTGTGCGCGCTCCATCATGATTTTATACTTTAACTTCGTGGTCGTTAGGAACACAAAGTCCGGAGTCGACTCAAGTATTCCTTCTTCATCGATTCTTGCTTCTGGTATAGCACCTTCTTGTACTTTATTCCTCATATGCATCAGCTCTAGGTCTGTAGCTTGAGCATCTTTAACTTTATCGATTAAAGTCGGTTCTACTCGTATATTCGCCATCATCACGTGGGTCCCTGGAATCTTTATCTCTATCTCCATCCTTTGCAAGTCATACAAAATGGGCCTTTGTGTTGACAATATCGCACTCGTACCCACATATGATCTTCTACTCAATGCGTCAACTACCACGTTTGCTTTTTCAGGATGGTATTGGATGGTATGATCATAATATTTCAGCAGTTCAAGCCAACGTCACTGTCGCATCCTGAGTTCCTTTTGAGTGAAGAAATATTTGAGGCTTTTATGATCCATAAAGAGCTCCACTTTCTCCCCATATAAGTAATGCCTCCAAATCTTTAGTGCAAAAATGACTGCTGCCAACTCTAGATCATAAGTAGGATAATTCCTCTCATATTCTTTGAGTTGTCGAGAGGCATAGGCTATGACTTTCCCATGTTGTATGAGAACACATCTTAACCCTTTGCCCGAAGCATCACTATAGATGACAAATCCCTCCGAGCCGATGGTATTGTCGAATAGTCTTTAAAATGAGTCTCCTCTTGAGTTCTTGAAAACTCTTCTCGCATTCCTTACTCCAACCGAATTTTGTATCTTTCTGAGTCAACTGAGTTATGGGAGTAGCGATTCAAGAAAACCCTTCTACGAATCTCCGATAATAACCAGCTAAACCGAGAAATCTACGTACTTCGGTCACTGATTTAGGTTGCTCCTAGCTTTGAATAGCTTCAATCTTTTCTGGGTCAACAGATATTCCATGACTTGATACCACGTGCCCAAGGAATGCTACTTCCTCAAGCCAGAACTCGCATTTCTTCAACTTGGCATAAAGCTTATATTCACGAAGCTTTTGGAGTATCAGCTTCAAGTGTTGCTCATGATCTTCATGGCTTTTGGAATAACAATTCCTGCAGTTGGGTCTTTAACTCCTGAAGTTCAATAGGAACCATTCGATATGGGGCTTTGGAAATGGGTTTTATACCGGGTTCAAGGTCAATACAAAATTCAATTTCACGCTTGGGGTAGGCCAGAAGTTCTTCGTGAATACGTCAGAAATTCATTAACAATAGAAATATCATTCAAAACTGACGTATTTTTGTTTAGATCCGTGACATGAGCTAAGAAAGCTTGACATCTATTTTTCAAAAAACGAATAGCTTTATGGCTTGAGATGACAGTGATTGATTTTAATGGGTTGGTTGCTTGAATTCGCATAATAGGTTGGTTAGGAATATGAAAGCTAATAACCTTATGAAAACAATCAATTTTTGCATGATGAGTGGTTAACCAATCAATCCCTAGAATTACGTCAAATGCAAGTATTTTCAATGAAATAAGATCGACAGGTAATGTGAGGGTACCGATTTGAACCAAACAAGACTTATAAATAGTGGATGTAATGAAGATTTCTCCCAACGGAGTTTTAACAGATAAGTCAAAGTCTAATTTATCCGGAGTCAAATTTAAACGTTGAGCGCAAGTAGGAGAAATAATAGAATGGGTAGAACCGGTATCAAATAAGGTATAAACTTCGCTAGAGTTTATGATAAGCTTACCCGTGATGACCTCGTTCGGGTTCCTTACTTTCTGGGAGGTCACGACAAACGCTCTCCCTTGCACTACTAGCTTTGACTTTTCTGGGACGTCCTTTGGTGCCTCCATCCTAGTTTAACTTGTCTTCTGGTGAACGACAAAAATCGTGCTAGGTGACCTTCTTCCATAATTATAACATGCTTTGACTCAAGACGCGTAGTTTGAATCAAGTGTCCTTCCCTCCGCATTTGAAGCATATGATAGGTGGTCATTTTCCTTCCTTAACCACGGTGTCTTTGGTCGACGCGTCTTTCCATCATTGTTGAATCTCCTCTTCTTGAAATGTCCATTCTTATTGTTTTGCCATGATTACCACCGGCGTGGTTACCATTTCGCATGTTGATTCCTCCACGCTTATTGTCACCGCTTCATGATCAAGTATCACCGGTATTATCATTTTGTCTTACCGCTTTCTCTTTGGTTGGGTTGACTCATTATCGCTACCCCAATAATTGAGCCCTATTAACAACATCCGAATACAAACACGCTTTATGAGAGATAAGATATCGACGTATCTCGGGTTTCAAACCTCTTAGAAATATTCGCGTCATTCTCTCCTCATTATCAACCAAATGGGACGCAAACCGACAACTCTCAAGAAACTTGATTTCGTCTCGCGATACTGGCCATGTTGTTTTTCCAAATTAATAAACTCTACCTCTTTCATGTGACGAATACTTTCTAAAAGTACTTGTCGTTGAACAATTCTTGGAACTTCTCCCAAGTCATCTTCAAGCATGGCAGTCGTTGAGTACGCTTTATAGATTCCCACCAAGAATCCTCACGCACGCAATACGAAGGTGGCAAAGGAACCTTTGCTCCTGGAGCATCCCAAGATATCAAATATCTTGCAGATCGCTTTATCCACATCTCCGCTTTTAAGTGGTTTTGGCTCTCCAAAACTCGATGGTCCCAGCTCTTGAACTGCTTTTGGCGGTGACCGTCCGAGAGTTGCCGATGTTTCCACCGCATTTTGGATGAGGAGCCGCTTCTCGCATGATGTTGCATGAATTGCACGAAGCCTCAGAACATTCCATCGTTCATCATTTGGTCAGTGTTGTTGTTTGCATGAGGATTTTCGCCTTCCTGATGCACATTGTCCTGATTATTGATCTGTGGAGACTCAACGGTCTCCTGTGCTCCATTGATGTTCTCGACATTCTCGGATGCCATTTTCAAATACTGCCACAAAACAAGGGTTAATTAACATATCACATATTATCCCTATACTCTGACCGACAAATTAAATAAACTTAGGTAGGTCATACTAGCGAAGGAATTCCCCGTCTCTCCCCTCCTAGATCTTGTCTCACATCTCAGCCATGGATCATATCCCTAAGCTTTGATACCAACTGTGACGCCCCCAAAATAGGTATACATCACCTATTTTGAGTCACCAACTACATGGTACAGAATACAAATACAATCTTAAATATATAACAAGAGCTGTGAGTTTTAATACAAATATTGTCTTCTAGACAATATCCACTCTCAAAATAAGTCCTCATTACATTTATTATCACACTATTTATAGAATAGTGAGGACTACTAAGACACCATCTCGGACCGTCACTCCGTTCCCCGACTAGTCCCAGCTACGTTCTCATTTCCTGAAGAGAACAATGAAAGTAAAAGGGTGAGCTCAACTAGCCCAGTAAGAAATATTATGACTAAGAAAATGTAGAAATAAATTATCATTAGCCTTCAACAATGTTAAACTGATAAAATACAATAGACATCAAGTTTAACTACAGTGGAACAAGCAATCCATTAAAAGAGTCAAGTAGAAAAAATAAAATCTACTATCTTTTATGATTTAAAAGGTTTTTCATCACTTTTATCACTGGGACTCAGCTTAATAAATAATCCATATCATCCCTGCACTACGGCCAAGGATATTCATTAGTTTCATGACCACAAATTATCCATGCACTACGGGCCAAGGATATTCGTATTCATCAATGGTCACGATCATGCCAACAACCGGCCCATCAATGCACTACGGACCAACGAGGACTTTTACCACATCATTTGTAACATTATAGTCATGATTACAATCAATAATCCTCGGTCATAATCATACCAAGTCCATCTACGCACTACAGCCACATACGACTTTCAACAAAATATAAACATGAGGATGATGACAATGATATAATAATTCAATAAAACATGTTCAAGAATTAATTTATCCAGGAACTAATAACGTCCAAATTGTCAACATGATACTTCTTTGTAGAGTAAAATTTAAGAATGCTCAGAAGAATATTTCCATGAAAGATACTAGATGAAACGCAAATATCAAGGATATTCCACTAATTTCATGGAGTATAGAAGTCAAAACTTTAACCAACTGAGTATAATAAAGAAAGAATGGAATAACAAAAGAAATCACCATGCATGCGGTACTTATCATAGACAGGTTATTCCAACAGAACAATATTGTAAATTAGGTGACCAAACCTCTCTTTGGCAGAACTTCTAGACATCGTTAATATTGTAAATAATAATATTAACAACTTTGTTATCTCAATTATTTATTTAATAATATATAAAATATTGACAATAATTGAATCAAATAACGTGAGATATTATGCAACAATTATCAGAGCAATAATCGAACAAAACTAAGTGACTTCTCACGTAAGCATCAATAATCAATACCGTGTGTTACTATGCAACCACGCCAGACATCGCATTTTTACTACCGAAAGTAGTTCAACAAGATTAATCTGTAAAACTTCCGCCGTTATTTTTAATAAAATATTTTTGTCGCTTCCTCAATCCGGCTAATAATTTTCGCTATGAGGTCCACCAATGATCAGTCCAGTGCATTTAATATTCCCCCGACCAATCAAATATTATATAACAACTTGCAGTACTTTGCAAAATTTATAAATATTACCCACAACTATAACATAATATCAAATTCATTTCATAATATTTAAAAATGATAATTTAGAAAATTCATCTTTATTCATAAAAGTTGGGGTCTTACAAATAAAGAATGGAATAATAGAATAATTTCACCATGTATGTGGTAGATTGTGATGTAGAATGTTATTCCAACATAATAATAAGGAATGGAATAACAATAGCTCTCTTCTTGAAAATGAAAGAAATAATACCCTTACCTTGTAAGAAAACCTGATACTTGGAATAAATGAGGTAGCAGACTTCTTCTTCTTTCTCTCTATAATAATTGCTTCTATAGCTTTTAGTGAATTGGTGAGAAATGAAGGAAGAATGAGATTCTATTTATAGGAAAATATAGTTTCTATAATTACACATTTTGGGGCTCAAATATTACAAAGATAATACCTTCCTTTTTTTCTTCATTTTAATTTAGTCCCGCAAGTATTATCAAACTTGCACCACCTCCCCTAATAGTAAATCATGTGAATAAATAGTAAATCATGTGACTCAATAGTTCTAAACATGTGAAAAAATTAATTATAGATAAGACTTTCAACTATACCTCCATTTTTAACTTAGTCATGCAAGTATTATCAAACTTGCACAAACTCCCCTAATAAGAAATGAATGTGAATCAATAAGACACACGTGTGAACAAATAGTTATAATCATGTGAATCAATAGCAATTAATTTCTCATTTATCCTTAATTACTCCGTTGGTCAATATAACTTCCGCACATCAATTATTATCGAAATAAATGTCAATTTTCACTAACACTAATAATTCCAACACAAATGGAACTATCAATTTTATCTTTAATCAACACATACTTATTCATCATTAATATTATAATTCACAATATTTAAAAACCAGTGTCGCTCCTCGTGAAAGAGGGGCTTTTCGATAAGGATTTCTCCTTATTGGCCGCAATTAGGTGACCAAACCTCTCCTCGATGTAACTTCTGACATCGCCAATATTGCGAATAATAATATGAATAACTTTTCCGTCTCAATTATTGATTTAATAATATATATTATGCATATGATAATTTGACAATAATTGAATCAATAATATGAGAGATATGATGCAACAATTATCAGTAGCAATAATCGAAAGATAACTGGGTCGACTTCTTACGTAAAGATCAATAATAAATACCGCGTGTTATTATCTAAACTACGCCAGACATCAGACATTCACTACTACAAAGTAGTAAATAGACAACAGTGAAACCATAACGTTTTTATAAAAAATGTTGTAGTATTTTTTTATAACGTTTTTTTAACAAAACGTTGTAGATACATATGAAAAAACGTTATCTATTTATAGAAGGTAATTTTTGATTTTAAATAGATAACATTTTTTTTAACAAAAATGTTGTCTACGTAAAAAACACGGAGAAAAAAAAAACACGGAACTTAAAATTTTTTCCTTCTAGTACTTTCCCGTCTCTGCCTAACACTGTCTCTCTCATTTCATTAGCTCAACTCTCTCACTCAGATATGCAGCCCATCTCATTCCCCACCCTCTCGACTCCCTCTAACCCTAAAAATAGTGGCGGCGTAGTGGTGGCGGCAGCGGCGACATAGTGGTGGCGCCATTCTACAAGCGACGTTTGGAGCCGAGGAGGTGAACCGCGTCTCTCTGAAAACCCTTGTTAGCGTATTTATAATCGAAGCTTCTTCAATGGCGAATAGCAATTTACCTCGAAGAATTATCATAGTAAGTCACTCGATCTTCCTCTTCTCCTATTTCTCGATCCCTTCCCCAATTTATTTTGATTTAATTTCTTCGTCTTTGTTTAGAATTTTTCTGTTTGAATAATTTATTTTTGGTCGATTCATGTCTGCTTTGAAGTTTTAGAAAGACTGGACTACATTTTTTGAGAATCAGGTGCTTTCTCCTGCGATGTATAAGCATATTTTCCTTGGACGACCTTTCCACCTTAGCTTTTTGAAAGAGTAATATTGAATTTGAATATGTCACACTTATCAAATGGAATTTTTGCATGTATCTTGTACATTAAGTCCAGTTTTCTTCGTGTCTCCTTTGTCTCCCTCACTTTACCAAACAGTCCATCTCTGTTTTTGTATAAAAGAAAGGTTTGAAGGACTGTTGTGACCAAGAGTTAGCTTTGTAGGTTGCTTTCAAACTCTTCAAGACTTCTAAACTAAAGGGAGGCTGCAAGAATTGAAGGATTCCTGAACACCCATTCCAAGAGGTCATCCACAGATGCTACCTTATGTCTTTAGTACTAACATGTCGTTTTGTGCTTGTTGACTGATCCTTTTAACTTCTTTTGGACTCTTAAGCTTATTACAATATTTTCTTATGATGAATGTGCACACTACTTGCTTGATTTTTCTCATTCCAATTATTTCTGTTTCAACTAACCTGGAGTAATCCCAATATCCTAGCATCAATGTCCTGCATTCAGGTAAATCAATGATTGTTAAATATGTATGTTCTGTACTGGATAACTTGTCTGAATGAGCTTAATCTTTCAAAATTGCATGGTAGTCTTATTCTGTATTTCCTTTTAATGTGGGTGTATTGTCAAGTTGTTAATTCTAACTAATTTTTCCGTATATCACCGAGAAACTGAGAAACTATTAGTCCTTCCTTTAGATGGAGATTTTAGATTGGATTTTATATCTTTATAATCGTCTCTTATTCACCTTTTCTTTTGGTGCGATTACTAGGTCTTGTGCTTTTATAGAGGAGTTTCATCAAAAACTATGCGTAGTGATAGTTGCATCATCGTTTGATGTTTTTCTTGGAAAATGCTTTATTTATGAGTGAAGGCCCAATTCTGTGGTTGTAAAGATTGTTTTTGGCTTACTTCTAATCTGATTTTCCGTTGGAACATATGTATAGGGGGGCTTGAAAGGAGGAAAATAGAAGTGACATTCTCTTTTGATTTCATTTATGGTTTTCTCAGTTTGATTCTTCTGAAGTTCTGATAATCCATTTCTATTATATGTTTACCAGGTTGGCCAGAGAAGCTGGTCTTGAGTATGTGGAGATACAGAACTTGACAGATTTCTATGATGACAGCAGGTTACTGGATTTCCCTTCCACATATAAATCTATTTCTGAATTTTAGTTTCTATCCTTCGTATTATTTTCTTTGCACCCTACTGAAGGTTTGATGAAAGTAGACAAATGGAATCATTTCATATACTATAAATAATGGGGTTTCATTTCTTATATATTCTTCTTACTTTCATGCCTTTAAACTGAAACTAAACTAAAAGTTATTCAATCATTCTAACGACTGATGCTTTGAGGAGATCTTGGGTATTGTATGAAAAATAAGAGCTCAAAATTTCATAAATTCGTGAATACTTTTGTCCCTTGAACTTAGACATACTACTCACAGTTTCTTCTTATTTTGGTGGGTGGCTTTGTGTTATTTTTTTTAAAAAGGGGGAAGGGGGGGGGGGATACATTGAAATTTATATTCGAAATAAACCTGCAGAGATACAAGTTTTAGTTGAGACATTTGTTATTGACAAATGAAATTAACACTTGTGTAGATATCTCATGTACTCGATTGAACACATCATATTCAAGTAAGTTACAAGGGTTTCAAAATAGAAATATTATGACATTAATGTATTGAGTTACCATTAAAAGGTTGGGCTTCTTAAAATTAGTCAAGGCTTGGTTTTTTTTCTCTTAAATGTCAAGCAGTTGGAAGCAGACGCCACTTTATATAATTTTCTGTAAGATTCAAAAGAAAGAATGAATAATAGGTCACCTTATCAAGTACCTCACATACATAGTAAGTTCCTATGTCAGGATATCCAAAGCCAAGGTAAAAGATAGAAAGTCCAATCTAGTTATAAGAAGTTGGAAGGTAATGCTTAATTTCTTGTTAATTTTGCATTTTAGTTTCTTTCATTGGACTAAATGCATTATTTAGTTTCTGATCATTAATGTTTCAGTAGAATGTCATATTCAAAAAAGGGAAATCCCCTTCAAGGACAATGGGGTGTTCATCTTCTATGTACTCAATCAGAAGGAAGAAGACAAAGAGGAACATTCCGCAAGTTAGCATCTTTGTCCCTCCATTGCGGATTCCAGTTCAATCCCATGATCTTCACAAGATGCTTAGAGGCCTAATTCCTAAAGATATTGCGGATAGGATAAGTTCTCTTAGGAATCAAATTGTTTTAGTGGTAGAGGATACTGGTATGCTCATCAAACCTATAGGTGAAAACAAAAATAATTGAAGCTTTTTAGCACTTTTCGTGAGATTTATAGTTCTTGCAGGTGGATCCGCTATTCCTGAATTACAACGAGCATTGGAGGAGTACTTGTCTCTCCTTCTTAGTCTCACTAAGAAAGGTTTCACTATTTCTGCACTCTTTTATGTATCTAGACTCAGTAGTTTGCTTATTTTTGTGCATGTCACATTTTTGTATGCAAGTGTATAACATGTGTAGTTAACAGAAAATGGTCTGCAAGAAATGGTGGAATTCAAGTGGAAAAATCTAGTAGATGGACAAGAAGTAAGCATTTCAACAAGTGATCCATTACATTTTGACTAAAAATGATTTGGATACTTAGATACATATATATTTTGTTAAGAAGGAAGCCTGTGTCCAAAGCTCATGGTTCGAGTTGCTCTCTGTGATTCATATGATGGCTATATTGACATTAACAGAGGCCAACTCAATGCTGGTTTCCAAGGATCACAATACTTGTTGCGAAAGAGTTATTTCTTCAGGTCTATTTTTTTCTACCTATCTGTTTTTATGGAGCCATATTTGCAATGTTTGCTAATTATGTGTACCACCACCAGATAACATGAGGAATGTTGTCGAAATTGGAATATTAGCTCCCCATCTACCAGAGAATTGCTTTGCTCAGGCATTTGACACTGCAAACACAATTGTCACTATACGATTCATAGATCCTCTGTGGAAAATTAGTTTGGTTTATTTTGTGGATGTAATCAAATTCACAATTCAATATAGTAGTAATTTATATTGAAAAGTGAATTTGAGATGTATATATGGATAGTTTGGTATATATTTTGTGGATGTAATTTGAAACTATAAACGAATGGTATTATTGGGATGTATTTTGAATGGTTGATAGACTACTAGAAAATCAAGATAAGGCGATGAGCTATAGCAACGGTTGGGATGAAACTGTCGCTATAGGGTCTCAATAGCGACGGTCACAGGCTGACCGTCAGTATATGATAATCTATTTCGAGGGTCACCATTTGACCGTCGATATTGACAAGTTTTCATTTTTTCCCTCGTTATTTTTCGTTCCACTTTTTATTTCCCTCCCTCTCTCTGAATTATTTCCCAATATATTCTCAAGGGCTTGATGAGCTCCATCCAGTATACGTCCTCGTCCGCCATGTATGAGAAGCCCTAACCTTAGAAATCGCCCTAATCTCCTTCTTCTAAGCCAATCGAGACTGCAGAACATCAAATCATGCGGCTAGGTATCAATATCTCAATTATGAAGATCAAATTTGGAGCTCATGGGCAATATGTTATTAGTATGGAAGCATAATTGATTGCTTCTTCTTCTTGTTACCTCGCCGCCTCTTTTCGGTAAGGCCGTTCTCTTATTCAAACCCGTTCTCTTATATCAGTAATCTTATCTGTTTCGTGATTCTCTTCATTTTGTTCATCATTTCTACTGATTTATGCTCGATTGATTTTGATTATATGTGGTAAACTTTGCTTGCTCGATTGTTCGTGATTTGTGTAGGACGAGTGGCTATGGGCTCTGTGTGAGCTAGAGTAGATTTATTAGAAAAACATCTTTTAATGCGATTTGAAGGTCTGAATTTGGTTAAAGATGGAGAAGAAGCGAGTTTTGTTGCCGGCAGATGAAGTTGACACGAGGGCAGAGAAATACGATCCTGAAGTAAACCAAGGTCTTTAATTTCTCATGTGCAATTTGATTCTACCTCTTTTTTTATATATTTATGGAAACATCTTTCCATAAATATCTTTTTTAATTATATGTTTAAACATTTTTAATTTCTCCTGTGCAATTTAATTTCTCCTGGGCGGAGAAACATCTTTTTTGATTATATGTTGTGATTGTGTTGGCTATATATTTATGGGCACAAATAATTATATCTAAGATGGTATAAAATCCCAAAAAAAAAAAATCAATGTCAAATCAGCAGGATGAGATTTTCAATAAAGTATGATAAAGAGGAGTGATGAGTTGTCAGGAAAGAGAGGAGCCTTATACTTTTGTTTTTTATTTGAGGAGTGGAGTAGTAGGGTTGTTAAGGGGTCATTACTCATCATGGTCTGATTTTTGTTATTAACAAACAATGAAGTTTAGAATAGGGTTACTCTGTTCTAGACCATTAAGTTCTGGCCGCAGATTATTAGAACAATGTTCTTTATAATGCAACTTGGATTAGAAATGCATAGATGTATCTACATCATGATTTTGTAACCCCTTTAGTTGTCTCGTCTCTTTTGATTTTATCTATGTATGTCCAATCTGAAGACTCGGTCTTTATGTGTTTTCACAGGTGCCCGACTGGTTTTTAATGTGGTATCAACTATCAAGCTCCAACAGTGGTGCCGGGAGACGATCTTGCCAAGGTGCAGCGAGCTGTTTGCATGATTAGCAACAACACAGCAGTGGCATAAGTGTTCTCACGAATTGACCACAAATTTGACCTCATGTATTCAAAGAGAGCATTTGTGCACTGGTATGTGGGCGAAGGTATGGAAGAAGGAGAGTTCTCTAAAGCCCGTGAAGATCTTGCGGCTCTTGAGAAAGATTACGAGGAAGTTGGTGCAGAAGGTGTCCATGATGAAGAAGATCCTGAAGAATATTGAAGTGGTATGGAAAAATTTGTCAAGATATGAGCAGTGGCCTTGATATATACATTTTTGCTTTAAATTTAAATGAGAATTTAGACCTTTTAGCTATATATCACGACATTAGTATATTGCAGGTGTAATGGTAATATAGGTGAACTACAACATTTTTTTTTATATATCTACAACATTTTAAAAATATTGTATATTTGTATAAATAAATGACACATTCTAAACGTTGTATAAATTGGTTATAAAAGTTGTCTGATATATTAAACTACAACGTTTTTATCCAGAAAACGTTGTGGAATCATACCTTCTACAACGTTTTTAAGCATCTACTAATTTATGAAAAACAAATTTGCAACGTTTTTTTCTTAAAAAATGTTGTGTAATGTGCTTAACTATGACGTTTTATAAACGTTGTGTAAGGGTGTCAAATAGATGACACCCTTAACCACTTACGCTTTTTCCTCGATCGAAACCACAACGCTTTTTTCGCGTTGTCTATTTTTATCGCTTTGTAGTAGTGTTTTTACTATCTAGTAGTTCAACAGCTTTTAATTGTAACACTTTCGCCGTTATTTTTATAAAAGATAATTACGTCGCTTTCTAACTACGACAATACTTCGCCATGTGGGGTCCATTAATTATCATTGTGGTCGTATTTAATATTCCTCGTTAAAACGAATATTCCCCCAATTCAATATTATATAACAACTCGCTTACTTTGCAAAATTTATAAATATTACCCACAACTATAACATTATATCAAATCCACACCATAATATTCAAAAAATATTTTGAGAAATTTAAATCTTTATTCATAAAATTTGGTATTCTCACAATCTCCTCCCTTATGAAATTTTGCCTCGAAATTTACGTGACGTACGCCATATCAAGAGATGAGAATACCTTGCTTTCTTTTTGGATTGTACCTTCCCGGTTATTTCCTCACTATCATGATTTTCACATTTCTCACCTCCTGTATTTCAGATATCATTCTAGAATATAGTTTCAAAATAAGGGTTAATTGACATGCCACATATTATCTTCTATGATACAATATATTATCTTCTATGCCACATATTATCTTCTTGACATGCCTTCAACAGTGTTAAACTGATACAATATAACAAACATCAAGTTTAACTGCAACGGAACAAGCAATCCATTAGAAGAGTCAAGTAGAGAATAAAATCTATTATCTTTTATGATTTAAAAGGTTTTTCATCACTTTTATCGCTGAGACTCAACTTATTAAATAAACCACGCCATCATCGCACTACTACTAACAATGATATTCATTAAGATCACGACCACAAATTATCCATGCACTACGCCAAGGATATTCGTGTTTTCATTAATTAATTCATGATCATGCCAACAACTCGTCCATCAACGCACTACATCGCCAAATGATGACTTTTACCACATCATTTATAACATTACTACCACGATCTATACCGAATAATCCCTAATATAATCATACCAAGTCCATCTATGCACTACAAAAGCCACGTATGACTTTAAACATAATATAAATACGGTGATGATGATAATGACATAATAATTTAACAAAACAAGTTCAAGAATTAAATTTTAAAGATTTATAAGTTAATTTATCCTCAACTCAAAAACGCCCAAATTGTCAACACGATATCGCTTTTGTGGAGTAAAATTTAAGAATGTTCGTAAGTATTTCTATGAAAAGATCTTGGATGAAGTGCAAATATCCGTGATATTCTACTAATTTCACGAAGATAGAAGCTAAAAACTTTAACCAACCGAGTATAATAGAATATATGAACTCGTAAATGGATTTTCGCCACCACGCAGAATCCACGTAGATGATCATTTCCATAATTTAATAAGGAATGAATACAAAGGATAATTCACCACGCATGTGGTAATCCACATAAACAAAGTTATTCCAACAAAATAATAAAGAATGGAATAATGTAAGAATTCACCATACGCATGCGATAGATCGCATGACAGATAGGTTATTCCCAATGTAATAATAAAAAGAATGGAACCAGTCATGAAATCCGCATGCATGTGATATTCCAACGTAATAATAAAGAATGGAATAACAACAGAATTCACTGGCGTACGCGAGGATCGCATGCATGTGTTATTCCAATAGAATAATAAATAATGGAACCAGTCACGATAATACGCATGCATGTGATATTCCAAATGTAATAATAAAGAATGGAATAACAATGTAATTCAATGCAATGAGATAGATCAACGCAGCATGTGTGTTATTTCAACAGTAATAATTAATAATGGAACCAGTGTCATGCGTAATACGCATGCATGTGATATATTCAAATGAATAATAATAAAGAATGGAATAATGTAAGAATTTCACCACGTATGCGATACTTGATGTATGCAAGTTATTCTAACATAATAATAAGGAATCGAATAACAATAACTCTCTTCATAAAATGAAAGAAATAATACCCCTTACCATGTAAGAAAACCTGATACCGGAATAGTGAAGTAATAGACTTCTCTTCTTCTTTCTCTCTATAATTTCTCTCTATAATAATTGCTCTATAGCTTTAGTGAATTGGTGAGAAATGAAGGAAGAATGAGCTTCTATTTATAGGAAAATATAGTCCTGCAAGTATTATCAAACTTGCACCACCTCCCCTAATAGTAAATTATGTGAATAAATAGTAAATCATGTGACTCAATAGTTCTAAACATGTGAAAAAATTAATTATAGTATAGTACCTTCAACTATACCTCCATTTTTAACTTAGTCATGCAAGTATTATCAAACTTGCACCAACTCCCCTAATATTAAATGAATGTGAATCAATAGTATACACATGTGAACAAATAGTTATAATCATGTGAATCAATAGCAATTAATTGCTCATTTATCCGGTTAATTACCCGATTGGTCAATATAACTTCCAGACTTCAATTATTATTGAAATAAATGTCAATTTTCACTAATACTAATAATTTCAACACAATGGAACTATCAATTTCATCTTTAATCAACACATACTTATTCATCATTAATATTATAATTTATAATATTTTACAACCAGGTTGTTCCCAGGAAAGAGGGGGCTTTCCGATAAGGATTTCTCCTTATTGACGCGCAATTAGGTGACCAATCCTCTCCTTGACAGAACTTCTAGACATTGTCAATATTGCAAATAATAATATGAATAACTTTGCCATCTTAATTATTGATTTAATAATATATATATTATGCAGATATGTCGTATTTTATACGACTGTTGTATAATTAAGTTATATTTATATTCTGTACCATGTATCTGACGACCCAAGATGGGTGATGTATACCTATTTTGGGGACGTCACAATAATCGAATCAATAATATGAGATATATGATGCAAAGAATTATCAGTAGAATAATTGAATATAATCGAGTGACTTTCACGTAAGCATCAATAATTAATACAGGTTATTATTACTACGAATCTACGCCAGACATCGTATTTTTTACTACTCGGGTAGTTCAATAGCTTTTAACGGTAACACTTTCGCCGTTATTTTTATAAAAGATAATTCTTTCATTTTCTAACTACGACAATACTTCCGTTAGGGGTCCACCCAATGATTGTTCCGTCGTTTAATATTCCCTCGTTAAAACGAATATTCAAATATCAATATAACATACTTGCTTACTTTGAAAAATTTATAAATATTACCCACAACTATAACATTATATCAAATCCATACCATAATATTCAAAAAAATATTTTGAGAAATTTAAATCTTTATTCATAAAATTTGGGGTCTTACAACAGTTGCATAAATGAAGTTTGTATTTGAATTATGTACCGTGTATCTGGCGACTCAGAATGGATTGTGTATACCTATTTTGGGGGCGTCACAAATGGTATCAGAGCTTAAGGATATGGTCTCTGGAGGAGATCCAGGATTAGAACTAGGAGGGGAGAGACGAGTAATATCTTTTTAGTGTGTGTTCTACCTAAGCTGAATTTTCTTACTTAAGTTGAAAAATTGTGATATGTTAATTAACCTTTGTTTTGAAGATGTATTCTAGAATGATATCTGAAATACAGGAGATGCGCAATGGGAAAATCATGATACAAAGGAAATAACTGGGAAGGTACAATCCAAAAAGAAAGCAAGGTATTCTCATATCTTTGAACTACCAGGTACGTAAATTTCGAGGGAAAAATTTCATAAGGACGAGAGATTGTAAGACCCCGAATTTTATGAAATGAAAGTATTTAATTTTCTTATAATTATTATTCTATTTAGTAAATGGTTAAATTGATAAAAGGTTAAAGTTAAGGTTAATATGTGAAAATTTTACAAAGTAAGCAAGTTGTCATAAAATATTCGTTTGGCTCTGGGAATATTCTTTTTAATCGTGAATAGCCGATATTTATGACACAATCATCAGGTGGACCCTATTAACGGAATTCATCGCTTGAGTTAGAAAACGACAGAAATAACTTTTTATAAAAGTAACGGCAAAAGTTTTACCGTTAATTGTTGAAATACCCGGTGGTACAAGTATAGTAATACGTGTGGTTGCATACTAGCACACGGTATTGTATAATATCTTTGATTATTGATGCTTACGTGAGAAGTCACTCAGTTTTATTCAATTATTGCCACAAAGAATTGCGCGACAAGATCTCACATTATATTTTATATTATTAAATCACTAATCGAGACGACAAAAGTTATTCTTATTATTATTTGCATTATCGATAATGTCTAAAAAGTTCTCACGAGAAAAGGGTTTGGTCACTTAATCATGCTACCAATAAGGAGAAGTCCTTATCGGAAAGCCCCCTCTTTCCTGAGAATGATCTGGTTATTAATATTGCAAGTTATGATATTAATGATGAATAAATGTTATTAAAAATGTGTTTTGAGAAGCCAAGTGAATTAAGATAAATAGAGGGGTTTTGTTTATGAAGTATTTGTTGTAAGTTTGACTTATTACATGGACCCCCACTTATCTATTTTTCAAAACTTTGGTAGAAAGTTATCTCAGCTTTTGTTATATATATATATATATATATATATATATATATATATATATCATAGTCACGGGGTGGGGTGGGTGGGGGATCATGGTGGCTTGTTTTATATATACAAGAAAACCCCTATTTAGGAATACTCTATATAAGAATAACTCTACAATATTATAAAAACTTTGGTCCCAATTTGGGCCGCTTATAAATAGGAATAACCTCTAAATTGTAATATGTTATATACTTTTTAAGTCCCAGACAAGAAACTATACCTACATATAGTAATAATTATATATATATATATATATATATATATATATATATATATATATATATATAGAGAGAGAGAGACTATTAATTTTAAAAGACTACATTTTTTTTTATAAAAGACTACATTTCCTATAAAGAATTACATTTTTCTATAAAAGACTATATTTTCTATAAAGGACTATATTTTCCTATTAAAGACTACATTTCCTATAAAAGACTACATTTCCTATAAAAGACTACATTTTCTATAAAAGACTACATTTTCTTAGTTTAAAAATCTAAATAATTTATGTGGGAGTTCTTATTGATATTTTTGTTAAAGTGGATATTTTTGGGTGTTAGAAAAATATTTTGTACCATTACCTCTATTTAGTAATAATCTCTCAATTAGAATACAAATAGTTTGGTCCCAAGTCTATTCCTAAATAGAGGTTTTACTATATATATAAGTTTAGTTTTATATATAAAATAGAATATATTATATTTTATTATGCATAGTGTTGCATAGTACTGCATAGTGTGTGCATAGTGTTGCATAGTAAAATAAAAAAAATTTAGAATTCGTCCATGAAAAATTCGCCTGTGATTCCACTATGCAGTCCGTGATTATTTTTCTAAATAGTATCTTGTCATTCTCCTATAAATAGGATGCTCAGTTTAGAAATAAAAATCACACCAGAATTAGAGAATTCTTCTTCTATAATATTGAGCATATTTCTTTTGAGTTAAGAAAACTTTGAGTGTAGTAAATAGTGCAAGTTTTTCTTCAAGAATATCTCCGCTATACCAGTCAGAATTGCTCTTTTTTTAAGGTAAGTGTATTATTTATTTCATATTCGCTTACGATATTATTTTTCGTATTCGTAAGAATTTTATTTTCGTTCAATATTCGTAAGGAATATTATTTTCGGTCAATATTCGTAGGAATATTATTTTCATTCAACAAGTTGTAAGAGATATTATTTTTGTTCAATATTCGTAAGAAATAATATTTTCTTCCATACTCTATAGTATGTAAGTAATATTATTTCGTTTCAGATTCTAAATTCTACACTTATTTTGATAAGTTTTGCTTCTATACTCCTTGAAATTAGTAGAATATCCTTGAAATTTGTGTTTCATCTAGTATCGTTCCACTGAAATATTTTTCTGAACATTCTTGTTAAATTTTAATCTTTTTCATGTTGGAGTACTATTTATACATACGATACTATTTATACTTACGACACTATTCATACGTACGACACTATTCATACATACTATATTAATTCATATGTATAAAACTATTCATGAAGTACTATTCACGTGCTATTTGTGCTCACCCTTTTGCTTCACAATTCCTTACATGTATTAAGAGTGTAGCTGGGGCGAGCGAGGATAACAGGGGATTAGTGTGATGGTCCGAGACTGTGGAAGTTTCTCAATATATTATAAAACTGCATGACATGCAATATATAATTGTATTGAGGACCTAAGATGGGTGTGTTGTATATTATACGTCACTTAATAATTGATTTTGGTGAACAACAATAGGGTGATGAGAACTCGACTTTGAAAGCGTCAAAAGTGCACCTCATTAGAATGAACAGGATAGTAATCTTCTCGTTCTTCTTTGGGGTCTTAAATTATTTGCTGATTTTATATGGCATTGTAATATTTTGAGTTTGGATATTGTCTACGAGATAATATTTGTATTGAAACTCACAGTAAATATGTTGTCGTATTTTGCACGACAGTTGCATAAATGAAGTTTGTATTTGAATTCTGTACTATGTATCTAGCGACTCAGAATGGGTTGTGTATACCTATTTTGGGGGCGTCACATACCGCATGCATGGTGAATAACCCTTCGTACTTATTCTTTATTTGTAAAAGATTTGTCTACGCGAATTACCGCATGACAGGTGAAAATCCATTTGCAGTTTCGTATATTATTTCTTTTTATATTCTTAAATCTAAACTTACTATGGTAAGTATTGCTTCCATAATCCCTAAAATTAGTAGAATATCATTGAGTTTTGTGCTTTATCTAGTATCGTTTTATTGGAATATTGGTCTAAATTTCTTATTAAATTTTAATATTTTCATTTGGGGTACTATTCACAGGGTACTATTCACTCGGGGTACTATTTATTCGGGGTACTTTGCATGATGGGGTACTATTCATTTGGTACTATTCATTCGGGTACTATTCACGACAAAAGTGATTTCTTTTTTGTCCAAATTATTTTTGATACATGAATATCATTCTTGAATTTTATTCCAGAATTAGTTATCATGTTGACAATTTGGACATTCTTGAACTATGGATAAATTGAATTATAAATCTCTAAATATTTATCCTTGATCTCACTTGATTAATTCATTAAATCATTGTCTTCATCCTCATGCTTATGTTGTAGTAAAAGTCATCTTTGGCCCGTAGTGAATAGATGAACTGTTGATTGGTATGATTATGACCAGGAATTTTATATTGGTATAATCATGACATGTAATGTTACAGACAAATGATGTGGTGAAAGTCCTCTTTGGCCCGTAGTGCATAAATGGACAGTTGTTTGGCATGATCATGACCACTGGTGATACTAACAAATATCCTTGGCCCGTAGTGCATGGATAATTCGTTGATGTGAAATTTTATTGATTGTTTTTACAGGGATAAAATATTGATGATGGACTTTTAAATCATAGAAGATAGTAAACATCATGCTCTACTTGACTCTTCTAATGGATTGTTATTTCTGCTGCAGCTGTTGATCTAAAACTTGTTGTCTATTGTATTTTATCAGATTTTTCCCTGTTGAGGACTAATGATAATTTTTTTTACATTATATTAGTCATAATATTATTTGTTGGGCTAATTGAGCTCACCCTTTTGCTTTTGGTTCCATTGTTATTCTCAGGAGACGAGAATATAGTTGGGACTAGTCGGGGAGTGGAGTAATGGTTCAAGATGGTTTTTATAGCAGTCCTCACTATTTTGTAAAATAGTGTAACAATAATTGTAAATAGGACTTTATTTGAGTTTGGATATTGTTTATGAGACAATATTTGTTTTGAAACTTAGCTATTGTGTTGTCATATTTTGCACGATAGTTGTATAAATGAAGTTTATATTTAAATTCTGTACCATGTATTTGGCGACTCGGAATGGGTTTTATGGACCTATTCGGGGCGCCACAGTGATTGCCTGACTTATCTTGAAGCGTGACCTTTGTTACTCGAGCCAGTAAACCCGAAAGGGTGTCTTAAAACCTAGTGCCCTAAAGCCGTCTGGTTTGGAAGTCATAGGTCCAAAACTCGTTATATGGGTAACTCTGAATAGCCTAAGAAAACGAGACAAGTTAAGTGAGAGAAATTTTTTTTTTGCAAATCATGGAAATGAAACCCCTGCTAAGAGTTTCGTCACTCATAGTGCATATGTCATATGAAATTAAGTCTGCGAAGAAGAACGTCTAAAGCGAAGATGAAGTATCTCTAATAAAGGGAGAAGTCTTTTGAATCTAGTCCTACCCATGAAAAATGACCCTGGATGCTTAAAAATTTCCCTATGATTTCATAACTCATTCAATTTCATAAACTTTTACTTCAAATTCCTTATTCACAAGAGTGTACTAATCCCAAAGGCCAAACCGTCAAACTTTTGGTGCATTTTGTTCTTTTGATGTGCAGGATATTGCTCACTCTTGACTTGGTCAACAAAAAAAGTTTCTTATATGAATCCCCGATAACAACATGCGAGAGGGCTGAGGCATTTTCTGATTCCAGGAAATGGAAGGAGTCTAAGACGGGATCAAGACTCTCATCAAAGGAAAGAGGAGAACTCCTGAAAGAAATCATGGTGACATAAGCTTGCCACAACAAAAGAAGGGCAAAATTCTCAAGGGAGTCCTTAACTCAAAAACAGACGCATGACCGACAAAAGGTCTAGCAAATGAAATCTTCATCATAAAAAATGACAACCTGCGCCAAGTCCTCACAAGTCGAGGCCTCTACACCAAAGTCCAAATATGGGCAGTGGCTGAATCCTCCAGGCGTCAGCGGTACCCAGGTCATCAATCAAGTCAATATCTAATCCACTCGGGTCGCAAGTAAAGATCTCACCCCTTTTCTTAATCAATGATCAAACCGTTGACGTCAATCCATCGTAGCATCGGGGATGGATCCGGTGATGTAAGTCGTTGAACACAATGCAAGAGGGCAAAAATGTCTTTTTCACACTCTTTAGAGATAACCCTAGAGGATCACAACCTCAAATCTAACCACAGAGACATCCTTGTGGAACATCAAATGAACCCTAAGGAAAAAAAGTTGGCAGCAATCAAACCTTGGAGACATTTTCGAAGGACAATCAAAAGCCCCATCAACCTTGGAGACAACCCCTGGGAGGGCAAAAAGGTTATTTTGGCAAGTCAACATCAAAACCGTAATACAACTGTAAATAGGATAAAAAAGAACCATTACAGCACACAAATTACGTAAAATAGCTCAACAGACTACCTGACGAAGACCCGAAGATGCCATTTCGATCATGGAACCACCTTCTCATATTTGGAAAAGGGCAAGCCCTATGTCATTTTGTAGCTATCGGAAAGAGATTTCTGGAATGGTATGCCACATCTCCATCGGATTCTCGGATTATAAGTTACAAGCTTTTCAATGGATTGCATGTCAATCGGGATTATACGTACTGTGAGGTGGCGGGGTCCACCAAGGTAATTCCGCAGGTATACTCGCGGAAGTCGCAGGTCTACTCGCAGAAGCCGCAGGTCTACCTACGGAAGCCCATGTCTATATATATCAGCCCCCATCAGCTTGTAAAAAAAGAGAGAGAGAGAAGGGTTTGGGAGAGAGAAATCATGCCATTTGAGAGCGAAATGTAGCTTTTCTTTCGTTCAATCTTTGTAAATCTTCTTTGTAAACACTCATATACATATATACTACAACATATCATGTTTTAACCAGTGGAAAATGAATTTTGAGCCTGGATTGCAAATATGTGGCCTTTTATTGCTTTAATATATATATATATATATATAATATACATATTATTTAGAATATATATAATTGTTTATAGATATAAGTTATATATATATATAAGTAATATAAGTTTTAGATTTTGGGTCAGCTTGTAAAAAGCTATGGGCAGTGATTTATGATTCAGTTTTGCATATCATCCTCAGACGGACAAGCAGTCGGAGAGGACTATTCAAACTCTTGAAGATCAATTAATATTTTGTGTCCTAGACTTCAAACGAAGTTGGGACAAATACTTACCATTGGTGGAATTCTCCTACAACAACAGTTATCAAGCAAATATAGGCATGGCTCCATTTGAGGCGTTGTATGGAAGAAAGTGTCGTTCTATGCTGGGACGAGGTGGGTGAAGCAACGTTGTTGGGACCAGAATTGGTACACATGACTACGGAAAAGATTCAAATGATCCGACAACATATACAAACCTCACAAAATCGACAAAAGAGTTATGCTGATCTTTATCGAAGGGACGTGGAATTCATTGTTAGAGATCATGTATTATTACGTGTTGCTCTATGGAAAAGAGTTACGAGATTTGGAAAGAGAGGAAAGCTCAACCCTCGATTCATTGGTCCATTTGAAATCCTCGTAGAGTAGGAGGAATCGCGGGCCTATAGACTCGCTTTTACCGCCAAGTATGTCTCATGTTCATAAAGTTTTTCACATATCTATGTTACGTAAATATGTGGAAGACTCGAACCACATTATTGAATTAGAACTAGACGAGATAGCAAGAGATTTAACGTATGAAGAGGTACCTATAAAAATCTTGGATAATTAAGAAGGAACATATTCTACGCTCAAAGGTTATACCTCAAGTCAAAGTTTTATAGAGAAACCACAATATTGAGAAAATGACCTGGGAGTTAGAATATGAAATAAAAATAAGGTATCCTCATCTCTTCGACATACCAGGTATGTACATCAATTTTGAGGACAAAATTTCATAAGGAGGGGAGGTTGTAAGACCCTAACTTTTTATGAATAAAGATTTAATTTTATCTAAATATTATTTTGAATAATAAGGTGTTGATTTGATATAATGCTATAGTTATGGGTGATATATGCAAATTTTACAAAGTAAGCAAGTTGTCATAAAATATTCGTTTGGTCGGGGAATTTTCGTACAACGACACAATCATTGGTGGACCCTACAACGAAATAACTATCGGATATAGAAAGCGACAGAAATAACCTTTTTATAAAAAAAAGGTAAAACTTTTACCTTAAAACTGTTGAAATATCCGGTGATAAAAGTACAGTAATACGCGTTGTTGCACAAGAAGACACCAGATTGCATGCGAAAGATCTCGGATTATTGATGCTTACGTAAGAAGTCACTTAGTTTTATTCAATTATTGCAACACTAGTTGCTGCATAGTATCTTATATTATTGATTCAATTATTGTCACAGTATCTTCTGCACAATATTTTATATTATTAAATCAATAATTGAGATGACACAGTTATTCATATTATTATTTGTATTATTGACAATGTCTAAAAAGTTCTATCGAGGAAATTAGGTTATTTAATTGTGCGCTAATAAGGAGAAATCCTTATCGGAAAGCCCCCTTTTTCTTGAGAATGATCTGGTTGTCAATATTGTGAGTTGTAATATTAATGATGAATAATTGTTAAAAGATTAAAAATGTGTTTATTAAAGATAAGTGATTTTTGGTAAATATATATTTTATTTTTTAATATAAATAGAGGGGTTTGTCATGAGGCGTTTGTTGTAAGTTTGACTTATTATTCCATGGGGAGATGTACAAATTTTTCGGACCGTCAGATGTAGTTTTAATAGTAAATCAATATGGACCGTCGGTTGTGGTCTTAATAGTAAATTAATATGGACTGTCGGTTGTGGTTTTAATAGTAAATCAATATCGATCGTCCGTTTTAATAGTAAATCAACCTGGACCGTCCGTGAATCAGTTACTGTTTAGTCCATTCTCCTATAAATAGAAACTTATTTCTTCTTTCATTCTCACCAATTCACTAAGACTCACAAAAGAAACTATAGAGAGAAAGAAGAAGAGTATTCTGTAAGACCCCAAATTTTTATGAATAAAATTTAATTTTCTCTAAATGTTATTTGAATAATAAGGTGTGGATTTGATATAATGTTATACTTATGGTGATATGTGCAAATTTTGCAAAGTAAGCAAATTATCATAAAATATTCGTTTGGTCAGAGAATATTCTTTATGTCGGAGAATATTCGTACGATGACACTATCATTGGTGGACCCCACAACATAATTATTGTTGGATATAGAAAGCGATAGAAATAACCTTTTTATAAAAATAACGGCAAAATTTTACCGTTAACTATTGAAATACCTGGTGATAAAAGTACAAGAATACGCTGCGGTCACAAGAAAGAAGACACTCAGATATATACAAGATTCTAATTATTGATTCTTACGTAAGAAATCATTCAATAATTGTCACAGTATCATCTGTATAATATTTTATATTATTAAATCAATAATTGAGACGACACAGTTATTTATATTATTATTTGCATTATTGACAATGTCTAGAAAGTTCTGTCAAGGAAAGAAGTTAGGTTATTTAATTACGCGCCAATAAGGAGAAGTCCTTATCGAAAGCCTCCTCTTTCCTGGGAATGATCTAGTTGTGAATATTGTGAGTTATAATATTAATGATGAATAATTGTTGAAAGAGTAAAAATGTGTTTATTGAAGATAAGTGTGACACCCCCAAAACAGGTATATATCACCCATTTTGAGTCGCCAAATACATGGTACAGAATATAAATACAAATTTAATTATACAACAGTCATGTAAAATACGACAAAACATAATCTAAGAGTTTTAATAAGAATATTGTCATCTAGACAATATCCACACTCAATGGAGTCCACATTACATTTATTGTCACACTATTTAATGTAATAATGAGGACTACTAATGCTATCATCCGGACCGTCACCCGCTTCCCCAAATTTAGTCCTCGCTTTCACGCTCTCATTTCAAGAAGAAATAAAGATAGAAAAGGTGAGCTCAACTAGCCCAAGAAGAAATATTATGACTAAGATAATGCAGAATAAATTATCATTAGCCTTCAACAATGTTAAACTGATAAAATACAATAGACATCAAGTTTAACAATAACGGTATAAGCAATCCATTAGAAGAGTTCAGTAGAGCATGATATCTACTATCTTCTATGATTTAAAATGTTTTCATCAATTTTTATCGCTGAGACTCAACTTAATAAATAAATCATATCATCGAATCTTTCCTGCACTATGGGCTAAGGATATTCATTAAATCATCAATGGTCATGACTATACCGAATAATCCCTGGTCATAATCATACCAAAAACTGTCCATCAATGCACTGCAGCCATCATGTAAGACCCCAACTTTTATGAATAAAGGTTAATTTCTCTCAAAATATATTTTTGAATATTATGGTGTGGATATAATATAATGTTATAGTTGTGGGTAATATTTACAAATTTTGCAAAGTAAGCAAGGGGTTATATAATATTCGATTGGTCGGGGAATATTCATTTTAACAGGGAATATTCGTACGACGACACAATCATTGGTGGACCCCACAACGGAAGTATTGTCGTAGTTAGAAAACGACATAATTATCTTTTTATAAAAATAACGGCGGAAGTTTTACCGTTAAACTATTGAACTACCCGGTAGTAAAAGTACAATAATACGCTGCGGCGGTTGATAGTAGTACACTCAGATTGATTATTGATGCTTACGTGAGAATTCACTCGCTTATATTCAATTATTGCTACAAGAATTCTTGCATCATATCTCTCATATTATTGATTCAATTATTGTCACAAGATCATCTCGCATAATATGTTATATTATTAAATCAATAATTGAGACGACAAAGTTATTCATATTATTAAATTGCAATATTTATAATGTCTAGAGTTCACATCAAGGAGAGGTTTGGTCATCTAATCATACATGACAATAAGGAGAAATCCTTATCCGAAAGCCCCTCTTTCCGAACGACACTGGTTGTTAAATATCGTGAGTTATAATATTAATGATGAATAAGTTCGTGTTGATTAAAGATGAAATTGATAGTTCCATTGTGTTGGAATTATTAGAGTTAGTGGAAATCAACATTTATTCCGATATTAATTGATGTCTGGAAGTTTTACTGACCAGTCGGGTAATTAATCGGATAAATGAGAAATTAATTACTATTACTTCACATGATTATAACTATTTGTTCACATGTGTGTACTTTTGATTCACATTCTTGTACTATTAGGGGAGTTGGTGCAAGATTGATAATACTTGCATGACTAAGTTAAAAATGGAGGTATAGATGGAGGTACTATACTGTAATTCGTATTTTCACATGATTATAACTATTGATTCACATGATTGAACTATTGATTCACATTATTTACTATTAGGGGAGGTGGTGCAAGTTTGATAATACTTGTAGGACTAAATTAAAAATGAAAAAAAAGTTGAAGGTATTGTACTGTAACATTTCGAGCCCCAAAACGTGCAATTATCGAAACTATATTTTCCTATAAATAGAAGC
Organism: Panax quinquefolius; assembly: GCA_020205615.1. Taxonomy (NCBI): domain Eukaryota; kingdom Viridiplantae; phylum Streptophyta; class Magnoliopsida; order Apiales; family Araliaceae; genus Panax; species Panax quinquefolius. The sequence continues at coordinate 41,578,509 of CM035155.1, read as the reverse complement.
TTATTCTTCCTTCATTTCTCACCAATTCATAAAAGCTATAGAACAATTATTATAGATAGAAAGAAGAAGAGAAGTCTGCTACCTCACTATTCCAGTATCCAGTTTTCTTCTAAGGTAAAGGGTATTATTCTTTCGTATTCATGAAGAGAGTTATTTTCTTTCAATACTCGTAAGAGTTGTTATTCAATTCTTTATTATTATGTTGAATAACTCGCTTATGCTAAGCACCGCATACACGGTAAAATTCTTCTATTATTCCATTCTTTATTATTCTCGCTGAATAACTCGTCTCAGCATTTGGCCTATCATTGCATGCCCGGTGAATTACATTGTTATTACATTCTTTATTATTCTCGTTGAACATCCTCATGCATGCGGGATTACGATAACTCTGGTTCCATTCTTTATTTTTTTTTGGAACATCCTGTCTGTGTGGATTACGCATGACCTGGTTCCATTCTTTATTATTCTGTTGGAATATCCGGTCTATGCGAATTACGCATGACCTGGTTCCATTCTTTATTATTCTGTTCGGAATAACCTATATGTGCGGTCTATCGTATGCCTGGTGAATTCTTCTATTATTCTATTCTTTATTATTCTGTTGGAATAACCTGTCTATGTGGATTACCACATGCATGGTGAATGATCCTTCGTATTCATTCTTTATTAAATTGTAAAAATGATTTGTCTACGTGGATTATCGCATGGCGGGAAAAAATCAATTTGCAGTTTCATATATTCTATTATACTCAGTTGGTTAAAGTTTTGGCATCTATACTCCATGAAATTAGTAGAATATCTTGGATATTTGCACTTCATCCAAAGATCTTTTCATGGAAATATTCTTCCGAGCATTCTTGAATTTTACTCCATAAAGCAAAGATCATGTTGACAATTTGACGTAATTGATTTCGTGGATAAATTAATTTATAAATCTTTAAAATTTATTCTTGAACTTGTTTTATTTAATTATTATGTCATCATCCTCACGCTTATATTGTGATGAAAGTCATCTTTGGCTTATGTGCATAGATGGACTTGGTATGATTATGACTGTGGATCATTCTAAGATAATCATGACCGTAATGTTATAAATGATGTGGTAAAAGTCCTCGGTGGCATTCGTAGTGCATTGATAGTATGCTTTTTGTATGATTATGACCAGGATTATTCTAAGTATAGTCATGACCATTGATGATTTAATCAATATCCTCGGCCCAGAAGTGCGTGGATGACTCGATGATGTGGTTTATTTATTGTCGAGTCTCAAATATAAAAATTGATGAAAATATTTTAAATCATAGAAGATAGTAGATATCATGCTCTATTTGACTCTTCTAATGGATTGCTTATTCACACGCAGCTTAAACTTGATGTCTATCAGATTTTATCGCTTTAACATTGTTGAAGACTAATGATAATTTATTCCGCGCATTATCTTAGTTATAATATTTCTTCTTGGGCTAGTTGAGCTCACCCTTTTTGCTTTCATTGTTCTCTTGAGAAATGAGAACGTAGCCGGACTAGTCGGGAACGGAGTGATGGTCCGAGATGGTGTATTAGTAGTCCTCACTATTCTATAAAATAGTGTGATAATAAATGTAATGAGGACTCTATTTGAGAGTGAATATTGTCTAGAAGGCAATATTCCTGTTTAAACTCTCAGCTATGCTTTGTCATATATTACACGCCGTTTGTATAATTAAGTTTGTATTTGTATTCTGTACCATATATTTGGCGACTCAAGATGGGTGATGTATACCTATGTTGGGGGCGTCATATTTGGTATCAGAGCTTAGGGATATGATCCCTGGCTGAGATGTGAGATAAGAACTAGGAGGGGAGAGACAGGGAATTCCTTCGCTAGTATGACCTACCTAAGTTTATTTGGTATTTAATTGGTCGATCAGAGTATAGGGATAATATGTGATATGATAATTAACCCTTGTTTTGTGGTAGTATTTGAAAATGTCATCCGAAAATGTTGAGATAAGCAATGAAGCACATGAGACCGTTGAGTCACCATAGATTAATACCCATGATAATGTGCAACAAGAAGACAATAATCATCAGGTAAACAACAACGATCAAATGATGAACGATGGGATGTTCAGAGGTTTTATGCACTTCATGCAACATCAGGCGAAGGTGGCTCCAGTCCAAAATGCAGGTGGAAACACTGATAACTCTCGGACGGTCATCGCTAAGCAGTTCAAGGAGTTGGGACCACCGGATTTTTTTGGAGAGCCAAAACCACTTAAGGCAGAGACGTGGATAAAGCAAATCAACAAGATATTTGATGTCTTGGGATGCTCGAGGAGCAAAAGTTCCTTTGCCATCTTCATGTTATGCAGCAGAGGCATTCATCGGTGGGAATCAGAAGCGTACTCAACTCATTGCACTCAAAATGTCTTGGGAGAAGTTCCAAGAGTCGCTCAACGACAAGTACTTTCCCGAAAGTATTCACACACGTAAGGAGGTAGATTTCATCAAGCATGAGCAAAACAATATGATCGTGGCCGCAAGACGAAGCTAAGTTTGTCGAGTTATCTCGGTTTGCGTCCCACTTGGTTGATAATGAAGAGAGAATGACGCGAATGTTTCTAAGAGGTTTGAAACCCGAGATACGCCAATACCTTATCTCTCATAAACTGTGTTTGTATTCAGATGTTGTTAATAGGGCTCGCTTATTGGAACGCGATAATGAAATCAACCCAACCAAAAGAGAGCAAATTGACAAAATGATAATACTAGTGATAATACCATCATCAAGCTATGGACAATAAGCGTGGAAGGAATCAACATGCTAGAAATGGTAACCACTTCGGTGGTAATCATGGCCAAAACAATAAGATTGGACATTTCAAGAAGAGGAGATTCAACAATGATGGAAAGACGTCAGCACCAGCACCCGTGGTTAAGGAAATAGAACGACCACCTATCATATGCTTCAAATGCGAAGGGGAAGGACACATCAGTCCAAACTGCGCGATGTCGTCTAAAGCATGTTATAATTATGAAAGAGAAGGTAACCTAGCCCAATTTTGTCATTCACCGAAGACAAGTTCAGCTAGGATGGAGGCACCAAAGGACATCCCAGAAAAGTTAAAGCCAGTAATGCAAGGGAGAGCGTTTGTCGTGACCTCCCAGAAAGTAAGGAACCCAAATGAGGTCATCACAGGTAAGCTTATCATAAAATCTAGCGAAGTTTATACCTTATTTGATACCGATTCTACCCATTCTTTTATTTCTCCTACTTGCGCTCAACGTTTAAATTTGACTCCGGAGAAATTAGACTTTGACTTATCTGTTGAAACTCCGTTGGGAGAAACCTTTATTACATCCACGGTTTATAAGTCTTGTTTGATTTAAATCGGTAACCACACGTTACCTGTCGATCTTATTTCCTTGAAAATACTTGTATTTGATGTGATTTTAGGGATTGATTGGTTAACTACTCATCATGCTAAAATCGATTATTTTCGTAAGGCTGTTAGTTTTCATATTCCTAACCAACTTATTATGTGAATTCAAGCAACCAAACCACTAAAATCAATCACTGTCATATCAAGCATAAAGTTATTCGTTTATTGAAAAACGGATGTCAAGCTTTCTTAGCCCATGTCACGGATTTAAATAAAAATACGTCAGATTTGAATGATATTTCTATTGTTAATAAATTTCCGACGTATTCCCTCAAGAACTTCCCCTACTACCCCGTAGCGTGAAATTGAATTTTGTATTGACCTTGAATCGGTACAAAACCCATTTCCAAAGCCCCATATCGAATGGCTCCTATCAACTTCGTGAGTTAAAACCCAACTACATGAATTATTAGACATCGGTTTCATTCATCCTAGTACGTCTTCTTGGGGTGCTCCTGCTCTATTCGTGAAGAAGAAAGATGGAAGTATGCGACTTTGTATTGATTATCGGGAGTCAATCATGTCACCATCAAAAAAAAGTACCCGTTGCCTCGCATTGATGACTTGTTTGACCAAATTGCAAGGAGCCAAATTCTTTTCAAAGATTGATCTTCGTTCGGATATCATCAGTTGAAGATTAAAACTAATGACATTCCAAAGACTGCTTTCAAAACTAAGTACGGGCATTATGAATTCCTAGTCATGTCATTTGATTGACTAATGCTCCTACCGCTTTTCATGGACATGATGAACCGAGTATTCAAGGAATATTTGGATCACTTTGTGGTCGTCTTTATTGATGACATCCTCATATACTCCAAAACCCGTGAAGACCATGAATAACACTTGAGGCTGATACTTCAAATGCTTCATGAAAACAAGCTTTATGCCAAGTTAAAGAAATGTGAGTTCTGGCTTGAGGAAGTTGCATTCCTTGGGCTTGTGCTATCAAATCATGGAATATCGATTGACCCAAGCAAAGATTGAAGCAATTCAAAGTCCGAGCAACCTAAGTCATCGATCAAGTACGTAACTTTCTCGCTTAGTTGGTTATTATCTGAGATTCGTAGAAGGGTTTTCTCAAATCGCTACTCCATTAACTCACCGACTCAAAAGATACAAAATTCGGTTGGAGCGAGGAATGTGAAAAGAGTTTTTAAGAACTCAAGAGAGACTCATTTCAAAGACTGCTCGACAATACCATCTGCCTCGGATATATTTTGGTGGAGGAATTATTAGAGAGATATTGTGATGCCCCAAAATAGGTATACAACACCAACTTCTTTGAGTCGCCAAATACATGGTACGCAGAAAGAAAATTACAACTTCATTATTACAATTGTCTTGTGAGTTTAAATACAAATATTGTCTTCTAGACAATATCCACACCCAAATAAAGTCCTCATTACAATTATTGATACACTATTTTACAAAAAATAGTGAGGACTACGCTAAAACATCTTTCTAGAATCATCACTCCTATACCCCATTAGATCCTGCTATGTTTCTCACCTCTTGAGAAGAAAAAATGGAACAAAAAGGAAAAGGTTGAGCTCAACTAGCCCAATAAAGAATATTATGACTAAGATAATATACAAAAATTATCATTAGTCTTCAATAGGGAAAAATCGATAAAATATAATAGACAACAAGTTTTAGATCAACAAGCTGCGGAATGAAAACAACAATTCATTAGAAGAGTTAAGTAGAGAATGAAATCTACTATCATCTATGAATTTAAAAGTCCATCATCAATATTTTATCCATGTAACATCAATCAATATACATCTTGAATCAAATATTCATCTTTGCACTATGGGCCAAAGATATTCATTTGTATCACCAGTTGGTCATGTTCATCTCAACACCTGTTCATCTTTGCACTACGGGCCAAAGATATTCATCGAGTAATCATTCATCTTTGCACTACGGAGCCAAAGATATTCATCAATATCACCATTAAGGTCCGAGGATGATGAAAAACATTTTAGAAAACGAATCTAGTGAGAGACGGAAGGACAAATATTAGGGATTAAGATTTTGGTTTATCTAAATTCAATAATACTCCATAATAACCAAGTGTGAAGTAGAATTCAAAATAAAGATCAAAACATGGATACAATCAAAGATAGTAACCATAAAAGACATCTGGGACGAAAAGAGAAAATTTTTTTTTCGGTGAATAGTGTCGTATTTGTGAATAGTGTCAGTATCGTGAATAATGTCGTATCGTGAATAGTAACCCCGACACAAAAAAGGTAGAAATTTGACAATAAAATTCATAACAATATTTTAACATAATGATATTGAAGAAAATAATATCATTTAAGAAGAAAATAACATCCCTTACCTCAAAGAAATAATACTTCGGAATGAAAGGTCGGATGTGATGCTGAATGAAACTTGTACTGAATAACAACTCTCAAAGTATCTAAATACTCACAAAATACGCTCGATAATATAGAGAGAAAAAGAAAAAGCTTATGTTTACGGTGTGATTTTCAATTCTAACTTAGCCCTCTTTTTATAGGAAAATGTTAGCCCCATGAAAGCAGACTTGACTCTTACTACCCGATGGCTTTACCGCTACTATATTACCACCCACCACATTTGAAATAAAATTCAGCACATTTCTTCACCAACCACAAGTGGGGCCCACTCAATTCTAGAATTTTCCACCAAAATCAATTATAACCCTAATTTCTGAATCAGTCACCTCTTAAAATTCATAACAAATCATTCGTTCATTTTTAACGGTTCAAAATTTGTGGACATATACTCAACTTATATATGTATAACATATCCAAAAATCACAACGATCCAATCTTCGATTAAAAATTATAACTCACAATATATATCTCAAAAATAGTGATTTAATTTTTAATACCTCCATTCAAATAAAAAACACCTCAACATTAATTCCTTCAATTATATCCACATAAAATAAATATATCCATCAATTATATCCACATAAAATAAATATTTCATTATCATATAAATCAATAATTAATTATTCACAAATAATATTACGAAATCACAATTATGATGACCAAAGCCGCTTCCCAGAAAGAGGGGGCTTTCAGATAAGGATTTCTCCTTCTTGGCGCGCCTTGATTAGGTGACCAAACCTCTCCTTGAACCGAACTTTCTAGACATTGTCAATAATGCTATCTAATAATATTATTCAAATAATATGAATTATTGATCTGATAATGGGAAATACTGTGGAGTGACAATTATTGAAACAACAATAATATAAAATATCAACGCAACAATTATTGAATCAATAAAATAAAATATTGAAAAGTAATTACTGTAACAATTATTGAGTAGTGCCTTCTTACGTAAGAATCAATAATTCAAAAATATCATGTAATCTGGTGTGCTCTTCTTGCAAACCACGCGTATTACTGTATTTTAACCACCGGGTATTCCAACAGTGTTAACGGTAACAACTACGCCATTATTTATAAAAACTCAAACTTGTCGTTTTCTTCATCCGACAATTATTCTGTTATGAGGCCCACGAATGGCTGCGCCGTCGTACGAATATTCCTCGACAACAAGAATATTCCACGACCAAACGAATATTCCCCGACAAAAATGAATATTTTATAACCACTTGCTTATTTTGTAAAATTTGCACATTTCACCCATAACCAAAGTATTATATCAAATTAACTCCTAATTATTTCAAGATAATAAATAGAGAAAATTTAATTTTATTCATAATAAGTTGGGGTCTTACAACCTCCCCTCCTTATGAAATTTCATCCTCGAAATTGACGTACGTACCTGGTGTTTCGAAAAGGTGAGGGTACCTCGCTTTCATTTCTGATTCCAACTCCCAAGTCATTTCCTCAATAGCATGGTTCCTCCACAAAACCTTGACTTGTGGTATAACCTTTGTTCGTAGGATATGCTCTTTCCTATCCAATATCTTGATAGGTACCTCCTCGTACGTTAAATCTTCGGCTATCTCGTCTGGTTCTAACGCAATAATGTGGTTTGGGTCTTTCACATATTTACGAAGCATAGATATGTGAAAAATATTATGAACACGAGACATACTTGGAGGTAATGCGAGTCTATAGGCCACATTTCCTATTCGGTCAAGAATCTCAAATGGACCAATAAATCGTGGATTGAGCTTTCCTCTCTTCCCAAATCTTGTAACTCCCTTCCATGGAGCAATACGTAACAATACATGATCTCCAATATTAAACTCCACGTCCTTTCGATGAAGATCAGCATAACTCTTTTGTCGATCTTGTGAGGTCTTTATACGTTGCCGGATCATTTGAATCTTTTCTGTAGTCATGCGTACTAATTCTGGTCCCAATAACGTTGCTTCTCCCACCTCATCCCAACATCTTTGGAGAGCGACACTTTCGTCCATATAAGGCTTCAAATGGAGCCATACCTATACTTGCTTGATAAGCTTTGTTGTTGTAGAGAATTCCACCGATGGTAAAGACTTATCCCAACTTCCTTTAAAATCTAGGACCACGAGTCTTAATAGATCTTCAAGGGTTTGAATAGTCCTTTCGATTGCCCGTCCATTTTGAGGATGGTATCTTTGAATCGAATAAATAAATCCATGCCCATAGCTTTCTGCAAGCTAACCCAAAATCGTGAAGTAAATCTTGGGTCACGATCCAAAACTATGGATACTGGCATGCCATGCAATCTCACAATCTCATTTACGTACATACTAGCAAGACGTTCAAGGGAATAAGTCTCACGTATAGCCAAGAAATGAGCAGACTTGGTTAATCTATCAACAATAACCCAAATCGCATCTATGCCTTGAGAAACCTTGGGAAGACACATGAACGAATCCATGGTAATGTGTTCCCACTTCCATTTTGGAATCTCAAGTGGTTGCAATGGACCCTTTGGCACTTGATGCTCTTGCCTTTACACGTTGACAAGTTAAACACCTCGAGATAAACTCCGCGATCTCTCTCTTCATATTGCTCCACCAAAAATGTATGTCGAAGATCATGATACATTTTAGGTACTCCCGAGATGGATTACAAATGGTGTGTTGTGTGCCTCCATCATGATTCTATGCTTCAATTCGAAATCGTTAGGAATGCAAAGTTTGGAGTTGACTCAAAGTATTCCTTCTTCATCGATTCTTGCCTCGAGAATAGCACCTTCTTGCACTTTCTTTTCATACATATCATCTCTGGGTGCAGTGGCTTGAGCGACTTTAACTTTATCGATTAAAGTCGGTTCTACTCATATATTTGCCATCATCACGTGGGTACTTGGAGCCTTTAACTCTATCTCCATCCTTTGTAAGTCGTATAAAATGGGTCTTTGTGTTAACAACATTGCACTTTTCGTGCCGCGTATGATCTTCTACTCGATCGTCGTCATTTCTGACGTTTGCTTTTCCAGGATGATATTGAATGCTATGGTCGTAATCCTTCAACAGCTCGAGCCAACGTCGTTGCCGCATGTTGAGTTCCTTTTGGGTGAAGAAATATTTGAGGCTTTTATGATCCGTATAAATCTCCACTTTCTCCCCATACAAGTAGTGTCTCCAGATTTCAACGCAAAAAACGATTGCTTGACTCTCAAGATCATGAGTAGGATAATTCCTCTCATATTCTTTGAGTTGTCGCGAGGCATAGGCTATGACTTTCCCATGTTGCATGAGAACACATCCTAACCCTTTGCCTGAAGCATCACTGTAGATAACAAATCCATCCGAACCAGATGGTATTGTTAGAACAGGTGCCGAAATGAGTCTCCTCTTGAGCTCTTGGAAACTCTTCTCGCATTCCTCGCTCCATACAAATTTTGCATCTTTCTGAGTCGGTTGAGTTAATGAGTAGTGATTCGAGAAAATCCTTCCACGAATCTCCGATAATAACCAGTTAAGCCCGAAAAGCTACGCACTTGGTCATGACTTGGGTTGCTCCCAACTTTGGATTGCTTGATCTTTGTCGGTCAACGGATACTCCATGTTTTGACACCACGTGCCCAAGGAATGCTACTTCCTTAAGCGAACTCGCATTTCTTGACTTGGCATATAGCTTGTTGTCACGAAGTCTTTGAAGTACCAACTTCAAATGGTGCTCATGATCTTCACGGCTTTTGGAATAGATGAGGATGTCATCAATAAAGACAACAACAAACTGATCCAAATATTCCTTGAATACACGGTTCATCATATCCATGAAAGCAACAGGGAGCATTAGTCGATCCAAAAGACATGACTAAGAATTCATAATGCCGTCTGCAGGAGTTTGAAGGCGATCTTTGGAATATCCTCGGTTTTAATCTTGGTGATGATATCCGAGCGAAGATCGATCTTTGAAAAGTATTGTGCTCCTTGCAACTGGTCAAACAGGTCATCAATGCGAGGTAGTGGATACCTATTCTTGATGGTGACATGGTTTAATTCTCGGTAGTCAATACAAAGTCGCATACTCCCGTCTTTCTTCTTTACAAATAAAATAGAGAGCACCCCGAGGAGATGTACTTGGGGCAGAATGAAACCGATGTCTAACAATTCCTGTAGTTGGACTTTTAACTCCTGAAGTTCAATAGGAGCCATTCGATATGGGGTTTTAGAAATGGGCTTTGTACGCGGTTCAAGATCAATAAAGAATTCAACTTCACGTTCCAGGGGTAGACCGAAGTTCTTCAAAAATCGTCGGAAATTCATTAACAACAGGAATATTATTCAAATCTGCGTGTTTTTTGTTCAAGTCCATAATATGGGCTAAGAAAGCTTGACATCCGTTTTTCAATAAACGAATAGCTTTATGGCTTGATATGATAGTGACTGATTTTAGTGGTTTAGTTGCTTGAATTCATATAACAGGTTGGTTAGGAATATGAAAACTAACAACCTTACGAAAACAATCAATTTTGGCATGATGAGTGGTTAACCAATCAATCCCTAAAATCACATCAAATGCAAGTATCTTTAAAGAAATAAGATCAACAGGTAATGTGATTGTGCCAACTTGGATCAAGCAAGATTTATAAACTGTAGATGTAACGAAGGTTTCACCCAACGGAGTTTCAACAGATAAGTTAAAGTCCAATTTCTCCGGAGTCAAGTTTAAACGTTGAGCACAAGCAGGAGAGATAAAAGAATGGGTAGAACCGGTATCTAGTAAGGTATAAACTTCGCAAGAGTTCAAGATTAGCTTACCCGTGATCACCTCGTTCGGGTTTCTCGCGTTTTGGCCAGTCACGACAAACGCCCTTCCTTGAACCACCGACTTTGTTTTGTCCGTAGTCGCCTTTGGTGCCGTCGTCCCAGTTGGACTTGACTTCGCTACCAGACAAAATCGGGCTATGTGACCGTCTTTTCCACAATTGAAACACACCTTGGAAGGCTGTGAACAGTTTGGACTTATGTGTCCCTCCTCTCCGCATCTGTAGCATCTAACTGGCGGTCGTTCTCCTCCCCTAGAATTTGTTGTTGGTGTTGGTGCTGCTGCTGATGTCTTTCCGTCATTGTTGAATCTCCTCTTTTTGAAATTTCCACTTGACTCACCTCTCCTATTATCATGGCCACGATGACCACCACCCGAGTGGTTCTGCTTTTGTCCGTATTTTTCCTCCTCGGTTGGTTATCATCGCTCGATATCTCTTGTCACCGTAGATGTATGACCACAGTTGTGGTCCCTCGGTTGAACATACTCATTATCACGCTCTAATAATTGAGCCCTGTTTACAACATCTGAATATAAAGAAAATTTATGAGAGATAAGATATTGTCGAATCTCGGGTTTTAGACCTCTCGAAAATCCCGCATCATCGTTCCTCATTTTCTACCAAATGAGGTGCAAACCTGGATAACTCCGCGAACTTCGCCTCGTACTGGGACACCGTCATGTTGTTCTGTTCCAGTCTAATAAACTCTACCTCCTTCATATGATGAATACTTTCAGGAAAGTACTTGTCATTGAACAGTTTCTGAAATTTTTCCCAAGACATGTTGAGTGCGGCTGGCTGGGTACGCTTCACGATTCCCACCGATGTCTGCCTCACCACAAACATAAAGGTGGCGAATGGAACCTTACATTCCTCCGTCTTGACCAAGACATCGAATATCTTGGTCATTTGCTTAACCCACGTTTTTGCCTTAATCGGATCGGGCTTTCCCCAGAAATCTGGTGGTCCCAACTCCTTGAACTGCTTGGCTGTGATAGACCGCGCGTTGCTATCATTTCCACCCATATTTTGTACACGAGTCTCCCTCGTCTGATTTTGCATGAACTATAAAAGCTTCTAAACATCGCATCATTCATCGTTTGCTCGGTAGTGTTGTTTACAGGAGGAATATTGCCTTCTTGTTGCACGTTCTCTTGGTTGGTAATCAAAGGTTGTTCCACAGTCTCATAGACTCCATTGTTAACGTTCTCAGCTGCCATTCTTAAAAACTGCCATAAAACAGGGGTTAATTAAATAAATTAACATATCACATAATATCCTATATTATGATGAGACCAACAAATAAGCTTAGGTAGGACACACTAGCGAAAGATTTACTCATCTCTCCCTCCTAGTTCTATTCCCGATCTCCACCAAAGACCATATCCTAAAGCTCGATACCAAGCGTGTGCGCCCCCAAAATAGGTATACATCACACCATTTTGAGTCGCCAAATACATGGTACGAGAAAGAAAACTACAACTTTATTATTACAATTGTCGTGCAAAATACGACAACACATCTTGTGAGTTTAAATACAAATATTATCTTCTAGACAATATCCACACCCAAATAAAATCCTCATTACAATTATTGATGCACTATTTTACAAAAATAGTGAGGAATATAAAACAATCTTTCTAGAACCATCACTCCATACCCCATTAGATCCTGCTATGTTCTCACTCTCTTGAAGAAAAAATGGAACAAAAAGGAAAAGGGTGAGCTCAACTAGCCCGAAAAAGAATATTATGACTAAGATAATATACAACAAATTATCATTAGTCTTCAATAGGGAAAAATCAGATAGAATATAATAGACAACAAGTTTTAGATCAACAAGCTGCAGTGAAACAACAATTCATTAGAAGAGTTAAGTAGAGAATGAAATCTACTATCATCTATGAATTTAAAAGTCCATCATCAATATTTTATCCACATAACATCAATCAATATACATCTTGAATCAAATATTCATCTTTACTACTACTGGCCAAAGATATTCATTTGTATCACCGAGTTGGTCATTCATCTCACACACTGTTCATCTTTGCACTACGGGCCAAAGATATTCATCGAGTAATCATTCATCTTTTTTACTTCTGGGGCCAAGATATTCATCAAAATATCACCATTAAGGACCGAGGATGATGAAAAACATTTTAGAGAATGAATCCAAAGTGAGATGGAAGGACAAATATTAGGGATTAAATATTTGGGTTTATCAAATTCAATAATACTCCATAATAACCAAGTGTGAAGTAGAATTCAAAATAAAGATCAAAACATGGATCTGATCAAAGATAGTAACCATAAAAGACATCTGGGGACGAAAAGAAAAAATTTCATTTTTGGTGAATAGTGTAATGTATTTGTGAATAGTGCCATATCGTGAATAGTAATCCCGAATAAAACCCAACACAAAAGGTAGAAATTTCACAATAAAATTCATAACAATATTTCAGCATAATGATATTGAAGAAAATAATATCATTTAAGAAGAAAATAATATCCCTTACCTCAAAGAAATAGTACTTCGGAATGAAAGGTCGGATGTGATGCTGAACGAAACTTGTACTGAATAGAAACTCTCAAAGTATCTAAATACTCACAAAATACGCTCGATAATATAGAGAGAAAGCTTATGTTTCTGGTGTGATTTTCAATTCTAATTTAGCCCTCTATTTATAGGAAAATGTTAGCCCGCCGAAGCAGACTTGTCCTGCTTTACACGATGGCTTTACTACTACTATTGCCACCACACCACATTTGAAATAAAATTCAGCACATTTCTTCACCAACCACAAGTGGGGCCCACTCAATTCTAGAATTTTCCACCAAAATCAATTATAACCCTAATTTTAAGATCAGTCACCTCTTAAAATTCATAACAAATCATCGTTCATTTTTAACGGTTCAAAATTTGTGGACATATACTCAACTTATATATATATAACATATCCAAAAATCACAACGATCCAATGATCGGATTAAAAATTATAACTCACACAATATATCTCGAGAATATGATTTAATTTTAATACCTCCATTCGAAAAAAAAAACACCTCAACATTAATTCCTTCAATTATATCCACATAAAATAAATATATCCATCAATTATATCCACATAAATAAATATTTTCTTTATCATATAAATCAATAATTAATTATTCACAAATAATATTACGAGAATCACAATTATAATGACCAGTAGTTCCCTAGGAAAGAGGGGGCTTTCAGATAAGGATTTCTCCTTCTTGGCGGCCTTGATTAGGTGACCAAACCTCTCCTTAGATGAACTTTCTAGACATTGCCAATAATTTTATCTAATAATATTATTCAAATAATATGAATTATTGATCGATAATGGGAAATCTTGTGTGGGTGACAATTATTGAAACAACAATAATATAAAATATCAATATGACAATTATTGAATCGATAAAATAAAATATTGAAAAGTAATTCTTGTAACAATTATTGAGTAGTGCCTTCTTACGTAAGAATCGATAATTCAAAATCTTGTGCAATAATCTGGTGTGCTCTTTATGCAACCCCACGCCGTATTCTTGTATTTTAACCACCGGTATTCAACGATGTTAATTGGTAACAACTTCTGTAGTTATTTATAAAAACTCAAACTTGTCGTTTTCTTCATCCGATGGTTATTACATTATAGGGCCCACGAATGGGCTTACGCCGTCGTCGTCATGAATATTCCCAAACAACAAGAATATTCCACGACCAAACGAATATTCCCAACAACAAAATGAATATTTTATAACCACTTGCTTATTTTGTAAAATTTGCACATTTCACCCATAACAAAGTATTATATCAAATTAACTCCTAATTATTTCAAGATAATAAATAGAAAATTTAATTTTATTCATAATAAGTTGGGGTCTTACAACCTCCCTCCTTATGAAATTTCATCCTCGAAATTGGCGTACGTACACAGTGTTTTCAAAAAGTGAGGGTACCTCGCTTTCATTTCTGATTCCAACTCCCAAGTCATTTCCTCAATAGTATGGTTCCTCCACAAAACCTTGACTTGTGGTATAACCTTTGTTCGTAGGATATGCTCTTTCCTATCCAATATCTTGATAGGTACCTCCTCGTACGTTAAACTTTGGCTATCTCGTCTGGTTCTAACGCAATAATGTGGTTTGGGTCTTTCATATATTTACGAAGCATAGATATGTGAAAAATATTATGAACACGAGACATGCTTGGAGGTAATGCGAGTCTATAGGCCACATTTCCTACTCGGTCAAGAATCTGAAATGGACCAATAAATCGTGGATTGAGCTTTCTTCTCTTCCCGAATCTTGTAACTCCCTTCCATGGAGCAATACGTAACAATACATGATCTCCAATATTAAACTCCATGTCCTTTCGATGAAGATCAGCATAACTCTTTTATCGATCTTGTGAGGTCTTTATCGTTGTTGGGATCATTTGAATCTTTTACGTAGTCATGCGTACTAATTCTGGTCCCAATAACGTTGCTTCTCCCACCTCATCCCAACATCTTTGGAGCGACACTTTCGTCCATATAAGGCTTCAAATGGAGCCATACCTATACTTGCTTGATAAGCTTTGTTGTTGTAGAGAATTCCACCGATGGTAAATACTTATCCCAACTTCCTTTAAAATCTAGGACACAGAGTCTTAATAGATCTTCAAGGGTTTGAATAGTCCTTTCGATTGTCCGTCCGGTTTGAGGATGGTATCTTGAAGCCCAGATAAATAAATCCATGTGCCCATAGCTTTACTGCAAAGCTAACCCAAAATCGTGAAGTGAATCTTGGGTCACGATCCAAAACTATGGATCTTGGCATGCCATGCAATCTCACAATCTCATTTACGTACATACTAGCAAGACGTTCAAGGAATAAGTCTCACGTATAGCGAAATGAAATGCGAGACTTGGTTAATCTATCAACAATAACCCAAATCGCATCTATGCCTTGAGAAACCTTGGGAAGACACATAATTGAAATCCATGGTAATGTGTTCCCACTTCCATTTTAGAATCTCAAGTGGTTCTGATGGACCCTTTGGCACTTGATGCTCCACCTTTACCGTTGACAAGTTAAACACCTCGAGATAAACTCCGCGATCTCTCTCTTCATATTGCTCCACCAAAATGTATGTCGAAGATCATGATACATTTTGGTACTCCCAGGATGGATTGCAAATGGTGTGTTGTGTGCCTCCATCATGATTCTATGCTTCAAGTCAAAATCGTTAGGAATGCAAAGTTTTGGAGTTGACTCAAAGTATTCCTTCTTCATCGATTCTTGCCTCGGAATAGCACCTTCTTGCACTTTCTTTTCATACACATCATCTCTGGAGTGCGTAGCTTGAGCGACTTTAACTTTATCGATTAAAATCGGTTCTACTCGTATATTTGCCATCATCACGTGGGTACTTGGAGCCTTTAACTCTATCTCCATCCTTTGTAAGTCGTACAAAATGGGTCTTTGTGTTAACAACATTGCACTCGTGCATTCGCATATGATCTTCTACTCGATGCGTCGACTCTGACGTTTGCTTTTCGGGATGATATTGAATGCTATGGTCGTAATCCTTCAACAACTCGAGCCAGCGTCGTCGCTTGCATGTTGAGTTCCTTTTGGGTGAAGAAATATTTGAGGCTTTTATGATCCGTATAAATCTCCACTTTCTCCCCATACAAGTAGTGTCTCCAGTTTTCAACGCAAAAAAATGCTACTTGCTACTCTCAAGATCATGAGTAGGATAATTCCTCTCATATTCTTTGAGTTGTCACGAGGCATAGGCTATGACTTTCCCATGTTGCATGAGAACACATCCTAACCCTTTGCCTGAAGCATCGCTGTAGATAACAAATCCATCCGAACCAGATGGTATTGTTAGAACAGGTGCCGAAATGAGTCTCCTCTTGAGCTCTTGGAAACTCTTCTCCCATTCCTCGCTCCATACAAATTTTGCATCTTTCCAAGTCAGTTGAGTTAACGGAGTAACGATTCGAGAAAATCCTTCCAAGAATCTCCGATAATAACTAGTTAAGCCCAGAAAGCTACGCACTTCGGTCACCGACTTAGGCTGCTCCCAACTTTGGATTGCTTCAATCTTTGCCGGGTCAACAGATACTCCATGTTTTGACACCACTTGCCCAAGGAATGCTACTTCCTTAAGCCAGAACTCGGATTTCTTCAGCTTGGCATATATCTTGTTGTCATGAAGTCTTTGAAGTACCAGCTTCAAATGGTGCTCATGATCTTCACGGCTTTTGGAATAGATGAGGATGTCATCAATAAAGACAACAACAAACTGATCCAAATATTCCTTGAATACACGGTTCATCATATCCATGAAAGCAGCAGGAGCATTAGTCAATCCAAAAGACATGACTAAGAATTCATAATGCCCGTACCAAGTTCTGAAGGCAGTCTTTGGAATATCCTCAGTTTTAATCTTCAGCTGATGATATCCAGAACGAAGATCGATCTTTGAAAAGTATTGTGCTCCTTGCAACTGGTCAAACAGGTCATCAATGCGAGGTAGTGGATACCTATTCTTGATGGTGACATGGTTTAATTCTCGATAGTCAATACAAAGTTGCATACTCCGTCTTTCTTCTTTACAAATAAAATGAGGAGCACCCCGAGGAGATGTACTAGGGGCCAGATGAAACCGATGTCTAACAATTCCTGTAGTTGGACTTTTAACTCTGAAGTTCAATAGGAGCCATTCGATATGGGGTTTTAGAAATGGGCTTTGTGCGGTTCAAGATCAATAAAGAATTCAACTTCACGTTAGGGGGTAAGACGGAAGTTCTTGAAAATACGTCGGAAATTCATTAACAACGAGAATATTATTCAAATCGGCGTGTTTTTGTTCAAGTCCATAATATGGGCTAAGAAAGCTTGACATCCGTTTTTCAATAAGCGAATAGCTTTATGGCTTGATATGATAGTGGTGATTTTAGTGGTTTAGTTGCTTGAATTTGTATAACGGTTGGTTAGGAATATGAAAACTAACACCTTACGAAAAACAATCAATTTTGGCATGATGAGTGGTTAACCAATCAATCCCTAAAATCACATCAAATGCAAGTATCTTTAAAGAAATAAGATCAACAGGTAATTTGATTGTGCCAACTTGGATCAAGCAAGATTTATAAACTGTAGATGTAACGAAGGTTTCACCCAACGGAGTTTCAACAGATAAGCTAAAGTCCAATTTCTTCGGAGTCAAGTTTAAACGTTGAGCACAAGCAGGAGAGATAAAAGAATGGGTAGAACCGGTATCTAGTAAGGTATAAACTTCGCAAGAGTTCAAGATTAGCTTACCCGTGATCACCTCATTCGGGTTTCTCGTTTTTTGGCTAGTCATGACAAACGCCCTTCCTTGAACTACCGCCTTTGTTTTGTCCATAGTCGCTTTTGGTGCCGCCGTCCCTGTTGGACTTGACTTTGCTACAGGACATAATCGGGCTATGTGACCGTCTTTTCCACAATTGAAACACACCTTGGAAGGCTGTGAACAGTTTGGACTTATGTGTCCCTCCTCTCCGCATTTGTAGCATCTAACTGGCGGTCGTTCTCCTCCCCTAGGATTTGTTGTTGGTCTTTGTCTTCTTTGCTGATGTCTTTTTCATCATTTGTTGAATCTCCTCTTTTGAAATTTCCACTTGACTCACTTCTCCTATTATCATAGCCCACGATGACCACCCAGAGTGGTTACCGCTTTTGTCCGTATTCTTCCTCCTCGTTGGTTATCATCGCTCATGATATTTTGTCCACCACCGGTATGACCACAGTTGTGGTCCCTCGGTTGAACATACTCATTATCACGCTCTAATAATTGAGCCTGCTTTACAACATCTCCGAATATAAAGAAAATTTATGAGAGATAAGATATTGTCGAATCTCGGGTTTTAGACCTCTCGAAACATCCGCGTCATCGTTCCTCATTTTCTACCAAATGAGGTGTGAACTGGATAACTCCGCGAACTTCGCCTCGTCTTTGGGACACCGTCATGTTGTTCTGTTCGATCTAATAAACTCTACCTCCTTCATATAGCGAATACTTTCGGAAAAGTACTTGTCATTGAATAGTTTTTTAAAATTTTTCCCAAGACATGTTGAGTCACGGTGGTTGGTGTATGCTTCCTGATTCCCACAGATAATCTGCCTCACCACGGAACATAAAGGTTGCGAATGGAACCTTCTGTTCCTCCGTGCAGCCCAAAACATCGAATATCTTGGTCATTTGCTTAACCCACATTTTTGCCTTAATCGGATCGGGCTTTCCTCAGAAATCTGGTGGTCCAAACTCCTTGAACTACTTGGCTGTGATAGACCGCGCGTTGCTATCATTTCTACCCATATTTTGTACACGAGTCTCCCTCGTTTGATTTTGCATGAACTGCAAAAAGCTTCTAAACATCGCATCATTCATCGTTTGCTCGGTAGTGTTGTTTACAGGAGGAATATTGCCTTCTTGTTGCACGTTCCCTTGGTTGGTAATCAAAGGTTGTTCCATAGTCTCATAGACTCCATTGTGAACGTTCTCAGCTGCCATTCTTGAAACTGCCATAAAACAGGGGTTAATTAAATAAATTAACATATCACATAATATCCCTATATTATGACCGACCAACAAGTAAGCTTAGGTAGGACACACTAGCGAAAGATTTACTCATCTCTCCCTCTAGTTCTATTCCCCGATCTCCACCAAAGACCATATCCTAAGCTCGATACCAATCTGTGATGCCCCCCCAAATAGGTATACAACACCCATTACGAGTCGCCAAATACATGGTACAGAAAGAAAACTACAACTTCATTATTACAATTGTCGTGCAAAATACGACAACACATACTGTGAGTTTAAATACAAATATTATCTTCTAGACAATATCCACACCCAGATAAAATGCTCATTACAATTATTCATACACTATTTTACAGAAATAGTGAGGAATGCTAAAACATCTTTCTAGAACCATCACTCCATACCCCGACTAGATCCTGCTATGTTCTCACCTCTTGAGAAGAAAAATGGAACAAAAAGGAAAAGGGTGAGCTCAACTAGCCCAGTAAAGAATATTATGACTAAGATAATATACAACAAATTATCATTAGTCCTCAATAGGGAAAAATTTGATATAATACAATAGACAACAAGTTTTAGATCAACAACTGCAGCGGAAACAACAATTCATTAGAAGAGTTAAGTAGAGAATGAAATCTACTATCATCTATGAATTTAAAAGTCCATCATCAATATTTTATCTATGTAACATCAATCAATATACATCTTGAATCAAATATTCATTTAATATCACCGGATTGGTCATTATTAATCTCAACACTATTCATCTTTGCCAAAGAAAGATATTCATCGAGTAATCATTCATCTTTGCACTACTACTGGGCCAAAGATATTCATCAAGTATCACCATTAAGACCGAGGATGATGAAAAACATTTTAGAAACGAATCCGAGTGAGAGGAAGGACAAATATTAGGGATTCATATTTTGGGTTATCTAAATTCAATAATACTCCATAATAACCAAGTGTGAAGTAGAATTCAAAAATAAAGATCAAAACGTGGATACTGATCAAAGATAGTAACCATAAAAGACATCTCGGGACGAAAAAGAGAAATTTCATTTTTGGTGAATAGTGTCGTATTTGTGAATAGTGTAGTTATAATAGTGCCATAATAGTAATCCCCCGACACAAAAGGTAGAAATTTTGACAATAAAATTCATAACAATATTTCAACGATAATGATATTGAAGAAAATAATATCATTTAAGAAGAAAATAATATCCCTTACCTCAAAGAAATAGTACTTCGGAATGAAAGGTCGGATGTGATGCTTTGAATGAAAACTTGTCTTGAATAGAAACTCTCAAAGTATCTAAATACTCACAAAATACGCTCGATAATATAGAGAGAAAGCTTATGTTTTTGGTGTGATTTTCAATTCTAATTTAGCCCTCTATTTATAGGAAAATGTTAGCCCATAGAAGCGAGACTTGACCTGCTTTACACGATGGCTTTACTACTACTATTACCACCCACCACATTTGAAATAAAATTCAAAGCACATTTCTTCACCAACCACAAGTGGGGCCCACTCAATTCTAGAATTTTCCACCAAAATCAATTATAACCCTAATTTCCGAATCGATCACCTCTTAAAATTCATAACAAATCATTCGTTAATTTTTAACGGTTCAAAATTTGTGGACATATACTCAAACTTATATATGTATAACATATCCAAAAATCACAACGATCCAATCTCGGTCGATTAAAAATTATAACTCACACAATATATCTCTAAAAAACGGTGATTTAATTTTTAATACCTCCATTCAGAATAAAAAACACCTCAACATTAATTCCTTCAATTATATCCACATAAAATAAATATATCAATTATATTATAAAATAAATATTTTATTATCATATGAATCAATAATTAATTATTCACAAATAATATTACGTAATCATAATTATGACAACCAGGTAGTTTCCTAGGAAAGGGGGCTTTCAGATAAGGATTTCTCCTTCTTGGCGCCGCAATTAGGTGACCAAACCTCTCCTTAGAATGAACTTTCTAGACATTGTCAATAATTTATCTAATAATATTATTCAAATAATATGAATTATTGATCGATAATGGGAAATCTTGTGGAGTGACAATTATTGAAACAACAATAATATAAAATATCAACGCAACAATTATTGAATCAATAAAATAAAATATTGAAAAGTAATTCTTGTAACAATTATTGATTGAGTAGTGCCATCTTACGTAAGAATCAATAATTCAAAATATCATGCAATACCTGGTAATGCTATCTTTGCGTACCCACGTGTATTCTTGTATTTTAACCACCGAATATTCAACGGTGTTAATTGGTAACAACTACTGCAGATTATTTATAAAAACTAAAACTTGTCATTTTCTTCATCCGACACAATTATTTTGTTATGAGGCCCACGAATGGGCATGCTACCGTC
The DNA here is from genome assembly GCA_020205615.1 of Panax quinquefolius. Lineage (NCBI taxonomy): Eukaryota > Viridiplantae > Streptophyta > Magnoliopsida > Apiales > Araliaceae > Panax > Panax quinquefolius. The sequence continues at coordinate 41,556,855 of CM035155.1, read as the reverse complement.
AGTATTTGAATATTCCCCGACAACAAGAATATTCCACGACCAAATGAATATTCCCCAAACAAAAATGAATATTTAATAACCACTTGCTTATTTTGTAAAATTTGCACATTTCACCCATAACCAAAGTATTATATCAAATTAACTCCTAATTATTTCAAGATAATAAATAGAAAAATTTAATTTTATTCATAATAAGTTCTAGAATGGAAGTGGGAAGCACATTACCATGGATTTTTTATTCTTGGTCTTCCCAAGGTTTCTCAAGGCATAGATGCGATTTGGGTCATTGTTGATAGATTGACCAAGTTTGTTCATTTCTTCCGATACGAGAAACTTATACACTTGAATGTCTTGCTAGTATGTACATAAACGAGATTGTAAGATTGCATGGTATGCCAGTATCCATAGTTTCTGATCGAGACCCAAGATTCACTTCAAGATTTTGGGTTAGATTGCAAAAAGCTATGGGCACAGATTTACGATTTAGTTCAGCATATCATCCTCAAATGGATGGGCAGTCGAAAAGGACTATCCAAACTCTTGAAGATTTATTAAGACTCTGTGTCCTTGACTTCAAGGGAAGTTGAGACAAGTTCTTACCATTAGTGGAGTTTTTCTACAACAACAGTTATCAAGCAAGTATTGGCATGGCTCCATTTGAGGCGTTGTATGGAAGAAAGTGTCGTTTCTCGGATATCTTTGGGATGAGGTGGGTGAAGCAACGTTGTTGGGACCGGATTTGGTACGTATGACTACGGAAAAGATTTAAATGATCCGACAACGTACCAAAACCTCACAAGATCGACAAAAGAGTTATGTTGATCTTCATCGAAAAGACGTGAGATTCAATATTGGAGATCATGTGTTGTTATGTGTTGCTCCATGGAAAGGAGTTACGAGATTTGGAAAGAGAGGAAAGCTCAATCCTCTATTCATTGGTCCATTTATAATCCTCGAACAAGTAGGAACTGTGGACTATAGGCTCGCCTTAACGCCAAGTATGTCTCATGTTCATAACGTTTTCCACATATCTATGTTACATAAATATGTGAAAGACTCGAACCACATTATTGAATTTGAACCAGACGAGATAGAGGAAGATTTAACATATGAAGAATTACCTGTTAAAATCTTGGATAAGAAGGATCATATGCTACGCTCCAAGGTTATACCTCAAGTCAAAGTTTTGTGGAGAAACCAAGATGTGGAAGAAATGACCTGGGAGTTCGAATCTGAGATGAAGTCAAAATATCCTCACCTCTTCGATATACTAGGTACGTACCCTAATTTAGAGGACGAAATTTCATAAGAAGGGGAGGTTGTAAGACCCCAACTTTTATGAATAAAGATTAATTTCTCTCGAAATATATTTTTGAATATTTTTGAATCTACTATCATCTATGAATTTAAAAGTCCATCATCAATATTTTATCCATGTAACATCAATCAATATACATCTTGAATCAAATATTCATCTTTGCACTACGGGCCAAAGATATTCATCAGGTAATCATTCATCTTTGCACTACAGGCCAAAGATATTCATCAAGTATCACCATTAAGGACTAAGGATGATGAAAAACATTTTAGAGAACGAATCCAGTGAGACAGAAGGACAAATATTAGGGATTCGTATTTCGGGTTATCTAAATTCAATAATACTCCATAATAACCAAGTGTAAAGTAGAATTCAAAAATAAAGATCAAAACATGGATACAATCAAAGATAGTAACCATAAAAGACATCTGGGATGAAAAAGAGGAAATTTCATTTTTTGGTGAATAGTGCCATATTTGTGAATAATGCCGTATACGTGAGTAGTAATCCCGACACAAAAAGGTAGAAATTCCACAATAAAATTCATAAACAATATTTCAGCATAATGATATTGAAGAAAATAATATCATTTAAGAAGAAAATAATATCCCTTACCTCAAAGAAATTGTGACTTGAATGACGAATTCGGATGTGATCTTTGAATCGAAACTTGTACTGAATAGAAACTCTCAAAGTATCTAAATACTCACAAAATACGCTCGATAATATAGAGAGAGAAAGCTTATGTTTCTGGTGTGATTTTTAATTCTAACTTAGCCCTCTATTTATAGGAAAATGTTAGCCCGCTAAAGCAGACTTGACCTGCTACCTGATGGCTTTACCTGCTACTATTGCCACCCACCACATTTAAAATAAAATTCAGCACATTTCTTCACCAACCACAAGTGGGGCCCACTCAATTCTAGAATTTTCCACCAAAATCAATTATAACCCTAATTTCTGAATCATTCACCTCATAAAATTCATAACAAATCACTCGTTAATTTTTAACGGTTCAAAATTTATGGACATATACTCAACTTATATATGTATAACATATCCAAAAATCACAACGATCCAACGGTCAGATTAAAAATTATAACTCACACAATATATCTCAAGAATAGTGATTTAATTTTTAATACCTCCATTCAGACAAAAACACCTCAACATTAATTCGTTCAATTATATCCACATAAAATAAATATATCCATCAATTATAAAATAAATATTTCATTATCATATGAATCAATAATTAATTACTCACAAATAATATTACAGAATCACAATTATGACAACAAGGCTGTTCCTAAGAAAGAAGGGTCTTTCCGATAAGGATTTCTCCTTACTGGCGCGCAATTAGGTGACCAAACCTCTCCTTCGACAGAACTTTCTAGACATTGCCAATAATGTTATCTAATAATAATATTCAAATAATATGAATTATTGATCTGATAATGGGAAATACTGTGCAGTGACAATTATTGAAACAACAATAATATAAAATATCAATGCATCAATTATTGAATCAATAAAATATTGAAAAGTAATTAATGTAACAATTATTGAGTAGTGCCATCTTACGTAAGAATCAATAATTCAAAAATATTGTTCAATCTGTAGTGTCTTCTTTAGCTAACCACGCGTGTATTCTTCAGATTTTAACCACCGGGTATTCCAACGAGGTTAATTGCAGTAATAACTACTGTTATTATTTATAAAAACTCAAACTTGTCATTTTCTTCATCTGACAATTATTCTGTTATGAGGCCCACGAATGGCTGCGCTGTCATACAAATATTCCCCGACAACAAGAATATTCCACGACCAAACGAATATTCTCCGACAAAAATGAATATTTAATAATCATTTGCTTATTTTGTAAAATTTGCACATTTCACCCATAACCAAAGTATTATATCAAATTAACTCCTAATTATTTCAAGATAATAAATAGAGAAAATTTAATTTTATTCATAATAAGTTGGGGTCTTACAGTTTATCTCAAGGTGTCTAACTTGTTAACGAGTCAATGCGGAGCATCAAGTGTCAAAAGGTCCATTACAACCACTTGAAATTCTAGAATGGAAGTGGGAACACATTACCATGGATTTCGTTACTGGTCTTCCTAAGGTTTCTCAAGGCATAGATGCGATTTAGGTCATTATTGATAGATTAACCAAGTCTGCTCATTTCTTACCGATACGAGAAACTTATACATTTGAATGTCTTGCTAGTATGTACATAAACGAGATTGTTAGATTGCATGGTATGCTAGTATCCATAGTTTCTGATCAAGACCCAAGATTGACTTCAAGATTTTGGGTTAGTTTGCAAAAATCTATGGGCACGGATTTACGATTTAGTTCGGCATATCATCGTCAAACGGATGGGCAGTCGGAAAGGACTATTCAAACTCTTGAAGATTTATTAAGACTCTGTGTCCTTGACTTCAAGGGAAGTTGAGACAAGTTCTTACCATTGGTGGAGTTTTTCTACAACAACAGTTATCAAGCAAGTATTGGCATGGCTCCATTTGAGGCGTTGTATGGAAGAAAGTGTCGTTTTCCAGTATGCTGGGATGAGGTGGGTGAAGCAACGTTGTTGGGACCGAATTTGGTACGTATGACTACGGAAAAGATTCAAACGATCCGACAACGTATAAAAACCTCACAAGATCGACAAAAGAGTTATGCTGATCTTCATCGAAAAGACGTGGGATTCAATATTGGAGATCATGTGTTGTTATGTGTTGCTCCATGGAAAGGAGTTACGAGATTTGGAAAGAGAGGAAAGCTCAATCCTCGATTCATTGGTCCATTTATAATCCTCGAACGAGTAGGAACTGTGGACTATAGGCTCGCCTTACCGCCAAGTATGTCTCATGTTCATAACGTTTTCCACATATCTATGTTACATAAATATGTGAAAGACCCGAACCACATTATTGAATTAGAACTAGATGGGATAGAGGAAGATTTAACGTATGAATAATTACCTGTTAAAATCTTGGATAAGAAGGATCATATGCTACGCTCCAAGGTTATACCTCAAGTCAAAGTTTTGTGGAGAAACCACGATGTGGAAGAAATGACCTGGGAGTTAGAATCTGAGATGAAGTCAAAATATCCTCACCTCTTCGATATACCGTGCATGTACCCTAATTTAGAGGACGAAAATTTCATAAGAAGGGAGGTTGTAAGACTTCACTTTTATGAATAAAGATTAATTTCTCTCGAAATATATTTTTGAATATTATGTTATGGATATAATATAATGTTATAGTTGTGGGTAATATTTATAAAATTTGTAAAGTAAGCAAGTGGTTATATAATATTCCCCGACCAATCGAATATTATATAACCACTTGCTTACTTTGCAAAATTTATAAATATTATCCACAACTATAACATTATATTAAACCACACCATAATATTCAAAAATATATTTCGAGAAAATTATTCTTTATTCATAAAAGTTGGGGTCTTACAATAAGTGATTTGTAGTAAATATTTATTTAATTTTTAATATAAACAGAGGGGTTTTTCATGAAGTAATTGTTATAAGTTGGCGTATTACATGGACCCCCACTTACTCATTTTTCAAAATCGCTGGTAAAATATTATCTCAGTTTTGTTTTATTATTATTATAATAGTAATAAAACAGAAAACTTTTTATATAAAACAGAATACTTTTTATATTATATATAAAGTTACTTGTTTTATTAGATTATAAATAGAATATATTATATTTTATATAAAGTTTTTGTTTTTTAGAATATTTTATTGCACAGTGATGAATAGTAAAAATTAGAAAATTCTTTGAAATTCGCCTGTGAACTCTTACTGTTTGTCCGTGATTTTCTTTTTAAATAGTCCTCTACCATTCTCCTATAAATAAGATGCTTAGTTAAGAAATGAAAATCACACCAGAATCAAAGAATTCTTCCTCTATAATATTGTGCGTATTTCTTTCAAGTATAAGAATACTTTGAGTGTAGAAAATAATGCAATTTTCTTCAAGAATATTTCTGCTATACCAGTCAGATTTACTCCTTTTAAGGTAAGGGATATTATTTTTCGTCCAATATTCGTCAGAAATATTATTTTCTTCAATACTCTATAGTATGTAAGTAATATTATTTCGTTTCATATTCCTAAATCTACACTTATTTTGATAAGTATTGCTTCTATACTCCCTACAATTAATAGAATATCCTTGAATTTTGTGTTTCATCTAGTATCGTTTCACTGAAATATTTTTTTGAACTTTCTTATCAAAATTTAATCTTTTCATTCCGGGGTACTATTCACCCAAGGTACTATTCATGATAAAATTGGTTTCTTTTCTATCCAAATTATTTTTAATACATGAATATCATTCTTGAATTTTACTACACAATTAATTATCATGTTGACAAATTGGACAATCTTAAACTCTGGATAAATTGAATTATAAATCTTTAATATTTATCCTTGATCTCACTTGATTGAATTCTTATATCATTTTCATCATCCTCATGCTTATATTGTGGTGAAAGTCATCTTTGGCCCGTAGTGCATAGATGGACTATTGATTGGTATGGTTATGACCAGGAATTATATATTGGTATAATCATGACCTGTAATATTACAAATAAATGATGTGGTGAAAGTCCTCTTTGGCCCGTAGTGCATAGATGGACTGTTGTTTGGCATGATCATGACCACTGGTGATACTAACGAATATCCTTGACCCATAGTGCATGGATAATTCGATAATGTGAATTATTTATTGAGTTATGTTACAGAGATTAAATATTGATGATAAACTTTTAAATCATAGAAGATAGTAGACATTATGCTCTATTTAACTCTTCTAATGGATTGCTTATTCCGCTGTAGTTATTGATCTAAAATTGTTGTCTATTGTATTCTATCAGTTTTTACACTGTTGAAGACTAAGGATAATTTATTCTACATTATCTTAGTCATAATATTCTTTACTGGGCTAGTTGAGCTCACCTTTTTCTTTCATTGTTCTCTCCAGGAAATGAGAATATAGCTGAGACTAGTTGGGAAATGGAGTGATGATCCAAGATGGTGGCTATAGTAGTCCTCACTATTCTATAAAATAGTGTGATAATAATTATAATGAGGACTTTATTTGAGTTTGGATATTTTCTATGAGACAATATTTGTATTGAAACTCACAGTTTATATTTTATCGTATTCTGCACGACAGTTAATAATTGTGTAAATGAAGTTTGTATTTGAATTCTATATCATATATTTGGCGACTCAGAATGGGTTGTATGGACCTATTTTTGGGACGTCACAGTTGGTATCAAAGCTTAGGGATATGATCCCTGGCGGATATCTGAGGCTAGAACTAGAAGGGGAGAGACGAGTAAATCCTTCGCTAGTGTGTCCTACCTAAGTTTATTTGTTATTTAATTGGCCAGTCGAAATATAGGGATAATATATGACATATCAATTAACCCTTGTTTTGTGACAGTGGTTGAGAATGGCATCTAAAAATTTTGAGATAAGCAATTGAGCACATGAGACCATTGAGACACCGCCAATCAATAATCAGGATAATGTGCATCAGGAAGACAATAATACTCATGTAAACAACAACACTGACCAAATGATTAAGTTTTAATATTTTTATTCAGGATATTATTCATGGGGTACTATTCACTCGGGGTACTATTTATTCGGGCTACTTTGCATGATGGGGTACTATTCATTTGGTACTATTCATTCGGGTACTATTCACGACAAAAGGGATTTCTTTTTTGTCCAAATTATTTTTGATACATGAATATCATTCTTGAATTTTATTCCACAATTAGTTATCATGTTGACAATTTGGGCATTCTTGAACTATGGATAAATTAAATTATAAATCTCTAAATATTTATTCTTGATCTCACTTGATTAATTCCTTATATCATTGTCATCATCCTCATGCTTATGTTGTGATAAAAGTCATTTTTGGCCTGTAGTGCATAGATGGACTGTTGATTGGTATGATTATGACTTGGAATTTTATATTGGTATAATCATGACCTGTAATGTTATAGACAAATGATGTGGTGAAAGTCCTCTTTGGCCCGTAGTGCATATATGGACAGTTGTTTGACATGATCATGACCACTGGTGATACTAATGAATATCCTTGGCCCGTATTGAATGGATAATTCGTTGATGTGAAATTTTATTGATTGTTGTTACAGGGATAAAATATTGATAATGGACTTTTAAATCATAGAAGATAGTAGACATCATGCTCTACTTGACTCTTCTAATGGATTGCTATTTCCGTTGTAGTTATTGATCTAAAACTTGTTGTCCATTGTATTCTATCAGATTTTTTCCTGTTGAGGACTAATGATAATTTTTTTTACATTATCTTAGTCATAATATTATTTTTTGGGCTAGTTGAGCTCACCATTTTCCTTTTGGTTCCATTGTTCTTCTCAGGAGACGAGAATATAGTCGGGACTAGTCGGGGTGTGGAGTAATGGTTCAAGATGATTTTTATAGCAGTCCTCACTATTTTCTAAAATAGTGTAACAATAATTGTAATTAGGACTTTATTTGAGTTTGTATATTGTCTACGAGACAATATTTGTTTTGAAACTTAGCTATTGTGTTGTCGTATTTTGCACGACAGTTGTATAAATGAAGTTTGTATTTAAATTCTGTACCATGTATTTGGTGACTCTGAATGGGCTTTATAGACCTATTCTGGGGGTATCACAGTGATCGCCTGACTTATATCGAAGCTTGACCTTTGTTACTCGAGCCAATAAACCCAAAAAGGTGTCTTAAAACCTAGTGCCCTAAAGCCGTCTGGTTTGGAAGTCATTGGTTCAAAACTCGTTATATGGGTAACTCTGAATAGCCTAAGAAAATGAGACAAGTTAAGCGAGAGAAAAAGAAAATTTGCAAATCATGGAAATGAAACCCCTACTAAGAGTTGTGTCACTCATAGTGCACGTGTCATATGAAATTAAGTCTACGAAGAAGAACGTCTAGAGCGAAGATGAAGTATCTCTGATAAAGGGAGAAGTCTTTTGAATCTAATCCTACCCATGAAAAATGACCCTGGATGCTTCAAAATTTCCCTACGATTTCATAACTAATTCAATTTCATAAACTTTTACTTCAAATGCCTTGTTCACAAGAGTGTACTAATCTCGAAGGCCGAACTGTCAAACTTTTGGTGCATTTTGATCTTTTGATGTGCAAGATATTGCTCACTCTTGATTTAGTTAACAAAGAGAGTTTCTTATATGAATCCCTAATAACAACATACGAGAGGGCTGGGGCATTTTCTGATTCCAGGAAATGGAAGGAGTCTAAGGCGGGATAAAGACTCTCATCAAAGGAAAGAGGAGAACTCTTGAAAGAAATCCTGGTGACATAAGCTTGCCACAACAAAAGAAGGGAAAAATTCTCAAGGGAGTCCTTAACTCAAAAACAGACGCATGACTGACAAAAGGTCTAGCAAATGAAATCTTCATCATCAAAAATTATAACCTGCGCCAAGTCCTCACAAGTCGGGGCCTCTACACCAAAGTCCAACTCTGGGCAGTGGATGAATCCTCCAGGGACGTCAGCGGTACCCAGGTCATCAATCAAGCCAATATCTAATCCACTCGGGTCGCAAGTAAAGAGCTCACCCCTTTTCTTAATCAATGATCAAACCGTTGACATCAATCCATCGTAGCATCGGGGAAGGATCCGGTGATGTAAGTCGTTGAACACAATACAGGAGGGCAAAAACATCTTTTTCACACTCTAGAGATAACCCTAGAGGATCACAACCTCAAATCTAACCACGAAGACATCCTTGTGGAACATCAAATTAACCCTAAGGAAAAAAAGTTGGCAGCAATCAAACCTTGGAGACATTCCCGAAAGACAACTAAAAGCCCCGTCAACCTTGGAGACAACCCCCGGGAAGGCAAAAAGGTAATTTTGACAAGTAAAAATCAAAAACCCAATAAAACTACAAATAGGGTCACAAAGAACCATTGCAGCACTTTCGAACACAAACTACGTAAAATAGCTCAACGGACTACCTGCGAAGACTCGAAGATGACCTTTCAGTCATGGAACCACCTTCTCATATTTGGAAAAGGGCAAGGTCTATGTCATTTCTTAGCTATCGAAAAGATATTTCTGGAATGGTATGACACATCTCCATCGGATTCTCGGATTATAAGTTACAAGCGTTTCAGCAGATTGCACGTCGATCGGGATTGTATGTACTTTGAGGCGACGGGGCCCACCAAGGTAATTCTGTAGGTCTACTCGCGGAAGCCACATGTTTACTCGCGGAAGTCGCGGTCTCTATATATATCAGCCCCCATCATCTTGTAAAAAGAGAGAGAGAGAGAAGGGTCTGGGAGAGAGAAATCAGGCCATTTGAGAGCGAAAGGTAGCTTTTCTTCCGTTCAATCTTTGTAAATATTCTTTGTAAACACTCATATACATATATACTACAACATATCAAGTTTTAACCGATGGAAAATGAATTTTGAGCTTAGATTGCAAATATGCGGCCTTTTATTGCTTTAATATATATATATATATATATATATATAGTTAATCCTTTTGATTAAATATCATTTCTAACCGTTCATTTGATATAAATTTGCAATATTCAAAGTTTGTTGACTAGATTTATCTAAATCTAACCATATCTAGCTTTTAACCGGTTCAAAAGTTGTAAAACTGGAATCGTTAAGCTAGAATGGCTAATATTTAGTTAAATCTATTTTTCTTTCTAGTTTATAAATATTTAGCATCCACGCGACCCTAGATCTGTATCTAGAGGATGCTGGAAGCTTTGGCTACGCGCATACAAGGATTTTACTGATGAATCCTTTGTTTTGCGATGTTTAGTGTAGATATATCTATTTTATTTTAGTATATTTGCTATGTAGGCTATTTATGTGATATTATGTGAGCCTAAGAGCCACATGATCTAAGATCCAGCTGACAAATCTAGATTTGGTTCCCATGACAGACCCTTTTAAGTTGTACAACTTGCTTGTAAATTTTGTAATTGTAAATCTAGGACCTTAAAACGGTTATCCAAATTTAAGGTCCCCGTAATAGTGAAAATCCTATGTGTGGTGCTCGGGCATACTTTGATGGCTTTCATGCCCATAAGGAGCTCGACACTTATATATATATATATATATATATATATTATTTTGTAGAAGATGCTTTGCATATTGAGAATAAAATTAAAATAAGCCGAATATGGAATAAAATGAAAGTTTCAAAGACCTCAATTACTATGTTAGCATAAGAGTTTAAAAATCTATTTTCAAAACATCATTTTATATGTCTTGTATTAAAATTGAACTTTAATACAAGTCAAACACTTTGTATATAGGTGCAAAAGAGGCATAACACTACTTTCAAATAAAGCATTTAGGCCCAATTAACTAAAATTCATACACACATACACACAAACTAGGGGAAAAGGGCGGTAACCGTGTTTCACGGAAGTCAGGGGGTGCCCAACACCTTCCCCGCTTAATCAAGCCCCCAAACTCTATGAAATCTCAGTTTCCAAGACCAATTAAATAGAGTCCAATAATTGGGCCATATTGCAAAACCTTTCAAAACTAGGTTGAGTTGGTACAACCATTTTAACTCATACTAACTGGCGGCTCTATCTAATTCGTATCAATTAAAATCAATCTCTTCAAATCATCGACATTATATGTCTCTCTTTTCTTGAAAATCTCACCCTTTAGATCAAACAAATCACAAATATAGAAAACATAAAGGGTAGAGAACCAAACTCTAGGAATTGGAAATTTTCCCGGCGTCGACAATAGGCATGTGGGAAAACAAAAAAGATGAAGAATATACTTGAGAATGAAATGAAATAGTTCTCTTATTCTCTCCAACATTTTCTCTCTTAATTAATTATTTTCTCAAATTATATTTTACAACACAATTGAAATTATAAAAGCAAAATTTATGTTACCAAATTAATACGTGTCATTTAAAGTTTATAAATAATAAAAAAGATAGTTGATATTATAAAAGCAAAATTTATGTTATCAGAATAATAAGTGTTGTCTAAAAGTTTTAAGTTTCGTTCAAACTAGGGATGTAAATGAACCGAGCTATCCACGAGTTAGGCTCGACTCAGTTCTACAAAGCCTGACTCGAGCTTGTTAACAAGCTAAAGTCAAAAATAAGACCTTTAGCCTGTTTAGTTAAACAAGTCGAGCTCGAACAATGAGGTGTTCGACTCGAGCCCGGCTCATATAGACCCGCCTCGAGACCGGTCGAGCTCGGCTTGTTTAAGCTTAACTCGTTTAACAATTATTTTATTATATAATCTATATAATATAAGAATAAACATAGTTAAAATAAAGTTCCTAGTTATATTTGTATATGATATTAAGTTCCTAAATGACTTAATTGTAATTTATATATTATTATTTTCCAAAAAAATGAAAATAAAAAAAAATAAGAAAATGAAATGGGCTAGCCTTAAGCTCGAGCTCAACGCGACTTTACTCGACTCCGCTCGCTTAAGCTCGACTCGAACTCGAGTCTGCTCGTTTATAAACCAGTTGAGTTCATAAACAAAAATAAATCGTGAGTTTGACTTATAATTTCACTAATATGTTAAAAAGGAACAATTTTGTAAAAAATTAAACTTGAAGTAACACTATTGAAAAAATTGATACTTTGGGGCTAAAAGTGAAATTTTGTAAAACTTTAAGAGACTTTTGTAGTTCACCCTTTATTTTTTTAACTTAACTGGACTCCACTAAATTACTTAATTAACTTACAGTTTATATACTTCATCTCATTCTTTTGGAAACAAAAAAAAATACGTTAATCATGCTTTTATACTCCACTAAATGACTTGTTGTGTATGACTCATACTTCTGCGGGTTCGACGAATGACTACTATAACTAACTTGACCGGAGGTCTCGCTCATCGATGAGTGAGTGGTACGCTTGACTTCATTGATGAGCTAGCAGGGTTACAAGGAAGTAGCCCCTGGAAGCTGTCATGAAAGTCTGATTGGGCTTGGAGATGTAGTAGTAGCCTGGTCTTGGGTTTTACTAATGTATTGGACCTCATGTGTTTGGGCTTATGTTATAGCAGCTAGGGTTTTTCTAGTTACTATAAAAACATTGTTTGGTGTGTGAATCATTGTAGAGTGTGTGAGACATCTAATGAATACATACGACAAGCATAACTAGCCAAATTGGTGAACCTGGATATATCACGTGTTCTTATTTTTCTGTCTTTCATATAATATTTGTGTGATTGCAATTTTATTCATTCTTAAATTCTAACATTTGGTATTAAAGTTGTGTTTGAGGGTAATATAAACATGAGGATGATGACAATGATATAAGCATTCAATCAAAAATGATCAAGGATAAATATGAAAGATTTATAATTCAATTTATCCAGAGTTTAAGAATGTCCAAATTGTCAACATGATACTACTTTGTGGAGTAAAATTCAAGAATAATATTCATGTATCAAAAATAATTTGGTCAGAAAAGAAATTAATTTTTATCGTGAATAGTATCCCGGGTGAATAGTACCCGAGTGAATAGTACTTCGTGAATAACACCTCATGAATAGTACTCTATGAATAGTACTTCGTAAATAGTGTCATACGTATGAATAGTATTGTACGTATAAATAGTATCATACGTATGAATAGTGTCGTATGTATGAATAGTACCCATGAATAGTACTCCGGCATGAAAAGATTAAAATTTAACAAGAATGTTCAGAATTTTTTTTTAGTGGAACGATACTAGATGAAACACGAATTTCAAGGATATTCTACTAATTTCAAGGAGTATAGAAGCAATACTTATCGAAATGAGTGTAGAATTCAAAATCTAAAACGAAATAATATTACTTACATACTATAGAATATGGAAGAAAATATTATTTCTTACGAATATTGAACAAAAATAATATCCCTTACAACAGTTGAACGAAAATAATAATCATACGAATATTGAACGAAAATAACGGAGATATTCTTGAAGAAAAACTTGCACTATTTGCTACACTCAAAGTTTCCTTAACTCAAAAGAAATACGCTCAATATTATAGAAGAAGAATTCTCTGATTCTGGTGTGACTTTCATTTCTAAACTGAGCATTTCTAAGAATGGCAAGATAATATTTAGAAAAATAATCACGGACTGCACAGTGGAATCACGGGCAAATTCTTCAAAGACGAATTCTGAAAAATCTTGATTTTACTATGCTGCACTATGCACACACTATGCAGTACTATGCAACACGATGCATAATAAAATATAATATATTCTATTTTATATATAAAATAAAAGCCACCCGTGATTCCCCCCACCCCACCCCGTGACTATATATATATATATATATATATATATATATATATATAAACCTGAGATAACTTTCTACCGACAGTTTTGAAAAATTGGTAAGTGGGGGTCCATGTAATAAGCCAAACTTACAATAAATACTTCATAAAAAACTATCTATTTATCTCAATTCACTTGGCTTCTCAAAACACATTTTTAATGATATTTATTCATCATTAATATCATAACTTGCAATATTAACAACCAGATCATTTTTAAGAAAGAGAGGGCTTTCCGATAAGGACTTCTCCTAATTGGCGCGCAATTAGGTGACCAAACTCTTTTCCTCGACAGAACTTTTTAGACATTGTCAATAATGCAAATAATAATATAAATAACTTTGTCGTCTCAATTATTAATTTAATAATATAAAATATTGTGACAATAATTGAATCAATAATGTGAGATACTATGAAGCAATTACTGCAGCAATAATTGAATAAAACTGAGTGACTTCTCACATAAGCATCAATAATCAAAGATAAAGTACAATACCGTGCGCTACTATGCAATCACGCGTATTATTGTACTTTTACCACAGGTTATTTCAACAATTAACGGTAAAAATTTTGCCGTTATTTTTATAAAAAGTTATTTATGTCATTTTCTAACTTCGACAGTAATTTCATTCGACCAATGATTTTGTCATCGTACGGATATTCCCCGACAAAAAGAATATTCTCCGACCAAAAGAATATTTTATGACAACTTGCTTACTTTGTAAAATTTTCACATATCACCCTTAACTTTAACCTTTTATCAATTTAACCATTTACTAAATAGAATAATAATTATAAAAAATTTGAATACTTTCATTTCATAAAATTCGGGGTCTTACATGGTAATCCGCGTAGACAGGTTATTCCCATAGATTAAAGGATGAATACGAAAAAAAATATCCCTTACCTTAGTGAAAGATTGGATACTGCAATAGTGAATTTTTAGAATACTCTTCTTCTTCCTTTCCATAGTTTCCATCTCTATAGTTTCTTTTGTAAGTCTTAGTGAATTTGTGAGAATGAAAGAAGAAATAAGCTTTCATTTATAGGAGAATGGACTAAATAGTAACTGATTCACGGACGATCCAGATTGATTTACTATTAAAACGAATGGTCCATATTGATTTACTATTAAAACCACAATCGACGGTCCATATTGATTTACTGTTAAAACCACAACCGACGGTCCGAAAAATTTGTACATCTCCCCATGGAATAATAAGTCAAACTTACAACAAACTCCTCATGACAAACCCCTCTATTTATATCAAAAAATTAAATAAATATTTACCACAAATCACTTATCTTTAATAAACACATTTTTAATTTTTTAAAAAATTCATCATTAATATTATTACTCACAATATTGACAACCAGATCATTCCCAAGAAAGAGGGGGCTTTCCGATAAGGATATCTCCTTATTGGCGCGCAATTAAATAACCTTACCCCTTTCCTCGACAGAACTTTCTAGACATTGTTAATAATGTAAATAATAATATGAATAATTGTGTCGTCTCAATTATTGATTTAATAATATAAAATATTATGCAGAAGATATTGTGACAATAATTAAATCAATAATATGAGATACTCTGCAGGAACTACTGTTGCAATAATTGAATAAAACTGAGCAACTTCTTAAGTAAGCATTAATAATCTGAGATATTGTGCAATATCGTGTGCTACTGTGCAACAACGTATATTACTTTACTTTTATCCCCAGATATTAGTTTAACGGTAAACGTTTTGCCATTATTTTTATAAAAAGGTTATTTCTGTTGCTTTCTATATCCGACAGTTATTCCGTTGTGGAGTCCACCAATGATTGTGTCGTTGTACAAAAATTCTCCGATAAAAAGAATATTCCCCGACCAAACGAATATTTTATAACAACTTGCTTACTTTGTAAAATTTGCACATATCACCCATAACTATAGCATTATATCAAATCAACACCTTATTATTCAAAATAATATTTAGAAAAAATTAAATCTTTATTCATAAAAAGTTGAGGTCTTACAATCACTCTATTTCCTCCTCGCCTGAGCTTATGCAAGACTAATTTTATTAGGCTTAAATTACCTATGTAGCGAACGTTGGACCGGTGACTCCCAAACCAGATGGCTTTAAGGCACCAGGTGTGAAGACACTCCTCAGGCTTAATTGCTCTAATATCCTAGACCACAATTTGGATCTGCTCAGGTATTGCCTTCTTCTTCCTATTAATTCTCATTTTCTTTGGCACCAAGTTACCCATGTAACGAACGTTGGGCCGATGACTCCCAAACCAGATGGCTTTAGGGCACCAGGTGTAAAGACAACCCTCAGTCTTAATGACTCGAGTAACCTAGGCCACAATTCAAGACATTATGCTAGCGACTTATCTTTTATCTTTTCATTAATTGCCATTATTTTTGCCATAGCTTCATACCCCACAGCTAAGAGTCAAGGCAATCGCAATGTGCAGACATACATATGAGGTCAAGTCTATTCCAAAAACTGCTTTGAACTAAGATGTTGTGCCTAATCAAAAGTTTGAATAGTCTTAATTCTATAATCGCTCGCACGATTCCTATTCCACAGACGCTTATTAGAATCAATCTAATTCATAATAAGTTAAGCAAAAACCTTTTTCTAAGAATACTTAACATGTATATTATTACAGTGCATATAAATAGAGATTGAAAGCACATAAAGAGATGAAAGAGTCGTACCTCACATGTGGGTCATTTTATTCTGAGAAAAATATAATTGGAAAAGAAACCCACTGATCTTACCAGATCGCCAAGGAAATGTCATGACAGAAGCTCTAATGATGACAGACCATGCTAATGGTGTTGACTGGTGCATTTTCCTTTTTAGGATGGTTGATAAATTCCCCAGTGTTGAGTTATCGTTGTTTTCAAAGTTGCCCCAGTCTTATTTAATGTAAGGGTCCTAATATCGTGTTGTCGTCGATTCTAAAATTGGCCTAAATAGTTGAAAAGTGTTTATTTGGTTTTGAGCTTGGTGTGAGGGGTTTTTGGGGTTTTTGTTTGGTTTAACCACACCATAGATGACTGCCTATGTACTCCCGTGGATGGGGGAGATCAGGTCATTCGTAGTTTCAGGCTTGGCATGAATGGTTAGAAACTGGTATTTTAGAGTGGAGTATTCTAGGGATTTGAAAGGTGTTTGTTTTGATTTGTTTGAGTGATGATTGGATTTTTGGTTTAACCGCACCATATATGGTTGCCTACGTACTCCCATTGAGGAAGGAAGATCAGGTCTTTTATAGTTCAGGCTTGGACAAGACCTGTCTGGCTTGATTTTTTTTTTTTTTTTGATTTTTTTTTTGATATTTACATGCATAGAAAATAAAAGTCATAACTCTAAGAAAGTAATACCGTCCCAACCTCTCCTAGAACTCATAACTTATCCTCTGGATCTACGTCTTCCTGACTAACTGAGGCCAGATAGTCCAGTTGTCAGTGGTTATGTTACCTTCGAGGGTCGTGATAGAGGTTTTCTCCTGGTCCTGAATATCTTCAATTATGGTCATAACTTGATCGTCTCCTGCATCAACATATCCTTTAAAGAGGCTTAAACTAGTTTCGTCGCAAAAAGGGATGAACTCTAAATCCCTCGATAGGTTGGCTTCCCTGACAAATTCACTACCTTTTTCTTCATTTGTTCCTTCACCTTTCTTATAAGCTTGAGAGGATTTAACTATGAAATCTCTCTCGAACTATTGTTGTATTTCTCGAAAGGAACTTTCCTTTTTGGCTTTTTCCACACTGGGAAGGTTCAATATTTCCTCCTCATCATCCAAGAGAGTAGAATTAGGAATGTGGTTACTGACTGTTGGAAACAAAATGTTTGACAGCTGTGGAGGAATATCCTTAGGGGATTTTTTTTTCCTCTACCACTCCCCTCATTATGATGAGTTAACCATATGTTCTGCCAGGATTGGTGTTCATAACCGTTACTTCCTTTGAATTGTCTGTCTGAAGTAGAAATATTAAGTTCTTCATTTCCCTTTTATCTTTTCTTTTAATGGGGATTTCTATCTTCAATTCTTCATTGTTAATGAGATCTTGGATTTTGTATTACAGATGCCAACATTCCTCGGCCCCATGTCTCGTTGCCTCAGAATGATAAGCACATACCTCTTATTAAGATCATAATTCCTTCCTTTGGGATTAACAGGTGGAGCAAGCTCAGTGATCTTTTTCTGTGCAACCAACAGTGCTAACACATTTTCTTTTGAGTCCCCCAAAGGCGTGAATACCCTTCTCCACCTACTCTCCCAGACTCTCGGTGCCATAGGATTTTGAGGGTTTGCCAGTGTTTGGAATGTGGTTTGATATTTTCTCTTTAGGAATTCGCATTCCTCCGGACGATTTTTCCTCTGACGAGATCTTCTAGTAATTTTATCAATCCATTTTTCTTGTTCTTTCAACCCACTTTGACCTTCTTCAATCAGCTAGATTATTTTGGAGGGAGATATGCTTACATTCTGGCTAACCTTTTTTTTTCTTGGCTTTCTAATAGTTGAGTGAAAAGTTGCCTTATAACTTGATGTTGGCCCGCTATCAGATTAGCCAATAGAGTTACTTGATATTGGAACATTTCCAATTTTTTCATTACTGTCATACCCCCCTCTGAATTTTCCAAGTCTAGGACATTTGTTTTGTTCCTTTGGGGGTATTCCATCATCCTTCATATGTATTTATAATTTGGACACATTTCAGCGCTTCCTGACCTGATCATATTTACTCCCTTCGTATCATGTTGCATCAGAATGTTAGTGTTGACATTTGGATGGTCAGGTTGTTGGACCACAACATCGCCGCTTTCGATCAGATTTTAGATTTTATGTTTTAAGGGCCAACAATCTTGTGTATCGTGTCCCGAAGACCCTGAGTGGTAAGCATATCTCTAGCTTAGATTGTATCTTTTGCTTTTTGGATTCAGAGGTGGAGCCAATTCGGTAATTTTCTTCTGCTTGATTAATAACTCCAATATATTTTCCAGGGAATTGCCTAGTGGAGTGAACACCCGATTTTTTACTCTTTCAAATTTTCTCTCTTTGTCCTGGCATTTGTTGAATGTTGTTTGTTGTTGAAATGGTAGACTGCCTTGCTTCTTCCAAATACGAGGACTATAGGTTGATCTCCTAGCTTGTCCCTATAAAATGAGGGATACATCTTCATCGCCTTTATCAAGTACCCTTTTGGGAGTGTTTGCATAGTTGTCAGACTGTATAAGCTTGGTGACTACTTCCAAGGTCGTGAGAACTTTAATCTTACTTGTTTTCAATCCCATCTCTGCCATTTCACCATATTTGATCATCTCCAAGAATGGATTGCCTATTCCTGCTAGGATCCTCTTATAGTAAGGTGCCTCTTAGATGTCTATGAAAGTCATCACCATTTCAGTTTATAACATAGGCGGGCTGACCTTAGCTGCCAGACGTCTCCATCTCTAAGCATATTCACGGAAAGACTCAATACCCTGCTTTTTGACTTTAGTCACTTGGTATCGATTTGGTACCATTTGTGACTGAAAACTTTACTGATTTAGGAAGGCGTGGGCTAACTCTTCTCAGTTTTGGATTTTAGCATTGTCAAGTAGGGCATACCAGGCTCTAGTCTCTCCAGTTAGACTTTTTTGGAATAACTGCATTCTGAGCTTTTCTATGAGACCTCGAATTTTATAAAATGAAAGTATTCAATTTTCTTATAATTATTCTATTTAGTAAATGGTTAAATTGATAAAAGGTTAAAGTTAAGGGTGATATGTGAAAATTTTTCAAAGTAAGTAAGTTGTCACAAAATAATCGGTGATAAAAGTACAGTAATATGCGTGGTTGCATAGTAGCACATGGTATTGATTATTGATGCTTATGTGAGAAGTCACTCAGTTATACTCAATTATTGCTACAATAATTGATGCATCATATCTCTCATATTATTGATTCAATTATTGTCACAGTATCATCTGCGTAATATGTTATATATTATTAAATCAATAATTGAGACGACAAAGTTATTCATATTATTATTTGCAATATTGACAATGTCTAGAAGTTCTGTCAAGGAGAGGTTTGGTCACCTAATTGCGGCGCCAATAAGGAGAAATCCTTATCGAAAGCCCTCTTTCTGGGACGACCGGTTGTTAAATATTGTGAGTTATAATATTAATGATAAATGTTATTAAAAATCGAAGTTGAGTTCAGAGTTGAATTTGGAGACGCGGACGTGATATTTGAGCCCGGAACGATGAAATTAGTAGAAATAGACTATAAACACAAAATTTGCTGGGTGTGTTGGGATTGTTAGTGTTAGTGGAAATCAACATTTATTTCGATAATAATTGATGTCTGGAGGTTATATTGACCAATCGGATAATTAACCGGATAAATGAGTAATTAATTGCTATTAATTCACATGCTTATAACTATGTGTTCACATGTGTGTACTATTGATTCACATGATTTACTATTAGGGGAGTTGGTGCAAGTTTGATAATACTTGCATAACTAAGTTAAAAATGGAGATATAGTTGAAGGTACTATACTATAATTAATTTTTTCACATGTTTAGAACTATTGAGTCACATGATTTACTATTAATTTACATGATTTACTATTAGGGGAGGTGGTGCAAGTTTAATAATACTTACAGGACTAAATTAAAAATGAAAGAAAAGTTGAAGGTATTGTACTGTAATATTTTGAGCCCCAAA
Source organism: Panax quinquefolius (assembly GCA_020205615.1). Lineage (NCBI taxonomy): Eukaryota > Viridiplantae > Streptophyta > Magnoliopsida > Apiales > Araliaceae > Panax > Panax quinquefolius. The sequence goes on along the minus strand of CM035155.1, from coordinate 41,536,388 downwards.
ATGTGCAATTATCGAAACTATATTTTCTTATAAATAGAAGCTCATTCTTCCTTCATTTCTCACCAATTCACTAAGCTATGGAGCAATTATTATAGAGAGAAATTATATAGAGAAAGAAGAAGAGAAGTCTGCTACCTCACTATTCCAGTATCCAGTCTTCTTTTGAGGTAATGGGTATTATTTCTTTCGTATTCATGAAGAGAGATATTGTTATTCCATTCCTTATTATTATGTTGGAATAACCCATGCGCTAAATAACTGCATACACAAGGTGAAATTCTTCTATTATTCCATTCTTTATTATTCTCATTGAATATCCTATCCATGCATTTGGATTACGCGTGACTGGTTCTATTCTTTATTATTACATTTGGAATATCCTATCATGCATGCGGATTACGCATAACCCGGTTCCATTCTTTATTATTCTGTTGGAATAACCCATCATATAGCTTTATCGCATGCCTCGTGAATTTCATTGTTATTCCATTCTTTATTATTCTGTTGGAATATCCTGTCTGTGCGGATTACGAATGACCTGGTACCATTCTTTATTATTCTGTTGGGAATAACCTATCTGTGCGGTCTATCGCATGCATGGTGAATTCTTTTGTAATTTCATTCTTTATTATTCTGTTGGAATAACCTGTCTATGTGGATTACCGCAAGCATGGTGAATGATCCTTTGTATTCATTCCTTATTAAATTGTAGAAATGATCTGTCTACGTGGATTACCGCATGGCGAGTGAAAATCCATTTGCAGTTTCGTAATTTTTCTGACCCTCAAAAATTCTGGAAAAAAATTGAAATAATAATTTGATGAGTTTTCTATATTGTGTCCAAAGATGACAATTTTTGGATATATAGATTAAGAGTTATGGATTTTATGGAAAAAGACTATTTTAAAAGTAAACCCTTATAACTCCTTGTGGTTATCTCCAAAATTGGTGAAATTTTTATTGGGAGTACATGTATATAACAGGAGTATACCCTGTAAATTTCGGAATTTTTGGACAAAAGTATAATTTATGATAAATGTCTAAATATTTGGATGTTTTGGCCATATAAAAAATAGTAAATGAATTTAAAAATTCCAAGAAAAATATATGTTCAATATGGGACTATATTCTGCTAAATCCCAGAAAAGAAATATTTTTGAGACTGATTTGGTATTTTTCATGAAAATGAACTAGTTATGAGTAAATGAATTAAATATGTTATGTGAAGTAACAAAATTGGAAAATAGGATTTTATTGCTTGGGAATCCTATATAAGGTATATGCAGATTTTTGATGAGGGATTTGATCATTGGTGATGAAATCTTATGAGTATGGCATTTTTGAATGATTAAATGCATTATTTGGTAAAGTGTAAACAATTAAAATAAAATTGTTTATAAGTTTAAGAAGTGATTAAAATATTGTTATAATATTAATAATATTAGATTATGAGTTTATTAAGTGATTGATAATATTTGGATAAATTTAAAGTCTTTAATATTTATCCTTGTTTTCGTTTGATTAATGCTTATATTATTGTCATCATCCTCATGCTTATATTGTGATGAAAGTCATCTGTGGCTTACGTGCATAGATGGACTTGGTATGATTATGACTAGGGATTATTCGGTATAATCATGACCATAATGTTACAAATGAGGTGATAAAAGTCCTCATTGGCCCGTAGTGCATTGATGGACAGTTCTTGGTATGATCATGACCATGGGTTCTCTTCGGCCAAGGGTGCAAAGAGGATTTGTTTTATGGCATGATCATGACCGTTGATGAAAATACGATTATCCTTGGTCGTAGTGCATGGATAATTTGTGGTCGTGAAATGAATGAATATCTTTTGCCTGTAGTGCAGGGATGATTCGATGATGTGTTTTATTTTTTAAGCTGAGCCTCAGCGATAAAGTTTATGAAAAACTTTTAAATTCGTAGAAGATAGTAGATATCATGCTCTACTTGACGATCTTCTAAAATACAGTTGTATGTCTTCGGCCTGTAGTGCAAAGATGAATTGTTAATGAATATCTTTGGCCGTAGTGCAAAGATGAATTTATTAGTATGATTATAAGTAGGAATTGCGATTTGGTATAACCATGATTTTTGATGTTTCAGGTGAAGATAGGAGATGAAAATTATCTTCGTCCTGGGTGCGAAGAGGAATTTAAAATCACAATTATAATTATGAGTTATTCATATGATTGTGGACAGGAATTGTTGATTGATGTTACAGGGATAAAACATATTTGGTAGACTTTTAACATAGAGAAGATAATAGATCTGATGGTCTATTTGACTCTTCTAATGGATTGCTCGTTCCACTGCAATTATGGTTGAAAAGTTTTATCATCTACCATATGTTCTAAATCTCTGATTTATTATTGATGAAAGCTATTGATAATTTAATATCTTTAGTCATGATATTCTTTACGGGGCTAGTTGTGCTCACCATTTTGCTTCACAATTCCTTTCAGGTAATAAAGGTGTAGCTGGGTCGAGCGGGGTATTAAGAGGAATAGAACGGTGGTTTATAGCTGTTGAGGTTCTCCCTAAATAGTATGGAAATAATTTTATTGAGAACTTTAGATAAGTGTGTCGTATTGTATACGTCATTTGATATTTACTTTTGGTGAACCGAATAGGGTGAGGTGAACCCAACTTTGGAAGGGTGTTTTGTCATTATCATACAAGATATCTAATGACATATAACCTCGTGTTATCATAAGACAGAGTTGTGCATATCCACTTGCTAAGTATATCTACGAGCACTACCTATATAATCTTGGAGTTTATTTGAAATATAATTTTCACTTGGAGACAACAGAGATAATTATATGTCAAGAGAAGACTCACCATTCGAAAGAAGATGATAGGAATCTTCTTGTTTTTCTTTGGGGACTGTTGGGTCAACCAAGGATAATTTCGTGGACATATGATATCTATCATAATCTAGTACGCACGGCTCTCCCATGCGAGGTTTCTCGAGCACTTCCCAAAGATTTTAATTTCTAAAATGCTTATCGATCGTACTTTTATGTAAAGTACCATTGTAAGGTTGTGGTCAAGGCACCATGAGAGTTACATACATTTATATTAAAACTCACGGTTTAACTATGGTCGATTCTCGCACGACAGCTCAACAGATTCTATAAATGAAGTTTGTATTTGATTTTTATAGTATGATATCCGGCACTCGAATGGGTCGTGTGGATCTATTTTGAGGCGCCACAAATGGTATCGAGCTTAGGGATATGGTCGTCAAGTGAGAGATAAGAGTCTAGAACTAGGAGGGGAGAGACGAGTTATATACTTCGCTAGTGTGTGACTTACCTAAGCTGAAATTGTTTACTTGATAAGTTGACAATTTGTGATATGTCAATTGACCTTTGTTTTGAAGATATATTCTAGAATAATATCTGAAATACAGGAGATGAGCAATGGAAAAATTATGATACAGAGGATATAACCGGGAAGGTACAATCCAAAAAGAAAAGCAAGGTATTCTCATCTCTTCGAATACGAGGTACGTACATAAATTTCGCGGGCAAAATTACATAAGGAGGGGAAATTGTGAGACCCCGAATTTTATGAAATGAAAGTATTCAATTTTCTTATAATTATTCTATTTAGTAAATAGTTAAATTGATAAAAGGTTAAAGTTAAGGGTGGTACGTACCTGGTATGTCGAAGAGGTAAGGATACCTTGATTTCATTTCAGATTCTAACTCCCAGGTCATTTCCTCAACATCGTGGTTCCTCCATAACACTTTGACTTGAGGTATAACCTTGGAGCATAGAATATGTTCCTTCTTATCCAAGATTTGAACAGGAACCTCTTCATACGTTAAATCTTCCGCTATTTCGTCCGGTTCTAACTTAATAATATGCTTCGGGTCTTTCACATATTTACGTAACATGGATATATGAAAAATATTATGAACACGAGACATACTTGACGGTAAAGCAAGTCTATAGGCTACAGTCCCTACTCGATCGAGGATTAAAAATGGGCCAATGAATCGAGGATTGAGCTTTCCTCTCTTTCCAAATCTCGTAACTCCTTTCCATGGAGCAACACGTAACAACACATGATCTCCAATATCGAATTCCACGTCCTTTCGATGAAGATCAGCAAAACTCTTTTGTCGGTCTTGTGAGGTTTTTATACGTTATCGGATCATTTAAATCTTTTCCAAAGTCATACGTACCAACTTCGGTTCCAACAACGTTGCTTCACCCACCTCATCCCAGCATACTGGAGAACGACACTTTCTTCTATACAATGCCTCTAATGGAGCCATTCCAATACTTGCTTGATAACTATTGTTGTAGGAAAACTCCACCAATGGTAAGAACTTGTCCCAACTTCCCTTAAAGTCAAGGACACAGAGTCTTAATAAATCTTCAAGAGTTTGAATAGTCCTCTCTGATTGTCCGTCCGTCTGAGGATGATAAGCCGAACTAAATCGTAAATCTGTGCCCATAGGTTTTTGCAAACTAACCCAAAATTGTGAAGTGAATCTTGGGTCTCGATCAGAACTATGGATACTGGCATACCAGGCAGTCTTACAATCTCGTTTATGTACATACGAGCAAGACGTTCAAGTGTATAAGTTTCTCGTATTGGTAAGAAATGAGCAGACTTGGTCAATCTATCAACAATGACCCAAATTGCATCTATGGCTTGAGAAACCTTGGGAAGACCAGTAACAAAATCCATAGTAATGTGCTCCCACTTCCATTCTAGAATTTCAAGTGGTTGCAATGAACCTTTTGGAACTTGATGCTCCGCTTTGACTCTTTGACAAGTTAAACACCTTGAGATAAACAACGCTATCTCTCTCTTCATATTGCTCCACCAAAATGTATGACGAAGATCACGATACATTTTGGTACTCCCAGGATGGATTGCAAACGGTGTGTTGTGCGCCTCCATCATGATTTTATACTTTAAATTAGGGTCGTTAGGAACACAAAGTCTTGAGTTGACTCGAAGTATTCCTTCTTCATTGATTCTTGCTTTCGGCATAGCATCTTCTTATACTTTTTTCCTCATATGCGTCAGGTCCAAGTTTATAGCTTGAGCAGCTTTAACTTTATCGATTAAAGTCAGTTCTACTCGTATATTCGCCATCATCACATGGGTCCCTGGAGTCTTTAATTCTATCTCCATCCTTTGCAAGTCATACAAGATGGGTCTTTGCGTTGACAATATCGCACTTATACCCGCATATGATCTTCTACTCAATGCGTCAGCTACCACGTTTGCTTTTCCAGAATGGTATTGGATGGTATGATCATAATCTTTCAATAGTTTTAGCCAACGTCGCTGTCGCATGTTGAGTTCCTTTTGAGTGAAGAAATATTTGAGGCTTTTATGATCCATAAAGATCTCCACTTTCTCCCCATACAAGTAATGCCTCCAAATTTTAAGTGCGAAGACAACAACTGCCAACCCTAGATCATGAGTAGGATAATTCCTCTCATATTCTTTGAGTTGTCGAGAGGCATAGGCTATGACTTTTCCATGTTGCATGAGAACACATCCTAACCCCTTGCCTGAAGCATCACTGTAGATGACAAATCCTCCTTGCCGATGGTATTATCGAGCGTAATTGCTTTGAAATGAGTCTTCTTCGAGTTCTTGAAAACTCTTCTCACATTGCTCGTTCCAACCAAATTTTGTATCTTTTTGAGTCAGCTGAGTTAAAGGAGTAGCGATTCGAGAAAACCCTTCTACTGAATCTCCGATAATAACCAACTAAGCCAAGAAAGCTACATACTTGGCCATTAACGATTTAGGTTGCTCTCCCACTTTGAATGGCTTTAATCTTCACGGTCAATGATATTCCATGACTTGATACCATCGTGCCCAAGGAATGCTACTTCTCAAACCGAACTCGCATTTCTTCAACTTGGCATAAAGCTTATATTCACGAAGCTTTTAGAGTATCGACCTCAAGTGTTGCTCATGATCTTCACGGCTTTTAGAATAAATAAGGATGTCATCAATAAAGATGACCACAAAGTGATCCAAATATTCCTCGAATACTCGGCTCATCATATCCATGAAGGCAAAGAGGAGCATTAGTCAATCCAAAAGACATGACTAGGAATTCATAATGCCCATACCGAGTTCGGAAGTCGCCTTTGGAATGTCATCGGTTCTAATCTTCAAATGGTGATATCCTAACGAAGATTAATCTTTGAAAAGAATTTGGCGCCTTAGAATCGGGTCAAACAGTCATCAATACGTGGCAATGGGTACCTATTTTTGATGGTGACATGATTCAACTCCCGATAATCAATACAAAGTCGCATACTCCCATCTTTCTTCTTCACGAATAGAACAGAGCACCCCAAGGAGAAGTACTAGGGCGAATAAAGCCAATATCTAACAATTCCTGCATTTGGGTCTTTTACTCTTAAAGTTCAATAGAGCCATTCGATATGGGGCTTTGGAAATAGGTTTTGTACAGTGTTCAAGGTCGATAAAAATTCAATTTCACGCCTCGGGGTAGGCTGAGGAGGTTCTTCAGTGGAATACGTCGGAAATTCATTAACAATAGAAATATCATTCAAAATCGGCGTATTTTTGTTTAGATTCGTGACATGAGCTAAGAAAGTTTGACATCCGCTTTTCAATAAATGAATAGCTTTTATGGCTTGAGATATGACAAAGTGATTGATTTTAATGGTTTGGTTGTTTGAATTCATATAATAGGTTGATTAGGAATATGAAAGCTAACAACCTTACGAAAATAATCAATTTTTGCATGATGAGTAGTTAACCAATCAATCCCTAGAATTACATCAAATGCAAGTATTTTCAATGAAATAAGGTCGACAGGTAATGTTAGGGTACCAATTTGAACCAAACAAGACTTATAAACAGTGGATGTAATGAAGGTTTCTCCCAACGGAGTTCCAACAGATAAGTCAAAGTCTAATTTCTTCGGAGTCAAATTTAAACGTTGAGCACAAGTAGGAGAAATAAAAGAATGGGTAGAACTGGTATCAAATAAGGTATATACTTCACTAGAATTTATGATAAGCTTACCCGTGATGACCTCGTACGGGTTCCTTGTTTTCTGGGAGGTCACGACAAACGCTCTCCCTTAAACAACCGGTTTTGTCTTGTCTGGGATGGCCTTTGCTGCCTCCATCCCAGCTGGACTTGTCTTTGGTACACGACAAAATCGGGCCAGGTGTTCTTCCCTTCCGCAATTGTAACATGCTTTGGAGGGCATCACACAGTTTGGACTGATGTGTCCCTCCCCTCCACATTTGAAGCATATGATATGATAGGTGGTCGTTCTCATTCCTTAACGACAGGTGCTGATGCTGATATCTTTCCATCATTGTTGATTCTTCTTTTCTTGAAATGTCCATTCTTATTATTTTGGCCATGATTACCACCGAAGTGGTTACCATTTCTGGCAAGTTGATTCCCTCCATGCTTATTGTCACCGCTTCGATGACTGCTATCACTGGTATTATCATTTTGTCGGCTGCTCTACTTTGGTTGGGTTGACTCATTATCGCTACTTCCAATAATCGAGCCCTATTAACAACATCCGAATACAAACACGCTTTATGAGAGATAAGATATTGACGTATCTCTGGTTTCAAACCTCTTAGAAACATTTGTGTCATTCTCTCCTCATTATCAACCAAATGGGACGCAAACCGACAAATTTCTCAGCAAACTTGGCTTCAGATCTTGTGACACGGTCATGTTGTTTTGTTCCAGTTTAATGAACTCTACCTCTTTCATGTGAAGAATACTTTCGGGAAAGTACTTGTCCTTGAACAGTTCTTAGAACTTCTCCCAAGACATCTTCAGTGCGGCAGGTTGAGTGCGCTTTATAGATTCTCACCAGTAATCTGCCTCTGCCCGCAACATTAAAGTGGCAAAGGGAACCTTTTGCTCCTCGGAGCAAACCAAGACATTAAATATCTTGTTGATCTGCTTTATCCACGCCTCGCCTTTTAAGTGGTTTTGGCTCTCCAAAAACTTCTATGGGTCCCAGCTCCTTGAATTGTTTGGCGGTGACCGTCCCAGAGTTACCAAGTGTTTCCACCTGCATTTTGGACAGGAGCCGCTCTCACTTTGATGTTGCATGAATTGCATGAAGCCTCTAACATTCCATCGCTTCATCATTTGGTCAAGTGTTATTGTTTGCATTAGGATTTTGCCTTCGATGCACATTATCCTCGATTATTGATCCGTGGAGACTCAACGGTCTCGTGTGCTCCATTGATGTTCTCAACATTCTCGGATACCATTTTCAAATACTGCCACAAAACAAGGGTTAATTAACATATCACATATTATCCCTATACTCTGACCGACAAATTAAATACAAAATAAACTTAGGTAGGTCATACTAGTGAAGGAATTCTCCGTCTCTCCCCTCCTAGATCTTGTCTCACATCTCAGCCAGGGATCGTATCCCTAAGCTTTGATACCAACTGTGACGCCCCTAAAATAGGTATACATCACCCATCTTAAGTCGCCAAATACATGGTAGTAAATTCAAATACAACTTGATTATACAACAGTCGTGTAAAATACGACAAAATACATGTTGTGAGTTTTAATACAAATATTGTCATCTAGACAATATCCACACTCAATTTAGTCCTCATTAAATTTATTATCACACTATTTAACAGAATAGTGAGGACTACTAAGACACCATCTCGGACCATCACTCCGTTCCCCGACTAGTCCCAGCTACGTTCTCATTTCCTGAAGAGAACAGTGAAAGAAAGGGTGAGCTCAACTAGCCCAGTAAGAAATATTATGACTAAGATAATGCAAAATAAATTATCATTAGTCCCCAACAGTGTTAAACTGATAAAATACAATAGACATCAAGTTTAACTGCAGCGAACATGTAATCCATTAAAAGAGTCAAGTAGAGAATAAAATCTACTATCTTTTATGATTTAAAAGGTTTTTCATCACTTTTATCACGAGACTCAAACAATAAATATTCCACATCATCCCCGCGCACTACTACCAACGATATTCATTAGGGTCACGACCACAAATTATCCATGCACTACGGGCCAAGGATATTTGTGTATTCATCAATGGTCATGATCATGCCAACAACTATCCATCAATGCACTACGCCACAATGAGGACTTTTACCACATCATTTGTAACATTACGGCCACGATTACATCGAATAATCCTCAGTCATAATCATACCAAGTCCATCTATGCACTACGGGCCACAGATGACTTTCAAAAATAATATAAACATGAGGATGATGACAATGATATAAGAATTCAATAAAACAAGTTCAATAATTAATTTATTCAGGAACTAATAACGTCCAAATTGTCAACATGATACTTCTTTGTAAAGTAAAATTCAAGAATGCTTAGAAGAATATTTCCATGAAAATATATTGGATAAAGCGCAAATATCAAGGATATTCCACTAATTTCATGGAGTATAAAAGCCAAAACTTTAACCAACTGAGTATAATAAAGAATGAAATAACAAAAGAAATCACCGTGGCATGCGATGAATCGCATGACGGTAATTCTAATGTAATAATAAATAATGGAACCAGTCACGATAAACACACGCATGTGATATTCCAATGAATAATAAACAACGGAACGGTCACGCGAAACGCACGTATGTGATGTTCCAACAAAAATAATAAATAATGGAACCGTGTCATGCGTAACGATGATAGGATGTTCCAAATGTAATAATAAAGAATGGAATAATGAAGAATTTTCACCACGTATGCGGTATTTGATGACAAAGTTATTCCAACATAATAATAAAGAATGGAATAATGTAAGAATTTCACCAAATATGCGGTACTTTGCATGTATGTGTTTTCCAATATAATAACAAAGAATGGAATAATGAAGTTCTCTTCATGAAGACGAAAGAAAGAAATAATACCCATTACCGTAAAAGAAGAGTATTCTGACTGGTAGGGGGAGGATATTCTTGAAGAAAACTTGCAATATGCTCAAAGCTTCTTAAAACTCTAAAGAAATATGCCTAAGATTATAGAAGAATTCTCCTCGAACTTAAAAGTGTGGTTTTCAATTCTAACTAAGCATCCTATTTATAGGAAAATAGAAAGGATACTATCTTTGCACTATGCAATAAAATATAATATATTCTATTTATAATCAAATAAAACAAAACTTTATAAAAAGTATTCATTTTTATATAAAAAGATTTTACTATGCAAACACTATACAAACACTATGCAAACACTATGCATAATAAAATATAATATATTCTAATTATTGTCTAATAAAACAAATAACTTTATAAAAGTATTCATTTTATATAAAAAAAAATTTACTATGCAAAAAACTATGCATAATAGAATATAATATATTCTAATTATTGTCTAATAAAACAAATAACTTTATAAAAGTATTACATTTTATATATAAAAAAAAAATTTACTATGCAAAAACTATGCATAATAGAATATAATATATTCTAATTATTGTCTAATAAAATAAATAACTTTATAAAAGTATTCTGCTTTATATAAAAAGTTTTTCTGTTTTTATTACATTAATAATACTAATAAAACAAAATTTATCATCATTATTATAATTCACAATATTAATCGACTGTGTCGCTCCTGAAAGAGGGGCTTTCCAATAAGGATTTCTCCATATTGGTGCCGCAATTAGGTGACCAAACCTCTCATTGGAAGAACTTCTGACATCGTTAATATTTCAAATAATAATATTAATAACTCATCATTTCAATTATTGATTTAATAATATATAAAATATCGATAATAATTGAATCAAATAACGTGAGATACTATGCAACAATTCTCAAGCAATAATTGAACAAAACCGAGTGACTTCTCACGTAAGCATCAATAATCAATCTTTGTGCTACTTATGCAACCACGCGTATTATCAGACTTTTTACTATCGAGTAGTTCAACAGCTTTTAATCAGTAAAACTTCCGCCGTTATTTTCATAAAAATATTTTTGTCATTTTCTCAATCCAACAATAATTCCGTTGTGGGGTCCACTTAATGATTGTCTTGCCGCATTTAATATTCCTTGTTAAAACGAATATTCCCCACCAATCGAATATTATATAACAACTTGCGTACTTTGCAAAATTTATAAATATTACCCACAACTATAACATTATATCAAATTCATTCCATAATATTTAAAAATGATATTTATAGAAAAATCATCTTTATTAAAAAGTTGGGGTCTTACAATATATCCTCCATATCCATTAAAAAAAATGGTCTGACGCATATGAAAATATAAATAAGAAAAGATGAATTTCAAATATAATTTTATTCATAAGAAACACATACCACATATAGAATGAAAACTAATAATATTTTACATGCAAGGTATTTAATTAAAACAAGAAATTAAACGATATCCCAAAAGATACTTTCAGAAGGTTCAGTAATATCAACAACCTTTTCCTCAATGTTGGTCATTGGTGGAACATCAACAATATTCAATTGATGATTAACAAAGTTTGTTTCTGTCTCCATTATTTTGTTCTTTTGAGACTCCTAGAATAAATTAACCAGATGCCTCGGCGTACGACAGGTACGCAACCAATGCCCATTCATTCCACACCTAAAACAAACATCTGGTTTATTTTTTTCTGTGTTGCATTTTCTTTATATTTACCCGACCCAGACACTTGCCACTTCTGGTGGCTTGAATTGTCGCGGTTCTGGAATTTGTTGTTATGATGGCCTCGTTTATTCTTTCGTCCCCAAGATTTCTTATTATATGACCATCTCTTGTCACGTTTATTCTGCTGGAATGACGTGCTATTAATATCTGGCAATGGGGTGGCACCCTTTGGCCGTACTTGATGGTTTTTCAACAACAATTCATTATTCTTTTCTGCAACAAGGAGGATAGACAACAAGTCACTGACTTTTGTGAACTTACTCTGTCTATATTGTTGTGACAGAATCATGTTGGTGGGATGAAAAGTTGAGAGTGTTTTCTCTAACATCTGGGTTTCAGAAACTGGATCTCCGCACAAAGCCAAAGTAGAGGTTATTCTATAAACATTGGAACTATATTCCATAATTGATTTGTAATCTTGTAGCCTTAAATTAAGCCACTCAAATTTGGCATTAGGAAGAACAACCAATTTTTGGTGGTCAAATATTTCCTTCAGTTGTGTCCATAAAGACAAAGGATCTTTGACTGTTAAATACTTAGTCTTTAATCCTTCATCAATATGATGAAGAAGAAAAATTATGGCTTTTGCATTTTGTGTCAAGTAGTAGGCAGATTTCTGATTCAATGGTCTTTTCTAACTCATTTGCACTAAGGTGCAATTCTGCATCAAGTGCCCAAGCCAAATAGTTGTCTCCATAGATTTTCAAAATAGAAAAATCTATTTTTGCCAAGTTTGCCATCTATTCTGGGTTAAAACACAGTTTTATTATTTATTAAAACAATAAATAATTGCATGTATGCTATAGAGAAAATAAACTAAGTCACGATCTCAAGTGGTGATAAAATGCAAATATAAATATTCTTATATTTATAATGCAAATGGATCTTCACCAGGCATGCGGTAGATCGCATAGATAGGTTATTCCAACAGAATAATAAAGAATGGAATACAAAGGATTATTCACCATGCATGCAGTAGACCGTACAGACAGGTTATTCTAACAGAATAATAAATAATGGAACCAGGTCATGCGTAATACGCACAGACAGGATATTTTAACAAAATAATAAATAATGGAACCAGGTCATGCATAATAGACAGGATATTCCAACAGAATGATAAATAATGGAACCAGGTCATGCGTAATACGCACAGATATGATATTCCAACAGAATAATAAAGAATAAAATAACATAAGAATTTCACTATGTATGAGGTACTTCACATATACAGGTTATTCCCACAATTTAATAAGCGGTAAAAAGGTTCCCACTAAGTCTTGTAAGATCAACAAGGATAGATGATACCATTGTAAATAACAGAATTTAATGATAAAAAGGTTCCCACCAAGTCTTGTAAGATCAACAAGGATAGATGGTACCTCTTTAAATAACATAATTTAAAATGGACAATAAAACATAAATAAAATTATATTATTGGCGGCATAGCCAAACCGGTAATATAATAATAAATTGCAAGAATTTAATTTTACCGTCTCAGTTGGTTAGAGCTTCGTGCTGATAACGTGTTATAAAACTTTAGCAAAGAATATAAAGATATTCTTATAATTGCATAAATTTAGAGAGAATAAGTAAGAGATAAAGAGAGAGAAATCTTTCAGAGAAAATTCTCTATTCTTTCCTTCATTTTCATTTCCTTATATAGGCAACTCAAAGGAGGAAACTTACGGGGGAAAGAAGAAAGGGGGGAGCCACGGAGGGGAAATGGACAAAGTGATGGAAGTCACGGGTTAGGAGGGAATCTTTTTGTATAACAAAGTTATAATAATTAGGTATAAGATTGTCATATTATTTATTTTTAAAGATTATTTTTGATAATAGAAAATATTTTATTTTGCCATCCTTTCTCATATTTCTAAATTGAGAGGGAAAGTTTTAAGCAAAAAAATAAAATCAATTTTACCTCTAAATCCTTTCCATTCATTATTAAAAAAAAAACTCACAAACATGAGATTTAGAGGTATTTTAATTATTTTTCCTTCCATTTCTTTCTCTTCCCCTCAAATAAAAACTTACAGACACAGTGTAAACTTCTGAATGGGCGCTCACACAAGTACTGGTTTACAAAAAAATGTTGAATAAATTATACAGGAACGTATTATTGCATAGAATATATAAAATCAATTAATCATAATATTAAGTACTTACATGAATTGAGATAAGTCATCTTGTATGTATCACACTTCCGTTGTGCTTAAGGGTGAAGGTCTTTAATTGTCTCTCTCAATCTTATGATGGATGTATAGGTGTGTATAAAATTCTTGAGATGACAATTGGGACCAAACCTGTGATGCCCCCAAAATAGGTATACATCACCCATCTTGAGTCGTCAAATACATGGTATAAAATTCAAATACAACTTAATTATACAACAGTCGTGTAAAATATGACAAAACATAATCTAAGAGTTTTAATAAGAATATTGTCATCTAGATAATATCCACACTCAATGGAGTCCTCATTACATTTATTGTCACACTATTTAACAGAATAGTGAGGACTACTAATGCTATCTTCTGGACCGTCACTCCGTTCCCCGACTAGTCCCGGCTACGTTCTCATTTTTTGAAGAGAACAATGAAAGAAAGGGTGAGCTCAACTAGCCCAGTAAGAAATATTATGACTAAGATAATACAAAATAAATTATCATTAGTCTTCAACAATGTTAAACTGATAAAATATAATAGACATCAAGTTTAACTACAGCAGAATAAGCAATCCATTAGAAGAGTCAAGTAGAGCATGCTATCTACTATCTTCTATGATTTAAAATATTTTCATCAAATTTTTTATCGCTGAGACTCGGCTTAATAAATAAACCACATCATCGAATCCTCCCTGCACTACGGCTACTGAGGATATTCATTAAATCATCAATGGTCATGACTATACCGAATAATCCCTGGTCATAATCATACCAAAAACTGTCCATCAATGCATTACAGACTACTGAGGACTTTTACAACATCATTTATAACATTACAGGTCATGATTATACCGAATGATCCCTGGTCATAATCATACCAAGTCCATGAAATTAGTATGCACACAAGCCAATCATGTTTGATGATAAAGCATATACTTTGTAACAATCTTGTTCATTTATTAATAAAAAGTATTTATTTATTAAAGGCTTTTAATTATCTACATAATGCTGTTTTATAATATGTGATAAACCCATAGTTTTAAGCAATGCTTTTAGAATAATGATGATGATCATTCTAATGAGATCTAAACTCTTAGAAAGCTTAAAACTAAAATAGTTTCCAATCATTGGATTACTAAATTGGGGATTAGTGAATCCGGATAGATTGGTACATACGTTGTTTGCTCATTGGATGAGGATGATTGATCTCATGATCATTTGTGTGGAGACACTAAAGCAAGTATGTAGGTGCTTATTGGAGAATAAGTTCAATTTGAGCGTGGCTCGCTAAGGAATACCTAATGGAGTTTTACTTGCACATCAATAGGAATTCTGTAGTGATAGTAGTACAAGTGATCCTTGGACTTGAGATCATCATAGTATCTTTTGTATGATGAGTTATACTTTGACTTATTCCTTAAGACCCTTAGGGTATATCAAAGGGTATGCTTGGGTATAATAAGTTGTACATGGAGATAATGTATGATCAATAAAGAATCTACCACTTCTAGTAAAAGAAGAGAAATGTCCTATGTAATTTGGAGTTATGCATTTAAGAATCGAAAAACATATAATTAAATAAAATAAGACTTGACAGTAATTCCATGTCATATATTTAATTGGGACATTGTATGGTGGAAGGATTGAATTGTACGGTAACTATTTACTCAAAGGTTCTTTTATAATTAATGTTGAAATCTATATTATCTGAAAAGTCGTTGATCGCTAGGGAGGCTTATCCCTATTGTAGAATAAATATTATTTATTTAAATAAATTAATCACTTAATTTATTTATTTAAATAAGATTAGAATTGTTCTAATTGATTTATTCATAACCGGTTTAATATGGAGAATCTAAAGGGTCACACCATAAAATGAAGAATAATTATTTAAGAAGTTAATGGCATAATCATAATAATATGTTAAGTATATTTAATTTAATCTATGGTGATAGAATAAATTAAATAGCTTAATATTTATTATTTAATATTTTAGAAATATTAAATATAAATTAATAAGAGGAGTCTTATTAATATTATTACAATTATTATTATTTTAATTTCTAAAAGATTTTAGGAATTAATTTAATATAAGTACTCTCATTTATTCCTAATAGGATTAGGAGAAAAAATTAGTTAAAGGAGTTTAATTAATTATCCCTAATAAGATTAGGGAGCCTATTTAATTAAAAGAGTTTAATTAAATAAATAATAAATTATTTTAATAGGGTTACTTGATATCTTTATAAGAGGAGTCTTATATCAGATATCATATATACGCAATTCCAAGAGTTGGAGATAGAAAAAGTAGGGTTTAGCCAACCACCCAACTTCTTGAATTTTTATTCTTTCTTGGTGGATCACTTGGGTGGCTAACGTTGATCAAAGGAAGGAACCAAACCCGGTGGATTCAAGTTGAACGCGAAAAGATTTGGAGGTGAACTTGTACCTAAGGAAGCTCGATCTTCAAGGGTATGATTTTATTCTTTATCTTTTCGTTTAATTAATAATTGTGTATAAAGGATGATCCGGGTATATGGTTTGTAAAATTTTAAAATCCTTTTTTACACGCTTCCGCTTATTTTATGCAATTTGATTGCGTTCACGATATTACAAAACCTAACAGTGGTATTAGAGCCAAACCTTTATGCGAATTATTAATTATTCAGATTTGATATGTATGTTGATATGTGTTTAGAACAATATAATTGGGCATAATTTTGTTGTATAAAAAAAAAAAATAAAATATTTTTACCAAAAACTGTTTTCGAAAACTGTTTTTTTTATACCGAGTTCGTGGATCACTTTAATTTAAAAAACTAATCTGATTCGCGGTTTGTTTATTTTTTTTTTGAATCATATTGCACGGATTTCAAGGTAAAGGGTTCAGGAGCTTGATCTCATGAATTAAAAGTTACAGGATTACTTTGTTATTTTGTTGCTTCATATAGTAATAACATATGTAATTCACGGAAATCAAGGAAGGATTCAAGTATAACATAGTATATATTTGATCCATCCTGCAGGATTTCTATTTTCAAAGGATTACGTAATTATATATATAATAACGTGGCCCAAGAAAGGAAATTCAATGATCTCAGTAACTTGATTTATTATATATATATTATGTTATTCATAATATATATATTTTAATAATTTTAATTTTAAAATAAAAGTTTATTTTAATATTAAAATAAAAGAATTTATTTTAATTTTAAAATTAAATTTCATGCTAACTAATTAGAGTTGGAATTGGATTCCATGATAACTAATTAGAGTTGAAATTGGATTCCATGTTTCCTTAAATAAAGGAGTTTATTTAGATATGAAATAAGATTTCATATTATTCAAAATAAAAGAGTTTATTTGTGAATAGGAAAGTGAATCCATCTTTCCTTAAATAAAGGAGTTTATTTAGATATGAAATAAGATTTCATATTATTCAAAATAAAAGAGTTTATTTGTGAATAGGAAAGTGAATCCATCTTTCCTTAAATAAAGGAGTTTATTTATATATGAAATAAGATTTCATATTATTCAAAATAAAAGAGTTTATTTGTGAATAGGAAAGAGAATCCGTGTTTCCTTTAATAAAGGTTTTTTTTACTTGGAATTGGATTCCATAATTGATTAAAATTAAGGAGTTTATTTTGATTAAAGATTTTGATTAAAATAAAATAGTTTATTTTATTCAAAATTGGATAAATTAAAATAAAAGAGGTTTATTTTGATTTAAATTTGGATTAAAATAAAGGAGTTTATTTTAATTCAAAATTAGATTTTATGCTAACTAAATTTGTCCATTAAATGATATCAATATATATATTGAATGTTTATTATTCATGAGATGAATGTTATTTATTAATACATATGGTGATGTGTATGATAATAAATGGGATTGATTATGGACTATTGACCAATGTGATTGGATTTTATTTTAGTTGGATGCATGAATGTATGGGTATTATTAAATGGGGTCTGCGTACCTCGTCTTCTCTAATTTTTTCTTAATGTAAATTCTATCTTCCTCCTATGTACTTCCCCTTGACTGCTGATCAAGGTTTCTATTTATTTTAAATAGTTTTGTAATAGGAATAGTTAGAATTATTTTGAAGAATTAGAGATCAAGGAGCAAGAAATACTAGAAGACCCGTTTGTAATGGAACCCGGGTTTAAATGTAATAGTTATATTTAAATATTAATTCTTGCACCCCTAGGGTTTGACCTTTTGGTTCACTTGGTGGCTCTAGTGAACCAAACTAGAATAAAAGTCCATAATCAATCCAGGTAGAATATAGTATTCTATATGTGCATGCTTATACTATATATATTATATATTATGCAAACATGCTTACGCGTGTTAATTAATATAACGCGCGCTATATATATATATATATATATATGTGTGTGTGTGCGCTAAACAAGATGAGACACATTAATTATTTGCAAACCCCTCAAATTTTTATATTAAGTCCTAAGCGTTCAAAGATATTTGGAATATCGAACGTCGCCTTCTAGCATGATAAAAATTAATAGAGTATTAAATATTTAATATGAGTTTGTTGTGTCACCACAAGGCAAATATTAAGTATTTAAGATGTTAATTTATCACATTTGATGCTTATAAAGAAAATTGAACAATATTGTTTTGTTGTGTCACCACAAGGACAATATTTTTCTTTTTTGAATATATGGAGTGCTAGGTTGGACTTAACTTGGATAATTTTGATTCGGATGTGCCACCACTTGATCAAAATAATCTAAGAGGCAAAATACAAGGAGTTACATAGTTGATGTAATTGACAAGAGTTGTCTACCTATTTATTTATATATAGTTTGTTGTGTCACAACAAGGCTATATACATTTGAAATGGGATCCTTAGTCTCACTAGCAAATCTTTAATTAGATACTGCCGAACTATATATATTGAGGGTAATATAGTTTGAAGAAAATAGTGAGAGATACCAATTTAAAATAAGACCTAATTTATTTTGGGAATTAATAAAAGAATGTATGCTAAAATGTTGTTAATTACAAATTCATTTACAGAATTTTACAATGTCTAAATTACTATCACTGCGAAACATATTAGATGTTAATTAACCGGACTGAATTAAACGGATTGGTTAAGGGATTTGAGAATAGTTCTCATGGCTGAAAAGCTATCTTATGTCCTTAATAAACATATCCCTGCAATGGTTGCAGATAATACCTCTGAGGAAGAGATTGCTACTTTTAGAAAGTGGCAAGATGATGCACAGTTGGCTCAATGCATCATGCTCGCATCCATGAGTAACGGGCTTCAGCGTCAGCATGAAACTATGGATGCTCTTACTATATTTCTGCACATCAAGTAGTTGATGGTAAGGAAAGTAGAACTAATAGATATCAGATATCTAAGGACCTCTTCCGATCTAGAATGACCAATGACACTACAGTATAGATAAAAGTCCTTAAAATAATCAATTTGATTGATCAATTAGGACAACTGGTTTTGTCATGGATGGAGAGTTGAGCCAGGATTTGATCTTGCACTCACTCCCAGACTCCTTTCACAATTGTTGTGAATTTTTCATATGAACAAGCGAGATATCAGCCTCGCTGATTTACTTAACATGTTGAAAAATATTGAGAGTCACTTTCCAACCAAGAAAGACCATGTCTTATTGGTAGGGGCCAAAGGATCTTCTGAAAAGAAGAACTATTCTAAGAAGGTAAATAGAAAAGGCAAAAACAAAGGATAATAAGAACAAAATTGATACGGATAGCAAAGGAGTTTGCTTCCACTGAAATAAGCCTGGACACTAGAAAGAAACTACAAGAAACATCTTGTCGAGGCTAACCAAAGAAGCTTAGTGAAGTTTCGGTTACAAATATAATTTTGTTCATGATTTAAAATAAATTTTTCTTTAAGTCAAGGTTTTACTTGGGTATTGGATACCAGCTTTGGTTATCATAAATATAGATTTATGAATGGACCAAGCAGAAGTAAAAAGCTAAACAAAGATAAGTAATCCTATGTGTGGGAAATGAAGCAAAGGTTGCCACATTAACCATAGGAACTTATAGTTTAGCACAGCCTACGGACAAGTCTATTAAGTCAATAAGTTGTTATTGTATTCCAATTCTCGTTGGAAATATTATTACCATTTTATTGTTGGACAATGAAATCTTTAGTATTATATTTAAGAACAATTGTTATTCTATTTATAATAATAATGTTTTGTATAAAATTGGAATATTACTTAATGGATTTTGTATACTTGACTTGCGTGAAAATAATTTTTCAAATTGAACAAACTAGTATAAGAAAAGGAGATGATCATTCAAAGAGTTGAATGCGTGTATTTACTGAAATACAAGTGTGAATTATTTGAAATGTTCAAAGAATTCAAAAGTGAAACAAATTGGAAAAGTATTAAGATTCTTTGATCAGATTAAGGAAGGAATACTTGTGCAATAAGTTTCTAGATCATCTAAAATGGTTTTCTCATAATGGTCACCTCCTGATACGTAATAATTGATTGATGTATCTGAAAGGAAAAATCATACCTTGTTGGACATGGTACGGTCCATAATGATTTTACCGACATTCCATTATCCTTCTAGGGTCATGTCCTAGAAATTGCTGCATATCTACGAAAAAAAAGAGGGAAACCTCAAAATCCGGCCCCAAGACTCCATAAAAGTTATGGACAGGGAGGATTCCTAATCTTAAGTATGTTAAGATAAGGGGTTGTCCAACTTATGTGAAAAGGTTTCAAAGGATAAGCTTGGGACAAGATTTGACAAGTGTCGATTTGTGGGACATCCTAAAGTAAGTTTAGGGTATATGTTCTATAATCCTACTTAGCAAAAGATGTTTGTTGCGAAACTCGCTACCTTCTAAGATAAAGGTGTTTATCATTGAAGGGGGTAGTGGGAGGATAATAGATCTTGAAGAGTTCAAGAATCATAAATCACTATAAGTTAAATAAGAGGAACCTGTAGATAGACCTATTGTACCACAACCGAATCGTAAATCTGGAATAGTACCGAAGATACCTAGGAGGTATGGATTCATCATAGATGTTGATGATGAGGTACACATCATAGAAGATGATGATCTAGTTACATACGATGAGGTAAGAGTTGTAGACACTCAGAGAAATGGATTGAAGCAAGCTTCTCAAAAATGGAACATTCATTTTTGATGAAACAATCAAAAGAGTTTGATTTTATCAAAAACAAGAATGAATCTAGTGTGTACAAAAGTCAGTGGGAGCATCGTGACATTCCTAGTCTTATATGTTGATATACTACGGATAAGGAATGACATACCAATGCTACAATCAGTAAAGATAAAGTTGTCTAAACATTCCTCCATGAATGATTTGGGAAGAACATCGTAATTGGGGTAAAAATCTATATAGATAGATTTAAGAGGATGCTCGACATAACCCAAGGAACGTATATTCATTTGATGCTAAAGTCGTTTAGCATGGCAAACTCCAAGAGATATCTCATGTTGATGAGTCATGGAGTGAATCTCTCTTAATAGTCCCCATAGACTCATAAAAGAGATCGCATGAGTAACTATCATGTATGCAATGAAATGTACGAGACCTGATGTTGATCAGTCATATTCTGGAAAAGTTCACTATGAGTCTGTGAAAAACATCTTAAAGTACTTAACCGGCACTAAGGATGTGATCATATTCATGGTGGGTCAGAATTAAAACTTGAGGGCTTAATTGACTTACGTTTTTCAGATAGGCCAAGATGACAGAAAATCCATTTTAAGGTAAAGGGTTACCTTGAACAATGGTGCAGTGAATTGGAAAGGTTCCAAACAGCAAAAAGTTACTGGTTTAGTGATAAAGACAAAGTATATAGCTGTAAATAAAGCTGCAAGTTGATTGTTTGGATGAAAAGTTCATTACAGAACTAGGAATAGTTCCTAAGTCTCATCTTGGATCTAAACATGTGTTGTGGCACTTGTAGGGTTTCGGCACATAAAACGCAGTGGAAATAGAATAATTCATAGCAATTTTCGAAACCCAAAAACAGGATCCATGCGAAATGTAAATTAATCCAATGGGTTTAGAAATTATCTGGATTTATTTTGGTTGAATCGATGCGGTTAAATCTCCAACGCAATTCAAACGGATTCGACTCTACGGTATCCACACGAACGCTCCGCACGAATCGTCCTACGATCTGCGGAAGAAGGAATTGCGGTACTAGCCACCAAAAGGAATGGATTTTCTGTTTTTCTCTAGTCTCTCTCTAAGAGCGGCTAGGGTTTTTTGTTTTAATTAACCTACCTAATATGCTGATATATCATATATATAGCAATAAAACGAAATTAATCAAAACCCTAATCTAATTAAAATAAAATCAATAATATATATATATATATATATATATATATATCATCCTTTTAATTTAAATTCGCGATTTAAATACTATCAATCATATTGATATATTTAAATCCTTACAATTTAAATTAATTCCCTTTTAATAACGTTCTATGTGTGTGACCCTATAGGTTATCATTACGTTGGCAATAATTTTAAAATCATATTATAAAATTATAAACAGTGAGTGGCATCTAGTAATGCATCACTGCTACCCAAGTAATAATAAGATCGATGATTCGATGCAACCTTTTCGTGACCAATGTTTCAATGTAATTTAATCCTTTTAACCTTAATATCCTAGATTAAACTCGAGTCATGGAATGTGTCATACTCTTCATAATTTAATCTGAGTTTTCTTGATCAATGAGTAGACTATATGAAACAAATCACTATTTGAGCATGGCCATGTATTTCATAGTCCTACTCAATCAAGTGGCCTATGGATATCATCCCTAATATATAGGAAGGTTAAATTCCATCTAGATCACTCATATTCCTCACACGATTCATGATGTACCCAATAATCACCTTTATAGTCCACCCTATTAAAGGTGACATTTGATGATATCAAAGTACATAAATTCCCGTGTAGTAATATAGTGATTTCAGGTCAGAGGACCATTACATCATTGTCACTATGAGAATTGTTAATGACACTTCGCATAATGCTCCACATAGAATTCTCATGGTGGGTCATCCTAATACATCGTTTCTCAACATATACCTATGCATTGACTTAATATCTCATATATTTATGACCAATGAGATTTGGTCATCAATCGATCCATATACTTAGTCTCAATGCATCATTGTTGTCCCATCAACAATGATACTCGACTAGGGACATTTAAGAACAATGATACTAATTATAATTATATAATCTCATGTTCAATTCACATACTTGAAACTATATAATTTGTATCACTATTCTAAGGATTTTTATTATGTTAACATTTATATAACGCAGTAAATAAAACCATAATAAAATCATTCATTTATTCAATCAAATATAATATCAAAACGTTAAGCAATTATATCAAATAATTGGCCTCTAGGGCATAAACTCTAACAACACTTTCATTTGATTATAGGAATCATTGAAAGATGGTAAATCACTATAGAGATAGTGAACTCTCAAAAACAACATTACATATCCATTAACTAAAGCTTATCCAACAGCAGGATAATCATCACTTAGAGAAGAAGGGTATGAGATACCATGGCGATTGGCTTTAGTGCAAGTGGGAGATTGAAAGTAGTATGCACACAAGCCAATCATGTTTGATAATAAAGCATATACTTTGTAACAATCTTATTCATTTATTAATAAAAAGTATTTATTTATTAAAGGCTTTTAATTATCTACATGATGCTATTTTATAATATGTGATAAACTCATAGTTTTAAGCAACGCTTTTAAAATAATGATGATGATCATTCTAATAAGATCTAAACTCTTAGAAAGCTTAAAACTAAAATAGTTCCCAATCGTTGGATTACTAAATTGGGGATTAGTGAATCCGGATAGATTGGTACATACGTTGCTTGATCATTGGATGAGGATGATTGATCTCATGATCATTTGTGTAGAGACACTAAAACAAGTATGTAGGTGCTTATTGGAGAATAAGTTCACTGAACGTGACTCGCTAAGGAATACCTAATGGAGTTTTACTTGCATGTCAATAGGAATTCCTGTAGTGATAGTAGTACAAGTGATCCATGGACTTGAGATCATCATAGTATCTTGTGTATGATGAGTTATACTTTGACTTATTCCTTAAGACCCTTAGGGTATATCAAAGGGTATGCTTGGGTATAATAAGTTGTACATGGAGATAATGTATGATCAATAAAGAATCTACCACTTCTAGTAAAAGAAGAGAAATGTCCTATGTGATTCGATAAATGACAACTCAGTAGTCCTTGGCCATGGTAGAATAAAATTAGAAAGGAGTTTCTAATTTGCATTATTTGGAGTTGTGCATTTAAGAATCGAAAAACATATAATTAAATAAAATAAGACTTGACAGTAATTCCATGTCTTATATTTAATTGGGACATTGTATGGTGGAAGGATTGAATTGTACGGTAACTATTTACTCAAAGGTTCTTTTATGATTATTGTTGAAATCTATATTATCCGAAAAGTCGCGTTGATCGCTAGGGAGGCTTATCCTATTGAGAATAAATATTATTTATTTAAATAAATTAATCGCTTAATTTATTTATTTAAATAAGATTAGAATTGTTCTAATTGATTTATTCACAACCTAGGTTTAATATGGAGAACCTAAAGGGTCACACCATAAAAGGAAGAATAATTATTTAAGAAGTTAATGGCATAATCATAATAATATGTTATGTATATTTAATTTAATCTATGGTGATAGAATAAATTAAATAGCTTAATATTTATTATTTAATATTTTAGAAATATTAAATATAAATTAATAAGAGGAGTCTTATTAATATTATTACAATTATTATTATTTTAATTTCTAAAAGAGTTTAGGAATTAATTTAATATAAGTTCTCTCATTTATTCCTAATAGGATTAGAAGGAAAAATTAGTTAAAGGAGTTTAATTAATTATCCCTAATAAGATTAGGGAGCCCATTTAATTAAAAGAGTTTAATTAAATAAATAATACCTTATTTTAATAGGGTTACTTGATTTCTTTATAAGAGGAGTCTTATATCAAAAATCAGATATACGCAATTCCAAGAGTTGGAGAGTACGTTCTTTTTCTATAGAGATGGAAAAAGTAGGGTTTAGCCAACCACCCAACTTCTTGAATTTTTGTTCTTTCTTGGTGGATCACCTCTAGAGGCCAAACACTTGGGTGGCTAACGTTGATCAAAGGAAGGAACCAAACCCCGTGGATTCAAGTTGAACGCGAAAGGATTTGGAAGTGAACTTGTACCTGAGGAAGCTCGATCTTCAAGGGTAAGATTTTATTCTTTATCTTTTCGTTTAATTAATAATTATGCATAAAGGATGATCCGGGTATATTGTTTGTAAAATTTTAAAATCGTTTTTTACACGCTTCCGCTTATTTTATGCAATTTGATTGCGTTCATGAAGATTACAAAACCTAATAGTCCATCTATGCACGTAAGGCAAAGATAACTTTCATCACAATATAAGCATGAGGATGATGACAATGACATAATAATTCAATAAAACAAGTTCAAGATTAAATTTATAAGTTAATTTATTCTAAAATCAATAACGTCCAAATTATCAACATGATACTGCTTTGTGGAGTAAAATTCAAGAATGCTCAGAAGAATATTTTCATGAAAAGATACTGGATGAAGCGCAAATATCCAGGATATTCTACTAATTTTAGAGAGTATAGAAGCCAAAACTTTAACCAACTGAGTAAAATAGAATATATGAAACTGTAAATGAAATTTTGTCCATCATGCAGTAATCCACGTAGACAGATCATTTCCACAATTTAATAAGGAATGAATATAAAGGATCATTCCATGCCATGCATCGGTAATCCACATAGCAGCGCAGTTATTCCAATGAATAATAAAGAATGGAATAACAAGACCCTCAAATTTTTTTAAATAAAAGGAATTTCTCTTCTTTTATTATTTTGAAATAATTGTAAGGTTGATTTGATTAATGAAGGATAGTTAAGGGTTAAATACGCAAATATTTCAAAATAAGCAAAGTGGTTATAAAATATTCATTTTGTCTTGAATATTCGCTTGATTTGATCGTGGAATATTCAGATTTCAAAATAAGCAAGTGGTTATAAATATTCGTATTTACGCATGCGCAAATATTCGTATGTGTGTGGGCCCCATAACGGAAAGCGATTGGATGAAGAAAACGACAAATATAAGTCAAGTTAAAAATAACTACAGAAGTTGTTACCAAAGAAGACCGCTGAATACCCGTGGGTTAAAATACGTGAATACGCTGGGTCGCACAAAGAAGACACCAGATTCACAAAGATTGTTGAATTATCGATCCTTACGTAAAGCAAGGCACTACTCAATAATTTTCACAAGAGTTACTGCTCAATATTTTATTTTATCGATTCAATAATTGTCATATTGATATTTTATATTATCATTGTTCAATAATTGTCACCGCATTATTATCTCCATTATCGATCAATAATTCATATTATTTAAATAATATTATTAGATAGCATTATTGGCAATGTCTAGAAAGTTCACAAGGAGAGGTTTGGTCACCTAATCATGCTACCAAGAAGGAGAAATCCTTATCTGAAAGCCCCTCTTCCTCGAAACTACCGTCATTATATAATCAGATTCTCGTAATATTATTTGTGAATAATTAATTATCGATTCATATGATAAAGAAATATTTATTTTATGTGGATATAAATGATGGATTTATTTATGTGGTTATAAATGAAGAAGAAATTATTGTTGAGGTGTTTTATCAAGATTTTACCGTATCGGAGGTATTAAAATTAAATCGTGGTTTTAGATATATCATGGGGTTATAATTTTTAATCCGACCGCTGATTGTGTGGTAATTTTTGGTATGTTATACATACATAAGTTGAGTATATGTCCACAAATTTTGAACCGTTAAAAATGCACCTAATGATTTGTTATGAATTTTAAGAGGTGTCTGATTCTAAATTAGGTTTATAATTGATTTTGGTGGAAAATTCTAGAATTGAGTGGGCCCCACTTGTGGTTGGTGAAGAAATGTGCTGAATTTTATTTCAAATGTGGTGGGTGGCAATAGTAGCGTGTAAAGCCATCAGTAAAGTGTCAAGTCTGCTTTACGGCTAACATTTTCCTATAAATAGAGGGCTGTTAGAATTGAAAATCACACCGTAAACAAAGTTTTCTCTTTCTCTATATTATCGAGCGATTTTGTGAGTATTTAGATACTTTGAGAGTTGTTGCTTAGTACAAGTTTCATTCAAAGATCACTTCCGACCTTTCCTTCCGGCAATCGATTCTTTGAGGTAAGGGATATTATTTTTTTTTCGAATGATATTATTTCTTCAATATCATTACGTCAAATATCGATCGGAACTTTTTATCAAATTTGGAACTTTTTCATGCTCTGGGTTACTATTCATGAGTTACTATTCACGAAGTTACTATTCATGAGTTACTATTCACGAAGTTACTATTCACGAGTACTATTCATGAAGCGTGAAAATGTTTTTTTTGTGGAATTTCTATCTTTGGTGTCTGAAAGTTACTATTCACGATACTAAGACTATTCACGATACTAAAGACTATTCACGATACTAAGACTATTCATCGAAAAAATAAAATTTCTTCTTTTCGTCTAAAATATCTATTCGGATACTAGCTTTGATCAGATCCATGTTTTGATCATTCTCAATTTTACACCACTATGATTATTTTTGGAGGTATTGTTGATATGGATAAAACAAAGTACTTTAATCCTTAATCCTTAATCCTCGTCATTTTGTTTCACCGGATTCGCTTTTTTAAAAATATTTTTCATCATCCTCGCCTTAAATGATGATATTATTGAATATCTTCGGCCCAGAAGGTAAAAAAGATGAATGATTTCAAGAATATCTTTGGCCCAGAGTGCAAAGATGAACAGTGTTTAAATGAATACGACTTAATCGATGAATATCTTTGGCCCGTAGTGCAAAGATGAACAGTGTTGAGATGAATACGACCGATCGATGAATATCTTTCGGCCCAGAGTAAAAAGATGAATGTTTGATTTGAGATGAATATCGATTGATGTTACAGGATATAAATTTTGATGATGGACCGTTAAATTCATAGATTATAGTAGATTTCATTCTCTACGTAACTCTTCTATGAATTATTATTTCACCGCTAATATTGATCTCAAAACTTGTTGTTTATCAGATTCTATCGAATTTTTCCCTCGTTGAAGACTAACGATAATTTGTCAGATATTATCTTAGTCATAATATTCTTTATCGAGCTAGTTGAGCTCACCCTTTTCCTTTTGTTCCATTCTTCTCGTGAGGCTAGAATATAATGAAAGTACGAGCCTGGTATGGAATGAAGGTTTTAGAAAGGATTGTTTAGTAGTCCTCACCATTTTGTAAAATAATGTATCAATAAATGTGATGAGGATTTATTTGAGTATAAATATTGTCTAAGATAATATTTGTATTTAAACTCACGCTTTACTCATTGTAATAATAAAGTTGTAGTTGTTTCGCACTATGTATCGACAACTCGTAATGGGTGATGTATACCTATTTTGGGGCGCCACAATGGTATCGTAGCTTAGGATATGATCTCCAAGTGAGATCTGGGAATAGAACTAGAGGGAGAGACGAGTAAATCCTTCGCTAGTGGTGTCCTACCTAAGCTTATTTGTTAGTCGGTCAAGATATAGGATATTATGTGATATATTGATTTCCTTAATTAACCCTTGTTTTATGACAAGATTTGAGAATGTCGATCGAGAATATTAACAAAGGAGTAAATGAGACCGTGGAGATGCCTCGTATTTACCAACGAGGAGAACGTGCAACAGTCGGGCAATGTTCCTCCCGCGAACAACACCACCGAGCGCAGATGATGAACGAGGGATGTTTAGAAGCTTTTTGCGCTCATGCAAAATCGCACGAGGGAGACTCGTGTTCAAAATACAGGAGGAAATGATAGCAATTCACTTCGTTGTCACAAACCAAGCAAGCTCAAAGAGTCAGGACCACCGCAATTTAAGGGAAAGCCGATCCGATCATGGCGGAAACACGGGTCAAACAAATTACCAAGATATTCACGTCTTGGGATGCACGGAGGAACAGAGGTTCCATTCGCCACCTTTATGTTCCGCGATGCGAGGCAGACCATCGGTGGGAGTCTCAGTGAAGCGCACTCCATCCAAATTGCACTCAAAGATGTCTTGGGAGACGCTTTCAGAGATTATTTAATGACAAATACTTTCCCGAAAGTGTTCATTATATGAAGGAAGTGGAGTTCATCGATTGAACAAAACAATACGACGATTTGTCTCAAAGACGAGGCAAAGTTTGCAGAGTTATCCGTGCTCAGACCTCATTTGGTGGAGAGATGAGGAACGATGACGCGGATGTTTCTTAGAGGTTTGAAACCCTAAGATACGCCAAGATCTCTCATTTCTCATAAACTTCTCTTTATTCAGATGTCAGAAATGTGGCTCAATTATTAGAGCGAGATAACGAGTACTACTAAACCGAGGGACCATAACCAGATCGTATCTGTAGATAAAGCAGCCAATGTAATAATGATAACTCATGGAGAAAGAAACAGATTTTACAGTAAATGGTAACCACTCGTGGTAATCATGGTCATGAAAATGTAAGAAGCGAAGTTAGAGGAGATTTTAAAAGAGGAGATTTAACAACGACTATGTGAAGACGATAAAGGCTTTAGAAGAATCGGTTCTAAGGGAGGAGATCGACCACCCATATATGCTACAAATGCGAAAAGAGGGACATATCACCAAACCGCCCACAACAGCTTCAAGGTATGCTATAGTTGTGGAAAGGAAGGACATATCGCCGAGATCAGACGCAGAGCGAAACCTAGTTCAATGGGGATTTGGTGACTCAAAAGATCGTCCCCGTAAAAGTCAAAGTCAACGATTCCGGAAGAGCGTTTGTTGTGATCGGTCATAATGCGAGGAACCCAAACGAGGTTATCACGTAAGCTATTTTATAAATTCTCATGCGAAGTTTATACCTTACTTGATACCGGTATACCCATTCATTTATCTCTCCCGCATGTGCTCAACGCTTAAACTCGACTCGAGAAATTGGGACTTTCGACCTATCTCGTGGAAACTCCGTTAGAGAAACTTTCATCACATCCACCGCTTATAAATCTTGTTTGATTCAAGTTGGCACCATCACCTTACCGCCGACCTTTATCTCTTTAAAGATACTTGCTTTTGATGTGATTTTAGGGATTGATCGTTAACTACTCATCATGCCAAAATTGATTGTTTTCGTAAGGTCATTAGTTTTCATATTCCTAACCAACCCGCAGTACGTAATTCAAGCAACTAAACCATTAAAATCAATCACTATCATATCTAATCATAAAGCTATTCGCTTATTGAAAAACTGGATGTCAAGCTTTCTTAGCCCATGTTATGGATTTGAATAAAGACACGCCAAATTTGAATAATATTCCCGTTGTTATCGACTTTCCCGACGATTTCAAGAACTTCCCGCCTACACCCCGTAACGTGAAGTTGAATTCTTTATTGATCTTGAACCCGCATACAAAGCCCATTTCTAAAACCCCATATCGAATGGCTCCTATTGAACTTCAGAGTTAAAGGTCCAACTACGTGAATTGTTGGACATCGGTTTCATTCGGCCCCAAGACATCTCCTCGGGGTGCTCTGCTTTATTTGTAAAAAGAAAGACGGAGTATGCGACTTTGTATTGACTATCGAAATCGAACCATGTCACCATCAAGAATAGGTATCCTCACCTCGATTGATGACTTGTTTGACCAAATTGCAAGGGGCACAATTCTTTTCAAAATCGATCTTCGCTCGGATATCATCACCAAAATTAGAATCGAGGATATTCCAAAGACCGCCTTCGTAACTCCTGTAGATGGGCATTATGAATTCTTAGTCATGTCTTTCTGACTAACTAATGCTCCTCGCGGCTTTTCATGGATATGATGAACCGAGTATTCAAGGAATATTTGATCGCTTCGTTGTTGTCTTTATTGATGACATCCTTATATATTCCAAAAGTCGTGAAGATCATGAGCACCATTTGAAGTCGGTACTCCAAAGGCTTCGAAAAACCAACTATATGCCAAATTGAAGAAATGCGAGTTCGCTTGAGGAAGTAGCATTTCTCGGGCATGTGGTGTCAAAACATGGAGTATCTGCTGATCCGCCAAGATCAAGCAATACAAAGTTGGGAGCAACCAAGCTCAGGATCAAGTACGTAGCTTTTTTGGGCTTAGTGGTTATTATCTGAGATTCGTGGAAGGGTTTTCTCGAATCGCTACTCCATTAACTCAAATTAACTCCTAAGGATACAAAATTCGCTTGGAATGAAGAATGCGAGAAAAGTTTCCAAGAGCTTAAGAGGAGACTTATTTCTAAGACTGCTCTAACAATACCATCCGGTTCGGATGGATTTGTTATCTACAAATGATGCTTCAGCAAAAGGGTTAGGATGTGTTCTCATGCAACGTGGGAAAGTCATAGCCTATGCCTCATGACAACTTAAAGAGTATGAGAGGAATTATCCTACTCATGATCTAGAGTCAGCAGCAATAAGCTAAGCTAAAAGATATGGAGGCACTATCTATATGGGGAGAAAGTGGAGATATATTCAGATCATAAAAGCCTTAAATATTTCTTCACTCAAAAGAACTCAACATGCGGCAATGACGCTGGTTCTCGAGCTATTGAAAGACTACGACCACACTATTATTCAATACCATCCCGGTAAAGTTTAACGTGGTAGCCGACGCATTGAGTAGAAGATCATATGCGAACGAAAAGCGATGATGTCAAGTATACGACAGAGCCAACTTTAATAGAAAAAGTTAAGGTCGCTTCAAGCCACCGAATCCGGAGATCGATGCGTATGAAGAAGAAAGTACAAGAAGGAGCTATTCCTAAGCGAGAATTGATGAAGAAGGAATACTTCGAGTCCACTCTAGACTTTGTGGTTCCTAACGACTGATTTGAAGTACAAGATTATGATGGAGGCACACAATACACCATTTGCAATCCATCCTCGAAGTACTAAAATGTATCGTGATCTTCGACATACATTTTGGTGGAATAATACGAAGAGAGAGATTGCAAAGTTTATCTCGATGTGTTTAACTTGCCAACGTAAAAGGCTAGCATCTAGTACCTAAGGGTCCGCTGCAACCACTTGAGATTCCTAATGGAAGTGGGAACACATTACCATGGATTTCAAGCATGTCTTCCTACGGCTTTCTCAAGGCATCAATGCTATTTGGGTTATTGTTGATAGATTAACCAAGTCCGCGCCATTTCTTGCCGATACGGAGACTTATTCACTTGAACGCCTTGCTAGTATGTACGTAAATGAGATTGTGAGGTTGCATGGCATGCCCAGATCCATAGTTTCGGATCGCGACCCAAGATTCACTTCAAGATTTTGGGTTAGCTTGCAAAAAGCTATGGGCACGGATTTGCGATTTAGTTCTACATACCATCCCCAAACCAGACGGACAATCGAGAGGACTATTCAAACTCTTGAAGATTTATTAAGACTCGTGGTCCTGTACTTCAAGGGCGCTTGGGATAAGTATTTACCATCGGTGGAATTCTCCTACAACAACAGCTTATCGTGCAAGTATAGGTGTGGCTCCATTCAAGCATTATATGGACGAAAAATGTCGCTCTCCAATATGTTGGGATGAGGTGGGTGAAGCAACATTGTTGGGACCCGAAAGTTAAGACGTATTTACTCACCGAAAAGATCCAAATAATTCGACAACGATACAAACGGCTCAAGATCGACAAAAAGAGTTATGCGGATCTTCATCGAAAGGGACGGGAATTTAATGTAGGGATCATGTATTGTCATGAAGTTGCTCCACGGAAGGGAGTTACAAGATTTGGGAAGAGAGGAAAGCTCAATCCACGATTTATCGGTCCATTTCAAATTCTCGACCGAGTAGGAAATGTAGCCTATAGACTCATGCATTACCTCCAGTATGTCTCGTGTTCATAATGTGTTTCACATATCTCAGATTTCAGAATATGTGAAAGACCCGAACCACGCTATCGAAGTTAGAACCGATTTAGATAGCCAAGACTTAACGTATGAGGAGGTACCTATCAAGATCTTGGATAGAAGGAGCATGTCCCACGCCAAGAAAGGTCATACCACAAGTTAAAGTTTTGTGGAGGAATCATGCTATAGAGGAAATGACCGGGAATTGAAACGGAAATGAAAGCGAGGTATCCTCACCTTTTCAAACACCAGTGTATCGTACGCCAATTTCGAGGACGAAATTTCATAAGAAGGGAGGTCAGAAGACCCCAAATTTTTTTAAATAAAAAGGAATTTCCTTTATTTATTATTTTGAAATAGTAAGGGTTGATTTGATTAATGTGGATAGTTAAGGGTTAAATACGCAAATATTTCAAAATAAGCAAGTGGTTATAAAATATTCATTTTTTGTCGGGAATATTCGTTTGGTCGTGGAATATTCGTGACCGCTTGGGAATATTCGTATTTACCATGCAAGTAAACCATGTGTGGGCCCCATAACTGAAAAAGCGATTGGATGAAGAAAACGACAAATATAAGTTGGTTAAAAATAACTACAGTAGTTGTTACCAAGTAAGACCGTTGAATACCCGGTAGTGGTTAAAATACGAATACGCTGCGGGTCGCACAAAGAAAGACACCAGATTCATAAAGATTGTTGAATTATCGATCCTTACGTAAGAAGGCACTACTCAATAATTTTCACAAGAGTTACTGCTCAATATTTTATTTTATTGATTCAATAATCAAGCTTGATATTTTATATTATCATTGTTCAATAATTGTCACCGCATTATTATCTCCATTATCGATCAATAATTCATATTATTTAAATAATATTATTAGATAGCATTATTGGCAATGTCTAGAAAGTTCTCAAAGGAGAGGTTTGGTCACCTAATCATGCCACCAAGAAGGAGAAATCCTTATCTGAAAGCCCCTCTTCCGGAAACTACCGTCATTATAATCAGGATTCTCAGAATATTATTTGTGAATAATTAATTATTGATTCATATGATAAAGAAATATTTATTTTATGTGGATATAAATGATGGATTTATTTATGTGGTTATAAATGAAGAAATTATTGTTGAGGTGTTTTATCAAGATTTTACCGATCGAGGTATTAAAAATTAAATCGTGGGTTTTGAGATATATTATGGGGTTATAATTTTTAATCCGACCGCTTGGATTGTGGTAATTTTTGGGTATGTTATACATACATAAGTTGAGTATATGTCCACAAATTTTGAACCGCTAAAATGCACGAATGATTTGTTGTGAATTTTAAGAGGTGTCTGATTCGAAAATTAGGTTTATAATTGATTTTGGTGGAAAATTCTAGAATTGAGTGGGCCCCACTTGTGGTTGGTGAAGAAATGTGCTGAATTTTATTTCAAATGTGGTGGGTGGCAATAGTAGCGGTAAAGCCATCGTAAAGAAGTCAAGTCCGCTTTTTGGCTAACATTTTCCTATAAATAGAGGGCTGTTAGAATTGAAAATCACACCGTAAACAAAGTTTTCTCTTTCTCTCTATATATTATTGAGCGATTTTTGTGAGTATTTAGATACTTTGAGAGTTGTTGCTCAAGACAAGTTTCATTCAAAGATCACTTCCGACCTTTCCTTCCGGCACCGATTCTTCGAGGTAAGGGATATTATTTTTTTTTCTGAATGATATTATTTCTTCAATATCATTATACCAAATATCGATTGGAACTTTTTATCAAATTTGGAACTTTTTCATGCTCTGGGTTACTTATTCATGAGTTACTATTCACGAGTTACTATTCATGAGTTACTATTCACGAGTTACTATTCACGAGTACTATTCACGAAGCGTGAAAATGTTTTTTTGTGGAATTTCTATCTTTTGGTGTCTGAGTTACTATTCACGATACTATCAAGACTATTCACGATACTGCTACTATTCACGATACTAAGACTATTCATCGAAAAATAAAATTTCTTCTTTTCGTCTAAAATATCTATTCGGATACTAGCTTTGATCAGATCCATGTTTTGATCATTCTCAATTTTACACCACTACGATTATTTTTTGAGGTATTGTTGACATGGATAAAACAAAGTACTAATCCTTAATCCTTAATCCTTGTCATTTTGTTTCACCGATTCGCTTTTTAAAATATTTTTCATCATCCTCGCCTTAAATGATGATATTATTGAATATCTTTGGCCCAGAAAAGCAAAGATGAATGATTTCAAGAATATCTTTGGCCCCAGTAGTGCAAAGATGAACAGTGTTTAAATGAATACGACTAATCGATGAATATCTTCTTTGGCCAGTAGTGCAAAGAGATGAACAAAAGTTGAGATGAATACGACCGATCGATGAATATCTTTGGCTCAGAGTGCAAAGATGAATGTTTGATTCGAGATGAATATCGATTGATGTTACAGGGATAAAATTTTGATGATGGATCCGTTAAATTCATAGATTATAGTAGATTTCATTCTCTACGTAACTCTTCTATGAATTATTATTTCACGCGAATATTGATCCAAAACTTGTTGTTATCAGATTCTATCGATTTTTCCTCGTTGAAGACTAACGATAATTTGTTGTATATTATCTTAGTCATAATATTCTTTATCGAAGCTAGTTGAGCTCACCCTTTTCCTTTTTTGTTCCATTCTTCTCGTGAGGCGAGAATATAAATGAGTATTTAGCCTGGGGTATGGAATGAAGGTTTTAGAAAGGATTGTTTAGTAGTCCTCACCATTTTTGTAAAATAATGTATCAATAAATGTGATGAGGATTTATTTGAGTATAAATATTGTCTGTAAGATAATATTTGTATTTAAACTCACGCTTTACATTGTAATAATAAAGTTGTAGTTGTTTCGTATCATGTATCGACAACTCGTAATGGGTGATGTATACCTATTTTGGGGCGCCACAATAAAACATGTGAATTAGTAGCAATTAATTGCCCATTTATCCGATTAATTACCCGATTTATCAATATAACCCCCAGACATCAATTATCATCGAAATAGATGTCGATTTCTACTAACACTAATAATCCCAACACAATGGAACTATCAAATTTATCTTTAATCAACACGAACTTATTCATCATTAATATTATAACTCACAATATTTAACAACCAGGTCGTTCCCAGGAAAGAGGGGGCTTTCCGATAAGAATTTCTCCTTATTAGCGCGCAATTAGATAACCAAACCTCTTCTTGACAGAACTTCTAGAAATTGTAAATATTGCAACTAAATAATATAAATAACTTTATTATCTCAATTATTGATTTAATAATATAACATATTATGCGTATGATAATTGTGACAATAATTGAATCAATAATATAAGAGAGATATGATCAAAGAATTATCAGAGCAATAATTGAGTATAACCGAGTGACTTCTCACGTAAGCATCAATAACCAATATCGCAGTGTATTACTATTATGCAACTACGCCAGACATCGTTCTTGTACTTTTACTACCGGTAGTTCAACAGTTTTAATAAAGAATACTTCTAATGTTATTTTTATAAAATGATAAATTCTGTCGTTTTCTTATTACGACAATACATCTGTTGTGGGGTCCACTAATGATTGTGTCGTCGTACGAATATTCCCTGTTAAAATGAATATTCCCTAACCAATCGAATATTATATAACCACTTGCTTACTTTGCAAAATTTGTAAATATTACCCACAACTATAACATTATATTATATCCACACCATAATATTCAAAAATATATTTCGAGAGAAATTAATCTTTATTCATAAAAGTTGGGGTCTTACAACCTCCCCTTCTTATGAAATTTCGTCCTCGAAATTAGGGTACGTACCTGGCATATCGAAGAGGTGAGGATATCTTGACTTCATCTCAGATTCTAACTCCCAGGTCATTTCTTCCACATCGTGGTTTCTCTACAAAACTTTGACTTGAGGTATAACCTTGGAGCGTAGAATATGATCCTTCTTATCCAAGATTTTAACAGGTAACTCTTCATACGTTAAATCTTCCTCTATCTCATCTGGTTCTAATTCAATAATGTGGTTTGGGTCTTTCACATATTTACGTAACATAGATATGTGGAAAACGTTATGAACACGAGACATACTTGGCGGTAAGGTGAGTCTATAGGTCACAGTTCCTACTCGTTCGAGGATTATAAATGGGCCAATGAATCGAGGATTGAGCTTTCCTCTCTTTCCAAATCTCGTAACTCCTTTCCATGGAGCAACACGTAACAACACATGATCTCCAATATTGAATTCCACGTCTTTTCGATGAAGATCAGCATAACTCTTTTGTCGAACTTGTGAGGTTCTTATACGTTGTCGGATCGTTTGAATCTTTTACGTAGTCATACGTACCAACTCCGGTCCCAACAACGTTTCTTCACCCACCTCATCTCAGCATAATGGAGAACGACACTTTCTTCCATACAATGCCTCAAATGGAGCCATGCCAATACTTGCTAGATAACTTTTGTTGTAGGAAAACTCCACCAATGGTAAGAACTTGTCCCAACTTCCCTTGAAGTCAAGAACACAGAGTCTTAATAAATCTTCAAGAGTTTGAATAATCCTTTCTGACTGCCCATCCATTTGAGGATGATATGCCGAACTAAATCGTAAATCTGTGCCCATAGCTTTTTGCAAACTAACCCAAAATCATGAAGTGAACTTGGGTCTCAATCAGAAACTATGGATACAGGCATACCATGTAATCTTACGATCTCGTTTATGTACATACTAGCAAGGCGTTCAAGTGTAAAAGTTTCTCGTATCAGTAAGAAATGAGCAGACTTGGTCAATCTATCAACAATGACCCAAACCGCATCTATGCCTTGAGAAACCTTGGGAAAACCAGTAACGAAATCCATGGTAATGTGCTCCCACTTCCATTCTGGAATTTCAAGTGGTTGCAATGGACCTTTTGGCACTTGATACTCCGGTTTGACTCGTTGACAAGTTAGACACCTTGAGATAAACCCCGCTATCTCTCTCTTCATATTGCTCCACCAAAATGTATGACGAAGATCACGATACATTTTGGTACTCCCAGGATAGATTGCAAACGGTGTGTTGTGCGCCTCCAACATGATTTTATACTTCAAGTCAGAGTCGTTAGGAATACAAAGTCTGGAGTTGACTCAAAGTATTCCTTCTTCATCGATTCTTGCTTCCGGAATAGCACCTTCTTGCACTTTCTTCCTCATACGCATCAGCTCCAGGTTTATAGCTTAAGCAGCTTTAACTTTATCAATTAAAGTCAGTTTTACTCGTATATTCGCCATCATCATATGGGTCCCTGGAGTCTTTAACTCTATCTCCATCCTTTGTAAGTCATACAAAATGGGCCTTTATAATGACAATATCGCACTTTCGTTCGCGTATGATTTTCTACTCAATGCGCCACCTACCACGCTCGCTTTTTCGGGATGGTATTGGATGGTATGATCATAATCTTTCAATAGCTCAAGCCATCATCATTGTTGCATGTTGAGTTCCTTTTGAGTGAAGTAATATTTGAGACTTTTATGATCCGTATAAATCTCCACCTTCTCTCCATACAGGTAATGCCTCCAAATCTTAAGCGCAAAAATGACTGCTGCCAACTCTAGATCATGAGTAGGATAATTCCTCTCATATTCTTTGAGTTAATCGTGAGGCATAAACTATGAATTTCCCAGTTGCATGAGAACACATCCTAACCCTTTGCCAAAGCATCACTCAGAGATGACAAATCCCTCCGAGGCGAGATGGTATTGTTTAATAGGTCTTTGAAATGAGTCTCCTCTTGAGTTCTTGAAAACTCTTTTCACATTCCTCGCTTCAACCGAATTTTGTATCTTTTCGAGTCAACTGAGTTAATGGAGTAGCGATTCGAGAAAACGCTTATACTGAATCTTCGATAATAACCAAATTAAGCGAGAAAGCTACGTGCTTGATCCATTTGACTTAAGTTGCTCCGACTTTAAATTGCTTCAATCTTTCTTGGTCAACAGATATTCCATGATTTGATATTACGTGCCCAAGGAATGCAACTTCCTCGGCCGAACTCACATTTCTTTAACTTAGCATAAAGCTTGTTTTCACGAAGCTTTTGAAGTATCAGCCTCAAGTGTTGCTCATGGTCTTCACGGGTTTTGGAGTATATGAGGATGTCATCAATAAAGATGACCACAAAGTGATCCAAATATTCCTTGAATACTCGGTTCATCATGTCCATGAAGGCAGCAGGAGCATTAGTCAATCCAAAAGACATCACTTGGAATTCATAATGCCCGTACCGAGTTCTGAAAGAAGTCTTTGGAATGTTATCAGTTTTAATCTTCAACTGATGATATCCAGAATGAAGATCAATCTTTGAAAAGAATTTGGCTCCTTGCAACTGGTCAAACAGGTCATCAATACGAGGCAACGGGTACCTATTTTTTATGGTGACATTATTCAAATCCCGATAATCAATACAAAGTCGCATACTTCCATCTTTCTTCTTCACGAATAGAATAGAAGCACCCCAAGGAGACATACTAGAACAAATGAAACCGATGTCTAACGATTCCTGTAGTTGGGTTTTTAACTCTTGAAGTTCAATAGGATCCATTCGATATGGGGCTTTGGAAATAGGTTTTGTACTGGATTCAAGGTCGATACAAAATTCAATTTCACGCTCTAGGGGTAGGCCAGGAAGTTCTTCAGGGAATACGTCAAGAAATTTATTAATAATAGAAATATCATTCAACTCTGATGTATTTTTATTTAAATCCCTGACATGGGCTAAGAAAGCTTGACATCTATTTTTCAATAAATGAATAGCTTTATGACTTGATATGACAGTGATTGATATTAGTGTTTTGGTTGCTTGAATTCGCATAATAGGTTGGTTAGGAATATGAAAGCTAACAACCTTACAAAAATAATCGATTTTAGCATGATGAGTAGTTAACCAATCAACCCTAAAATCACATCAAATGCAAGTATTTTCAAGGGAATAAGATATACAGGTAACGTGCGGTTACCGATTTGAATCAAATAAGACTTATAAACCGTGGATGTAATGAAGGTTTCTCCCAATAGAGTTTCAACAGATAAGTCAAAGTCTAATTTCTCTGGAGTCAAATTTAAACGTTGAGCGCAAATAGGAGAAATGAAAGAATGGGTAGAACCAGTATCAAATAAAGTATAAACTTCGCTAGAGTTTATGATTAGCTTACCCGTGATCACCTCGTTCGGATTCCTCGCTTTTTGGGAGGTTACGACAAACGCTCTCCCTTGAACTATCGATTTTGTCATGTTTGGGACACCCTTTGATGCCTCCTTCCCAGCTGGACTTGACTTTAGTGCACGAAAAAATTGGGCTAGGTGACCTTCTTTTCCATAATTGTAACACGCCTTGGACTGCATCGTGCAGTTTGGACTTATGTGTCCTTCCCCTCCACATTTGTAACATACGACTGGTGGTCGTTCTCCTTCCTTAACAACAGGTGCTGGTGCTGACGTCTTTCCATCATTGTTGAATCTCCTCTTCTTGAAATGTTCACTCTTATTGTTATGGCCATGATTACCACCGAAGTGATTACCATTTCTGGCATGTTGATTCCCTCCACGTTTGTTGTCACCGCTTCGATGACTGCTACCACCGGTATTATCGACTTGTCGACTACTCTCTCTTGGTTGGGTTGACTCATTATCGCGCTCCAATAACTGAGCCCTATTTACAACATCTGAATACAAACACAATTTATGAGAGATAAGGTATTGACGTATCTCGGGTTTCAAACCTCTTAGAAATATCCGCGTCATTCTCTCCTTATTATCAACTAAGTGGGACGCAAACCGAGACAACTCGGTAAACTTAGCTTCGTATTGCGCCACGGTCATATTATTTTGCTCAAGCTTGATGAACTCTACCTCCTTCATGTGACGAATACTTTCAGGAAAGTACTTGTCATTGAACAGTTCTTGGAACTTCTCCCAAGACATCTTGATCTGGCGGCAGTTGAGTATGCTTTATGATTCCCACCATAATTTGCCTCTTTTCATGACATGA
Organism: Panax quinquefolius; assembly: GCA_020205615.1. Taxonomy (NCBI): domain Eukaryota; kingdom Viridiplantae; phylum Streptophyta; class Magnoliopsida; order Apiales; family Araliaceae; genus Panax; species Panax quinquefolius. The sequence continues at coordinate 41,495,302 of CM035155.1, read as the reverse complement.
AGGTGGCAAAGGGAACCTTTTGATCCTCGGAGCATCCCAAGACATCAAATATCTTGTTGATTTGCTTTATCCACGTCTCCACTTTAAGTGGTTTTGGCTCTCCAATAAACTCTAGTGGTCCCAGCTCCTTGAACTGCTTAGCGGTGACCGTCCGAGAGTTGTCAGTGTTTCCACCAGCATTTTGGACAGGAGCCGCTTTCACCTGATGTTGCATGAATTGCATAAAGCCTCTGAACATCCCATCGTTCACCATTTCATCGGTGTTATTGTTTACATGAGGATTATTGTCTTCATGTTGCACATTATCCTGGGCATTAATCTGTGGTGACTCAACGGTTTCATGTGCTTCATTGTTTATCTCAACATTTTCGGATGCCATTTTCAAATACTACCACAAAACAAGGGTTAATTAACATATCACATATTATCCCTATACTCTGATCGACTAATTAAATACCGAATAAACTTAGGTAGGTCATACTAGCGAAGGAATTCCCCGTCTCTCCCCTCCTAGTTCTTGTCTCACATCTCAGCCAGGGATCATATCCCTAAGCTTTGATACTAACCTGTGATGCCCCAAAAATAGGTATACATCACCCATCTTGAGTCGCCAAATACATGGTACAAAATTCAAATACAACTTAATTATACAACAGTCGTGTAAAATACGACAAAACATAATCTAAGAGTTTTAATAAGAATATTTTCATCTAGACAATATCCACACTCAATGGAGTCCTCATTACATTTATTGTCACACTATTTAATGAGAATAGTGAGGACTACTAATGCTATCTTCGGAATAGTCACTCTGCTTCCTCGACTAGTCCCGGCTACGTTCTCATTTTCTGAAGAGAACAGTGAAAGAAAGGGTGAGCTCAACTAGCCCAGTAAGAAATATTATGACTAAGATAATGTAGAATAAATTATCATTAGTCTTTAACAATGATAAACTGATAAAATATAATAGACATAAAGTTTAACTGCAGCGGAATAAGAAATCCATTAGAAGAGTCAAGTAGAGCATGATATCTACTATCTTCTATGATTTAAAATATTTTCATCAAATTTTTTATCACTGAGACTCAGCTTAATAAATAAACCACATCATCGAATCCTCCCTGCACTACGGGCCAAGGATATTCATTAAATCATCAATGGTCATGACTATACCGAATAATCCCTAGTCATAATCATACCAAAAATTGTCCATCAATGCTTTACAGGCTACTGAGGACTTTTACCACATCATTTATAACATTACAGGTCATAATTATACCGAATGATCCATGGTAAGTCCATCTATGCACGTAAGCCAAAGATGACTTTCATCACAATATAAGCATGAGGATGATGACAATGACATAATAATTCAATAAAACAAGTTCAAGAATAAATTTATAAGTTAATTTATCCTAAAATCAATAACGTCCAAATTATCAACATGGTACTGCTTTGTGGAGTAAAATTCAAGAATGCTCAGAAGAATATTTCCATGAAAAGATACTGGATGAAGCGCAAATATCCAGGATATTCTATTAATTTCATGAAGTATAGAAGCCAAAACTTTAACCAACTGAGTAAAATTGAATATATGAAATTGCAAATAAATTTTTGTGCGTCATGCGGTAATCCACGTAGACAGATCATTTCCACAATTAAATAAGGAATGAATACAAAGGATCATTCACCATGCATGCGGTAATCCACATAGACAGGTTATTCCAACAGAATAATAAAGAATGGAATAACAGAAGAATTCACCATGCATGCGATAGATCGCATGCATGTGGTTATTCTCAACGAATAATAAAGAATGGAACCAATTCATGCAGAAACCGTATGATGGAGGATATTCCAAATGAGAATAATAAAGAATGGAACCAGTGTCATGCGTAAACCACATACGCATGTGAGGATATTCCAACGTAATAATAAAGAATGGAATAACAAAACCGACGAATTCACCATGCATGCGATAGACCAAGATGACATACGATAGAGTTATTCCAATAGAATAATAAAGAATGGAATAATAGAAGAATTTCACCATGTATGCGGTACTTCGCATAGATAGGTTATTCCAACATAATAATAAGGAATGGAATAACAATAGCTCTCTTCATGAATACGAAAGAAATAATACCCCTTACCTTAGAAAGAAACTGGATACTAGAGTAGAGAGGTAGCAGACTTCTTTTCTTCTTTCTCTCTATAATTTCTCTCTATAATAATTGCTTTATAGCTATAGTGAATTGGTGAGAAATGAAGGAAGAATGAGCTTCTATTTATAGGAAAATATAGTTTCGATAATTGCACATTTTGGGGCTCAAAATATTACAGTACAATACCTCCAACTTTTCTTTCATTTTTAATTTAGTCCTGCAAGTATTCTCAAACTTGCACCACCTCCCCTAATAGTAAATAAAGTGAATCAATAGTTATAATCATGTGAAAATACGAATTACAGTATAGTTCCTCTATTTTTAACTTAGTCATGAAAGTATTATCAATCTTGCACCAACTCCCCTAATAGTACATGAATGTGATTCAATAGTACACACATGTGAACAAATAGTTATAAAAGCATGTGAATTAGTAGCAATTAATTGCTCATTTATCCGATTAATTACCCGATTCATCAATATAACCCCCAGACATCAATTATCATCGGAATATATGACGATTTCCACTAATACTAATAATCCCAACTCAATGGAACTATCAAATTCATCTTTAATCAACACGAACTTATTCATCATTAATATTATAACTCATAATATTTAACTACCAGGTCGTTCCCAAGAAAGAGGGGGCTTTCCGATAAGGATTTCTCTTATTGGTAGCCTTGATTAGATGACGAAACTCTCCTTGATAGAACTTCTATACATTGTAAATATTGCAATTTAATAATATAAATAACTTTGTCATCTCAATTATTGATTTAATAATATAACATATTAAGCGGATGATCTTGTGACAATAATTGAATCAATAATATAGAGAGATATGATCACGCAAGTAATTACTATAGCAATAATTGAGTATAATCGAGTGACTTCTCACGTAAACATCAATAACCAATAATGTAGTGTACTTACTATGCAACCATGCATTATTCTTTTACTTTTACTACCGGGTAGTTCAGCAGTTTTAACGATAACACTTACATTATTTTTATAAAAGATAACTCATCGTTTTTTTTTATTTCGACAATACATCTGTTGTGGGGTCCACCAATGATTGTGCCATCGTATGAATATTCCCTGTTAAAACGAACATTCCCTGACCAATTGAATATTATATAACCACTTGCTTACTTTGCAAAATTTATAAATATTACCCACAACTATAAAATTATATTATATCCACACCATAATATTCAAAAATATATTTTGATAGAAATTAATCTTTATTCATAAAAGTCTGGGTCTTACAAAACCCTAACTGTTTTATTTATAGAATAGCTAAGGGTCAAAATCGTCCATCAAGATTATGAAACCCTAGGGCCCATTATGCCAAATACTATTAGGAATATTATTTATAGGCCACATAATTAATTATCAAACTCATAAATAAAGTGATTAAATTAATACAATATGTAAGCTCAATAATTACATAAATAGTAAAGGCCACATAAGGAATAAAATATTCCAACATTCTCCCACTTGGCCGAAATACTATTTATGTAAGACCCCAGCTTTTATGAATAAAAATGAATTTTCTATAAATATCATTTTTGATATTATGGAATGAATTTGATATAATGTTATAGTTATGCGTAATATTTATAAATTTTGCAAAGTACGCAAGTTGTTATATAATATTCGATTGGCTCTGGGAATATTCGCTTTTAGCAGAAATATTCGCATAACCAAGACAATCATTGGTGGACCCCACAAATGTAATTATCATTTGATTGAGAAAACGATAAAAATATCTTTTATGAAAATAACTACGAAGTTTTACCGTTAACTCGCTGAAACACCCGGTGTTAAAAATACATGTCTGGCTGTGGTCGCATAAGAGTAATCACATTATTGATTATTGATGCTTACGTGAAGTCACTTCGATTGTGTTCAATTATTGTTGCATAATATCTCACGTTATTTGATTCAATTATTATCGATATTTTATATATTATTAAATCAATAAATGAGATGACGAGTTATTAATATTATTATTTGCAATATTAACGATGTCTAGAAGTTCGCTTGAAGAGGGGTTTGATCACCTAATTAACGCGCTATGATAGGGAGAAATTCTTATTGAAATTCCCTCTTTCTGGGAACGACCTCGGTCGATTAATATAGTGAATTATAATAATGATGATAAATGTTGTTAAAAATATTGAGGAGATTTTATGATGTATTTATGGTTAAATTTTGCTTATTATTTGGACCCCCACTTACTCATTTTTTTTTAAAATAATCGCTAAGTTATAAAGTATATATATTATATAGGTGTGTTTATAATGTTAGTGGAGGATGGTGAAAAAGGTGGAGTGTATTTATATATATATATATATATATATATATATATATATATATATATTATATGTGGTGTGAGTAATTATATATATATATATATATATATATATATATAGAACTTATGTATGGAAAATGAAATGGATGGAATGCAAGTTCACGGGATGTAAAAAGAAAAAAGGGATAGCTTTGTAATGGTGGAATATATATATATATATATATATATATATATATATATATATATATATATATATATATATATGATAATCTTGACTTTTGGATGGTGTGGGATTTTGGTCACGGGTAATGAAGAAAAAAGAGATGGCATGGCTACGTATATTTTTAAAAAGAGAATGGATTCACGGGATGAATCCCGTGACTTTTTTTTAGCATATGTTATATATATATAATATATATATATATTATATTTTATTCAAGGTTTTGTTTTATTAGAATATTTTATTAATACTTTATAGTAAATCAATCTGGACCGTTCATAGATTAGTTACTATGCAGTCCATTCTTCTATAAATAGAAGCTCATTCCTTCATAATTTCTTACGAATTCACTGAAACTCTAAAGAGAGAAACTATAGAGAGAAAGAAGAAAAATGTTCTGCTACTTCACTACTCCTATATCTAGTACTCATCTTTCTAAGGTAAGGGGTATTATTTCTTTTGTATTCACGAAAAGAACTTCTGTTATTCCATTCTTTATTATTCTGTTGGAATAACCTGAATACGTGGACTACCCTATACTTGGTGAAATTCTTCTCTTATTCCATTCTTTATCATTATGTTGGAATATCCTATTTATGCTGAATCTTACTACATACATGGTAAAATTTCTTCGTTATTCCATTCTTTATTATTCTGTTGTTGGAACATCCTTGATAATTAGGCGGTCTGCAATTTTGCGACACGGTTCCGTTATTTATTATTCTTACGTTGGAATATCACATACATTACATTAATAGCATTAGTAGTCCTCACTATTCTCGTTAAATAGTGTGATAATAAATGTAATGAGGACTCGATTGAGTGTGGATATTGTCTAGATGACAATATTTGTATTAAAACTCACAAGATATGTTTTGTCGTATTTTACGACATTTATTGTATAATTAAGTTGTATTTGAATTTTGTACCATGTATTTGGCGACTCAAGATGGGTGATGTATACCTATTTTGGGGGCGTCACAGTTGGTTTCAAAGCTTAGGGATATGATCCCTGGCTAAGATGTGAGACAAGAACTAGGAGGGGAGAGACGGGGAATTCCTTCACTAGTATAACCTACCTAAATTTATTTGGTATTTAATTGGTCGGTCAGAGTATAGGGATAATATGTGATATGTTAATTAACCCTTGTTTTGTGGCAGTATTTGAAAATGACATCCGAGAATGTTAAGAACAACAATGGAGCATAGGAGACCGTTGAGTCTCCACAGATCAATAATCAGGATAATGTGCATCAGGAAGGCGACAATCCTCAGGCAAACAACAATGACCAGATGATAAACGATGGAATGTTCCGAGGCTTTATGCAATTCATGCAACATCAGGCAAGAGCGGCTCCTGTCCAAAATGCAGGTGGAAACACTGGCAACTCTCGGACGGCCACTGCTAAGCAGTTCAAGGAGCTGGGACCACCAGAGTTTTTTGGAGAGCCAAAACCACTTAACGCGGAGACATGGATAAAGCAGATCAACAAGATATTTGATGTCTTGGGATGCTCCGAGGAGCAAAAGGTTCCCTTTACCACCTTCATGTTGCGGGTAGAGGTAGATTACTGGTGGGAATCTGTAAAGCGTACTCAACCTGCCGCACTGAAGATGTCTTGGGAGAAGTTCCAAGAACTATTCAACGACAAGTACTTTCCTGAAAGTATTCGTCACATAAAAGAGGTAGAGTTCATTAAACTAGAACAAAATAACATAACCGTGTCGCAGTACGAAGCCAAGTTTGCCGAGTTATCCCGATTTGCGTCCCATTTGGTTGATAATGAGGATAGAATGACGCGAATGTTTCTAAGAGGTTTGAAACCCGAGATACGTCAATATCTTATCTCTCATAAACTGTGTTTGTATTCAGATAATGTTAATAGGGCTCAGTTATTGGAACGCGATAATGAGTCAACCCAACCAAAAGAAAGCAGCCGGCAAAATGATAATACTAGTGATAGCAGTCATCGAAGCGGTGATAATAAGTGTGGAGGGAATCAACATGCCAGAAATAGTAACCACTTCGGTGGTAATCATGGCCAAAATAATAAGAATGGACATTTCAAGAAGAGGAGATTCAACAATGATGGAAAGACGTCAGCACCAGCACCCATTGTTAAGGAAGGAGAACGACCACCTATCATATGCTTCAAATGCGGAGGGGAGGGACACATCAGTCCAAACTGGGCGATGTTATCCAAAGCATGTTATAATTGTGGAAGAGAAGGTCATCTAGCCCGATTTTTTCATTCACCAAAGATGAGTTCAGCTAGGATGGAGGCACTAAAGGACGTCCCAAAAAAGTCATAGCCAGTAGTACAAGGGAGAGCGTTTGTTGTGACCTCCCAGAAAGCAAGGAACCCGAACGAGGTCATCACGGGTAAGCTTATCATAAACTCTAGCGAAGTTTATACCTTATTTGATACTCGGTTCTACCCATTATTTTATTTCTCCTACTTTCACTCAACGTTTAAATTTAACTCCGGAGAAATTGGACTTTGACTTATCTGTTGAAACTCCATTGGGAGAAACCTTCATTACATCCACTGTTTATAAGTCTTGTTTGGTTCAAATCGGTACCCTCACATTACCTGTCGATCTTATTTCATTGAAAATATTTGCATTTGACGTAATTCTAGGGATTGATTGGTTAACTACTCATCATGTAAAAATTGATTATTTTCGTAAGGTTGTTAGCTTTCATATTCCTAACCAACCTATTATGCGAATTCAAGCAACCAAACCATTAAAATCAATCACTGTCATCTCAAGCCATAAAGCTATTCGTTTATTGAAAAACGGATGTCAAGCTTTCTTAGCTTATGTCACGGATCTAAACAAAAAAACGTTAGTTTTGAATGATATTTCTATTATTAATGAATTTCCTAACGTATTCCCTGAAGAACTTCCTGGCCTACCCCCAGAACGTGAAATTGAATTTTATATCGACCTTGAACCCGGTACAAAACCTATTTCCAAAGCCCTATATTGAATGGCTCCTATTGAACTTCAGGAGTTAAAGATCCAACTGCAGGAATTATTAGACATTGGCTTTATTCGTCCTAGTACTTCTCCTTAGGGTGCTCCTATTCTATTCGTGAAGAAGAAAGATGGGAGTATACGACTTTGTATTGATTATCGGGAGTTGAATCATGTCACCATCAAAAATAGGTACCCATTGCCACGTACTGATGACCTGTTTGACCAGTTGCAAGGAGCCAAATTCTTTTCAAAGATTGATCTTCATTCCGGATATCACCAATTGAAGATTAGACCCATGACATTCCAAAGACGGCTTTCGTAACTCCTATGACGGCATTTTGAATTCCTAGTCATGTCTTTTGGATTAACTAATGCTCCTACTGCCTTCATGGATATGATGAACCGAGTATTCAAGGAATATCTGGATCACTTTGTGGTCGTCTTTATTGATGACATCCTTATTTATTCCAAAAGCCGTGAAGATCATGAGCAACACTTGAGGCTGATACTTCAAAAGCTTTGTGAATATAAGCTTTATGCCAAGTTGAAGAAATGCAAGTTCTGGCTTGAGGAAGTAGCATCCCTTGGGCACGTAGTATCAAGTCATGGAATATCTGTTGACCCAAAGAAAGATTGAAGCTATTCAAAGTCGAGCAACCTAAATCGATGGATCAAGTACGTAGTTATCTCTCTTTAGCCGGTTATTATCGAGATTCAGATAAGGGTTTTCTCGAATCGCTACTCCCTTAACTCAGCTGACTCGGAAAAATACAAAATTTGGTTGGAACGAGGAATGTGAGAAGAGTTTCAAGAACTCGAGAGAAGACTCATTTCAGCACCTGTTCTGACAATACCATCTGGCTCGGAGGGATTTGTCATCTACAGTGATGCTTCAGGCAATGGGTTAGGATGTGTTCTCATGCAACATGGGAAAGTCATAGCTTATGCCTCTCGATAACTCAAAGAATATGATAATCTAGAGTTGGCAGTTGTTGTCTTCGCACTTAAAATTTAGAGTCATTACTTGTATGGGGAGAAAGTGGAGATCTTTACGGATCATAAAAGCCTCAAATATTTCTTCACTCAAAAGGAACTCAACATGCGACAACAACGTTGGCTTGAACTGTTGAAAGATTATGATCATACCATCCAATACCATTCTGGAAAAGCAAACGTGGTAGCTGACGCATTAAGTAGAAGATCATATGCGGGTACGAGTGTGATATTGTCAACGCAAAGGCCCATTTTGTGTGACTTGCAAAGGATGGAGATAGAGTTAAAGACTCCAGGGACCCATGTGATGATGGAGAATATACGAGTAGAACCAATTTTAATCGATAAAGTTAAAGCTGCTCAAACTACAGACCTGGAGCTAATGCGTATGAGGAAGAAAGTGCAAGAAGGTGTTATGTCAGAAGCAAGAATCGATGAAGAAGGAATACTTCGAGTCAACTCCAGACTTTGTGTTCCTAACGACCCTGATTTAAAGTATAAAATCATGATGGAGGCGCACAACACACCATTTGCAATCCATCCTTGGAGTACCAAAATGTATCGTGATCTTCGTCATACATTTTGGTGGAGCAATATGAAGAGAGAGATAGCACTGTTTATCTCAAGGTGTCTAACTTGTCAACGAGTCAAGGCTAAGCATCAAGTACCAAAAGGTCCATTGCAACCACTTGAAATTCCAGAATGGAAGTGGGAGCACATTACCATGGATTTTGTTACTGGTCTTCCCAAGGTTTCTTAAGGCATAGATGCAATTTGGGTCATTGTTGATAGGTTGACCAAGTCTGCTCATTTCTTACCAATACGAGAAACTTATACACTTGAACGTCTTGATCATATGTACATAAACGAGATTGTAAGACTGCATGTTATGCCAGTATCCATAGTTTTTGATCGAGACCCAAGATTCACTTCACGATTTTGGGTTAGTTTGCAAAAAGCTATGGGCACAGATTTACGATTTAGTTCTAAGATATCATCCTCAGACGGACGGACAATCAGAGAGGACTATTCAAACTCTTGAAGATTTATTAAGACTCTGTGTCCTTGACTTCAAGGAAAGTTGAGACAAGTTCTTACCATTGGTGGAGTTTTCTTACAACAACAGCTACCAAACAAGTATTGGCATGGCTCCATTCAAAGCATTGTATAGAAGAAAGTGGCATTCTCTAGTATGCTGGAATGAGGTGGGTGAAGCAAAGTTGTTGGGATCAGAATTGGTACGTATGACTACGGAAAAGATTCAAACGATCCGGCAACGTATAAAAACCTCACAAGATCGACAAAAGAGTTATGTTGATCTTCACCGAAAGGACGTGGAATTCGATATAGGAGATCATGTGTTGTTACGTGTTGCTCCATGGAAAGGAGTTACGAGATTTGGAAAGAGAGGAAAGCTCAATCCTTGATTCATTGGCCCATTTTAATCCTCGATCGAGTAGGAACCGTGGCCTATAGACTCGCTTTACCGCTAAGTATGTCTCGTGTTTATAACATTTTTCACATATCCATGTTACGTAAATATGTGGAAGACCCGAACCACATTATTGAGTTAGAACCGGACGAAATAGCGAAAGATTTAACTTATGAAGAAGTTCCTATTCAAATCTTGGATAAGAAGGAACATATTCTACGCTCCAAGGTTATACCTCAAGTCAAAGTTTTGTGGAGAAACCACGATGTTGAGGAAATGACCTGGGAGTTAGAATCTGAAATGAAATCAAGGTATCCTTACCTCTTCGACATACCAGTCGTACACTAATTTAATTTCGAGAAATTTCTTAAGAAGGGAGGTCAGAAGACCACAGCTTTTATGAATAAAAATGAATTTTCTATAAATATCATTTTTGAATATTATGGAATGAATTTGATATAATGTTATAGTTATGGGTAATATTTATAAATTTTGCAAAGTACGCAAGTTGTTATATAATATTCGATTGGTCGGGGAATATTCGTTTTAACAACGAATATTCGTACAACGACACAATCATTGGTGAACCCCACAACAGAATTATTACCGGATTGAGAAAACGATAAAAATATCTTTTTATGAAAATAATGGCGGAAGTTTTACCGTTAACTGTTGAAACACCCGGTGTTAAAAGTACAGTAATACGCGTGGTTTCATAGTAGCATATGGTATTGATTATTGATGCTTACGTGAGAAGTCACTCAGTTGTGTTCAATTATTGTTGCATAATATCTCACGTTATTTGATTCAATTATTGTCGATATTTTATATATTATCAAATCAATAATTGAGATGACAGAGTTATTAATATTATTATTTGCAATATTAACGATGTCTAGAAGTTCTGCCAAGGAGAGGTTTGGTCACCTAATTGCGCGCCAATAGGGAGAAATCCTTATTGGAAAGCCCCCTCTTTCCTGGGAACGACCTTGTCGATTAATATTGTGAATTATAATAATGATGATAAATGTTGTTAAAAATATTGAGGAGATTTTTATGATGTATTTATGGTTAAATTTTGCTTATTATTCGGACCCCCACTTACTCATTTTTTTAAAATAATCGCTAAGTTATAAAGTATATATATTATATATGTGTGTTTGTAATGTTAGTGGAAGATGGTGGAAAAGGTGGAGTGTATTTGTAAGACCCCAACTTTTATGAATAAAGATGAATTTTCTATAATTATTATTTTTAAATATTATGGAATGAATTTGATATAATGTTATAGTTGTGGGTAATATTTAAAAATTTTGCAAAGTACGCAAATTGTTTATAATATTCGATTGGTCGGGGAATATTCGTACGACGGCACAATCATTGGTGGACCCCACAATGGAACTATTGTCGGATTGAGAAAACGATAAAAGTATTTTTATGAAAATAACGGTGGAAGTTTTACCGTTAACTGTTGAAACACCCGGTGTAAAAGTACAGGAATACACGTGGTTGCATAGTAGCACACGATATTGATTATTGATGCTTACGTGAGAAGTCACTCAGTTTTGTTCAATTATTGCTTCAATAATTATTGCATAGTATCTCACGTTAATTGATTCAATTATTGTTGATATTTTATAATTGAGATGACGAAGTTATTAATATTATTATTTTCAAAATTAACGATGTCTAGAAGTTCTGCCAAGGAGAGGTTTGGTCACCTAATTAAGCCGCCAATAGGAGAAATCCTTATCGAAAGCCCCTCTTTCCTCGTAACGACACAATCGATTAATAGTGTGAATAATAATAATGATGATGAAGTTTTGTTTTATTAGTATTATTAATGTAATAAAACAGAAAAGTTTTTATATAAAACATAATACTTTTATAAAGTTATTCGCTTTATTAGGCTAATAGTAAAATCTTTTTATATAAAATGTAATACTTTTATAAAGTTATTCATTTTATTAGACAATAATTAGAATATATTATATTTTATTATGCATAGTGTTTGCATAGTGTTTGTATAGTAAAATCTTTTTAAAAGTTATTCGTTTTATTAGATTATAAATAGAATATTCATGAAGAAAACTTCTGTTATTCCATTCTTTATTATTCTGTTGGAATAACCTGTATACGCGGTCTACCCTATACTTAGTGAAATTCTTCCATTATTCCATTATTTATTATTCTCTTTGGAATAACTCCGCTCATGCATCGTACCGCGCATACATAGTGAAATTCTGTTGTTATTCCATTCTTTATTATTCTGTTAGAATATCTTGTCTGTGCGTTTTACGCCGGACCTAGTTTCGTCTTTATTATTCTATTGGAATATCCTCATGCATGCGCTTTTACGCCGGACTTCGTTCCGCCTTTATTATTCTGTTGGAATATCTTGTTCATGCGTTTTTACTGGCGGGACCGGTACCGCCTCTTTATTATTTTGTTGGAATATCCATGCAAATGCGTTTTACACCTCGACCGGTTCCGTTATTTATTATTCTGTTGGAATAACCTGTCCATGCGAAGTACCGCATGCATGGTGATTTCTTTTGTTATTCCATTCTCTACTCAGTTGGTTAAAGTTTAGACTTTTATACTCCATGAAATTAGTGGAATATCCTTGATATTTGCGCTTTATCCAGTATCTTTTCATGGAAATATTCTTCTGAGCATTCTTGAATTTTACTCTACAAAGAAGTATCATGTTGACAATTTGGACGTTATTAGTTCTGAATAAATTAATTCATGAACTTGTTTTATTGAATTCTTATATCATTGTCATCATCCTCATATTTATATTTTGTTGAAAGTTATCTCGTGGCTGTGAAAGTAGATGGACTTGGTATGATTATGACCGAGGATTATTCGGTGTAATCATGACCGTAATGTTACAAATGATGTGGTAAAAGTTTTCATTGGCTGTAGTGCATTGATGGATGGAGGTTGTTGGCATGATCATGACCATTAATGAATACACAAATATCTTTGGCCCGTAGTGCATGGATAAATTATGGTTGTGATACTAATAAATATCCTTGGTCGTAGTGCAGGGATGATGTGGATTATTTATTAAGTTGAGTCCCAGCGATAAAAGTGATAAAAACCTTTTAAATCATAAAAGATAGTAGATTTTATTCTCTACTTGACTCTTTTAATGGATTGCATGTTCCGCTGCAGTTAAAATTGATGTCTATTGTATTTTATCAGTTTAACATTGTTGAAGACTAATGATAATTTATTCTGCATTATCTTAGTCATAATATTTCTTACTGGGCTAGTTGAGCTCACCCTTTCTTTCACTGTTCTCTTCAGGAAATGAGAATGTAGCCGGGACTAGTTGGGGAATGGAGTGACGGTCTAGATGATAGTATTAGTAGTCCTCACTATTCTGTTAAATAGTGTGTTAATAAATGTAATGAGGACTTATTCTGAGAGTGGATATTGTCTAGAAGACAATGTTTGTATTAAAACTCATAGCTCTCTTGTTGTATATTTAAGATTGTATTTGTATTCTGTACCATGTATTTGGCGACTCAGAATAGGTGATGTATACCTATTTTGGGGGCGTCACAGTATTATATATATATTATATGTGGTGTGAGTAATTATATATATATATAACTTATGTATGGAAAATGAAATGGCTGGAATTCAAGTTCACGGGATGTAAGAAGAAAAAAGGGGATAGCTTTGTAATGGTGGAGTAGATATATATATAATATGATGATAGTGACTTTTGGATGGTGTGGGATTTTGGTCACGGGTAATGAAGAAAAAAGAGATGGCATGGCTACGTATATTATTAAAAAGAGAATGGATTCACAGGATGACTCCCGTGACTTTTTTTTAGCATATGTTATATATATATAATATATTATATTTTATTTAAGGTTTTGTTTTATTAGAATATTTTATTAATACTGCATAGTAAATCAATCTGGACCGTTCATGGATTAGTTATTATGCAGTCCATTCTTCTATAAATAGAAGCTCATTCCTTCATAATTTCTTACGAATTCACTGAAACTCTAAAGAGAGAAACTATAGAGAGAAAGAAGAAAAATGTTCTGCTACTTCACTACTCCTATATCTAGTACTCATCTTTCTAAGGTAAGGGGTATTATTTCTTTTGTATTCACGAAAAGAACTTCTGTTATTCCATTCTTTATTATTCTGTTGGAATAACCTGAATACGTGGACTACCCTATACTTGGTGAAATTCTTCTCTTATTCCATTCTTTATCATTATGTTGGAATATCCTATTTATGCGAAGTACCGCATACATGGTAAAATTCTTCTGTTATTCCATTCTTTATTATTCTGTTGGAACATCATGTGCAATGCGTTTCGCATTGACCGGTTCCGTTATTAATTATTCTGCTGGAACATCCCGTCGGTGTGAATTTCGCCTGACCTGGTTCCATTATTTATTATTCTGTTGGAATATCCTATCTGTGCGTTTACGCATGACATGGTTCCGTTATTTATTATTCTAAATAATCTGTCTGTGTGGTATATCGCATGCCTTGTGATTTCTTTTGTTATTCCATTCTTTATTATACTCAGTTGGTTAAAGTTTTGACTTCTATACTCCATGAAATTAGTGGAATATCCTTGATATTTGCGCTTCATCCAGTATCTTTTCATGGAAATATTCTTCTGAGCATTCTTGAATTTTACTCTATAAAGAATTATCATGTTGACAATTTGGACGTTATTAGTTCCTGGATAAATTAATTCTTGAACTTGTTTTATTGAAGTCTTATATCATTGTCATCATCCTCATGTTTATATTATGTTGAAAGTCATCTATGGCCTGTAGTGCATAGATGGACTTGGTATGATTATGACCAGGGATTATTCGGTATAATCAAGACCGTAATGTTATAAATGATGTGGTAAAAGTCCTCATTGGCCCGTAGTGCATTGATGGACAGTTGTTGGCATGATCATGACCATTGATGAATACACGAATATCCTTGGCCCGTAGTGTATGGATAATTTGTGGTTGTGATACTAATAAATATCATTGTCAGTAGTCTTGCGGGGATGATGTGGATTATTTATTAAAATCGAGTCCCAAATGATAAAAGTGATGAAAAACCTTTTAAATCATAAAAGATAGTATATTTTATTCTCTACTTGACTCTTTTAATAGATTGCTTGTTCCGCTGCAGTTAAACTTGATGTTTGTTATATTGTATCAGTTTAACACTGTTGAAGGCTAACGATAATTTATTTAGTATTATCTTAGTTATAATATTTCTTACTGGGCTAGTTGAGCTCACCCTTTTACTTTCATTGTTCTCTTCAGGAAATGAGAACGTAGCAAGGACTAATCGGGGAACGGAGTGACGGTCTAGATAATAGCATTAGTAGTCCTCACTATTCTGTTAAATAGTGTGATAATAAATGTAATGAGGACTCAATTGAGTGTGGATATTGTCTAGATGACAATATTTATATTAAAACTCACAGCATATGTTTTGTCGTATTTTACACGACTGTTGTATAATTAAGTTGTATTTGAATTTTGTACCATGTATTTGTCGTATACCTATTTTGGGGGCGTCACAATTTATATACAAAACATAACGCTTACAATCATTAATTTGGCCAAGTATTAATTTAATCTCTATATCCTGTTCAAATAAAAACACCAATACAAATTAATACAATCTTTGTGTCATTATTAACACAAGATCCCCATTAGTTATATATTAAGTACTTTTATTAGAACAAAGATTAACATTAAGCATAACAAGTATGAATAGAGTTTACATAAGTGGTAATAGATTAAACTCATTCATATGGTCCAAAACATAACCGTACCGTTTGCTCATAAGTTCTCAAGTGTGCACAATAAAGAGAATAGCAAACCATAAACATAATGTGAAGTTCAAAACAACGAGCTCAATATTGTTGTCTTACATTAAAATAACTTACTAATTAAGACTACTAGTTAAACCCATGACGGCAACATGCTCTAAAAAGAGCTTGGGTGGTAAGCCTTTCGTAAGTGGATCCGCTAACATATCATGCGTACTATTATACTTAATGACAACACTTTGATCTTCAACTATTTCCCTGACAAATAAGTACTTAGTGTCTAGGTATAGTCTAGCACCATTCGAAATGGTGTTGTTGGAAAAACTGTGACGCCCCCAAAATAGGTATACATCACCCATCTCAAGTCGTCAAATACATGGTACAAAATTCAAGTACAACTTAATAATATAACTGTCGTGTAAAATACGACAAAACATAAACTTAGAATTTTAATACGAATATTCTCTTCTAGACAGTATTCAAACTCAAATGGAGTCCTCAATACATTTATTATCACACTATTTCATAGAATAGTGAGGACTACTAATGCAAACATCTGGACCATTAATGCACTACGGGTTAATGAGGACTTTTACCACATTATTTATAACATTACGGTCATGATTATACCGAATAATTCCTGGTCATAATCATACCAAGTCCATCTATGCACTACAAGCCACAGATGACTTTCAACATAATATAAACATGAGAATGATGACAATGATATAAGAATTCAATAAAACAAGTTCAAGGATAAATTTTTAAAGATTTATAATTTAATTTATCCAGAAATCAATAACGTTCAAATTGTCAACATGATACTGCTTTGTGGATTAAAATTCAAGAATAATATTGTACCAAAAATAATTTGGACCGAAAACGAATCAATTTTTATCATGAATAGTACCCCGGGTGAATATTACTTGAGTGAATAGTACCCCGTGAATAGTACTTCGGGAATAGTAACCCCATGAATAGTACTCTGGCATGAAAAAGTTAAAACTTATCAAGAATGCTCAGAATAATATTTCCATGAAAAGATGCTGGATGAAGCGCAAATATCAAGGATATTCTACTAATTTCATGGAGTTTAGAAGCCAAAACTTTAATAAAACGAGTATAGAATTCGAAATCTGAAACGAAATAATATTACTTACATACTACAAAGTATGGAAGAAAATATTATTTCAAACGAATATTGAACAAAAATAACATCTCTTACCTTGAAAAGAAGAGTATTCCAACTTGTATAGCAGGGATATTCTTGAAGAAAACTTTCACTATTTTCTACGCTCAAAGCTTTCTAAAACTCGAAAGAAATACGCTCAATATTATAGAAGAAGAATTCTCTGATTCTGGTGTGATTTTCAATTCTAAATAAGCATCCTATTTATAGGAGAATAGAAAGGATACTATTCGGATGCATAGTAAAGGAAAAGTCACAGGCGACGTTCGACCAAATTTTCTGAAAAAATTTTGATTTTACTATGCTTTACTATGTAATAAAATATTCTAACAAAACGAAAACTTTTAAATAAAATATTATATATATATACATATATATATATATATATATATATTATATATTATATATATGTGACTCCCCCAAAATAGGTATACATCACCCATCTTGAGTCACCAAATACATGGTACAAAATTCAAATACAACTTAATTATACAATAGTCGTGTGAAATACGACAAAACATAATCTAAGAGTTTTAATAAGAACATTTCATCTAGACAATATCCACACTCAATGGAGTCCTCATTACATTTATTGTCACACTATTTAACAGAATAGTGAGGACTACTAATGCTATCATCTGCATCATCACCCATTCCCCGACTAGTCCATTTCGTTCACATTTCCTGAAGAGAACAATGAAAGAAAGGGTGAGCTCAACTAGCCCAGTAAGAAATATTATGACTAAGATAAGGCAGAATAAATTATCATTAGCCTTCAACAGTGTTAAATTGATACAATATAACAAACATCAAGTTTAACTGCAGTGGAACAAGCAATCCATTAGAAGAGTCAAGTAGAGAATAAAATCTACTATCTTCTATGATTTAAAAGGTTTTTCGTCACTTTTATCGCTGAGACTCAGCTCAATAAATAATCAACATCATCGAATCATCCCTGCACTACGGGCCAAGGATATTCTTTAGTATCACGACCACGAATTATCCATGCACTACGGGCCAAAGATAATCGTGTTTTCATCAACAGTCATGATCATGCCATAAAACAATTCATCTTTGCACCCTTGGCCTAAGAGAATCCATAGCCATAATCATACCAAAAATTTTCCATCAATGCACTACGGGCCAATGAGGACTTTTTCCACATAATTTATAATATTATGGTCATGATTATACCGAATAATCCCTGGTCATAATCATACCAAGTCCATCTATGCACTACAGGCCACAGATGACTTTCAACATAATATAAGCATGAGGATGATGACAATGACATAATAATTCAATAAAACAAGTTCAAGAATAAATTTTAAAGATTTATAAATTAATTTATCCAGGAACCAATAACGTCCAAATTTTTAATATGATACTTCTTTGTGGGGTAAAACTCAAGAATGCTCAGAAGAATATTTTCATGAAAAATATACTGAATGAAGTGTAAATATCAAGGATATTCCATTAATTTCATGGAGTATAAAAGCCAAAACTTTAACCAACTAAGTATAATAAAGAATGGAATAACAAAAGAAATCACCGTGCATGCGATAGGCCATCGCATGATAAGTTATTCCAATGTAATAATAAATAATGTAACCAGTCATTCGTAAACGCACGTATTGATGATATATTCCAATGTAATAATAAATAATGGAACCAGTCATGCATAAACGCACGCATACGATATTCCAATGTAATAATAAATAATGGAACCAAGTCACGCGTAACGCACGCATGTGATATTCCAAATGTAATAATAAATAATCGAACCAGTCATGCATAAACGCATTGCATGAGGATATTCCAATGAATAATAAATAATGGAACCGTGTCATGCGTAACGCACGCATACGATATTCCAACAGAAATAATAAATAATGGAACCGGTCATGCGTAAACGCACGCATGTGATGTTCCAAATGTAATAACAAAGAATGGAATAATGTAAGAATTTCACCATGTATGCGGTATTTCACATAGATAGGTTATTCCAACATAATGATAAAGAATGGAATAATGAGAAAATTTCACCGTATGTATGCGATACTTAGCATAAACGTTATTCCAACATAATGATAAAGAATGGAATAATGTAAGAATTTCACCATGTATGCGGATTGGCATAGATGCAAGTTATTCCAACATAATAATAAAGAATGGAATAATGTAAGAATTTCACCATGTATGCGGTATTGGCATGACGAGTTATTCCAACATAATGATAAATAATGGAATAATGTAAGAATTTCACCATGTATGTGGTACTTGGATGTAACAAAAGTTATTCCAACATAATGATAAAGAATGGAATAACGTAATAATTTCACTAAGTATAGGGTAGCTCATTATACAAAAAGTTATTCTAACGTAATAATAAAGAATAGAATAACAGAAGTTCTCTTCATGAATACGAAAGAAATAATACCCCTTACGAGTATAACAAATAATATCCCTTAATATAATAATAATATCCCTTACCTTAGAAGAAACTGGATATAGGAGTAGTGAAGTAGCAGAATACTTTTCTTCTTTCTCTTTATAGTTTCTCTCTCTAGAGTTTCAGTGAATTCGTAAGAAAAAATGAAGGAATGAGCTTCTATTTATAGGAGAATGGACCTAATAGTAACTAATTCATGAAACGGTCCAGATTGATTTACTTTTAAACTGACGGTCCATATTGATTTACTTTGCAAAAGATTAATAAAATATTCTAATAAAACAAAATATTTTAAATAAAATATAATATATTCTATTTATAATCTAATAAAACGAATAACTTTATAAAAGTATTCTGCTTTATATATAAAAATATTTTACTATACAAATACTATGCGCAGCATAGCTATGCATAATAGAATATTATATATTCTATTTATAATCTAATAAAATAAATAACTTTATAAAAGTATTGTGTTTTATATAAAAAGATTTTACTATGCAAATACTATGCAGACACTATATGAAAATACTATGCATAATAAAATATAATATATTCTTTTTATAATCTAATAAAATAAATAACTTTATAAAAGTATTATGTTTTATATAAAAAGATTTTAACATGCAAACACTATCGCGAGCACTATGCAAACACTATGCATAATAAAATATATTATATTCTATTTATAATCAAATAAAACAAAACTTTATAAAAAGTATTCTGTTTTATATAAAAAGTTTTATGTTTTATTACATTTATAATAATAATAAAACAAAACTCATCATTATTATTATAATTCACACTATTAATCGACCAGGTCGTTCCCGGGAAAGAGGGGGCTTTCCAATAAGGATTTTTCCCTATTGGCACGCAATTAGGTGACCAAACCTCTCCTTGGCAGAACTTCTAGACATCGTTAATATTGCAAATAATAATATTAATAACTTTGATATCTCAATTATTGATTTAATAATATATAAAATATCGACAATAATTGAATCAAATAACGTGAGGTACTATGCAACAATTACTGTAGCAATAATTGAACAAAACTTAGTGACTTCTCACGTAAGTATCAATAATCAATACCATGTGCTACTATGCAACCACGCCAGACATCGTACTTTTTAACACCGGGTGTTTCAACGATTAAGCAATCGTGCTTATTTTCATAAAAATATTTTTGTCGTTTTCTCGATCCGATAATAATTCCATTGTGGTGTCCACTAATGATTGTTGTCGTCGCATTTAATATTCCCTGTTAAAATGAATATTCCCCACCAATCGAATAATATATATAACAACTTGCATACTTTGCAAAATTTATAAATATTACCCACAACTATAACATTATATCAAATCCACACCATAATATTCAAAAAAAATATTTCGAGAAATTTAAATCTTTATTCGTAAACTTTGGGATTTTACAATCTCCTCCTTATGAAATTTTTCCCTCAAAATTTATATACGTACCTGGTATGCCGAAAAAATGAGGACACTTCGTCAGATTCTAACTCTTGAGGTATAACCTTTGAGTGTTGAATACGATCCTTCTTATTCAAGATTTTAACACGTATCTCCTCATACGTTAAATCTTCTGCTATCTCATCTAGATTTAATTCAATAATGTGGTTCGGATCGTCCACATATTTACGTAACATCGATACGTGAAAAACGTTATGAACACGCAATATATTTGGTGGTAAAATGAGTCTATAGGCCACAGTTCCTACTCGATCGAGGATTTCAAATGGGATAATTAAATCGAGGGTTGAGATAACGCCTTCTTGAACCTTCTTCTTCACACTCATCAGCTCTGAGTATGTAGCTTGAGCGACTTTAACTTTATCGATTAAAGTCGATTCTACTCGTATATTCGATATCTTCAAGTGGGTCTCTAGAGTCTTTAACTCTATCTTCATCATTTGTAAGTTATACGAAATGGGTTTCTGTGTTAACAACATCGCACTCATAAAAGCATACGATCTTCCACTCAACGCGTCAGCTACCACGTTCGTTCTTCTATAATGATATTGAATGGTATAGTCATAATCTTCAACAGCTCGAGCTAACGTCTTTGGCACATTATACGTTCGTTTTGGTTGAAGAAATATTTAAGGGTTTTAGAAATGGGTTTTGTACTGGGGTCAATACAAAATTTGATTTCATGCTCTAGGGGTAGGCTAAGAAGTCTTCAAGAATACGTCAGGAAATTTATTAATAATAGAAATATCATTCAAAAAGGTGACTCTCATCCAAGACTTGGATAGTACGTCACATCGATACTTATCAACTTGCCATCGTCATTCACGACGTCGCCTACAGAAAGTCTGGCTTCGGTGCATTACACACAAGGAAGTCAACAACGAAAGTATCGGGGCTCTTTACTTATGGCTTGATATAACAGTGATTAACTTTTGTGGTTTGGTTGCTTGAATTTGCATAACAAGTTGGTTAGGAATATGAAAGCTAACAACCTTACGAAAATCATGATGAGTAGTTAATCAATCGATTCCTAAAATTACATCAAAGGCAAGTATTTTCAAAGAGATAAGATCGACAGGTAACGTGAAAGTGTCGATTTGAATCAACAAGATTTATAAACAGTGGAGGTAACGAAGGTTTCTACTAACGAAGTTTCAACCAATAAGTCAAAGCCTAACTTCTTTGGGGTCAAATTTAAATGTTGAGCGCAAGCAAGAGAGATAAAAGAATGGGTAAAATCGGTATCTAATAAGGTATAAACTTCACATGAGTTTATGATTAACTTACCCGTAATAACCTCGTTCGGGTTCCTCAATAAACGCTCTCACTTAAAATACCGGCTTTGACTTGTCTGGGACATCTGTTGGCGTCACTATCCCAGTTGGACTTGACTTCCCCATACGATAAAATCGAGCTAGGTGACCTTCTTTTCCGCAATTAAAACACGCTTTGGGTTGCTGCGTACAGTTTGGACGGATGTGTCCCTCCTGTCCACATTTGAAATATACGACCGATGGTCATTCTCCTTCCTTGAAAATGGGTGTTGGTGCTGCTGTCTTTCCATCATTATTGAACCTTCTCTTCTTGAAATTTCCACTTCTATTATCTTGGCCATGATTACCACCGAAGTGGTTACCATTCTTGGCGTGATAATTTCCCCCACGATGGTTATCATTGTTCTGAGGGCCGTTGCCACCGGTACGATTATTATCGTGTTGTTGGTCATTGCCTTTTGGTTGTGCTGACTCATTATCGCGCTCCAATAACTGAGCCCTATTCACAACATTTGAATATAAATAAAGTTTATGAGAAATGAGGTACTGACGTATATCGAGTTTCAAACCTCTTAGAAACATTCGCGTCATTCGCTCTTTATTATCAACCAAATGGGATGCAAACCGTGATAACTCCGTAAATTTAGCCTCGTATTACGATACGGTCATATTGTTTTGCTCCAACTTGATAAACTCCACCTCCTTCATGTGACGAATACTTTCAGGAAAGTACTTGTCGTTGAACAGTTCTTGGAACTGAAAGTAGTATGCACACAAGCCAATCATGTTTGATGATAAAGCATATACTTTGTAACAATCTTATTCATTTATTAATAAAAAGTATTAATTTATTAAAGGCTTTTAATTATCTACACGATGTCGCTTTTATAATATGTGATAAACCCATAGTTTTAAGCAATGCTTTTAGAATAATGATGATGATCATTCTAATGAGATCTAAATTCTTTGAAAGCTTAAAACTCAAATAGTTCCCAATCGTTGGATTACTAAATCGGGGATTAGTGAATCCGGATAGATTGGTACATACGCTGCTTTGCTCATCGGATGAGGATGATTGATCTCAAGATCATTTGTGTGGAGACACTAAAGCAAGTATGTAGGTGCTTATTGGAGAATAAGTTCATCGAACGTGGCTCGCTAAGGAATACCTAATGGAGTTTTATTTGTTCATCAATAGGAATTCTCAGAGTGATAGTAGTACAAGTGATCCTTGGACTTGAGATCATCATAGTATCTTGTGTATGATGAGTTATAGTTATACTTTGACTTATTCCTTAAGACCCTTAGGGTATATCAAAGGGTATGCTTGGGTATAACAAGTTATATATGGAGATAATGTATGATCAATAAAGAATCTACCACTTCTAATAAAAGAAGAGAAATGTCCTATGTGATTCGATAAATGACAACCCAAAGAGTCCTTGGCAAGGCGTAATGAAATTAAAAAGGAGTTTCTAATTTGCATTATTTGGAGTTGTGCATTTAAGGATCGAAATACATATAATTAAATAAAATAAGACTTGACAAAGAATTCCATGTCTTATATTTAATTGGGACATTGTATGGTGGAAGGATTGAATTGTATTTCAAGAACTATTTACTCAAAGGTTCTTTAATGATTAATGTTGAAATCTATATTATCCGGAAAGTCGTTGATCGCTGTGGAGGCTTATCCCTATCAGAGAATAAATATTATTTAAATAAATTAATTGTTTAATTTATTTATTTAAATAAGATTAGAATTGTTCTAATTGATTTATTCACAACCTAGGTTTAATATGGAGAACCTAAAGGGTCACACCATAAAAAGGAAGAATAATTATTTAAGAAGTTAATGGCATAATCGTAATAATATATATAAGTATATTTAATTTAATCTATGGTGATAGAATAAATTAAATAGCTTAATATTTATTATTTAATATTTTAGAAATATTAAATATAAATTAATAAGAGGAGTCTTATTAATATTATTACAATTATTATTATTTTAATTTCTAAAGAGTTTAGGAATTAATTTAATATAAGTACTTTCATTTATTCCTAATTAGATTAGGAAGGAAAATTAGTTAAAGGAGTTTAATTAATTATCCCTAATAAGATTAGGGAACTTAATTAATTAAAAGAATTTAATTAATTAAATAAAACCCAATTTCTTAATTGTTAAGGTGGGTTGCCCACATCTATAAATAAGAGGAGTCTTATTATGGGTGGGATGGGTTGTTGACTTTTACAACGTAATAATTCCAATTTGTTGGAAGTACACCTTTTTCTATAGAGATAGAAAAACTAGGGTTTGAGCCAAAAACCCATCTTCTTGAATTTTCTTCTTCCTCGGTGGATCACCCTGAGGCCAAACATTTGGGTGGCTAACGCCGATCAAAGGAAGGAACCAAACCCGTGGATTCAAGATTGAACGCGAAAAGGATTTGAGGTGAACTTGTACCGAGGAAGCTCGATCTTCAAGGGTATGATTTATTCTTTATCTTTTCGCTTAATTAATAATTGTGCATAAAGGGTGATCCGTATATATGGTTTGTAAAATTTTAAACTCGATTTTTACACGCTTCGCACTTTTTTATGCAATTTGATTGCTTCATGAATATTACAAACCTAACAGTGGTCTCAGAGCCAAACCTTTATGCGAATTATTAATTGTTTTAATTTGATATGTATATTGATATGTGTTTAGAACAATTTAATTGGGCATAATTTTATTTTATAAAATTTATTAAAAAAAAAAAAAAACTTTACGCTTTTTTTTTTTTTTTGATCCGTTTTTGGTAATCCACGTGAGTGGACATGTTGCTTTTTAGTTTGTGAATTTAAAGGAATGCATACGGAAATCATGATCATTTAAATAAAAAAAAACTTAATGATTATAATAATCATTAGCAGTAATGATTATAATAATCATTAGATGTAATGATTAAAGTAATCATGACCATGTTAATGATTGGCATGATTGGCCAATCATGTAATGATGCATGATAAGTTAATGATTGGCAATGATTGGCCAATGATTGTTAATGATGGTATACACGCTAAAAACGAGGCAAAGAAGTGAATTTTTTTTTTGAAAGGAAAAATCGGCGAGAATCGGATATATATATATATATATATATATATATATTATATATATATATATATATATATATATTACTAATATATATATATATATATATATATTCTTAATTATTATCTAATTAAAATAAAAGTTTATTTTAATTTTAAAATAAAAAGTTTATTTTAATATTAAAATATAAAGTTTTATTTTAATTTTAATAATTTTATAATTAAAATAAAAAGGTTTATTTTAATCTTAAAATAAAAGGTTTATTTTAATATTAAAATAAAAGGATTTATTTTAATTTTAAAAATTAAAATTTCATGCTAACTAATTAGAGTTGGAATTGGATTCCATAATAACTAATTGGAGTTGAAATTGGATTTTATTTTTCTTAAAATAAAGGAGTTTATTTGTGAATAGGGAAGTAAATCCATCTTTCCTTAAATAAAGGAGTTTATTTAGATATGAAATAGGATTTCATATTATTCAAAATAAAAGAGTTTATTTGTGAATAGGAAAGAAAATCCGTATTTCCTTAAATAAAAGAGTTTATTTAAATATGGAATAAGATTTCATATTATTCAAAATAAAGGAGTTTATTTATGAATAGGAAAAAATATCCGTGTTTCCTTTAATATTTTTTTTTTTATGGAATTGATTCCATAATTAATTAAAATAAAAGAGTTTATTTTAATTAAAGATTTTTTATATATATATATATATGAATTGATTCCATAATTAATTAAAATAAAGGAGTTTATTTTGATTAAAATTTTGATTAAAATAAAATAGTTTATTTTATTCAAAATTGGATAAATTAAAATAAAATAGTTTTATTTTGATTTAAATTTGATTAAAATAAAGGAGTTTATTTTGATTCAAAAATAGATTTTATACTAACTAAATTTGCCCATTAAATGATATCAATATATATATTAAATGTTTATTATTCATGATATGAATGTTATTTATCGATGCATATGGTGATGTGTATGATAATAAATGGGATTGATTATGGACTATCGACTAATGTGATTGGATTTTATTTTAGTTGGATGCATGAATGTATGGGTTTTATTAAATGGGGTCTCACAGACTGCCTTCTCTAATTTTTTCTTAATGTAAATTCTATCTCCTCCTATGTACTTCCCTCGATCACGATCAAGGTTTCTATTTATTTTAAATAGTTTTGTAATAGAATAATTAGAATTAATTTTGAAAAATTGGAGATCAAAGGAGCAAGGAGCGCCAAGAAGACCCGCTTGTTATGGAGCCCTAAGTTTAAATGTAATAGTTATATTTAAATATTATTTCTTGCCCTGGGGGTTTGACCTTTTGGTTCACTTGGTGGCTCTAGTGAACCAAACTAGAATAAAAGTCCATAATCAATCCGGTAGAATATAGTATTCTATATGTGCATGCTTATACTATATATATTATATATTATGCAAACATGCTTCGCATGTTCATTAATACGACGCCAGTATTTTATATATATATATGTGCATGCCGCTTAAACAAGATGAGACAAATTAATAACAAACCCCTCAATTTTTATATTAAGTCCTAAGCGCTCAAAGATGTTTGGAATATCGAACGTCGCTTTCTAGCATGATAAAATTAATAGAGTATTAAATATTTAATATGAGTTTGTTGTGTCACCACAAGGCAAGTATTAAGTATTTAAGATGTTAATTTATCATATTTGATGCTTATAAAGAAAATTGAACAATATTGTTTTGTTGTGTCACCACAAGGATGATATTTTTCTTTTTGAATATATGGAGTGCTAGGTCGGACTTAACTTGGATAATTTTGATTCGGATGTTCCACCACTGATCAAAATAATCTAAGAGGCAAAAGAAAAGGAGTTGCATAGTTGATGTAATTGACAAAAGTTGTCTACCTATTTATTTATATATAGTTTGTTGTGTCACCACAAGGCTATATACATTTGAAATGGGATCCTTATTCTCACTAGCAAATCTTTAATTAGATTTTGCGAACTATATAAGTGAGGTAATATAGTTTGAAGAAAATAGTGGGAGATACCAATTTAAAACAAGACCTAAATTATTTTGGTAATTAATAAAAGAATGTATGTTAAAATGTTGTTAATTACAAATTCATTTAAAGAATTTTACAATGTCTAAAATTTCTATCATCATGGCATATTAGATGCTAAATTAACTGCACCAAATTAAACTGATTGGTTAAGGAATTTGAGAATAGTTCTCATATAAATGAAAAGCTATCTTATGTCCTTAATACGCCTATCCCTGCAATGGTTGCAGACAATGCCTCTGAGGAAGAGATTGCTACTTTTAGAAAGTGGCAAAATGATGCACAGTTGGCTCAATGCATCATGCTCGCATCCATGAGTAACGAGCTTCAGCGTTAGCATGAAACTATGGATGCTCTTACTATATTCCCGCACACATCGAGTAGTTGATGGTGAGGAAAGTAGGACCGATAGATATCGATATCTAAGGAGCTCTTCCGATCTAGAATGGCCAATGGCACTATAAAGATGCATAAAAGGTTCTTAACATAATCAATTTGATTGATCAATTAGACAACCGGTTTTTGTCATGGATAGAGGGTTGAGCCAAGATTTGATCTTGCACTCACTCCCAGACTCCTTTCACAATTGTTGTGAATTTTTCATATGAACAAGCTAGATATCAGCTTTGCTGATTTGCTTAACATGTTGAAAAATGATGAGAGTCACTTTCCAACCAAGAAAGACAATGTCTTACTGGTAGGGGCCAAAGGATCTTCTGAAAAGAAGAACGATTCAAAGAAGGTAAACAGAAAGGCGTAAACAAAGGATAATAAGAACAAAACTGATATGGATGGCAAAGGCGTTTGCTTCCACCGCAATAAGCCCGACATCGGAAAGAAATCATGCAGAAGCATCTTGCAGAGGCTAACAAAAGAAGCTTAGTGAAGTTTCACATAAATACGCTTTGTTCATGATTGAAATAAATTTTTCTTTAAGTCAAGGTTCTACTGGGTATTGATACCGACTTTGGTTATCATAAATATAGATTTATGAAGGACCAAGCGTAAATAGAAAGTTAAACAAAGATAAGTAATCCTATGTGTGGAAAATGAAGCAAAGGTCACTGCATTAGCTATAGAAACTTATAGTTTAGCAAGATCTTTCTACGGCAAATCTATTAAGTCAATAAGTTGTTATTGTATTCCAGCTTCTTGTTAAAAATATTATTTCCATTTTATTGTTGGACAATGAAAACTTTGGTATTATAATTAAGAACAATTGTTGTTCTATTTATAATAATAATGTTTTGTATAGAACTCGAATATTACTTAATAAATTTTGTATACTGACTTACATGAAAATAATTTTGCATATTGAACAAATTAGTATAAGAAAAGGAGATGATTATTCAAAGAGTTGAATGTGTGTATTTGTCTTTGAATACAAGTGTGAATTATTTGAAAGGTTCAAAGAATTCGTAAGTGAAACAAATTGGCAATGTATTAAGATTCTTTGATTGGATCAAGGAATAAATACTTGTGCAATAAGTTTCTAGATCATCTCAAATGGTTTTCTCATAATGGACACATCCCGATACGCAATAATTGATTGATGTATCTGAATGAAAAATCGCACTTTGTTGGACATGGTGCGGTCCATAATTATTTTACCGACATTCCAAAGATCCTTCTAGGATCATGTCCTAGAAATGGTCAGATATCTCATACAAAAGGGTAACCTCAAAATCCTACCCCAAGACTCCATAAAAGTTATGGATGGGAGGATTCCTAATCTTAAGTATGTTAAGATAAGGGTTGTCCAACTTATGTGAAAAGGTTTCAAAAGGATAAGCTTGGGACAAGATTTGACAAGTACAATTTGTGGGACATCCTAAAGTAAGTTTAGGGTATATGTTCTATAATCCTACTTAGCAAAAAAGGTGTTTGTTGCGAACACGCTTTTTCTAAGATAAAGGTGTTTATCATTGAAGGGGCTAGTGGAAGGATAATAGATCTTGAAGAGTTCAAGAACCACAAAATACTATAAGTTAAATAAGAGGAACCTAGATAGACCTATTGTACCACAAATCAATCAGAAATGGAATAGTATCAAAGATACCTAGAGGTATGGATTCATCATGGATGATGATGATGAGGTACGATCATAGAAGATGATGATCCAGAGTTACATACGATGAGGTAAGAGTTCTAGTGTGTACAAAAGAGGCAAGTGGGGAGCGTCGTGACATTCCTAGTATTATATGTTGATATACTACTTGATAAGGAATGACATACTAATGCTACAATCAAGAAAGATAAAGTTGTCTAAACATTCCTCCACGAATGATTTGGGAAGAGTATCTTAATTGGGGATAAAATCTATAAAGATAGATACAACAGGATGCTCGACTTAACCCAAGGAACGATATTCATTTGATGCTAAAGTCGCTTAGCATGGCAAACTCCAAGAGATGTCTCATGTTGATGAGCTATGGAGTGTATCTCTTAATAGTCCCCATAGACTCCAAAGAAGAGAGATTGCATGAGTGACAATCATGTATGCAATGAAATGTACGAGACCGATGTCGATCACCATATATTCGAGAAGATCACTATAAGACGCTGAAAAACATCTTAAAGTTCTTAACCCAAGCACTAAGGATGTGATCTTATCCATGGTGGGTCTAAATTAAAACTAGAGGGCTTAATGTACTCAAGTTTTCGTAGACGCACTCAAGATGACGTAAAAATCCACTTTAAGGTAAAGCGTTATCTTGAATAGTGGGTGCAAAGTTGAATCGAAAGGTTCCAAACAAAGAAAGAGTTGTTTGGTTTAGTGATAAAGACAAAGTATATAGCTATAAATGAAGTCGCAAGTTGATTGTTTGGATTAAAAGTTCATTACGTAACTAGGAATAGTTCCCAAGTCTCATCTTGGATCTAAACATGTGTCAGGGCACTTTCATTTGATTATTAGAATCATTGAAAGATGGGAAATCACTATAGAGATAGTGGACTCTCATGAACAACATTACATATCCATTAACTAAAGCTTATCCAACAAAGCAGGATAATCGCCACTTGTAGAAGAAGAGTATAAGATACCATGACGATCGGCTTTAGTGCAAGTGGGAGATTGAAAGTAGTATGCACACAAGCCAATCATGTTTGATGATAAAGCATATACTTTGTAACAATCTTATTCATTTATTAATAAAAAGTATTAATTTATTAAAGGCTTTTAATTATCTACATGATGTCGTTTTTATAATATGTGATAAACCCATAGTTTTAAGCAATGCTTTTAGAATAATGATGATGATCATTCTAATGAGATCTAAATTCTTTGAAAGCTTAAACTCAAAAATAGTTCCCAATCGTTGGATTACTAAATCGGGGATTAGTGAATCCGGATAGATTGGTACATACGCCGCTTCGCTTGCTCATCGGATGAGGATGATTGATCTCAAGATCATTTGTGTGGAGACACTAAAGCAAGTATGTAGGTGCTTATTGAGAATAAGTTCACTAAACGTGGCTCGCTAAGGAATACCTAATGGAGTTTTATTTGCCATTCAATAGGAATTCTCAGAGTGATAGTAAGACAAGTGATCCTTGACTTGAGATCATCATAGTATCTTGTGTATGATGAGTTATACTTTGACTTATTCCTTAAGACCCTTAGGGTATATCAAAGGGTATGCTTGGGTATAACAAGTTGTACATGGAGATAATGTATGATCAATAAAGAATCTACCACTTCTAATAAAAGAAGAGAAATGTCCTATGTGATTCGATAAATGACAACCCAAAGAGTCCTTGGCCAAGGCGTAATGAAATTAAAAAGGAGTTTCTAATTTGCATTATTTGAGTCAGGCATTTAAGGATCGAAATACATATAATTAAATAAAATAAGACTCGACAAAGAATTCCATGCCTTATATTTAATTGGGACATCAGATGGTGGAAGGATTGAATTGTACTTGCAACTATTTACTCAAAGGTTCTTTAATGATTAATGTTGAAATCTATATTATCTGGAAAGTCGCTGATCGCTAGGAGGCTTATCCTTATCAGAGAATAAATATTATTTAAATAAATTAATTGTTTAATTTATTTATTTAAATAAGATTAGAATTGTTCTAATTGATTTATTCACAACCTATTAATATATGGAGAACCTAAAGGGTCACACCATAAAAGGAAGAATAATTATTTAAGAAGTTAATGGCATAATCGTAATAATATAGTTAAGTATATTTAATTTAATCTATGGTGATAGAATAAATTAAATAGCTTAATATTTATTATTTAATATTTTAGAAATATTAAATATAAATTAATAAGAGGAGTCTTATTAATATTATTACAATTATTATTATTTTAATTTCTAAAAGAGTTTAGGAATTAATTTAATATAAGTACTCTCATTTATTCCTAATTAGATTAGAAGGAAAATTAGTTAAAGGAGTTTAATTAATTATCCCTAATAAGATTAGGGAGCTTAATTAATTAAAAGAATTTAATTAATTAAATAAAACCCAATTTCTTAATTGTTAAGGTGGGTTGCCCACATCTATAAATAAGAGGAGTCTTATTATGGGTGGGATGGGTTGTTGACTTTTTTGACGTAATAATTCCAATTTGTTGGAGAGTACACCTTTTCTATATAGAGATAGAAAACTAGGGTTTGAGCCAAAACCCATCTTCTTGAATTTTCTTCTTCCTCGTGGATCACCCTGAGGCCAAACATTTGGGTGGCTAACGCCGATCAAAGGAAGGAACCAAACCCCGCTGGATTCAAGATTGAACGCGAAAGGATTTGGAGGTGAACTTGTACCGAGGAAGCTCGATCTTCAAGGGTATGATTTATTCTTTATCTTTTCGCTTAATTAATAATTGTGCATAAAGGGTGATCCGGGTATATGGTTTGTAAAATTTTAAACTCGATTTTTACACGCTCAAGCACTTTTTATGCAATTTGATTGCTTTCATGAATATTACAAACCTAACAGAACTTCTCCCAAGACATCTTGAAAAAGGCCAGTCAAGTACGCTTTTATGATTCCCACCAAGAATCTGCTTCTTCACGCAACATAAAGGTGGCAAGGGAACCTTTTGCTCTCGAGCATCCCAAGACATCAAATATCTTGGTGATCTGCATTAACCACTTCTCCGCCTTAAGTGGTTCTGGCTTTCTCAAAAACTCCGATGGTCCCAGCTCCTTGAACTGCTTAGTGGTGACCGACCATGGGTTGCCATTATTTCCACCTATATTTTGAACAGGAGTCTCTCTTACCTGATGTTGCATGAATTACATAAAGCCTCTGAACATCCCATCGTTCATCATTTGATCGGTGTTGTTATATACCTGAGGATTATTGTCTTTCTGTTGCACATTATCCTGGGTATTGATCGTTGGTGACTCAACGGTCTCATGTGCTTCATTGCTGATCTCAACATTTTAAGATGTCATTTTCAAATACTGTCACAGAACAAGGGTTAATTAACATATCACATGTTATCCCTATACTCTAACCAACCAATTAAATACCAAATAAACTTAGGTAGGTCATACTAGCGAAGAAATTCCCCGTCTCTCCCCTCCTAGTTCTTGTCTCACATCTCAGCCAGGGATCATATCCCTAAACTTTGATACCAACTGTGACGCCCCCAAAATAGGTATACATCACCCATCTTGAGTCGCCAAATACATGGTAAAAAATTCAAATACAACTTAATTATACAACAGCCGTGTGAAAAATGACAAAACATAATCTAAGAGTTTTAATAAGAATATTGTCATCCAGACAATATCCACACTCAATGGAGTCCTCATTACATTTATTGTCACACTATTTAACAGAATAGTGAGAACTACTAATGCTATCATCCGGACCATCACTCCGTTCCCCGACTAGTCCCGCCACGCTCTCATTTCTCAAGAGAACAAAGGAAAGAAAGGGTGAGCTCAACTAGCCCAGTAAGAAATTTTATGACTAAGATAATGCAGAATAAATTATCCTTAGCCTTCAACAGTGTTAAACTGATATAATATAACAAACATCAAGTTTAACTGCAGCGGAACATGCAATCCATTAGAAGAGTCAAGTAGAGAATAAAATATACTATCTTCTATGATTGAAAAGGTTTTTCATCACTTTTATCGCTGAGACTCAGCTTAATAAATAATCCACATCATCGAATCATCCCTGCACTACGGGCCAAGGATATTCTTTAGTATCACGACAACGAAGTATCCATGCACTACGGGCCAAAGATAATCGTGTTTTCATCAACGGTCATGATCATGCCATAAAACAATTCATCTTTGCACCCTTGGCCGAAGAGAATCCATAGCCATAATCATACCAAAAATTGTTCATCAATGCACTATGGGCCAATGAGAACTTTTTCCACATAATTTATAATATTATGATCATGATTATACCGAATAATCCCTGGTCATAATCATATCAAGTCCATCTATGTATTACAGGCCACAAATGACTTTTAATATAATATAAGCATGAGGATGATGATAATGACATAATAATTCAATAAAACAAGTTCAAGAATAAATTTTAAAGATTTATAAATTAATTTATCCAGGAACCAATAACGTCCAAATTGTCAACATGATACTTCTTTATGTGGTAAAACTCAAGAATGGTCAAAAGAATATTTCCATGAAAAGATACTGGATGAAGCGCAAATATCAAGGATATTCCACTAATTTCATGGAGTATAAAAGCCAAAACTTTAACCAACCGAGTATAATAAAGAATGGAATAACAAAAGAAATCACCGTGCACGCGATAGATCGCACATGCATGTTATTCCAACATAATAATAAATAATGAGAACCGAATCAATGCGTTAACGCACGCATGTGATATTCCAACAGAATAATAAATAATAGAATCAGGTCATGTGTAAATGCACAAACAAGATATTCCAACAGAATAATAAATAATGGAACCAGGTCATGCGTAAACGCATTGCATATGATGTTCCAACGAGAATAATAAAGAATGGAATAATGTAAGAATTTCACCATTTATGAGGTACTTCAAGATGTATGCATTTATTCCAACATAATGATAAAGAATGGAATAACGTAAGAATTTCACCGTGTATGCAAAGATTTCATATGATGACGGTGTTATTCCAACATAATGATAAAGAATGGAATAATGTAAGAATTTTACCATGTATGCGGTTGATTGCATGACAAAGTTATTCCAACATAATAATAAGGAACTAATAATGTAAGAATTTCACCATGTATGCGGTACTTGCATGTATAGTGTTATTCCAACATAATGATAAAGAATAGAATAACAAAAAGAATTTCACCATGTATGCGGTGCTTGGCATGGCGAAAGTTATTCCAACATAATGATAAAGAATGGAATAATGTAAGAATTTCACCAAGTATAGGGTAGCCCGCTGATACTGAAAGTTATTATAATGTAATAATAAAGAATAGAATAACAGAAGTTCTCTTCATGAATACGAAAGAAATAATACCCCTTACAAGTACAACAAATAATATCCCTTACTATAATAATAATATCCCTTACTATAATAATAATATCCCTTACCTTAGAAGAAACTGGATATAGGAGTAGTGAAGTAGCAGAATACTTTTCTTTTTCTCTCCATAGTTTCTCTCTTTAGAGTTTCAGTGAATTTGTAAGAAATAATGAAGGAATGAGCTTCTATTTATAGGAGAATGGACTGAATAGTAACTAATTCATGAATGGTCCAGATTGATTTACTTTTAAACGGACGGTCCATATTGATTTACAATGCAATATTAATAAAATATTCTAATAAAACAAAATCTTTTAAATAAAATAAATATATTCTATTTATAATCTAATAAAACGAATAACTTTATAAAAGTATTCTGTTTTATATAAAAAGATTTTACTATACAAATACTATGCATGCACTATGCAAACACTATATGCATAATAGAATATTATATATTCAATTTATAGTATAATAAAATAAATAACTTTATAAAAGTATTCTGCTTTTATATAAAAAGATTTTACTATACAAATACTATGCAGCACTATACAAACACTATGCATAATAAAATATAATATATTCTTTTATAATCTAATAAAATAAATAACTTTATAAAAGTATTCTATTTTATATAAAAGATTTTAATATCTGCAAACACTATTCGTGCACTATGCAAATACTATGCATAATAAAATATATTATATTCTATTTATAATCAAATAAAACAAAACTTTATAAAAAGTATTCTGTTTTATATAAAAAGTTTTCTATTTTATTACATTTATAATAATAATAAAAAACTTCATCATCATTATTATAATTCACACTATTAATCGACCAGGTGGTTCCCAGGAAAGAGGGGGCTTTCCAATAAGGATTTATCCCTATTGGCGCCCAATTAGGTGATCAAACCTCTCCTTGGCAGAACTTCTAGACATCGTTAATATTGCGAATAATAATATTAATAACTTTGTTATCTCAATTATTGATTTAATAATATATAAAATATTGACAATAATTGAATCAAATAACGTGAGATACTATGCAACAATTACTGTAGCAATAATTGAACAAAACTGAGTGACTTCTCACGTAAGCATCAATAATCAATACCGTGTGCTACTATGCAACCACGCGTATTAATGTACTTTTAACACCGGGTGTTTCAACAATTAACGGTAAAACTTCCGCCATTATTTTCATAAAAATATTTTTGTCGTTTTCTCAATCTGACAATAATTCCATTGTGGGGTCCACCAATGATTGTCTTGCCATCTGAATATTCTCTCGTTAAAATGAATATTCCCCGACCAATCGAATATTATATAACAACTTGCATACTTTGCAAAATTTATAAATATTACCAACAACTATAACATTATATCAAATCCACACCATAATATTCAAAAAAAATATTTCGAGAAATTTAAATCTTTATTCGTAAAATTTGGGATTTTACAATATATATAACATATGTCTGAAATAACTCACGGGATATACTCCTGTGACTTCCTCCTGACTCCTTACCTTAAATCATCAACATATATATATATAAAAACCCAGTACCTTTATATATATAATAATAATGATATAACCCCCCCCCCCCCCGTGACCCTAATTAAATCTTCTCCTCCCACGTTTCTTTCAACACACGTGGGCTCCACATGTGGTCCCCACATGTGGCCCCACCTTTATTATATTAAATAATTTTCTACCGATTATTTTGAAAAATAGGTAAATGGGGGTTCATAAAATAAGCAAAATTTGCATCCAATACTTTATAAAAATCTCCTCAATATTTTTAACAACATTTATCATCATTATTATAATTCGCAATATTTAACAACCAGGTCGTTCACAGGAAAGAGGGGGCTTTTTGATAAGGATTTCTCCTAAATGGCGCGCAATTAGGTGACCAAACCTCTCCTTGACAGAACTTCTAGACATAGTCAATATTACAAATAATAATATTAATAACTTTGTCGTCTCAATTATTGATTTACTAATATATAAATATCGACAATA
Organism: Panax quinquefolius; assembly: GCA_020205615.1. Taxonomy (NCBI): domain Eukaryota; kingdom Viridiplantae; phylum Streptophyta; class Magnoliopsida; order Apiales; family Araliaceae; genus Panax; species Panax quinquefolius. The sequence goes on along the minus strand of CM035155.1, from coordinate 41,458,283 downwards.
ATTGAATCAAATAACGTGAGATACTATGCAGCAATTACTGTAGCAATAATTGAACAAAACTGAATGACTTCTCACGTAAGCATCAATAATTAATACCGTGTGCTACTATGCAACCACACGTATTACTGTACTTTTAACACCGGGTGTTTCAACAGTTAACAGTAAAACTTTCGCCGTTATTTTTATAAAAAGATATTTTTGTCGTTTTCTCAATCCGACAATAATTCCATTGTGGGGTCCACCAATGATTGTGTCGTCGTACGAATATTCCCTTTTAAAATAAATATTCCCTGACCAATCGAATATAATATAACAACTTGCGTACTTTGCAAATTTATAAATATTACCCACAACTATAACATTATATTAAATTCACTCCATAATATTCAAAAATAATATTTATAGAAAATTCATCTTTATTCATAAAAGTTAGGGTCTTACAAAAACTAATAGCAGAATTATTATCCCAAGATACTTTTAATGGCCTTGAAATGGAATCTACATCCTTAAGTCCTGAAATAAAATTCCTTAATAATATGGCGTGACAAGTAGCATGATAACAAGCCACATATTCTGCCATCATCGTGGAAGTGGTAGTTAACTCCTGCTTATAAGTTCTCCACAAAATATGGCCTCCTGAAAGCATAAAGATGTACCCTGATGTAGATTTCTTTTCGTCTTTACACTTTTACAAAATTAGAATCGGAATAACCAACAACTTCAAGGTTATCTATTTTTTTAAATGTAAGCATAATATCCTTAGTACCTTGTAAGTAGCGTAAAACCTTTTTGGCTGCTTTCCAGTAATCCAAACCTGGATTTGACTGGTAATGTCCAAGCATGCCAGTTACATACGCTATATCTGGACGAGTACGAACTTGAGTATACATAAGACTCCCAACCACAGAAGCATAGGGAATAAATTTCATTTAATCACGTTCAAGTTGATTCTTAGGACATTGATATGAGCCAAATTTATCACCCTTAACAATAGGGGCGACAGTAGGGGAGCAATTTTACATGTTGTATTTGTTAAGAACTTTGTCAATATAAGCTCTTTGGGACAATCCTAATATCCCTCAAGACCTATCTCGATGAATTTTAATATCTATAACATAAGAGGCTTCACCGAGATCTTTTATATCAAAATTTCTAGAAAGGAAATGTTTGGTCTCATACAACATGTTTAAGTTAGTACTTGCAAGTAGTATATCATCAACATACAAAACAAGAATAACAAATTTACTCCCACTGACCTTCAAGTATATGCATTGATCCACTATATTTTTTCTTAAAATCAAAATTACTCATTACCTCGTGAAACTTAAGATACCATTGTCGAGAAGCCTATTTTAAGCCATACATTGACTTCTTAAGTCTACATACCATATGTTCCTTGCCTTTAACCAAAAACCTTCTGGTTGTGCCATATAGACATTCTCATGCAAGTTACAATTAAGGAATACAGTTTTAACATCCATCTGATGTAACTCTAAATCATAATGAGCTACTAAATCCATGACTATTCTAAATGAATCTTTCCTGGATACTGGAGAGAAAGTTTTATTATAATCCACACCTTCCTTTTGAGTGAAACCCTTAGCAATCAATCGAGCTTTATTCCTTTTAGCATTCCCTTTAGGATCTAATTTGGTCATCTTATTGACGCACTTGCAACCAACAGGTTTAAAATCTTTTGGTAATTCCTCAAGATTCCAAACGTTATTAAGCTCCATTGATTTTAAATCATCATTCATGGCTTCAAGCCATTGAGTTGATTGAGCACTCATAATGGCCTCTTTATAGGAGATAGGATCATTATTCTTACTTGAATCATAGTCAATCTCATTAAGATAGGTTATAAAATCATCAAAATTAATAGGCTTTCTAGGTCTTTCGGACCTACATAAAGGCTGCACAATTTCAGGAATATGATTTTCAATAATGTGAGCTTCAACATTAGGTGGTGGCTTAGCTATCTCAGGGGCATCATTCGCCTCAATGGGAGGTTGTTGTGCCTCACCCTCTTGAATTACAAGATTAGAAACATAAAACCTGTTTTCTTCGAGATCAATTTTTCTAAGCTCACCACTCCCACTTAAATTACCATTCTCTAAAAACTCTGCATGCCTAGTCTCAACAATTCTAGTGGTATGCGAGTGATAGTAAAATCTAAAACCCTTAGATCTCTCAGGATATCCAATGAAATGACAACTAATGATTTTAGAAACAAGTTTCTTTATTTGTGGATTAAAAATCTTATCCCCGGTTGGACAGCCCCACACCCGTAAGTATTTTAAATTAGGTTTCCTATCTGTCCAAATTTCATAAAGAGTGTTAAGGACATATTTGCTAGGAACCCAATTTAAAATATGAACAACTGTCTTTAATGCCTCAGTCCACAGAAATACAGGTAAGCTAGAATTGCATAACATACTACGTACCATATCCATAAGGGTACGATTTCGCCTCTCAGCTACATCATTCTGCTGCGGTGTACCAGACATTGTATACTGAGTGACAATTCCATTTTCTTGACAAAATAAGGCAAATGGGTCAAGACTATGACCTGTATCGGAGTGTTTACCATTATACTCTCCGCCTCTATCTGATCTCACTACTTTAATTTTTTGGTAAAGTTAATTTTCAACTTCAGCCTTGAAAACTTTAAACATATTTAGTGATTCAGATTTTTCATTAATCAGGTAGACATAAGTATAACGAGAATAGTCATCAATGAACGTAATGAAAGATTTATGTCCACCAATTCTCGGAGAAAATAGTCCACATATATCAGTGTGAATCACTTTAAGAAGTGCACTACTTCTAGTTGCTCCTTTCTTATTACCTTTCAGAAATTTTTCTTTTATACATTCAATACAATGGTCAAGATCAGAAAAATCTAGTGAATGAAGAATTTCATCCTTTATAAGACGTTGCATTCTGTCTTTTGAAATATGGCCTAAGCGTTGATGCCACAATTTTGAAGAATTCTTTTTATCTAGTTTTCTCTTATTTCCACTTTAGAGGTACTTTCTGTCACATTCATTATTAACAAGGATTCAGCAAAGACATTATCCAAATTTATCTTATAAAGGTTTCCCTCTAAAGAGCCAGAACCAATAACATGAGAGTAATGATAAATAATTATTTTATTATTCCCAAACTTAAACGAAAATCCATCAACGTCAATTTTAGATACATAAATTAAATTTTGTGTCATACTGGGAACATAAAGTGTATCATATAAATACAAGATGAAGCCACTCTCCAAAATTAAAGGAAGAGTTCCTATAACTTCAACTTGTATAGAATCTCCATTGCCAACTTTAATGGTTCTTTCCCCCTTTTAGAGTGTCTTCTTTGAAAGGAATCCAAAAAATAAATTAGTAATGTGAACCATAGTACCAGTGTCAAACCACCATGTATTAGAAGGAACGTCAATTAGAAAGGATTCATAAGTTACATAATTGAAGGGTGATATACCTTTCTTTTCAAGTCATTCTCTGAATTTAGGGCATTCTTTCTGAATATATCCTTGCTTCTTACAGAAGTGACATTTAAGACTTGCCTCTGAGTTATTACCTGAATTATTTGCCTTATTTGTTTTGGTAGAAATTTACTTATCCTTATTCTTACAACCTTTGCCATTTTTTATGAGACTTATTCTTATGAGATCTAGTGGTAGTCAAATGAGAAACATTAATAGAAATACTAGTTGGATTCAATGCCGAAACATAATCAAGCTCATAAAAATGCTTACAGAAATTAAAAGAAATCCACAATGTATAACAATAATTAATAATTAATCATAATAAAACTAATTGTAGGGCAAGCAGTTAGTTACATAAAATCTATTTACAACACCCAAAAATAGATTTTAATAAGATGTTGGTGCATAATTATTAATCTTTCGTTGGTCCAATTAATAATTATGCTAATAACATCCCTATAATATAATGCAAAACACATTTATTCACGCATCGCCGTTGGGCAGAAACAAAATAAACATGTTACTTATGCAATAAAATTCTATTTAATAAATTCTAATTCTAATTTTTCCGTTGAGTAAAATTAAAATCTTTATTTATTAAATGTAACATTATGTGACTTTTCTTAATCTTTAATTGTTTCAATTAATAATCCTCCGTTAATGATTATTAATTTTAACAATAAAAGAGTCACATATACAAATAAATTATTATGATCAAACTCAATTTTTTTAGACAATATATTAATCAAGTTTGAAAAGTAATATTATTTATAATTTACATGTAATAACTTAAAAGCCCTAATAATATATCACATCAGGTTCTAGAATCTTAATTCTAGAATCTTAATTTAAGATATTTTATGAATATGAATTCATTATAAAATATTCACATAAATTCTAAATTAAATACATGATGACATGATATAGAGTAAAATTATCTAGATATAATAAAAATATCTCCATCAACTTGGTCATTCATTCCAAAAGTAAGTCACGGTAGTGAAACGAATTGAACAAATGGGACTCATGAATTAATTTAATTTTGAGCAGTATTATTATATGTGATAGCATAACATGACTGAATTTAATGAACACATGAAGTTGAATACCGTACGTAGACCTGACAAAATCAGCCTAGGTTCGCCCGTCAAAAAATGAGTTTTGGGCTTCATAGTAAATTAAATGAGCATGCTTTATATGATGTGATAATACTTCTGACCATGTTTGATAAATTAAATGGGCATACTACTGACTGACGTCATACTACTGAGCATGCTTTAAGAAAACAGACATACAAATTAAATTATTATCCAATTCCGACGTAAGTAAAATAAGCAGACAATGAATTGAAAGATTTAAGTTAAAAGTGAAATTAGTTATTGAGTTAGCATATTGTAATTGTCATTAGGACTAAGCAAAAAATAGGTATAACCAAATTATCGAACTGAATCGAAATAATTTAACTGAAATTTTCTGATAATTCGGTTATTTTTAACATTTCGGTTATATCCGAAATTATTTATTATTTTCGGTTAGTTTGTACGGGTTTCACTTTTGGGTTATTCGGTTTAACCGAATAACCGAATAAATCTTTTCAAAGTTGAAACAATATTATAACCGAACAAAGCCTTATGCACTACTTGTCTACTTTACTAAATAAAGTTGCTCTAGTGACTACTTATGGTCTACTTTACATCATAAAGCTCCTTTTAATAAAGTAATCAGCTAGCTTCAGTGCTTCACTGCCCCAGACTTCTCAGATCTTCATTCTCCAATTCTCTAAATCATTGAACATAGTAGTCATCTTCAAAATCAAACCCGATACCGATCAGGAAAAAGTCTTCGCCATGTTCGACGGACTCAACGATCTGATTTCACTCGACCAGGTGGTCCACCTCACCGCCGGTCCGCTCCTCCGCACCCATTTCTCCTCCCTCACCTTCACTCACATGCTCCACAGTTGCTAAAACTCCAAAGAAGACCTCAAAGCTTATGCGGTACACCCGGCACATGTTAGCTTCATGCGGTACACCCATTTCTCCGTCCTTTATTTTGCCGGAACGGGAATATCCATAATTCGATCTTTTTCCAACATTAACTGCAATAAGATAGAAAATTTGTTTCAATCTCACTGCATGTGACTCTTCAATTTTGGTATGGATAACATCAGAGTCGATTTAGGCAATTTGTGGAATCATAATTTTGGGTGTTATTTTTTATAGCAGTGTAAGTGTTCGGTTATTACCCGAATTACCGAATTTATAATTCGGTATTCGGTTATTACCAAAATTTGGTTATTAGTTCGGATATTAAAAATAGAAATATTTCAGTATTCGGTTATAACCGAATATCTTATTCAGTTCGGTTATAACCGAATGATCATGATGAGTATGAAATATGTTATATTTTTATTCCTTAATACTTAATCTTTTATATTTATTTTGTGCCTAAATAAACTCATTATTCTTATATTTTTATTTTAGGTACAATTGAAGGGGTTTCATGATTTTGGAAATAATTTGAAGACAAATTGAGCATTATTGGACCTAGTGGGCCACGACTTAATTGACCCGATTTCATTCTATATATATATATATATATATATATATATATTAAATTTTATTCACACGGACTCAACAATCGATTGCATACAAAAAAGGGCTTAAACTATTATTATGTGGCCTTATATAAGTTATTTAGTAATTGCACATGAAATCAATATGGGCAAAGATATATATATAGTCGAAAACTCAAGTCACATGGCCAGCATGGAGTCTTGTTATAGCTTCATCCTAACAGTACACGGATTCTACCTAACATATCCAAGCAATCTTGCAAATCAAGTCATGCAAATTTGGTGCATTCGCACGGTACAATAATTTCCGAACGCAGCTTGGAAAGTTTTTACACAACAATTGTATTAGATTTAGGATTTACTTTATATTAAGATTTATTTTCAAATTGAATTCTATTTCTTTATGGAAATTAGTATAATTTGTAATTCCTTTAGGATTTGGATTTCTATTCCCATAGGATTTAGGACTTTGTCTAGCACTATAAATAGAGGATGAGAGTTATGATTTTATTCATTCAATTATCAACTATCATCTATTGGAGTGCTTGATTCAAGAAGCATGTCGAGCTAGTTCTTTTCATTCAGTTCTAAAGGGAGGTGAATCCTTGTTACAAGTAATTGATTTATTGAGTATTATTATTTATTCCTTCTTATGTGAAATTTCCTCTGATAATTTGTTTTCATTGATTGCATGTTAATTGATCTAATTGATTTAATATGGCCAATTGAGTTAATTTGATCATTAAGATTAGCATATGCTAATCTTAATGATTAGCATATGCTAGATTAAGATTGGTATTACGTGTAATTGATATCTCTCTTCGTCACAAGTAGCAACTTGGTAATAATAATTGTGGACAAGCTTTTGTTTATTGCTAAGATTATCAGAAAACAAGTTAAACAAATCGAGCTTATGTGTTTGTTGCTTGGATTAGCCTAATTCTCTATTTCTTAATGCTTCTATCATATTTAATCTAGAGAGCTTGTTCTAAGTTGTATGCTAGTTAGAATCTGGTGAAGAGCTTGTTTCATACAGTGATAATCTAAGGAGAATTTCGAATAGCAGAGCTTATTGTTATCTAGGGCTAATAATTTCATTGAAGGGAAAATAATAATTACTTGATTAATTGATTGTTGTACTTGGTGAAACTGAACTGCAGAACTAAAGTTTTTACATATTTGGTTAATTTCATCATTAATTCTTGTTCTCTTAGTTTAAAAATAATTTTCAAAAACCCCCCATCTTTATTTTTTGTTGAAATAGTAGAATAATTATAAAACAACTTTACTCTCTGTGGGATCGATCCTTACTTGTTAATGTGCAAATTATTATAAATTGTGAAGTGAAAGTCAGGTTAATTTAGGAGTATCAACGACAGCTCCCAAATTTTGGCGCCAGATTCTTGAGTAATTTATGCGTTTTGTTTTATTTCTATTATTTGTTTTGTTCTTGTTTTATGACTCGATCTTCTCAGGCTACTATATTAGATTTTGATCCAGAGATTGAGAAAACTGCAAGGAGGCTAAAGAAGGAAAAACTTAAAGTTCAACAGTCTTCTGCAGATATAGACGAGGCTTCTGCATCTTCACCAGGCCTCAACTTAGCTTTGGAATAATTATCCAACGAATCTAATAAAGAAGAAGAGATGGCGATTCCAAACAACAATAGAACTCTCAGGGAGTTGGCAACTCCTAATTTAAATCAACAACCTATGTGCATTGAATATCCTAATTTAGATGCTGCATTTGAACTTAAATCCGGACTAATCCATTTACTGCCTACTTTTCGTGGTCTTACAGGTGAGGACCCCTACAAACATCTGAAGGAATTTCATGTGGTGTGCTCCACTATGAAACCACACGGAATCACCGAAGAGCAAATCAAGTTGAGAGCATTCCCATTCTCCCTAGCAGACTTGGCAAAGGATTGGTTGTACTACCTACCTCGGGTTCAATCTGATCTTGGAATGACATGAAGCAGTTGTTCTTGGAGAGATACTTTCCAAATTCAAAGAGTAGCCAACATAAGGAAAGAGATCTATGGGATTAGACAATTCAGTGGAGAGACACTATACGAGTATTAGGAAAGATTCAAAAAGCTTTGTTCCAGCTGTCCACCGCATCAAATAGATGAACAACACCTGATCCAATATTTCTACGAAGGATTGGTACCGATGGATGAAGCATGATCGATCACAATGCGGAGGAGCACTAGTTGACAAGACCCCGAGGCGGCAAGGAATTTAATTGCAAACATTACGTGAAACTTCGCAACAATATGGCACTAGAACAAATCATGCACCAGTAAGGGTAAGCGAGGTAAGCACTTGTGATTATGGTTAACAAATTTTTGAATTAACTGCTATGGTTAGACAATTAGTTATAGGTCAACTGCCAATTGCAAAGGTTTGTGGATGTCTACAACCAAATCATAATACAGATGAATGCCCAACATTACAAGATGACGAGGCTGTGCAACAAGCTAATCCAATGGGAAATTATCAGCCACCACCTCAGAAAAGGTATGATCCGTACTGAAACACATATAACCCAGGATGGAGGGATCATCCAAATCTGAGTTATGGGAGCAAGCAAGCGACACCACCTGCATTTCCACCAAGGTAGCAGGGCTTCCAACCAGCCCAACCTCAATATCAATCAAAGCAAGCAGTCCTTGCACCTACTGGAACATCATTGGAGGATATGTTTAAATCATTCATGGGACAGACACAATAGTTCATGAATCAGACACAGCAGTTCCAACAAGAGACAAAAACTTCGGTTCAAGATTTGAGGAACCAGGTAGGACAGCTGGCTACAACTGTGGGGATATTGGAATCCAGAGGCTCAGGAAAATTACCATCTCAAACAGTAGTCAACCCAAGGGAGAATGTAAGTGCCATAACTTTGTGGAATGGAACACAGTTGGATACACCACCGACCCCCGTAGAGCTTGAGGAGGAAGCAACTAAAGAGGAAACAGAAAAATCCAAGGTACAACCTAAACCTCCTAATCAGCTTAAGAGCATTCCTCTTCCCTTTCCTCCTAGAAATTCTAAAACCTCAAAGAAAGATGAAAAAAAAAAAAGAAATTTTGGAAACTTTTAGAAAAGTAGAAGTGAACATCCCTCTTCTTGATGCAATTAAACAAGTGCCACGGTATGCTAAATTTTTAAAAGAATTATGCACTAATAAAAGAAAATTGCAAAATGATGAAAGAGTCACAGTTGGAAAAAATGTATCTGCTGTTCTTCAAAGAAAAATGCCTCCTAAATGTAAAGATCCAGGAATGTTCATAATCCCATGCAAAATTGGAAACACCATATTTGAAAAAGCCATGCTAGATTTAGGAGCTTCAATTAATGTTATGCCTTTATCTGTTTATGCTTCTTTAAATCTAGGCCCTTTGAAAAATACTGGTGTGATTATCCAAATGGCAGATCGTACTAACACCTACCCCCGAGAGGTAATTGAAGATGTCCTAGTGCAGGTGAACAAACTAATCTTTCTTACATATTTTTACATTGTGGATATGGAAGATGATACATCACCAAACCCTTCCCACATCTTGTTAGGAAGACCCTTCCTAAAAACAGCGAGAACCATGATTGATGTGCATAATGGAACCTTGACTATGGAGTTTGATGGAGAAAAAATTCAGTTTAACATCTATGATGCCATGAGGTACCCTAGTGATATAGGACAGGTTTTTGTTGTCGATGTGAGAGACTCCTTGGTGCATAGAGCTTTTGAACAACTACATAGGGACAATTTGGAAATTGCAATCACCAACAGTTTGGACATTGACAAGGAAGAAGAGATTGCGCAAACCCGAGAATTGAAAGAGAACGTAGCTGCATTACATTCATTGCCAAAATTCTCAAATAAGTCAACAGTATATTCTATTCAATTTCCTGTTTCTCATCAAAAGTTATTACCTTCTGTTGTACAAGCCCCAACTCTAGAATTGAAACAATTACCTGCTCATTTAAAATATGCATATTTGGGGACTAATGACACTTTGCTTGTAATTATTGCTAGTAATCTAACCAAGGTGCAGGAAGAAAAATTGCTTTGAGAGTCCTAAGGACCCATGTTACGATTTTTTTGGTTGGACAATAATGGATATCAAGGGTATTAGTCCTGCCATGTGCATGCATTGGATATTGTTAGAGGATGGAGCTAAGCCTACAAAAGATGCGCAAAGGAGATTGAATCCACCCATGATGGAGGTGGTGAAAAAAGAAGTGCTCAAATTGCTTGATGTCGGTATCATCTATCCCATCTCCAATAGTCAATGGGTGAGTCCAGTGCAGGTAGCCCTAAAGAAATCCGGAATCACCGTTGTCAAGAACGATGATAATGAGTTGGTGCCCACACGAATGCAAACAGGGTGGAGAGTGTGTATAGATTATAGAAAATTGAATGTTGTAACAAGAAAAGATCACTTTCCTCTTCCTTTTATTGATCAAATGTTGGAGAGATTAGCTGGGCACACTTATTATTATTTTATAGATGGTTTTTCAGGATATAACCAGATTGTGATTGCACCCGAAGACCAAGAGAAGACCATATTCACATGTCCCTTTGGTACTTTTGCCTATCGACGGATGTCTTTTGGACTGTGTAATGCCCCTGGTACTTTTCAACGATGCATGGTAAGCATTTTTTCAGATCTTTTAGAAGAATGCATCGAGGTTTTTATGGATGATTTCACAATTCATGGTGATTCTTTGGATGCATGCTTAGATAATTTAAATCGTGTTTTAGATAGATGCATGGAAACTAATCTTGTTTTAAATTGGGAAAAATGTCATTTCATGGTAGAATAGGGAATAGTACTTGGTCATGTTGTGTCATCTAAAGGTCTTGAAGTTGATAAAGCTAAGATAGATGTTATATCTACTTTGCCTTACCCCGTTAGCGTGCGGGAGATTCGCTCTTTTCTTGGTCATGCAGGATTTTATTGAAGATTTATCAAGGACTTCTCAAAGATGGCATTGCCCATATGTAAGTTGTTGCAAAAAGATGTGGACTTTCAGTTTGATGATGAATGCAAGGAGGCTTTTGACACTTTAAAGAAATTATTAACTTCTGCTCCTGTCATTCAACCTCCAAATTGGAAGTTGCCATTTGAGATCATGTGTGTGTACGCAAAGAACTATACTGATGAAATTTTTTTGGACAAAGGATTGACAAAGCCATTCATGCCATCTACTATGCTTCTAGGACTTTGAATGAGGCTCAGATAAACTATTCCACAATTGAAAAAGAACTTTTAACTGTTTTTTGCTTTAGATAAATTTCGATCATATTTGCTTGGTACTAAAGTTATAGTTTATTCTGACCATGCTGCTCTCAGGTATTTGCTCACCAAGAAAGATTCTAAATCAAGGATTATTTGATGGATTCTGCTACTACAAGAATTCGACTTAGAGATCAAGGATAAGAAATGTGCGGACAACTTAGTAGCGGATCACATGAGTAGGTTATTGAGAGATGAAGAGGAGCTACCGTTACATGATTCTTTCTCGGATGAGCAGTTACTTTCCATCCATTCTGAGATTCCCTTGTATGCAGATATAGTGAATTATTTGGTAGGTGCATATTTTCCTAAAGAATTTTCCAAACCCCAAAAGAAAAAGTTGAAAAGTGATGCTAGACACTATGTTTGGGATGATCCATACTTATGGAAATTTTGTGCTGACCAGATAGTTAGACGGTGTGTGCCTAACTGTGAATTTCAATCTATTCTTTCCTTTTGTCATTCTTATGCTTGTGGAGGACATTTTGGTCCAAAAAGGACTGCTAATAAAGTTTTGGAAAGTGATTTTTATTGGTCATCGCTTTTTAAAGATTCCTATCTATTTTGTAAAACATGTGTTAATTGCCAAAGGACAGGGAATATTTCTCAACGAAATTAAATGCCCCAAACTCCTATATTAGTTGTTGAAATTTTTGATGTTTGGGGTATAGATTGTATGGGACCTTTTCCTTCATCCTTTGGGAATTTATATATTCTTTTGGCTGTTGATTATGTCTCAAAATGGGTGGAAGCTAAAGCCACTAGGACTGATGATTCTAAAGTTGTTGCAAATTTTTTTAGGACTAACATATTTGTCAGGTTTGGAACACCACAAGCCATCATTAGTGATCGCAGAACCCACTTTTGCAATAGGGTGTTAGCGGCTTTGTTCAAGAAATACAATATTCTACACAAGGTCTCTACATCCTACCATCCACAGAGTAATGGTCAAGCTGAGGTGTCTAACCGAGAGATCAAATCCATTTTGGAGAAGGTAGTCAACCCGAGCAGAAAGGATTGGAGTCTGAGATTAGATGATGCACTTTGGGCCTATAGAACAGCATACAAAACACCTATTGGGATGTCACCATACAGGATTGTGTTTGGAAAACCGTGCCACTTACCTGTTGAATTAGAGCATAGGGCTTTTTGGGCAATCAAGCAATGTAACATGAGTTTAGAGGCAACTGGAGTAAACAGGAAATTGCAGTTACAAGAGTTAGAAGAATTGAGGAATGAAGCCTATGAAAGTTCAAAGATTTACAAGGAAAAGACCAAAGCTTTTCATGATAAGTAGATTGTGCGGAAAACCTTTATTGTGGGACAAAAAGTTTTGTTATATCATTCTCGGCTTAAGTTATTTCTAGGTAAATTGAGATCTAGATGGGTTGGTCCTTTTGTTATCACTAATGTGTTTCCTCATGGTGCAGTTGAGATTCAAAGCCCGAGCATAAACAAGATCTTTAAGGTGAATGGACATAGATTAAAGGCTTTCTATGAGGGGCATCAGATGGAAAATATTGAGATGTTGGAGTTAGACGATCCGATCTATGAAAGCTGAGAAGAGAGGCATGACGTCGAGCCAAAGACGTTAAACACGGGCAGCTACTTGGGAGGCAACCCAAGATCTCAGATTTGATTTTTCTATCCCTTTACCTTTTATTTTTTATTTTTTTATTTTTATTATTGCATGTTAGCTAGTAGTATTTTCTTCTTTGCATGATTTTCTTACATTGGGGACAATGTAAGGTTTGAGTGTGGGGGGGAGATTTAGGTTTTATTTTATGTAGGAATAATAATCCAATTTTGATGGGAAGTTGAAAAAAAACTGAAAACTTGGGTTCCATGATTCTATTTACCTATGTGTTCCAAGGTTAAAGTCAAAGATTGAAAATTAATGCTAAAATTCAGAATCTGTTGATGTTTAATTTGTTAATGAATGATGACAACTAAGTCATGATCCACAGTAATTGATTTGAATTGAATTTGTGATACATAAGTACTTGAATATGAGAAGCATGTTTATTTGGCTAAGTTATTTGTGGAGTTGTGTATGTGCACTGATTTCACGACTTAGAACTGTTTAACTTGCTTATGTTGTTGCAGAACCATGTGAAAAAAATGATGAATGGAAAAGAAAAAGAAAAAAAAAAGAGAGAAAAAAAATGAAAATTGAAAATCTGCTTCAATGTCCATTATGCGAAATAACTGGGTATCTAAGCCTCGGGAAGCATCGGTATTCACGCAGAAAAGTGTGATGGATAAAAGCAGCTTGACTAGTCGACTTTTGTGGCATTTGTTACTTGAATAAGTAAGCCTTTAGGGGTGTCTCTACACCTAGCGCCCTAAGATCATCTGGTTTGGGAGTCGTTGGTGGAAAGTTCGCTAATGGGTAACTCTGAAAAGCCTAAGAAAAGGAGACATTGCACATGTCAAGAAAAGAAAATTAAAAAAAATATACAAAAAAAAAGAAGCATGAAAATACATTCATCTGTGCTAAAAAGAAAGTTCTATGAAAAAACTTAAAAAGCAAGAAAAATTTGTTCTTGGTTGTGAGTCAGTGTGCACGGTTTTTGCTCCATGGTAACTAAGTTGAGTAAGTATGATGATTTTGGGAAAGTTACTTATGTGGCTACAATTAGATTTAATGAAATTCATTGGTGAAATGGTAAGGTTGGTAATTGTGAGTTAACTGATAAGGCATTGATTAGAATTTTGTAAATTTAGTGTTGATAGTCATGAATGTAAAAGAAAAAGAAAAAAAAAAGAGGAGAAAAAAATGAAAATTGAAAATCTGCTTCAATGTCCATTGTGCGAAATAACTGGGTATCTAAGCCTCGGGAAGCATCGGTATTCACGCTGAAAAGTGTGATGGATAAAAGCAGCTTGACTAGTCGACTTTTGTGGCCTTTGTTACTTGAATAAATAAGCTTTTAGGGGTGTCTCTACACCTAGCACCCTAAGATCATCTGGTTTGGGAGTCGTTAGTGGAAAGTTCGCTAATGGGTAACTCTGAAAAGCCTAAGAAAAGGAGACATTGCACATGTCAAGAAAAGAAAATAAAAAAATATATACAAAAAAAAAGAAGCATGAAAATACATTCATCTGTGCTAAAAAGAAAGTTCTATGAAAAAACTTAAAAAGCAAGAAAAAATTGTTCTTGGTTGTGAGTCAGTGTGCACGGTTTTTGCTCCATGGTAACTAAGTTGAGTAAGTATGATGATTTTGGGAAAGTTACTTATGTGGCTACAATTAGATTTAATGAAATTCATTGGTGAAATGGTAAGGTTGGTAATTGTGAGTTAACTGATATGGCATTGATTAGAATTTTGTAAATTTAGTGTTGATAGTCATGATTTGTAACTTGAAATCTTTTGACACTATGGTTGAATTAAATTTTTCTGGAAATCAAAGTTTTAGTTTATACACGAGGACGTGTAAAAAGATAAGTGTGGGAGAATTTGATGAGTTTGAAATATGTTATATTTTTATTCCTTAATACTTAATCTTTTATATTTATTTTGTTTTTATTTTAGGTACAATTGAAGGGGTTTCATGATTTTGGAAATAATTTGAAGACAAATTGAGCATTATTGAACCAAGTGGGCCACGAATTCACATTTCAATTCATATATATATATATATATATATATATATATATATATATATATATATATATATATATATATATTCAACTTATTCACACAGATTCAACAATCAGGTTGCATGCAAAAGGGCTTAAACTATTATTATGTGGCCTTATATAAGTTATTTAGTAATTGGCACATGAAATCAATATGGGCATCATATATATATAGTCAAGAAACTCAAGTCACATGGCCAGCATGGAGTCTTGTTATAGCTTCATCCTAACAGTACACGGATTCTACCTAACATATCCAAGCAATCTTGCAAATCAAGTCACGCAAATTTGGTGCATTCGCACGGTACAATAATTTTCGAACGCAGCTTGGAAAGTTTTTACACAACAATTGTATTAGATTTAGGATTTACTTTATATTAAGATTTATTTTCAAATTGAATTCTATTTCTTTATGGAAATTGGTATAATTTGTAATTCCTTTAGGATTTGGATTTCTATTCCCATAGGATTTAGGACTTTGTCTAGCACTATAAATAGAGGATGAGAGTCATGATTTTATTCATTCAATTATCAACTATCATCTATTGGAGTGCAGACTCAAGAGCATGTCAGGCTAGTTCTTTTCATTCAGTTCTAAAGGGAGGTGAATCCTTGTTACAAGTAATTGATTTATTGAGTATTATTATTTATTCCTTCTTGTGTGAAATTTCCTCTGATAATTTGTTTTCATTGATTGCATGTTAATTGATCTAATTGATTTAATATGGCCAATTGAGTTAATTTGATCATTATCATATGCTAGATTAAGATTGGTATTACGTGTAATTGATATCTCTCTTCGTCACAAGTAGCAACTTGGTAATAATAATTGTGGACAAGCTTTTGTTTATTGCTAAGATTATCAAAAATAAGTTAAACAAATCGAGCTTATGTGTTTGTTGCTTGAATTAGCCTAATTCTCTATTTCTTAATGCTTCTATCATATTAAATCTAGAGAGTTTGTTCTAGGTTGGATTAGCCTAATTCTCTATTTCTTAATGCTTCTATCATATCATATTATATCACCCTCCATCTTTATTTTTTGTTGAAATAGTAGAATAATTCTAAAACAACTTTACTCTCTGTGGGATCGATCCCTACTTGCTAATGTGCTAATTATTATAAATTGTGAAGTGTAAGTGAGGTTAATTTAGGAGTGTCAACGACAGCTCCCAGATCACCCCTAATTGTCATGCCGGGATTTTGGAATCTACGAGTTTCAACATCTTGTTACTCCCTCTCCCTAATTATTTGACGTTTTAGGGGTGGACACACTAATTAAGATAATAATTGGAAAACATTAAATATAGTACTCAATTATCTATAATATCCTTAAATCTTTTGTTGGGATAAGGAGAGTTTTGTTGGGATAAGGAGAGAGGAAGAATTTAAAGTATCAAAAAAATAGATAGAGTAATGAGGAGTAATTTTAGAAAAATTATCATTAATTCTCCTAAATTTGAACAAACGTCAAATAATTAAGGATTAAATAAAAAACTCTAAAACGTCAAATAATTAAGAACGGATGGAGTATTTATTAGTCTCGGGTTCACACACTTGAAAGCTACTGGTTGGTAGATTCACCATGTATTTTTCGGAAAAAAATAATAATTAAAATAAATAAATAAATTTATTTACATTCAAAAATTCCTTAACTATCAAAAAGCACCCCCATCACTCAATACTTGTCATCGTCAATATTATATATATACACACTCACAATTCTTTAATTAAATCTGGCCATATCTTTGTTTCAGTTTGATCAATGTGGCAAGACAATGAATTGAAACAAATTGATGTTATAATTGGAGACCCTTTTTTTCACCGAAACAATATAATTAACATATTCTATGTGATAGTGCAATCATGCTTTGATACCAAATGTAAAATAAATTATACAAGAACGTATTATTGCATAGAATAAATAAAATCAATTAATCATAATATTAAGTATTTACATGAATTGAGAAAAATCATCTTGTATATATCACGCTTCCGTTGCGCTTAATGGTGAAGGTCTTCAATTGCCTCTCTCAATCTTATAATGGATGTATAGGTGTGTATAAAATTCTTGAGACGACAATTGGGACCAAACCCTAACTGTTTTATTTATAGAATAGCTAAGGGTCAAAATCGTTCATCAAGATTATGAAACTCTAGTGCCCATTATGCCAAATACTATTAAGAATATTATTTATAGGCCACATAATTAATTACCAAACTCATAAATAAAGTGATTAAATTAATACAATATGTAAGCTCAATAATTATATAAATAGTAAAGGCCACATTAAAAAAAAAAATATTCCAACAAAAAATACTAGTAAAAATGTAGAATGTAGTGACACGGAGGAAGTGTTATTTTTGTAAAATTTTCTGTCACATGAGAATGGATTCCATTTATTATTCTTATAAAAAAAAAAGTTATAAATTATTAAATTTACTTGTGCCTATATATATATATATATATATATATATATATATATATATATAGTTCCATCCACGATGTAATTCTTTGTGAAGAGCAGAACCCCTTTTTTCGACGCATTGAAATTTCAACTAAAACAAAAAATAAAAAATAAAAAAATTTAATATACCAAAAAATGGGTTGCTCCACAAAGAATTCTTTCATGGATGAAACCCCATATATATATATATATATATATATATATATATATATATATATATATATATATATATATATATATATGGCATAGAGATTATTAAAAGAAATACAAATTCAATGGGGTTTGTTGAAAACAGTTTCTTAATCACATGGGGTTTCAGCTTAGATGGATTAATCTCATTATCATTTGACAGATGAGATATAAAATATAATATAGGTTAAGTTTGTTGCAACTATCAATTTTTTTTATTTTCGTTAATTAGGCTAATCAATGTATATATGTAATTGAAAATTAGGTTTAAATATAAATTATTATCCTGAATTATTGACTTTTTTTACTTTGATGATTTATCTTTCAATTTTTTCAATCGATGATTAATTAAACCATTAATTTTTTATACTTTGGTTCAATTGAAGTTGTCACGTCATAAATTAATGACGTGACTTTAACATCTAGGATGTGATAAATTATTTTATAAAAAGTAAATAGGCATAAATGTAATATTATATAATAATTTAACAACTAAAATTAAAAATAATTTAAAAATGAAATATCTAATTAAGTGGTTCTTCTTTATTCGAAAAAAAAGAACTACGTAATAATTATGAAAATATTAGTTATCACTATCCTTTTAACACCTAAATTTTCAAACAAAACATAATAGAAAAAAAAAACTATCTGTAACTAATTAATTAGATACCATTTTACTTACAACTATCATTAATTATTACTTTTCCACAAAATAAAAATGATATTAAATTATTTGAACAGAATTTACAAATAATCATTTTTCATGTACTTGAGCTCTTAGTTAATGGAAAACCCCAATTAAAAACTAGTAATTGAAAGGTTGATTATCAAAGTGAAAAAAGTTAATAATTTAAGGTATGTTATAAAAGATTACTAAAAATTAAGAACAAAATGATTAGAGAAAAGAGGCATGTCTCATAATATTTTCATATATCCATCATCATCTATTACAATGCTCATGCTCTTATTTATAGATACATGGACTTGGAAGTTTCAAAACTCAAAAGTCATGAGTTTAAAACTTAATGAACATGGGAGTTACTTAATGAACTTGGGAGTTCTAAAATACCAAAGAGCATTATAATTAAATATAAATCTAGACATCCATAAATATATATGTTATAATTTTATAACACTCCCCTTGGATGTCTATTGTATATAAACCATACGCATAGAAAATCGCCTCATTAAAACCTTACGGTAAAAGAAAAACCCAATGGAAAAAAAAAAAACATTGGTTAAGGGAAAAAGAGTGCGAGTATATAAGCTCCCCTCATGAATGTATCATTAAGTCCTCCACTTTTTGCATTCCAATATTGCGGCCGCAATCCTTCAAACATTGTAGTTGATAATGCCATCTTGAATAAATCATAGATTGTTCAATGTCACCACACTTATCAAGGTCATGTGTGTGAAAAAGAATTTTGGTGAGATATGTTTTCTTCTATCTCCTTTGATGTATCCTCCTTTAATTGAGCTATACATGCAAAGATTGTCTTCATACAGAATGGATGGAGTCCTTTTATAGTAATTTTCTAAGAATATGCCTCGTTAAAAACCTTACCAAATAAAAACCCAGTGGGAAAAAAATTTGGCTAAGGAAAAGAGTACAATATTCTTGTATAACTTCTAGTGCCTTGAGATTGCCTCATTAAAACCTTGCAAAGGAAAACCCAGTGGGAAAAAAACCTTAGCGAAGGAAAAAGAGTACAATCAGCACATATCCTTTTTACTCCCCTTCATAAGTACATAGAATTTCCATTATTCATGGTAAAAATATCATTAAGTCAAAATATGCCAATATTGTGCACAATCTTCTTCAAAATCATAGTTGGTAATGACTTAATGAATCTATCAACCAAATTATCACATGATCATATATGCTTGATATCAATATCGCCATTCTTCTGGGGCTCAAAATAATTTTTGGTGCAATATGCTTGGTTCTATCACCCATGATATAGCATCCTCTAATTTGAGTGATACAAGCAACATTATCTTCATATAATATCGTTGGACTATTTATGATTGATGATCATCCACAGTTCACACAAATATGTTGAATTACCGATCTCAACCAAATACATTCACAACTTACTTCATAAATTGTGATAATCTACGCATCGCCAGATCCAACTAATCGTGGTTTTGATCCATAATTATAATTTAACCGCAAATGCTATATCGTGTCATGAGAAATTTTACAATATATATCAAAGCACCAATTGTACAAAGATATGGTACTTCAGACCAAGAGTTTCTTCATTATTTTCTTGTGATCAAAAGCGGATCTTTCTTGATATCAAGTAACCAATCTATCATTGAAGTACTTAAAGGATTAACATTATCCATTTAAAGTTACTTGAGACTTTTTCTGTGTATGTTGATTGATGAACAAGAATTCCATAGCTTTCAATTTGTAGGCCAAGACAAAAATTTGTCTTACCAATGTCTTTCATCTCAAATTTGTTATTTTTGTCAACTCTTACGAGCAAGATCTTTCATCAATAAATACGATAATAATAGCAAATCCATATTATGATCTTTTGATAAAATGCATGCACAAATTGGATTATTCTCAAATCCTTCTTTCAAAAGATATCTATTTAGGCGATTATTCCACAATATGCATCCGGATTGCTTTAACTTATATAAAGATCTTTGTAACTTAATAGAATACATACTTGAGATTTAGAATTATATGCTTGGGCATTTTATATCCTTCGTGGATTTTCATGTATATATGATCATTATCTAATGATTCATACAGATATGTTGTAACAACATTCATTAATCGCATATCCAAATTTTCTTTTGCTACCAAGTTAATTAAAATTTGAATATAATTACGTCCATTACGGTGAACATATGTTTCTCCATAATTAATACCGGTCTCATGAGAAACCTTGTGCTACAAGTCGCGCTTTGTACCATATAATTTCATTTTTCTTATTTCGCATAAATACCCATTTATCTAATAAGTATTACACCTTCAAAGTGTTCTATTCTGTGTCCAAAATTTTCACGTTTACTTTGTGAATTTAGTTCTATTTGAATCGCCTTTTTTTTTCACATTGGCCAAATATTTCTACATTCATCAACAATTTGTGGTTCATATTCATGATCATTACTTACGGTAATATCAAGAACAACTTTATATACAAAATATGTTGTCGACAACAATTTTATTTCTATCCAATATATTCGCTCTCTGTATATACATAATGTATCGAGATCTCAAGTATTTTCGTGCACCGATCCTCTTCGGGGATAACTCATCCTCTTTAGGAGATAACTCTTCAAGAGTTTTATTTACAAGAGATTTTTGTTCATAAGTTTTGGATAGATCAATAACTTTTGTAGCCTGTTTCATGGGTATAGCCTCTTTATAGGCTGCAACTTGTTTTTCTTGTACTTTCTTCTTCTGGAAAATTTTATCTTTAACACCGATCATTCTTCCATGTTTCAAGTGTGATTTTGATTCAATTTGCTGATGTATTAACAGATTGTCCTACAGGGACTTCAATCTCTTCTAGAGTATTAGCAGCTAAAATGTAAGATATCATAATTTTCTTATTATCGGTGAATAATTCTGGTAATTGATTTGCAATTCATTGCAAATGAATAATCCTTTGAACTTCTAGTTCATATTGATTTGTATGAGAATCAGGATTAAATAACGTTGAAACATTCCAATTTGAAACATTCCAATTAATCTCCTGTCGTGCTTCAGGCAACGATCTCACGTCGTACTTTAGGCAACAAAACATTCCAATTAATTTCCCGTCGTGCTTCAGGCAATGATCTAATGTCCTGCTTCAGTCAACGACTTTTCTCCCCCAATGGTGGGAAAACTGTTTCATTAAAATAACAATCCTCAAATTATACCTTAAAAATATCACTTATTGAGGTTATGAATAAGATGACCCCATGCATGTATTGGTAATTAACTTACTTTGATATAATCAACAAGTAAATGAATCTTCTGGTTCCTTACGGGATGTTCATGGGAGTTTTCAATAATTAAACGCAACATTATTGATCCTGGAATGTCAAATCATAAAAACCTTTTTGGATACGAACACTTCTGGTGTATTATACACTTCTGGTGTATTACAACATTTGTTTCAACTATTCTCATTTTAGTATAATATATCCTGTAAGAGAAAATATACAGCTTTTTCTAATATGAGCTTCGGCGGCTGATAGTATTGAAGTAATATAAAGAAATTACTTTACTTATCTTCATGTTGGTTTCAATATGATAACCATTATAACAATATCCTTAAATCGAGCAAATTTACTTGCCTCGGAAGAATATAAAGAATCATCAATACAAAGTTTTGTGCCCTTTGACAACATTATAATCGCTTCTTCCGAGAGACTTTAATTAAGTTTGATGAATAATCACTCTTCAGAGCTTTTAATTATGTTTGATGAATAATCGCTTTCTTAGAGCCTTTAATTAAGTTTGATGAGCTTCGCCCATACAACTTCGTGATATGCAAAACATAAATTTAACTTTATTACTTGAAACACAAATAAAACATATAATAAAAATACTTATTATAATGTCATAATATAATGAAATAAAATAATTAATTGGTATGAACATTTCTATCAACATATCATCAAGGAAACCATAGATATCAAAATTAGTTATATCCACTCCATTTGAAAAGTCAAAATAATTCATGGGATCTTCGTGGATCATTCCATTTCTTTTTCTTTTATGGAGTCTTGGTACAAATCTACCAAATGTTTAGAGTCACGACGAACACATTCCCTTTTATATATTGATTGTTCTTTTCAAGTCCACTACCACAACTATAACCATAATTTCCTCTATGATTATCAAATGAGGTTCAATTCACTTCGAGAATGTAATAAAATCGATCGAGCTAGATTGTTGGTTTTTCAAATAAAACTCATTATTTTGTACAACCATTAGAAGACATAATATCACTTCGGGAACATAGTTTCCTTTATCGCCTGTAAAATATTTTGAAAACTTACTCTCTCAATATTGCTACTACAGGAGCATATTTGAGGCATGAAATATAATAAATATTTTCTCTAACATGTCTTCATCAGTGTTTTTCACTCAACACTTTTAAAATCTTGCAACTTCAACTTGAGTAACCAATTATAATGAGCTTTTAAAATCTTTCCTTTAAATCATTTCATAAGACAAGTAAGTCTTTTACTCTAATGTACTCAACTTTTAATTTTTCATGGAGATGATAGCGAATAAAAATCATTAATTTTTCATGATCATGCAGTGATGCATGATAGTCAACTACAATTGTATCTCCAAGGTTCTTTGCCTTTATATGAATCTCATCATTAAGAGTACATGACAAATAATTCTTGCTCGATATAAATCAAGAGCAACAAATTCAAATTTATAATATTTAAATATTAAATAACTAAACATATTTCCCATCAAATTAAATAATTATATATGTTCAGATTTAATTGTAATGAAACAATTTATAGAAATGCAGTAAAACACGAAACTAAATTTGTCCACTAAAAATAACAAACCAATATTACTAAGCATATTTGTCATTGTAACTTCATACAAAAATTTATCAAAAGGTTATTAGAAATATATCAAATATGCTATCATGCATGCCAAAAGGAAATATATCAAAAATCATTAGAAATATATCAAATATGCTACCATACATACCAAAAGGAAATATATCAAAAATCATTAGAAATATATCAAAAGATTGTTTTAGTACATGAACTAAAAGAACTAAAACATCATGTATTTTATTTTATCGAATCCTTTTGATTTATTTAGATTGGAAGAAATGCAAAATTACAATACACTTCTATAAAATAAACACCGCATAATAATTGAGGTTAGATATTTCACCGTATAATAACAAGACAACTTGAGGGTGGTGTGATGATGATGACTTACATATGAGTATAATAAATCATTAGCATGCTAGAATCAAGAACAACAAACTCTAATAATAGATTATGAATGGAATAACATGCGGTATGTTATACTAAAAAATTTGTGTATCCATATATATATAATTGATAAACATACCTTCCTTCAAATCAAATATGATTATCTTCAAGATGAATGTGAGAAGCAATTAAATGGCGATAACGTGTTATAAAAGATTACTAAAAATTAAGAACAAAATGATTAGAGAAAAGAGGCATGTCTCATAATATTTTCATATATCCATCATCATCTATTACAATGCTCATGCTCTTATTTATAGATATACATGGACTTGGAAGTTTCAAAACTTCAAAAGTCAAAGTGAGTTTAAAACTTAATGAACATGGGAGTTACTTAATGAACTTGGGAGTTCTAAAATACCAAAAGAGCATTATAATTAAATATAAATCTAGACATCCATAAATATATATGTTATAATTTTATAACAAGGTAATTATTTATATTTAAGCCTTTTTAAAATAAGCTATAAACTTCTCCAAAGAAGTTCGGCCTATAGGTCCATAAATTAACCAACTAAAGTCATCCCTCCTAGCTAGCCGAAATAGTCCAGAAGAGGCGTTTGAATCAGTTTGAGATGGGCCAAGTTTGCATTGCCCAAACTTAATTGGAAGTTTAACTAACTTATATATCACATAAGTCATAAGTTGATTCCGAAACCGGTTTAAAGTTGACTTGAGCCTAACTAAAATAGGTGGATTTGTAGGATCAATTACATATTCTATTAAATTTTTAATAATAATTACAACAATAGTTCACTCATAAAATATTTTCACAATTAATACACTTTTATATTTATTTATAATATTAGTACAATTAGGATTCCTTAATTTAAGGAATTAGTATGCAATTAGGATTCCTTAATTTAGGGGATTAATATTAATTTACTTGTTAAATTAAATAAAATGGGTATTTTTGTACGCATCTTTCTCTCTCCTCCTCCTAATTCTCTCCACCAGATTATTTTCAAAATCAAAAACACGTCGCCGTTTACCACCGAATCCACTCCTAAAACTACCACTACTAGGCCACCTCCTCCTCCTCGACGGCTCACCACTCCACCGAACCCTACACACGCTCTCCACCAAGCTCGGCCCAATCTTCTATCTCCAATTCGGGTCCCGCCTCGTGGTGGTGGTGTCCTCCGCCTCCGCCGTCGAGGAATGCTTCACCAAAAATGACATAATTTTGATCAACCGCCCCCGTCTCGCCATGGGGAAATACATAGGCTACAACTACACCACCATCGCCCAGTCCCCGTACGGCGACCACTGACGGAACCTCCACCGCCTTGGCTCACTAGAAATATTCTCATAAATACAGGTTGGCTCAATTGGATCGATTTTTCATAAAATACGATTCTTTGCGTTTTTTTATAAATGCAGTTGGTAGCCAAACATTCATACCAAAGTAACCAATTCAGTGTTATTAGGTTTCTAATTTATTTTTAAAAAATCTATTATAGATTTTTTTTTATTTAATAGTGCAGTTGGTAGCTGACATTTTATACAAATGTAACCAATTCAGTTTTATTGGGATACCAATTAATTAAAAAAAATGTATTGTAGATTTTTTTTTATATAATGCAGTTGGTAACCAAACCTTAATCCAAAGGTGACCAATTCAGGTTTTATTGGTTTACCAATTAATTATAAAAATCTATTATAGATTTTTTTTTATATAAATTGATTGGTAGCCAAACCTTAATACAAATGTAACCAACAAAAACTAAAATTGTTACCTTTGAAAGTTTTGGTTACCAACTACACTGAAATTTCTCTTGGTTACCCACAAAAACTAAAATGGTTACCTTTGTATAAATATTTGGATACCAACTGCACTAAAATTTATCTTTTTCTCCTTTTAATTTCTGGACTAAATCAACCTTCGTCATAAATTGCAAATTTGTATAGGCGTCGATGGTCTTCAAGCGGTGGCGAAGGGGAGGAGGAAGATGACCGGTGAAGGGGAGGAGGAATATGACATTGCCAAACTTTGAATATTTGAATTTTAATTATTATTTTTGAATTTGAATTTATTTTGTTTGTTAGATCTAAGATATTTGAATTTGAATTATTAATTATGGTAGTTATTTCTCCTTGATTTTAGGTTTCCTTATTATTATGAATTGAATCCTATACTAATTCTTTAAATTAAGGAATCCTAATTGCACTAATATTGTAAATAAATATAGAAAGTATATTAATTGTGTAAATATTTTATGAGTGCACTAATAGTGTAATTACTTTTTAAATATTATATACTTATATAAAGGACCCCTTTGTATTGTACAAGTTTTGTAATTGGTAATGGGCTGAATTATTTTTCTTTTTCCTTACAATTTTAATGTATTTTAATTTTGTTGTTAATAAGATCTCATGCCTGTGACTCCATGTATTGTCAAAATTGAAAAAACATTTTTTTTTGTGTTTTCACTTATTTTAAAGTAAAATGGATTTTGCTTCCATTTTTTTTCAATGCAGAAACACTAAGCACTATTTTATGCTTTCAATTAGAAGTAGAAACAAGAAGTTGGTAGCAGAAACAGTTACCAAACGGAGGTAATTGTTTTTTAAGCAGATGTTAAATTTAGTCAGTGGCCCAATTTAACCCATGTTTTGGGTTTGACACTCCTTTTGAGTTTTCCCCAAAAACAGGAGGTCAAATTTGAAACAAACAAATCCTCACAAAAAAATAAAAATATAGTAAAATAAGTTATAAAACAAAATAATGCCCAAATATTATTTTTAAAAATATTTTTCGAGATTTCATTACTTAAAATTATTGTATGATAGTTTCATTTTTATTAGTTATAAAAAGTCACAATCAATTACAAAAAAATCTCAAAACAATTGCTAAATAAAAAACATACAACATATCGATTTTACTCTAAAGTCGAACTAGGTGGAAAAAATTAGGTCAAGCTGCTAGACGAGAAACGGAGAGACAAAGAGTATTATAGTGACCAATGTAGTATAGGATATGAACTTTAAAAAAATTAATAATACTTACATTCCAAAATTAGATATACATTTTGACCTTTTAAAGTCGATTCGTGAAATCCTAAAACTCAAATTGATATAAGTTTGTTCAAATTTTGAAAGAAACAAATATAATAATTAGTAGTGTTTTATAGTTAGTTTACAATTGTTATATTTGTTGTATTAAAACTAAATAACATCATATCAATTTTGAATTTCAGGATTTAATTGACTTTAAAAAGTCAAAATATATCTATCTCTAATTTTGGAACGGAGATAATATTTTTCAATCTAAAATTTAAATTTTTTATTAAACACTCTAAAATTTTACTATCTTTCTTTTTAATCCCTGAAAATTCAGTGGGGTCAATTGACCCCGCTGCCCCTAAGCTAGATCCGCCCGTGTCCAAAAATCGAATATTTTTGTATATAAATAGTGCATATTTAATTCCATCTATAAATTGATTTTCTTCCCCTTATTAGTTCTATCTCAATAAGAATTAAAGTTGTTCTTCCTTTTGTTCATATATTATGTTATGATATGAATATACCACAACAATTCTTATGTATGAATGATGAAATTTCATTGATACAGTGGCAATTTCAATAGACTTATTGTTCCACTCCTGGCAAACGCATTTTTACCCAAATTATAATTAAAACCGGAACTTGTTGATTCTCTTTTGGGAATTGTTAAATTTACAATACTTTTTATTATTTCTACACTAAAAATGTTGTTGTAGATGTATAGCGACGGTAAAAACAGTTATTATAGGATCTATAGCGACACTTTTGTTGTGAAAATAATATTTTTTGTTGGAGATTTAACAATTTCCTTCTCTTTTCGTTATTGTAATTTTTGTTAGGACCTTATTATATAAGAGAGACTCATGTAAAAATATTATTTTAACGTGTAGAAATATCAATTTCTAAAAAAATATACTTATGTCATCTCTCTTTTCTCTATTGTAATTTTCCTTGATTTGTGAAAAAATATGTATATACTGGAGTCATTTTGTACACAATAGCTTGAGTATTATTTTGAGGTGTTCTAGAAAAGAAAAATCATTTTTGGGACTCATTATTCAGCACTCATCCCATCAATTTAGAAGGAGTGTCCTCTACTAGTATGACTCATCTCATGGTATTTATAAGAATTGAGTGTTCGATCCTTCGTGACAGAAAGGAGGGTGTATTTGTCATGTAACCAAAAAAAAAACATTGGAGCTAGGATTGCATTATTAACAAGTTGGATGTTGAAATAATTGGCACTCTGGTCTGGTCAATCAATATCAAGGAAGAAGCTAGCCAACAAGACAACAACATGCATGATTATTGATTACTATCAGCTAGCCCACACCTACAGCTAATAGGAGTAGTGTACTAATATTATATTTCTTCCGTTCTAAAAGACTCTCGTTTTAAAAGAAAAAATTTATTTTAAAAAGTTTATCGTTTACAATTTCTGAGGAGAATAAATTATTTATTTTTCTATATTACCCCTATCTTCTCTCATTATTTCAAAAAAAATTCTCCCTTATATTAATAGTTTTCAATTTTCCATAAAGGTAGTGATTGAATTTCAACCAAATTTTAATTATTAAATGATAGTATTAAATGACTTTCTTAATTCATGTACAAAAATCTTAAACGATAATCTTTTAGGAACGGAAGTAGTAGTAATAATAATAATTGGAAGCCACGGGTTACATGAAAAAATAGATCGCTTTTTTGTCTTATATTTCTTACTGTTGTTTCTATTCAAT
Source organism: Panax quinquefolius (assembly GCA_020205615.1). NCBI lineage: Eukaryota > Viridiplantae > Streptophyta > Magnoliopsida > Apiales > Araliaceae > Panax > Panax quinquefolius. Next base: position 41,429,874 of record CM035155.1, on the reverse strand, counting down.
TTTACGTCCACCTTTTTATGGGTTTTTGATTTCAATGTCGACCTTCTCTATTTTATTTTATTTTTTGTTGTTGTAAATAGTGGGATTTAGTTTGTTTTACAAAGAAACATACCAACTCATAGAAGAAATTTAAAGTATATGAATAGGATCGTATAAAATCGTATGATCGATATGGATCGTACGATTTCATCAAAGTGACCTAAAAGCTCATATTTTTGTTCTTTTATCTTATACAAGTGGCTCAATTGAATCAAAATTTTTATTTATACTATTTTATGTGAATTTATGGTAGAATTCTTTTAAAAATATAAGGAATTTATTGTAGAATTCTTTTAAAAATATAAGGAATTTATACTTAAATATTCTCTAACAATTTAAATATGGTATAAAACGTCATTATGATATAGTTGAACTATTAACAATCATTTTAAAGGATTAATGTGTTATTTTTTGATCAAGAAAATGATATTTTTTGTCGAATATGAATAAAATTATAAATTATAAAATAGAATAGTAATATATATGTAAAGTCCCTTCTTTATACTTTTTTTATCTCATGCGTCCACATGTATTACTATTTAATATCAACATGGATTTGTACTCATTTATACCAACACGCATATACATGAAAAATGGTTTTTATATGTTAACTTTTTGTGTTAAATGTGGGTTACGAAAGTAATAAATTAATAATATATAGTTCTCTTCTTTACACCCTCTTATCTTATAAATCAACATACTTTGATATCTAATCTTATTTTAGATTTTATAAGTAGTTATAATATAGGAAGAGGGTTTGGTCACGTCTGCTGATAGGAAAGGGAGATATACCTTTCCAAAATTGTGATTAAAGGTCAATAATGCATTGTCTAACTTTCTACTAGGCTAAAATAGAATGGCCACGTAAATATAAAATATGATGACATGCAGATGTGTCAATACTACAACTACTCATGAAAAAATTCTATTCCGATGGACATGATAATTTGATGTGAATATTTTATAATTTTATTTATTTATATTTTGACTCTTAATGAGAGATAAAAATATAAATAGATGAATTTGTAAAACATTCGTATCCAATTATCATTTCCGCATACAGTGACGAAGTCAGAAACATTTTTCAATGAGGTCAAAATTATTACTAAGCTATAAATAATTTGGCGGGAGTTCGAGCGCCAACGCCCCTAAGCTAATTTTTTTAATACTTTTGTACTTTCAGGTCACACACACACACACACACACACACACACACACACATATATATATATATATATATATATACATATATATAATAATATATGATATATATATATATATACACTATATTGACTCATAATAGATTTTTGTTAATCACAGCCGTTCATAAGTAAGTAATTCGTCATTTAATTTTAAAAATAATATAAATTAGATTATTATTTAGTTTAAAATATTATAGAGTAGTATAAATATATATTGAGAGTGTATGAGTCATATGTGGTTAAAATTTGATTGACAAAGTTGTAAATTTTCAATTTGACTTTGTATAATAGAAAATTTATAAAATTTTAGTGGGGTCAATTTATATATAATACTTAAATTTTTTAAATTTATCTTATATTATAAAGCAATTTTTTTTTAGTGGGGTCAATTGACCCCACATGCCACAACCTTGTATATGGCTTCGCCACTGTCCGCATAGAAGAACTCACTACTCATTGTCTATTATCATCTTTTGGAGCATTCTTCTAATTTTATTCATGATTTATTGTCCAATTTTCATGCCTAATTATCAGTGTTGCATATGACACTAAGGGTGTAAACGAATCGAACAGAGAGCTACTCGAAATGATAAATTCGTACTCTAATTCGAATTGAATTTAAAAATTTCTACTCAGATTCGACTCGACTCGAATATTTATTACTCGAATTCGATCCGATCCGACTCGACTCGACTTGAATATTTAATCAAACTACTCGCGAGCTTCAAATTCAAACTCGAATTCGAGTCTCCACATAATAACTAGTTTTATAATAAATATAATTATAAATTGAAGTTGTTTTTTTACTTAGAAATGAGAAAATATATTTACTATTACATTTTACAAATATAAAATCACAATTAAAATTAAAAACAAAACAAAATAATAATTAATAATCCTAATTTGATTTAAATTTGTATATATTATAAAAGAATGTATCGAACATCTAGTCGAATATGTATCAATCAAGTATGTATCGAATGTGACGCCCCCAAAACGGGTATACATCACCCATTCTGAGTCGCCAAATACATGGTACATAAATCAACTACAAACTTAATTATATAACTGTCGGGTAATATACGACAAAACATAGCTGAGAGTTTAAACACGAATATTTCCTTCTAGACAATATTCACACTCAATGGAGTCCTCGTTACAATTATTATCACACTATTTTATAAAAATAGTGAGGACTCCTATAGCCACCATTTCGGACTGTCAATCCGTTCCCGAACTCGTCCCAGCTATATTCTCATTTTCTGAAGAGAATAGTGAAAGAAAAGGGTGAGCTCAACTAGCCCAGTAAAAAATATTGTGACTAAGATAATGCAAAATAAATTATCCTTAGCCTTCAACAGTATAACAACTGATAGAATACAATAGACAACAAGTTTTAGATCAACAACTGCAGCAGAATAAACAATTCATTAGAAGAGTCAAGTAGAACAAAATGTCTACTATCTCCTCCAGATTAAAAGTCCATCGTTAATATTTCATTCATGTAATACTCATCAACAGTTCTTTGTTATACCCAAGACAAAAAGAACTCTCATCACCTGTCTTCACCTGAACCACCAAAGATTATAGTTAAATCCACAATTCATATTTATAATCATGTAAAACAACTGTTTCTCTTTGCCACAAAGGCTTAATAGAACGTTTACTCAATATCCTTACCCCAAAGGCTAAATATATTTAAATGTAATAACAATAATCATACCAATCAGTTGTCTACCATTGCAATACGGGCCAAAGATATTCAAATATAAAACCAATGGTCATGATCATACCAATCAATTATCTCATCAAATTACTACTGCCCGAAGACATTCAACTGTTAACTAATGGTTATGATCCTGCCAATCACATCATCGAATTATCCATGCACTATGGGCCAAGGATATTCGTTATTATCACCAGCGGTTATGATCATGTCAAACACCTGTCCATCTTTGCACTACGAGCCAAAGCTATCAATCAACAGTTCGTCTTTACACATAAGCCAAAGATATACAACTGTAAAATCAATAATCAACAATCCATCTTTGCACGTAAGCCAAAGATAACTTTTATCACAATATAAGCATGAGGATGATGACAATGATATAAGCATTAATCAAACGAAATAAAGGATAAATATTAAAGACTTTAAATTTATCCAGAGTCTAAAATATCTAAATTATCAACATGATCACCAATTGTGGAGTAAAATTCAAGAATAATATTGTATAAAAAATAATTTGGACAGAAAAGAAATATATTTTTTTGGTGAATAGTACCCCATGAATAATATCTTATGAATAATACTTCGGGAATAGTACCTCGTGAATAGTATCCCGACATGAAAAGTACCCCAAATACCCGAGTGAATAATATTCGGGTAAATAGTAATTGGGTGAATAGTAATCCATGAATAGTAACTCGTGAATAGTACTCCAGCATGAAAAGTGCCCTGAATACCCGAGTGAATAATATTTGAGTGAATAGTAACCAAGTGAATAGTAACCCGTAAATAGTAACTCATGAATAGTATTCTATCATGAAAAGATCAATAATTATCAAGAAAACTCAGAATAATATTTGCATGAAAAGATACCGGATGAAGCGCAAATCTCAAGGATATTCTACTAATTTCATGGATTATAGAAGCCAAAACTTCAACAAAATGAGTATAGAATTCAAAATCTGAAATGAAATAATATTACTTACATACTACAGAGTATGGAAGAAAATATTATTTCAAGCGAATATTGAACAAAAATAACATCCCTTGAATGAAAATAATATTCCAACGAATATTTAACGAAGATAATATTCCTACGAATATTGAACGAAGATAATATTCTTTATGAATATTGAACGAAAATAATATTCATACGAATATGAAAAATAATATCTCTTCAGAATATGAACTAAATAATACCCCTTACCTTGAAAGAAGACTAGATACTAGAGTAGTGAAGTAGCAGACTACTCTTCTTCTATCTCTCTATAGCTTCTCTCTCTATAATTGCTCTTGTGAGTCTTAGTGAATTGGTTAGAATGAAGGAAGAATGAGTTTCTATTTATAGAAAAACATAGTTTCGATAATTGCACGTTTTGGGGCTCAAAATATTACAGTATAATACCTTCATCTTTTCCTTCATTTTTAATTTAGTCCTGCAAGTATTATCAAACTTGCACCACCTCCCCTAATAGTATATCATGTGAATCAATAGTACAATCATGTGACTCAATAGTTCTATACATGTGAAAAAATAAATTACAGTATAGTACCTTCATCTATACCTCTATTTTTAATTTAGTCATGCAAGTATTATCAATCTTGCACCACCACCCCTAATAGTACATGCATGTGAATCAATAGTACACACATGTGAATACATAATTATAAGCATATGAATTAATAGCAATTAATTTCTTATTTATCTGATTAATTACCCGATTGGTCAATATAACTTCCAAACATCAATTATTATCAAAATAACTGTCGATTTCCACTAACACTAACAATTCCTACACAATGGAAATATTTTTATCAATAATTTAATTTTTGAAATTTCAAAGTTTGACTTTTTTTGAAAAAGTCAACTGTTGACTTTTTGACCAAAAAATCAACCCCGATAAATTTTGTGTTTATAGTCTATTTTTACTAATTTCATCATTCCGGACTCAAATATCACGTCCGCGTCTCTAAATTCAACTCCGAAATCAAATTTGATTTTTAATAACATTCATCATTAATATTATAACTCACGATATTAACAACCAGATCGTTCCTAGGAAAGAGGGGGCTTTTTGATAAAGATTTCTCCCTATTGGCGCGCAATTAGATAACCTAACCTCTTCTTGACAGAACTTCTAGACATTATCAATATTGCAAATAATAATATGAATAATTGTGTCATCTCAATTATTGATTTAATAATATAAAATATTGTGACAGTTGAATAAAACTGAGTGACTTCACACGTAAGCATCAATAATCAAAGATAATGTACAATACCGTGTGCTACTATGCAACCACCCGTATTACTATACTTTTATCACCGATTATTTTATGACAACTTGTTTACTTTGAAAAATTTTCACATATCACCCTTAACTTTAACCTTTTATCAATTTAACCATTTACTAAATAGAATAATTATAAGAAAATTGAATACTTTAATTTCATAAAATTCGGGGTCTCACAATCTCCCCTCCTTATGAAATTTCGCCCTCGAAATTTACGTACCTGATAGTTCGAAGAGATGAGAATATCTTGCTTTCTTTTCGGATTGTACCTTCCCGGTTATTTCCTTTCTATCATGATTTTCCCATTTCTCATCTCCTGTATTTCAGATATCATTCTAGAATATAGTTTCAAAATAAGGGTTAATTGACATGCCACATATTATCCATATACTCTGACCGACCAATTAAATACCAAATAACTTAGGTAGGTCAAACTAGCGAAGGAATTACCCGTCTCTCCCCTCCTAGTTCTAGTCTCACATCTCAGTCAGAGATCATATCCCTAAGCTTTGATACCAACTGTGACCCGCATCCAAGACTTGGATAACACCTCACAATGATACATATCAACTTACCACCGTTACTCACTTTGGGTCCCTACTGGAAAAATCCGCTTTATTGCATCCCAAGACTTGAAAGTCACTAGATAAAGGCTCGGGGCTCTTTTCTATAGCTTTGATACCAACTGTGACGCTCCCAAAACAGGTATACATCACCCATTCTGAGTCGCCAAATATATGATACATAAATCAACTACAAACTTAATTATACAACTGTCGGGTAATATACGACAAAACATAGCTGAGAGTTTAAATACGAATATTGTCTTCTAGACAATATCCACACTCAATGGAGTCCTCATTACAATTATTATCACACTATTTTATAAAAATAGTGAGGACTCCTATAGCCACCATCTCCGACCGTCAATTCGTTCCCCGACTCTAAGTCCCAATTTATATTCTCATTTCACAAAGAAACGATTGAAAGAAAAGGGTGAGCTCAACAAGCCTAGTAAGAAATATTGTGACTAAGATAATGCAGAATAAATTATCCTTAGCCTTCAACAGTATAACAACTGATAGAATACAATAGATAACAAGTTTTAGATCAACAACTGCAGCAGAATAAGCAATTCATTAGAAGAGTCAAATAGAACAAAATGTCTACTATCTCCTCTAGATTAAAATTCCACGTTAATATTTCATTCATGTAATACTCATCAACAGTTCTTTGTTATACCCAAGACAAAAAGAACTCTCATCACCTGTCTTCACCTGAACCACCAAATATTATAGTTAAATCCATAATTCATATTTATAATCATGTAAATCAACAGTTTCTCCTTGCCACAAAGGCTTAATAGAATATTTACTCAATATCCTTACCCCAAAGGCTAAAGATATTCAAATATAATAACAATCATCATACCAATCAGTTGTCTACCTTTGCAATACGGGCCAAAGCTATTCAACTATAAAACCAATGGTCATGATCATACCAATCAATTGTCTGTCAGTGCACTACGAACAAAGACATTCAAATGTTAACTAATGGTTATGATCCTGCCAATCACATCATCGAATTATCCATGCACTACGGGACAAGGATATTCGTTATTATCACCAGTGGTCATGATCATGTTATACACCAGTCCGTCTTTGCATTACGGGCCAAAGCTATCAATCAACAGTTCGTCTTTGCACATTAGCGAAAGATATAAAATTGTAAAACTAATAATCAATAGTCCATCTTTGCACGTAAGCCAAAGATGACTTTTATCACAATATAAGCATGAGGCTGATGACAATGATATAAACATTAATCAAACGAAATAAAGGATAAGTATTAAAGACTTTAAATTTATCAAGAGTCTAAAATATCCAAATTGTCAACATGATCACCAATTGTGGATTAAAATTCAAGAATAATATTGTATAAAAAATAATTTGGACAGAAAAGAAATATATTTTTCTGGTGAATAGTACCCTGTGAATAGTACCCTGTGAATAGTACTCTGGCATGAAAAGTGCCCCGAATACCCGAGTGAATAATATTTAAGTGAATAGTAACCGGGTGAATAGTAACCCGTAAATAGTAACTCATGAATAGTATTCCATCATGAAAAGATCAATAATTATCAAGAAAGCTCAGAATAATATTTGCATGAAAAGATACCGAATGAAGCGCAAATATCAAGGATATTCTACTAATTTCATGGAGTATAGAAGTCAAAACTTCAACAAAATGAGTATAGAATTCAAAATCTGAAACGAAATAATATTACTTACATACTACGGAGTGTGAAAGAAAATATTATTTTAAGCGAATATTGAACAAAAATAACATCCATTGAACGAAAATAATATTCCAACAAATATTTAACGAAGGTAATATTCCTACGAATATTGAACGAAGATAATATTCTTTATGAATATTGAACAAAAATAATATTCATACGAATACAAAAAATAATATCTCTTCAGAATATGAAATAAATAATACTCCTTACCTTGAAAGAAGACTAGATACTGGAGTAGTGAAGTAGCAGACTACTCTTCTTCTATCTCTCTATAGCTTCTCTCTATAATTGCTCTTGTGAGTCTTAGTGAATTGGTGAGAATGAAGGAAGAATGAGCTTCTATTTATAGAAAAACATAGTTTCGATAATTGCACATTTTGGGGCTTGAAATATTACAGTATAATACCTTCATCTTTTTCTTCATTTTTAATTTAGTCATGCAAGTATTATCAAACTTTCACCACCTCTCCTAATAGTATATCATGTGAATCAATAGTACAATCATGTGACTCAATAGTTCTATACATGTGAAAAAACTAATTACAGTATAGTACCTTCATCTATACCTCTATTTTTAATTTAGTCATGCAAGTGTTATCAATCTTACACCACCACCCCTAATAGTACATGTATGTGAATCAATAGTATACACATGTGAACACATAGTTATAAGCATGTGAATTAATAGCAATTAATTTCTCATTTATCTGATTAATTACCCGATTGGTCAATATAACCTCCAGACATCAATTATTATCGAAATAACTGTCGATTTACACTAACACTAACAATTCCAACACAATGGAAATATTTTTATCAACAATTTCATTTTTGAAATTTTGAAGTTTGACTTTTTTTGAAAAAGTCAACTGTTGACTTTTTGACCAAAAAGTCAACCCTGATAAATTTTGTGTTTATAGATTATTTTTACTAATTTCATCGTTCCGGACTTAAATATCACGTCTGCGTCTCCAAATTCAACTCCGAACTCAAATTTAATTTTTAATAACATTCATCATTAATATTATAACTCACAATATTAACAACCAGATCGTTCCCAGGAAAGAGGGGGTTTTCCGATAAGGATTTCTCCATATTGGCACGCAATTAGATGACCTAACCTCTCCTTAATAGAACTTCTAGACATTGTCAATATTGTAAATAATAATATGAATAATTGTGTCATCTCAATTATTGATCTAATAATATAAAATATTGTGACAATAATTGAATAAAATTGTGTGACTTTTCACGTATGCATCAATAATCAAAGATATTGTACAATACTGTAGTACTACTTATCTGACCACGCCATTACTATACTTTCATCACTGATTATTTTATGACAACTTGTTTACTTTGAAAATTTTTCACATATCACCTTAACTTTAACCTTTTATCAATTTAACCATTTACTAAATAGAATAATTATAAGAAAATTGAATACTTTCATTTCATAAAATTTGGGGTCTCATATAGTTATTCAGTTCTAGAATACTTTCATTTTTCCATTTTCTTTTTTAATCGAGCCCGAACTGTTTGACTCGTTATCACCTTATATGACACAACTTTAAGGGTGTAAGCGAGTCGAACCAGAGCGAACAGAGAGCTACTCAAATTCGACTCGAAATGATAAATTCGTACTCGAATTTGGCTCGAATTCGAATTATATTTAAAAATTCCTACTCAGATTTGACTCGACTCGAATATTTATTACTCGAATTCGATTCGACTCGACTCGAATATTTATTCAAACTACTCGCGAGCTTCAAATTCAAGCTCGAATTCGAATCTCCACATAATAACTAGTTTTATAATAAATATAATTATAAATTAAATTTGTTATTTTACTTAAAAATGAGAAAATATATTTATATAAAATCACAATTAAAATTAAAAACAAAACAAAATAATAACTAATTATCTTAATTTGATTTAAATTTGTATATATTATAAGAGGATGTATCGAACATCTAATCGAATATGTATTAATCGAGTATGTATCGAATCACAATAAAAAATTCGAGTAATTTGAATCTTAAACGAGTCGAGTATAACATTGCTCAGATTCTACTCATATTTTTATTCGAACTAGAAAATGATGATTAGAATCACAATATTTTTATTCGACTCGAGTCGAATATGTATTATGCATTGAAAATGATATGCTAGAAAATGTTAAATATAATAGTATAATTGATGATTTTGCATCTAAAAGTGCAACAAAAAGACATTTTAAATAATATTTTGTGGTTTAGATTTTATTGGTCAAAACTAAAGAAATACCTACTGTAGTTGGTAGGTTTTACTGATTACACCATTGAACTTTTAATTTTTTAAATTACACCACTAAACTAATTATTATTTTGAAATTGTGTCATTCTGTTAAAAAAAATGGGCGTTAATTTTTTATCTACAAAACTAATTAATTACCTACTATAGTTGGCATATTTTACCGACACACCATTAAACTTTTAATTTTTCAAATTACCCCATCAAAATAATTAAAAATAATTATTTTAAATATTTTAAAAATAATTATTATTTTAATTAAAAATATTAGAAACTTTTTTCTTCAAAAAATGAGTAGAGTTTCATAAAATATAGATTCAAAAAAATTAAAGTGAATTTAAATTAAATTAAAGTCTACTTAATTTTTAACAAAATGACCCATTCTTAATATTAGAATTTTTTAAAAACCTAAAAATATAAATAAAAATAAATAAATAAAAAAAAGCGATTCAATTTTTTTCAAAAAGAAATTATTAATTTTTATAAATAAATATTATTTTCAAGAAAAAAAATGGAAAATTCTTCATATTTTTAAAATTGAGTAAAATTTTATAAAATATAGATTCAAAAATAAACTTTATTTTCAAAAGGAAAAAAAGATTTTTTAAAAAATCAATATGGTTTCATAAAATTTTAATTTTTAAATCTATATTTTATGAAACTTTACTCATTTTATGAAAAAAATTTAAAGTTTCTAATATTTTTACTTGAAAATAATAATTATTTTTAAAAATATTTAAAATAATTATTTTAATTAGTTTAATGGGGTAATCTGAAAATTAAAATTTCATGATGTAATCAAGAAAAAGCGCCAACTATAGTGGGTAATTCATTAGTTTTGTAGATAAAAAATTAACGTCCGTTTATTTTTTTTAACGGAATAACCCAATTTCAAAATAATAATTAGTTTAGTGGGGTAATTTAAAAAATTAAAAGTTCAATTGTGTAATCAGTAAAACTTACCAACTACAATGGATATTTCATTAGTTCTAACGATTTCATTGATATTTTTATTGTGTACGTACATGTGATAATTCTTTGCTTCGATGACATTTTAAAATGTTCTTCCTTATCTTTTGTAAATTCTTATAATTTTAATAAAATTAATTAGTTGATAATTTATTTATTTTTTTATTTAATTTGTATAAAGGGGCACACTTGAAATTTTTTTTTCTGTACCTTAAAAAACTCAGGACCGGCTCTGCTTAGTAATATCAAATTAAGTTGGGAATAGGGAGAGTGGCTATAGCCAATAACAAAATGGCAAAACTCAAAAGTTGTTATAAAACTTTAGCGAAGTGTATAAATATACTCTTATAATTGCTGCATAAATTTAGAGAGAATAAGCAAGAGAAAAAGAGAAAGAAACTCTTTAGGGAAATTCTTCAGAGAGAATTCGTATATTTTCATTCAGCATCACTTCCTTTTATAAGCAATGAAAGGAGGAGTCACGGGAGAGGAGAATAATTCAGGGACGGAATAAAGGAGAAGGAGAAAGGGGGAGGGAGAGTCACGGGGTGATCCCTCATAATGAGGGAATCACTTTATAACACTTCCCCTGATTCCCTACGATAGAAGATTATGTCTCATTAAAAACCTTGTTAAGAAAACCCAGTGGAAAAAACTTAATGAAGGAAAAAAGAGTACATAACTTTTACATAAATATCTAAATTGACTGCCTCATTAAAACCTTGTCAGGAAAAATCCATTGGGATAAAAACCGTGACTAAGGAAAAAGAGTACAATCTTCCCCTTAAAAGGATTTCATTACTCCTTGATGAAATGTTGTCATAAGTCTTTTAGTCGACACATTCCGATCCTTTTTCGAAGTTTTGCAAACGTTGCATATGGTAGCGACTTTGTGAATAAGTCAGCTAGATTATCACATGATCGAATTTGATGCACATCTATATCACCCTTCTTTTGTAGCTCATGTGTGAAGAAGAATTTGGGTGAAATGTGCTTTGTTTTATCTCCCTTGATGTACCCTCCTCTAAGTTGAGCAATGCATGCAGTGTTATCTTCATACAGAATTATAGGAATGTCTTTGATTGATGGTAATTCACATGACTTTTGAATATACTGAATAATTGATCTCAACTAAATACACTCTCTGCTTGCTTCATGTATAGCGAGAATCTCAGAGTGATTTGAAGATGTAGTTGTCATGGTTTGCTTTGTGGATTTCCAGGATATAGCCGTGTCACAATATGTAAATACATAACCCGTTTGTGATCTTCCATTGAGTGGATCTGATAAATATCCTGCATCAGCATATCCAACCAATCGCGACGTTGAATCTCTTGGATAAAATAACCCAAGATCTATACTTCCACGTAGGTATCTCAAAATGTGTTTGATCCCATCCCAATTTCTCTTAGTCAGAGAAGAACTGTATCTTGCTAACAAGTTTACAGCAAAAGTAATATCAGGTCGTGTACAGTTTGCAAGATACATAAGAGCACCTATTGCACTTAGGTATGAAACTTCAGGTCCAAGAACTTCTTCCCCACTTTAGAGGTAAAATGGATCTTTATCAACTTCTAAAGATTGAACAACCATCGGGGTAGTCAAAGGATGAGCTTTATCCATATGAAAACGACTGAGAATCTTTTCAGCATACATGGATTGATGAACAAAAATTCTAGATGCTAAATGCTCTACTTGTATTCCTAAACAAAATTTTGTCTTTCCAAGATCTTTCATTTCAAATTCATCTTTTAAATAAGTAGCAATTCTTGTGAGTTCTTGAGAGTACCTACAAGATTCAAATCATCCACATATACAACAATGATAAGACCGAAATTTTTTTTAAATAAAAAGGAATTTCCTTTATTTATTATTTTGAAATAGTAAGGTTGATTTGATTAATGTGGATAGTTAAGGGTTAAATCATGAAATATTTCAAAATAAGCAGTGGTTATAAAATATTCATTTTTGTTAATGGGAATATTAGTTTGGTGGAAAATAAGCAAGTGGAATATTAAATGCTTTGTCGGGGAATATTAAAATGCGACAGTAGCGACCATGTATGGGCCCCATAGCGAGCGATTGGATGAAGAAAGCGACAAATATAAGTTGGTTAAAAATAACGGTAGTAGTTATTCTGATTAAAATTGTTTGGAATACCGTTGGTTAAAATCTGATGTCTGGCGTGGTTGCGCGATGGCACGCGGTATTACCTGCGATATTGTTGAATTATTGATCCTTACGTGAAGAAGCCTTTACTCGATAATTTTCACGGTGAATTCTTGTTCGATATTTTATTTTATTGATTGATAATTCTTGCGTTGATATTTTATATTATTGTTGTTCGATAATTGTCACTTTGCACATTATCTCCATTATCGGATCAATAATTCATATTATTTGAATAATATTATTAGATAGCATTATTGGCGATGTCTAGAAAGTTACATCGAGGAGAGTTTGGTCACCTAATTGCGCGCGCTTGATGAGAAAAATCTTATCGGAAAGCCCCTCTTTCACAGGAGCGGCTTTGTTTGTCATAATTGTGATTACGTAATATTATTTGTGAATAATTAATTATTGATTCATATGATAAAAAAAATATTTATTTTATGTGGATATAAATGATGGATTTATTTATGTGGTTATAAATGAAGAAATTATTGTTGAGGTGTTTTATCGATTATTTTACAGTTGGAGGTATTAAAAAATTAAATCGGGGTTTTGAGATATATTGCGGGGTTATAATTTTTAATCCGATAGTTGGATTGTGGTAATTTTTGGGTATATTATACATACATAAGTTGAGTATATGTCCACAAATTTTGAGCAGATTAAAATGCACGAATGATTTGTTATGAATTTTAAGAGGTGTCGATTAGGAAATTAGGTTTATAATTGATTTTGGTGGAAAATTCTAGAATTGAGTGGGCCCCACTTGTGGTTGGTGAAGAAATGTGCTGAATTTTATTTCAAATGTGGTGGGTGGCAATAGTAGCGAGTAAAAAAGCCATCGGTGGCGGTCAAGTCTGCTTTGGTAGACTAACGTTTTCTATAAATAGAGGCTAAGTTAGAATTGAAAATCACACGAAAAACAAAGTTTTCTCTTTTCTCTCTATATTATTGGCGTATTTTGTGAGTATTTAGATACTTTGAGAGTTCTTTGTTAGATCAAGTTTCATTCGACATCACTTGAGCCTTTCCTTAGAAATCTTGATTCTTTGAGGTAAGGGATATTATTTTTTTCGTAATGATATTATTTCTTGATATCATTATCTTTGAAATATTGATCTGAAGTTTTATCAAATTTGGAACTTTTTCATGTATGGGGTTTACTATTCATGAGTTCTTATTCACGAGTTCTATTCATGAGTTCTTATTCACGATTCTTATTCACGAGTCTTATTAAGTGAAGCGTGAAAATGTTTTTTTTGTGGAATTTCTATCTTTTGGTGTCGGAGTTTCTTATTCACGTATCGGCCTTATTCACGTATCTGACACTATTCACGTATCTGCACTATTCATAGAAAAATAAAATTTCTTCTTTTAAGTCCAAAATATCTATTACGGATACTAGCTTTGATTGTATCCATGTTTTGATCATTCTTGAATTTTACACCACTATGATTATTTTTGAGGTATTGTTGGACATGGATAAAACAAAATCTGAATCATTAATCCTTAATCCTTGTCATTTTGTTTCCTTTGGATTCGTTTCTTTAAAAATATTTTCATCATCCTCGGTCTTAAATGATGATATTATTGAATATCTTTGGCTGTAGTGCAAGATGAATGATTTCTGAAGAATATCTTTGGCTGTAGTGCAAAGATGAGCAGTGTTTAAATGAACATGACCAATGATGAATATCTTTGGCACTTTAGTGCAAAGATGAGCAGTGTTGAGATGAACATGTGGATTGATGAATATCTTTGGCACATAGTGCAAAGATGAATATTTGATTTGAGATGAATATTGATTGATGTTCGAGGATAAAATATTGATGATGGTATTTTATTAAATTCATAGATTATAGTAGATTTCATTCTCTACGTAACTCTTACATGAATTATTATTTCATTACGAATATTGATTGAAAATTTGTTGTCTATTGTATTACATTAAATTTTTCCTGTTGAAGACTAACGATAATTTGTTGTATATTATCTTAGTCGTAATATTCTTCTTGAGCTAGTTGAGCTCACCCTTTTCCTTTTGTTCCATTCTTCTCTCGGGAGGCGAGAATATAAGCGAGTGCAGTCGGGTATGGAATGAAGGTTTTAGAAAGGATTGTTTAGTAGTCCTCACCATTTTTGTAAAATAATGTATCGATAAATGTGATGAGGATTTATTTGAGTATAAATATTATGCAGAAGATAATATTTGTATTTAAACTCACATTTTCTTGTTGTAATAATAAAGTTGTAGTTGTTTACATACCATGTATTGACAACTCGGAATGGGTGATGTATACTATTTTGGGGCGTCACGGTTGGTATCGAGCTTAGGATATGATCTCTGGCGGAGATCGGGGAATAGAACTAGGAGGGAGGCAGAGTAAATCCTTATTAGTGTGTCTACTAAAGCTTATTTGTTAGTTAGTCGATATATATAGGGATATTATGTGATATATTGATTTCCTTAATTAACCCTTGTTTTATGGCGATGTTTGAGAATGTCGTGAGAATATTAACGATGGAGTAAATGAGGCCAGAGTGGAGATGCTGTCTTTACCAGCGAGGAGAGCGTCTGCAGCAAAATGTGGCAATGTTCCTCCTGTGAACAACACCATGGGCGAGATGATGAGCGAGGGGATGTTTAGAAGTTTTTGCGATTCATGCAAAATCGAGACGAGGAGACTTCGTGTTCAAAATCTGAGGAGAAATGATAGCAATTCACGGGTTATCACGACCACGATTCGAAGTTGGGACCACGAATTTAAGGAAAGCGGATCCGATCATACGGCGGAAACATGGGTCAAACAAATTACGAAGATATTCGATGTCTTGGGATGCGGGAGAAACGAAGGTTCCATTCGCCACCTTTATGTTAAAATGGCGAAGCGGACTCTTGGTGGGATGCGTAGAAGCGTACCCATCCGGCCTTTTCGGCGTGTGTTGGGAGCGTTTGAGAGACTATTTAATGACAAATACTTTCACGAAAGTGTTAAATCGTATGAAGGAAGTGGAGTTCATCAGTTAGAGCAAAACAACATGGCGGTGTCTCGATGCGAGAGCAAAGTTTGCGAGTTATCGGTTTTGCACCTCATTTGGTGGAGAATGAGGAGCGTATGGCGGATGTTTCTTAGAGGTTTGAAACGGCGTCGTCGATATCTCATTTCTCATAAACTTTCTCTTTATTGAGATGTTGTAAGCAGAGGCTCAATTATTAGGCGAGATAACGAGTCTGGTCAAGTGAGGACCATAACGAGGATCGTACCGAGAGATAGCGATCAGCGAATAATGATAACTGCGGAGAAAAGCGAATGAACGAAATGGTAACCACTCTGGTGGTAATCATGGTCGTGAAAAGCGAGAAGAAGCGAGTCGGGAGGAGATTTTAAAGAGGAGATTTAACAACGACTATGTGAAGGCAGCGGTCTTGCGTGTGACAAGCTGGTTCTAAGGGAGGAGAACGACCACCGGTCATATCTTACAAATCACGGAAAAGAGGACATATCGGTCAAGCGCCTGACAGTTCAAGGTATGCTATATAGTTGTGGAAAGGAAGGACATATCGCTTCGAGATTATGCGATGGCGAAACCTAGTTCGTGAGGGACGGTGACTCGAAAAACATCCCGAGAAAAATCAAAATCAGCGATTAGGAAAGGCGTTTGTTGTGGTTGGTCATAATCGAGGAACCCAAGCGAGGTGATCACGGGTAAGCTATTTATAAATTCTTGCGAAGTTTATACCTTACTTGATCTGGGTCTTACCCATTCATTTATCTCTCTGCGTGTGCTCAGCGTTTAAACTTGACTCGGAGAAATTAGACTTTGATCTATCTGTGGAAACTCAGTTAGGAAAACTTTCATCACATCCATTTGTTTATAAATCTTGTTTGATTCAAGTTGGCACCATCACCTTACACAGTGACCTTATCTCTTTAAAGATACTTGCTTTTGATGTGATTTTAGGGATTGATTGGTTAACTTCTCATCATTACCAAAATTGATTGTTTTAAATAAGGTTGTTAGTTTTCATATTCTAACCAACTGTTTATGCAATTCAACAACTAAACCATTAAAATCAATCAACATCATATCTAATCATAAAAGCTATTAGTTTATTGAAAAGCGGATGTCGAGCTTTCTTAGCCCATGTTATGGATTTGAATAAAGACCGTCAAATTTGAATAATATTCTGTTGTTATTGACTTTCTGGCGTATTTCTGAAGAACTTCCGGTCTACCCCGAGCGTGAAGTTGAATTCTTTATTGATCTTGAACTTTGGTACAAAGCCCATTTCTAAAACCCCATATCGAATGGCTCTATTGAACTTGAGGGGAGTTAAAGGTCCAACTCTGAGGAATTGTTGGACATTGGTTTCGTTAAATCTAGTACATCTCCTTGGGGTGCTCTGTTTTTATTTGTAAAAAAGAAAGGCGGGAGTATCGACTTTGTATTGACTATCGGGAATTGAACCATGTCACCATCGAGAATAGGTATCCTCTACCTCGTATTGATGACTTGTTTGACCCGATTCTGAGGCCGTTCTTTTCAAAAATCGATCTTAGATTACGGATATCATCGGTGAAGATTAGAGCGAGGATATTCAAAGGCGCCTTGAACTTCGGTATGGGCATTATGAATTCTTAGTCATGTCTTTCGGACTAACTAATGCTCCTGCGGCTTTTCATGGATATGATGAGCCGAAATTATTCAAGGAATATTTGGATCGATTCGTTGTTGTCTTTATTGATGACATCCTTATATATTCCAAAAGTCGTGAAGATCATGAGCACCATTTGAAATTTGGTACTCGAAGGCCGTGAAAACCAACTATATGCCAAATTGAAGAAATCGAGAGTTACGGCTTGAGAAGTAGCATTTCTTGGGCATCAGTGTCAAAACATGGAGTATCTGTTGATCCGTGAAGATTGAAGCAATCTGAAGTTAGGAGCAACCAAAGTCGGTGGTTGAAGTCGTAGCTTTTGGGCTTAAATTTTTATTATCGGAGATTAAATGGAAGGTTTTCTCGAATCGCTACTCATTAACTCAATTAACTTCGGAAGGATCAAAATTCGTTTGGAATGAAGAATGCGAGAAAAGTTTCGAAGAGCTTAAGAGGAGACTTATTTGGCACTGTTCTAACAATACCATCTGGTTGGGATGGATTTGTTATCTCTGATGATGCTTGAGCAAAGGGTTAGGATGTGTTCTCATGCAGCGTGGGAAAGTCATAGCCTATGCCTCGCGACAACTTAAAGAGTATGAGAGGAATTATCCTACTTCGTGATCTAGAGTTAGCGGCCCGATCGTTTTCGCTAAAAGATATGGAGCACTTTATCTATATGGGGAGAAAGTGGAGATATATTCGGATCATAAAAAGCCTTAAATATTTCTTCACTCAAAAGAACTCGACATCTTGGCGGCGTGACGTTGGCTCGAGCTATTGAAGACTACGACCACACTATTGATACCATCACAGTAAAAGCGAGCGTGGTAGTGGCGCGTTGAGTAGAAGATCATATCTTGAGGGAGCAGAGTGCGATGATGTCAAGTATCGCGTAGAGCCAACTTTAATAGAAAAAGTTAAGGTTGCTCGAGCCCGGGCAGGGGTGATGTCGTATGAAGAAGAAAGTCTGAAGGAGCTATTAGGGCGAGAATTGATGAAGAAGGAATACTTGAGTCCACTCTGACTTTGTGTTCTAACGACTACGATTTGAAGTACAAGAAGATTATGATGGAGGCACACAATACACCATTTGCAATCCATCACAGGAAGTACTAAAATGTATAAATGATCTTGACATACATTTTGGTGGAATAATATGAAGAGAGAGATTGCAAAGTTTATCTCGATGTGTTTAACTTACCAGCGTGTAAAGGCGGACATCTAGTACCTAAGGGTCCGTTGCAACCACTTGAGATTAGGAATGGAAGTGGGAACACATTACCATGGATTTAGTTCACGGGTCTTCTACGGTTTCTCAAGGCATCAATCTTATTTGGGTTATTGTTGATAGATTAACCAAGTCTGCTCATTTCTTGCCGTCTCTGGAGACTTATTCACTTGAGCGTCTTGCTTTAGTATATGCGTAAATGAGATTGTGAGGTTGCATGGCATGCACTGTATCCATAGTTTGGATCGTGACCCAAGATTCACTTTAAGATTTTTGGGTTAGCTTGCAAAAAGCTATGGAGCGCAGTTTGCGATTTAGTTGACATACCATCCCCAAAGCAGACGGACAATCGAGAGGACTATTCAAACTCTTGAAGATTTATTAAGACTACGTGTCCTGAGACTTCAAGGCGGTTGGGATAAGTATTTACCATTGGTGGAATTCTCCTACAACAACGATTATCGAGGCAAGTATAGGTGTGGCTCCATTGAAGCATTATATGGGCGAAAATGTAGTTCTCGATATGTTGGGATGAGGTGGGTGAAGCAACATTGTTGGGACCCGAGTTAAATGCGTATGACTACGAAAAGATCCAAATGATTAACAAGCGTATACAAAGCGGCTCAAGATCGACAAAGAGTTATCGGATCTTCATCGAAAGGGCGTGGAATTTAATGTGAGGGGATCATGTATTGTTGCGAGTTGCTCCATGGAAGGGAGTTACAAGATTTGGGAAGAGAGAAAAGCTCGATCCACGATTTATTGGTCCATTTCAAATTCTTGGCCAGGAGTAGGAAATGTAGCCTATAGACTTGCGTTACCTCAAAGTATGTCTCGTGTTCATAATGTGTTTCACATATCATGCTTAAATAAATATGTGAAAGACCGAACCACGTTATTGAGTTAGAACCGGACGAGATAGCAGAAGACTTAGCGTGTGAGGAGGTACTATCAAGATCTTGGATAGGAAGGAGCATGTCCTGCATGAAAGGTCATACCACAAGTTAAAGTTTTGTGGAGGAATCATCTATATAGAAAATGACACAGGAATTGGAAGCGGAAATGAAAGCGAGGTATCCTCACCTTTTGAAACACAGAATCGTCGTCGTCGATTTAGAGGGATGAAATTTCATAAGGAGGGAGGTTGTAAGACCCAAAATTTTTTAAATAAAAGGAATTTCCTTTATTTATTATTTTGAAATAGTAAGGGTTGATTTGATTAATGTGGATAGTTAAGGGTTAAATCATAAATATTTCAAAATAAGCAGTGGTTATAAAATATTCATTTTTGTCGGGGAATATTAGTTTGGTGCGTGGAATATTAAATGCTTGTCGGGGAATATTAAATGCGACCAGTAGCGACCGTGTGTGGAGCCCATGTGAGCGATTGGATGAAAAAAGCGACAAATATAAGTTGGTTAAAAATAGCGGCGTAGTTATTCTGAATTAAGGCATTGGAATACCCGTTGGTTAAAATCTGATGTCTGGCGTGGTTGCCTGATATGCTTTGCGGTATTGCGATGTATTGTTGAATTATTGATCCTTACGTGAAGGCCTTTACTCGATAATTTTCACGATGAATTCTTGTTCGATATTTTATTTTATTGATTCGATAATTCTTTGCGTTGATATTTTATATTATTGTTGTTCGATAATTGTCACTTGCATTATCTCCATTATCGGATCAATAATTCATATTATTTGAATAATATTATTAGATAGCATTATTGGCAATGTCTAGAAAGTTACATCGAGGAGAGGTTTGGTCACTAATTGCGGCGCGATGAGGAGAAATCCTTATCGGAAGCCCCTCTTTCACAGGAGCGGCTGGTTGTCATAATTGTGATTACGTAATATTATTTGTGAATAATTAATTATTGATTCATATGATAAAAAATATTTATTTTATGTGGATATAAATGATGGATTTATTTATGTGGTTATAAATGAAGAAATTATTGTTGAGGTGTTTTATCGATATTTTACAGTTGGAGGTATTAAAAATTAAATCGGGGTTTTTGAGATATATTGCGGGGTTTATAATTTTAATCCGAATAGTTGGATTATAGTAATTTTTGGGTATATTATACATACATAAGTTGAGTATATGTCCACAAATTTTGAGCGAATTAAAAAATGCATGCGAATGATTTGTTATGAATTTTAAGAGGTGTACGATTAGAAAATTAGGTTTATAATTGATTTTGGTGGAAAATTCTAGAATTGAGTGGGCCCCACTTGTGGTTGGTGAAGAAATGTGCTGAATTTTATTTCAAATGTGGTGGGTGGCAATAGTAGCGAGTAAAAAGCCATCGGTGTGAGTCGTCAGTGCTTGGTAGACTAACATTTTCTATAAATAGAGGGCTAAGTTAGAATTGAAAATCACACGAAACAAAGTTTTCTCTCTCTTCTCTCTCTATATTATTGGCGTATTTTGTGAGTATTTAGATACTTTGAGAGTTCTTTGTTAGATCTGAAGTTTCATTCGGCATCACTTGAGCCTTTCCTTAGAAATCTTGATTCTTTGAGGTAAGGGATATTATTTTTTTTTCGTAATGATATTATTTCTTGATATCATTATCTTTGAAATATTGATCTGAAGTTTTTATCAAATTTGGAACTTTTTCATGTCGGGGTTACTATTCATGAGTTCTTATTCACGAGTTCTTATTCATGAGTTCTTATTCACGATTCTTATTCACGAGTCTATTAAATGAAGCGTGAAAATGTTTTTTGTGGAATTTCTATCTTTTGGTGTCGGATTCTTATTCACGTATCTGGCCTTATTCACGTATCTGACCTTATTCACGTATCTGACCTATTCACGTATCTGACACTATTCAAAAAATAAAATTTCTTCTTTTTAGTCCAAAATATCTATTACGGATACTAGCTTTGATTGTATCCATGTTTTGATCATTCTTGAATTTTACACCACTTATGATTATTTTTGAGGTATTGTTGGACATGGATAAAACAAAGTCTGAATCATTAATCCTTAATCCTTGTCATTTTGTTTCCTTTGGATTAGTTTCTTTAAAAATATTTTCATCATCCTCGGTCTTAAATGATGATATTATTGAATATCTTTGGCTGTAGTGCAAAGATGAATGATTTCTGAAGAATATCTTTGGCAGTGTAGTGCAAAGATGAGCAGTGTTTAAATGAACATGACCAGTGATGAATATCTTTGGCACATAGTGCAAAGATGAGCAGTGTTGAGATGAACATGATTGGATTGATGAATATCTTTGGCTGTGGTGCAAAGATGAATATTTGATTTGAGATGAATATTGATTGATGTTACGAGGATAAAATATTGATGATGGTACTTTTAAATTCATAGATTATAGTAGATTTCATTCTCTACGTAACTCTTACATGAATTATTATTTCATTCTATGAATATTGATTGAAAATTTGTTGTCTATTGTATTCTATTAAATTTTTCCTGTTGAAGACTAACGATAATTTGTTGTATATTATCTTAGTCATAATATTCTTCTTGAGCTAGTTGAGCTCACCCTTTTCCTTTTTGTTCCATTCTTCTCGGGAGGCGAGAATATAAGCGAGTGCAGTCGGGGTATGGAATGAAGGTTTTAGAAAGGATTGTTTAGTAGTCCTCACCATTTTGTAAAATAATGTATCGATAAATGTGATGAGGATTTATGTGAGTATAAATATTATGCAGAAGATAATATTTGTATTTAAACTCACAGTTTCTTGTTGTAATAATAAAGTTGTAGTTGTTTACATACCATGTATTGTGTCGAATGGGTGATGTATACCTATTTTGTACGTAATATCCATTAAGAGTGTTGACTATGATTGTCTCTCATTTTCCATCCTTTTCTCATATTTCTCGCTTTCAGTGAGCCAATACCCATTAATTTATTACCCTATTTTGGGGCTTTTGGTCGTCTCTTGGAATAAGTCTTTATTACGGAGCGGGTATTCCTTCAGGGATTCTCTTATTTGCTTTTGATTTTCGTGGTATAGTGTCTTTTGCACCAACCGGTCTTCCACGCTTCTGGTGTGGTTTAGATTCTTCTATTACCTTATTTGTCAATTCTCCAAGAATTGATTTTTTAATAGGTATTTCTATCCTTGCTGGAGTATTCACTGCAGGTGTATGTGACTTTATCATTTTTTTAGCATCATTAAATGCATCGGCATTTGATTTGCAATATTTTATAAATAAATAATTCTTTGAACTTCAATTTCACATTGTCATCACGAGGATCATCAAGTGATTTTAAATCGATGCATTCCATGATATTTCGAGAGGGTTTTTATTTAAAACTTTCTCTCCTCTAATGGTGGAAATCTGATTCATCAAAATGACAATCTACATAACGTGCGGTAAAACATCTCCAGTTAAAGGTTCAAGATATCGATAATAGAAGGAAAATGAAAACCAACATAAATACCTATTCTTCGTTGGGCTCCCATTTTAGTTCTTTGTGGAGGTACAATTGGAACATATACCGCACTTCCAAAAACTTGAAAGTGTGATATGTTGGGTGTCTGTCCAAGAACTAACTGTAGAGGAGAAAATTTATGAAGAGCACTGGTCTTACTCGAATGATGGCTGCAACATGAAGAATTGCATGACCCCAAACTGAGGTAGGTAAGTTGGCCCTTAACATTAATGGTCATGCAATTAGTTGAAGTCTTTTTATTAAAGATTCAACTAAACCATTTTGTGTATGAATATGAGGAACAGAATGCTCAATGGAGATTCCAATAGTCATACAAAAATCATTAAAAGTCATTGATGAAAATTCAGCTACGTTATCAAGTCGAATTGACTTGATTGGATGATCTGAGAACTTAGCCCGTAACTTGATTATTTGAGCAAGAATTTTTGAGAAGGCAAAATTTCGAGAAGAGAGAAGACAAACATGAGACCATCTAGTTGAAGCATCTATTAAAACCATGAAATATCGAAATGGGCCAGACAATGGGTGAATAGGTCCACAAATGTCTCCTTGAATTCTCTCTAGGAATTTTGGGGCTTCTTTATAAACTTTTACTGGTGATGGTCGAACAATTAATTTTCCTCGAGAACACGCAAAGACAAGAAAAATTCACTACTAGGAAAAACCTTTTATTTTTGAGAGGATGACGAATAGAATTTTCAATAATCTGACGCATCATAGAAGTACACGGATGACCAGTCTTTCATGCCAAAGCATAAGGGATTTGGGATCTATGATTTTTGGAATCATAACAGTATGAGACTCAATTGCTCTAATTTTCATAGTATATAATCCAGAATAAATTGAATGAAGTTTTTCTAAGATATTCTATTTTTCAGAAATAGTAGAAGTAATGAGAAGATATTCATTATCATTCTCATTGGTTGTTTCAATGTGAAAACTATTTAGTCGAATATAGAGCATTTTTGATAAAAACTTGTGTCTCATTTGGTAGTATGATACTAGCTTTTCCAAATCCCTCGATTAAATTTGATGTGCCAGAGATAGTTCCTACATTTCCCTTAGCTTTGATTAGTTGTGAAAAATATTTCTCACTTTGAAGGATTGTATGAGTTGTTGCAGCACCGCTGCTAAACATATATCCTCCATATCCATTAAAGATGGTTAAACACATATAAAAACATAAATAAGAAAAGTTAAATTTCATATATAATTTTATTCATGATAAACACATACCACGTATAGAACGAAAACTAATAATATTATACATGCAGGATGTTTAATTAAAATAAGAAATTAAACAATATCCCAAAAGATACTTTCAGAAGGTTCAGTAATATCAACAATCTTTTCCTCATTGTTGGTCATTGGTGGATCATCAACAATATTCAATTGATGATTAACAAAGTTTGTTTCTGCCTTCATTACTTTGTTCTTTTGAGACTCCTGGAATAAATTAGCCAGATGCCTCGGCGTACGATAGGTACGCGACTAATGTCCTTTCATCCCACACCTAAAACAAACATCTGGTTTGTTCTTTATCGGTGTTGCATTTTCTTTATTTTTACCCGACCAGACACTTGCCACTTCTGGTGGCTTGAATTGTCGCGATTCTGGAATTTGTTGTTATGATGGCCTCATTTGTTCTTTCGTCCCCAAGACTTCTTATTATATGACCATCTCTTGTCACGCGTTATTCTGCTTTGGAATGACGTCTTTGTTAATATCTGGCAATGGGGTAAAGACCTTTAGTTGGCGTATTGATGATTTTTTTCAACAACAATTCTTTATTCTTTTCTGCGACAAGGAGGATAGACAACAAGTCACTGAATTTTGTGAACTTACTCTGTCTATATTGTTGTGACAGAATCATGTTGGTGGGATGAAAAGTTGAGAGCGTTTTCTCTAACATTTGGGATTCAGAAACTGGATCTCCGCATAAAGCCAAAGTAGAGGTTATTCTATAAATATTGGAACTATATTCTGTAATTGATTTGTAATCTTGTATCCTTAAATTAAGCCACTCAAATTTGGCATTAGGGAGAACAACTAATTTTTGGTGGTCAAATCTTTCCTTCAATTGTGTCCATAAAGACAAAGGATCTTTGGTATTAAATACTCGATCTTTAATCCTTCATCATATATGGTGACGAAGAAAAATTATAGCTTTTGCATTTTGTGTCGAAGTAGTTGTATTTCTGATTGAATGGTCTTTTTCTAACTCATTTGCACTAAGGTGCAATTACTGCATCAAGTGCCCAAGCCAAATAGTTGTCTCTCGAGATTTTTAAAATAGAAAAATCTATTTTGCCAAGTTTGTCATCTATTCAGGTTTAAAGCACAATTTTATTATTTATTAAAACAATAAATAATTGCATGTATAAAATAGGAAAAATAAACTATACCACAACCTCAAGTGGTGATAAAATATAAATATAAATATTCTTATATTTACGTTATTAGCATATTATTTTAGTAAAAAGAATATGCAAATGTTAATGTATATACAAAAATACAAATGGATCTTCACCCTAGACGCGAAGTTCAGCATGATGCATTTATTCCAATAGAATAATAAAGAATGGAATAACTAAAAAGAATTTCACCAGGCATGCGATGTAATAGGCCTATACGCAACGTTATTTCAATGTATCAATAAAGAATGGAACCAGTCAATTAAATAATGTCCATGCATGCAGGATATTCCAACAGAATAATAAAGAATGGAATAACAGAAGAATTTCACTATGTATGCAGTATTTTGCATATACAGGTTATTCCCACAATCTAATAAGAAATGAATACAAAGGATTATTCACCAGGTATACGGTATTTCACATATACAAGTTATTTCCACAATTTAATAAGCGGTAAAAAGGTTCCCACCAAGTCTTGTAAGATCAACAAGGATAGATGGTACCACTGTAAATAACATAATTTAAAATTAGACAATAAAACATAAATATAACTTGACAGTTAATATAATATAGGCGGATTGTAAGAATAACATTATACTATTGGTGGCATAGCCAAACCGGTAGTATAATAATAAATTGAAAGAATTTAATTTTAGAAGTGTATAAATATACTCTTATAATTGATGCATAAATTTAGACAGAATAAACAAGAGAAAAAGAGAAAGAAACTCTTCAGAAAAATTCTTCAGAGAGAATTCATATATTTTCATTCAACATCATTTCTTTTTATAAACAATGAAAAGAGGAGTCACGGGAGAGGAGAATAATTCACGGACGGAAGAAAGGAGAAGAAGAAAGGGGGAGGGAGAGTCACGGGGTGATCCCTCGTAATGAAGGAATCACTTTATAACAAAAGTCAATTATTTGTACTCTTCTACTTTTTATGTATTCTCATAGATATATTCTTCTTCGTTTTTGTTAAATTAAGAGTATATTGAAAGAAAACAATCGAACAAGATCTGGAGTCATAACCCGCGAAGTCACTAAACAGAAACATCAGAAACTTATTATTGAGGAGTGTACCATGATTTTCATTTTTAAATAGTTAAATTTTGATATTATCGGATCACATCGAGATTTGAACAAAAAAAAATCATTTTTGATCAAAATCCGATCAAATTTGGTGACACATGCAATTAGGTGCATGAATTTAAGCCTTTGAATTTAATTAAATGTATCATTGATTTAGTTTTAAGTTATGATCATGATTTAATATCTTTCTTTTCATATAATTTTTGTAAGTCATTGTACAAATAGTTTTTTTTGTAAATATATTAATTTTATTTTAACGTAATATATAAACTAATTAATATATCTATATTATTATTTAATAAAATGTTCTACCATAATATTGAAAGCACATCACTATATGCAACTGTTTAAAATGTAAATTTTAAATCAGAGTATATTTATTTTAACTTTTGTCTTTTAATTTAATAAAATGTTCTCATGTCCAAAAGAATAATGAAAAAATTTTAAAAATGTCCAAAAAGAAAATGAAAAAAAGAAAAGAAAAGAAGAAGTGTAATATATGTAGCTCCGACTTAATTACACAGAATTATATATATTGTGAAAAAATTATACAGAATTATAATTACGAAAATATATTAATATATGAGATTGAATATAATTATAAGAAGTACATCACTTATTATACATCTCTTTAAAAATTATTATTAATATTTATTTACGTGGCGATAATTAAAGAATCATCATAAAAACATTTACAATATATATCATTTTCCTAATATGAATATTCTAAAAAATAATTTATATGTCAGACTAATCTATGAGAAATTTGAATTAACAAATAATAAGATCGAATTATAATTTGTTGATCTCTTCCTTGTTTCTTTATATCTCATGTATCCATATATGTTGTTATTTAATATTAACATAAATTTATTGTTATATATAACAAGTCTCTGCCATAAAATACTTATAATATATTTCTTTTAACTTGAAAATAATAAATTATTACTTTAACAATATAGTATCATAATAAATCATGATGATAAATTGAGGATATTATGTTATTTTGTAATAGTAGTACTACAAAAATAAACTTTTTTTTTTTTTTTTTGTGAAATTAAAACAAGTAACAAAGATGGAGGGAGTAGAGTACTGCCATAAACTTTTGAGGGTTTAGCTCATTAATAATAAGTTTAAAGGATCACTATTTTCATATATGATTTAAATATTTTTATATGGTTTTTTCTCACATAAACGTGTATGCTCATGTGAGAGAGGATAATTTGAAAAATATTAAAAATACATGTGAAAATATCAGTTTTCGAAGTTTAAAGTGAAGTGATTGAAATAATATAAGTCATAAATTTAATATTGTAATTTTCACAAAAGTTTTTTTTGTTAAAATCATCCAAATATGATTTATTATAATTGATTTTAATTTTTTAAAATTTACGAACCGACTTAAAAAATAAAAAGTTGAACCCACTTTGTACATAGCAAAATAAAAAAAATAATGATTTTAAAGAGAGCACGTGTTCTACTCATATGGAACAAGTCTATACATGATGGATTTGGCCCCATTAATTAAGCACAATAGTAACAAATGGCACAAAAGTCATTGGTGATTGAAATAATAAATATATAAAATCATAACAAAAAATATTATTTTTAATGAAATTTAAATTTTATAGATAATTTTTCACCACCGTTAATATCATTTATAACGTCACATATCAAAAAATATCGTGAAAATATCAATTAAATACTAACTTGTTTTTCTTTCATATTTTTCAATGATTTTTAGAATGGTAATATTGAGATTTTATAACCATTTTGGTCAATCAAATAAAGTATTAATAATATTTTTTAATTTTTGTATTTTCTTTTAAAACGTCAATTAAAAAGAACAAAACCGTAATTAGGAGAGAATTTAAAAAAAAACAAAAAAAACTTACACTTGCAATGAAATGCCAATATTGATTTCACTAAGAGATTGCTACAGAATAAAATTTAATATATAATCAAACCATCCTACTCTTCTCTTCTCTTCTCTAATTTCAATCAAATAAGTAGCTTTGTCTTCATTTGATGATTTTTCAGATTTTACATTTTTACGTAAACCACATTATTATTAGTAATCTACAATTTCCCCTCCTTCATAAGAACTTAGCTGGACTAACAAACGAAATCCGCGGGACTTCTATCTCATTCTCACTCTCTCCCTCTCTCTATCCCTCTCTCTCACCATATATATATATATATATATATATATATATATATATAATTCATTTACGATTTGAAAAGTAAATTTAGTTTTGTCTGAATCAATTTGCTCTTTTCACAAACCAATAATTTGGAGAATTCAAATCTCACTGTATCTCTCTGTTTGTTTGTTGATGCTCATCTAAGTGTGCTGTACCCATTATTCTACGGTAATACCTTATTTTTCGATTTATATTACGTTTAAGTAAATCATACATATATATTTTTATTTTTATATTTATATACATATGCATATGTCACTGTTTGTATCTAATATTATTAATCATTAGTGCTGTTTCAGTGAAATTACACTGTTTACTTTAATCATTATGTTTTGGAAATTTGTGAAATTAATTACTATGGATTAAGATTTGCACTGGATTTATGTATGTGGTTGAAAGGTCGCCTGGAGACAAAGAAGATTCAAGTGCTTGTGTTTTTATCTGGAAATTGAGATATTTTTAGTTTATCTTTGTGCTATATATTGTGTTTTCAATAAGTAGAGTTTACTTTGAACATTAATTTTATAGTTGATTGAATTCTGAAAGTATATAGTTGGCCCAATTTATTAGACGATGAGTGGCATTTTCTTATATGATTATCGGAAAATCCTACTAAACCTCTATGTCTTAGTTATATCATAGCTGTAATCAAGTGATGATTTTGTTCCTCTAAGTTTGACTATTCTGTAAGCTGCTAAATGAGTGGTATTGCGGAATTGACATGTCAACTTCAGAAGCTCTTAATGCTTTTTGAAGAATCTGGCGTATAAACTTGTGATACAGCATTTTTTGTTAAAAAATGTATTCCTACACCCAAAATGACCACCCACAAAAAGCTGCAATAGCTTCATGCCCCATCCGGCCTTTCGTTTTTTCCCCCTTTCCTCCTCATGTGAATAAAATTTTACTTTTTTAAAAGCAATTATAGTGGCACTCCTGTTGGGAAGAATCATGGTATTTGAGGTGTTATCAAAAGTATTTTACTTTCTTAGTCTGAATATCCGCTGATCAAAATCATAAGTATGTGGTATAATGGATAATTAGAATGCATGATTTCCTTAATCTTTGACATTTCTGATGATGCAGTGAGAGATGGTTGCTTTTGGGAAAAAATTGAAGGAAAGACAAATTCAAGAATGGCAAGGGTATGTTTACTGTAGTTTCATTTGTGTGCATTTTGCATATTGTTTGAGATAATGATTCCTTTTACTGATTTTGAAAATTAAAATAATAAAATTTTGGTAATATTAGCCAGGATTGTTTGTTGAAAAATGTTTTACTTCTTGTTTAATCATTTTCTATATCATGAAAAACGTTACCTTGCTGAATAGATATTGATATACTACTGAGCATCATACTATGAGTAGAATACATATAAAGCTGATACATTTTAAAAAAGATGATTATAATGATTAATCGATTGAGGATAGTCATGGTTGATGAAGTTTATTAAGAGACTCCAAATTTGACTAGCAGAGATGCATTTGTCTCTCATTGAGGGATGGTAGAGATACTTGAAGACGCATAACTATGGGTGTGTGAAAAATTAATTTCTGACTCTTTGGATACAAAAGATTGAGATAGTAAATAAACATCCATAGTCTAATAATTTGAACAAATACAAGAGCATGGGTATCTGGAAGGAGATACAGAGAAAGCGGGCAATTATGTAAAGTTAACTTATTTATTCCTAGATGGATTATGTCATCACAATGACACATGTTCTTTATAAATGTTTATGGTGCATAAATTTGGTACTTTTCAGATACTACATCAACTACAAGTTAATGAAGAAAAAGGTTAAACAATATGCCCACCAGATTGAAATTGGAGCACTAGAACGTCGACATGTTCTCAAAGATTTCTCCAGAATGCTGGACAACCAGGTATGGTATAGTGCTTGTACTCTTCCAAATACATATTCAAGAATTGATGTCCATTAAAGTCATTCATGGTAGCAGCTCTTAGTCATTAGCATAATGTTATTAAACACATTAAAGTTTGTTAAACCAAGTGTGCTTGCAAGTTTCCCTTAGGTGTTTATAGTCTTCAGATCCCAGTTGTGGGTGCAATAACAGTACTTGGTATCTTGGTAGTTGAATACCTGAAATCTCTATGCCTTATCCTCAGTGCTATTCAAACACTTACCTTGATTTTGTTAGCCAAAGGGTACATTAGTGGTAAGAAGTTGGGGGTAATAGTGAGAACCTTGCGATAACCGTATGTGATATAAGACATTAGTCTTTAGAATGAGCAGAAAAGACTATTAGATTTAGTTAATTACTTAATTTGATTCCTCTTATAGATTGTGAGATTAAGAAGGTCTAATAGGACCAAACGATTGATTGTATTCGCCATTTTTGTGGTATTAATCCAGACCATCTAATGTGAGATAAATTGTATTTTAAGTTAACAAGGATTCATATTGATGGCTAACAATCATTTAGAAGATTGGTTGAAGCAATATTTCTTCTTTTTCTTCCTTATAGGAGAATTATTATAGATAAATAATGGTTCTTGGGGAATACACTAAGATATAATGGATGTATTCTGTGTTATGCTAATTTTATTAAAACCCAAACTCCTTTATACACTTGTACATAATACAATTGAAATCTATGATTTGGAAGCATAAAAATTTCTGCATAAAGTTATCATACTTCGTCATGGAGAATCTAATGTTTTCTGTTTATTGGTATGTTTGTGTAGTAAATAACTCATTAAAAATATCCATTATGTTTGTGTATATGATGGATTTCATTCGGTTTGTTAATTCAATTGCAGATCGAAAAAACTGTCCTTTTTATATTGGAACAACAAGGGCTATTTGCAAGTAGGATCGCTGTACTAGGAGAGCAGCAGGAAGCTCTTCAGGAGCAACCAGATATATTTAAAATATCTGAACTATGAGAAGCATATAGAGACATTGGGAGAGATCTTTTAAAGCTTCTCTTTTTTGTTGAGATTAATGCCATTGGTCTGCGCAAGATCCTCAAGAAGTTTGACAAACGTTTTGGTTATAAATTCACCAATTACTATGTCAAAACTCGTGCAAATCATCCTTATTCCCAGCTTCAGCAAGTGTTCAAGCATGTGGTAATATGCTCAAGCCAATGTTTTTGGATCTTCCTTTTGGTGGTTTTGTTTTTCCATTTGCTCTTCTTCAGTGCTTTTTAGATTTTAATAATACTCTATGTTGAACTCTCTGCTTAGATGGAGAATTTCTGTCAGGGACAGAAGGGAACTTTAGAATGTAGCTTGCTTATCATAGATAAAATGTAAATTGAGCTATCTCTAACTACCTATGGGACTTGCAGGGGTTAGGGGCAGTTGTGGGAGCCATATCTCGCAATCTTGCAGATCTGCAGGACCGTCAAGGGAGCTACTTATCAATTTATGATCAGCCTACCCTTCCTCTCCAGGTTGTCTTCGTCTACTTAATGCTTCATCTTGGTTGAACTTCTCTCTACCTCTCTTCCCATGCCACCACGCCGAACTGTGCCTCCCCCTTCCGCCTCGGGGGAAAAAAGCTTTTTTAAGGGTATCAGATTATTTTCTAATTAACAAGTTAATCTGCAGGATGCTATCATTGACTCAATAAAAGCAGCTGCAGACCGATTAACCCACTCAACAAACTTCCTTCAGTACTTGGGTCAGCATGCACTTATTATGCAAGATGAGTTGCCCACTCCTGCTGAGGAACATGTTGATGATGAAAGATATCATTTTATGTCTCTTCTCCTGAACTTGGCCAACACATTTCTTTATATGGTCAATACATATATTATTGTTCCAACAGCAGATGAATATGCAATGAGCCTTGGTGCTGCAGCAACAGTTTGTGGGATTGTGATCGGTGCAATGGCTGTTGCACAGGTCTTTTCTTCTGTTTATTTCAGTGCTTGGTCTAACAAATCGTACTTCAAACCCCTTGTATTTAGCAGCATCGCTCTTTTTGTGGGAAATGCCATGTATGCACTGGCTTATGATGTCAATTCCATAGCAGTTCTTATCATTGGTCGCCTATGTTGTGGGTAATCAGCTTCCTCTCTCTCTCTCTCATTCACGTGTATATAATTTGATTGCCAAATGTGCTTCATAGCATTGCTCAAGGATTCGTTTAAATTTTGTTGTTGTTAACATGTTGATTGGTTTGACTTTTATAGGCAAAATTATACATATATAAACTTTCTCCAGTTTTTGTATATTGCTATTCAATTGTGTGAATATTATAACTATGAGATATTTCTGCTGTTTGGTTTTCTTCTCATGTACAAATATTCTTGTGTATAAATGTCTGCATAATGTGGTGCCTCTGACAGTTTTATTGTTGCAAGTTGCTTTTATTCCTGAAGTTAAAAAAAAATTGATGCTAAGGTTCTAAGAAATTTGGCGAGGGATTAATGTTAGGAAGGAGTGGAGAAGTCAGTGAAATTTGTTGCCTCATAGCATGTGGTGGATAATTTGGAAGGGGTGGAACAGTCGATCTTTTGAAGGAAAAGAGAGACCTACTATTTTCCTTAACCTTCTTTTATTTTGGCTTCAAGAGGTATTTGCGGGTTCTATTGTGGATTATCTGGATTTCTTGGGTTATTTTGCTTTACGAGCATAGTGTTGGCAGTCTTTTTGGAGGATTAGGTTATTGAGGTAGAGTGGCATAAGTTGCCTTTTCTTTTCCCCCATATACATTACAGCGTGTGTAAGTGCTTTTTCCCCCCTTTGGCGCCTTTTGTGAAACATATTTACTTGTAGAAATAAGTAATGATTAGAGAAAAAAAATCCTTATAAAAAAAAGTAATGATAGAAAAGAAAAACTTTTGATGGTGTAAATTCATGATTCACTCTACTGCTCAAATAAACTGATTGCGGCAGAACTAAGAGTCTATACAACATTAGGAATTGAAAGTAATTGCTGTACAGAATCAGAGATACAAAACAGGAAGAGTGTCTGAGTAATGGATTTTCACCTATTAACTTACAATTAGTGGATGTTCTTCATCATTCATCAACTATTCTTTTGCACTCAGATCAGCGTGCTATAGCCAATATATGTTTGAATTGTAGATCTACTGAATTGTTTTCTAAATTACACTAGGGCATAAATTATTTGGAACACACAATAAATTAGGAGGTTGGGTTTATTCTGCTGCGGTAAACAGCTCAGGTGAATTATTAGAAATCAAGTAGGCAAAATGTGTTACTGTTGATGTTAATATTTTTTTTGTCTGATTTATTTTGGTTAATATCCATGCATACACATGCACATCCATAAGCAATTAGATGTATACTGAATGCATTGAGGCACATCCATCATCTAGAATTAAGTTTTATATTATCTTTTGACACTTGATCTTTTTTCCTTATTTTCTTATCCCTGAATTTGTAGGTTGGGCTCTGCTAGAGCAGTGAACCGTCGTTATATTAGTGACTGTGTACCACTTAAAATCCGCATGCAGGCTTCGGCAGGGTTTGTTAGTGCCAGTGCTCTTGGAATGGCATGTGGCCCTGCACTTGCTGGTGTGCTTCAAACTAATTTTACAATTTACAAGATCACCATCAATCAAGTAACTCTGCCTGGTTGGGTTATGGCTGTGGCATGGTTGTTTTATTTGGTGTGGTTGTGTATCTCATTTAGAGAACCCGCTCGCCTGATCGAGGAGACTCATATGCCACAAGAAGCTAATGCTGGTGTGTTCACTTCGATCATGCTACTTGTTTTTATTTCATTTATGAATATTGCATACTCACAATACAATATCTTTCCGGAAAGATCAACTTTAAATCATCACTTTTCATTTTAAGTGGGCTATAAGTTCCCAAAAGTTACAAGTGGAGATAAGATATAAACAGGATTAGTCTAACTCTTGCTTGGATCTGTCATAGAGTATATTTTACTTGTTGTTGCATGACTTTGCTCATTTAATACATTTTAAGAGATACTCTATAATATTTATTTGTGCTTGCAGTATGTCTTAAAATCTATGCCATACACACCAAAAAGAAAAAAGAGTAAGCAACTAAAGGACGACAGAGGGTATAGTGTTTGAGAATTATGAGGTTTTTCCAAATGCTAAGTTTCCTTATAGGTCTGGGCTGGTTTCGTTGTCATATATGGGATTCACCTGATTAATTTAACATTGATCTGTCGGTGGTATGAGTTATTATACAGATAATAATCAGTATTAGTATGCATAAATTTATAGATAAATTAGTTTTTTTCTGCTTATTGCAATGTTAGAACAATTTCTGAACTTACTAATGGTTTGAATTTTCCGCGCCTGTGTGGCTGCTATTAAATGGTTAGTTCATCAAATCTATGATATAACAACACTCACAACTTTGAATTACTTTCAGGAATCTAAACTGCATAAAACTAGTGTAGTCTATTTCATTTACAAGCTGAACAGTTTAAGAATCTGGGCCATAATTTCAAGGATATGTCCTCGAAAGGGTAGAGTAGTTGCGAAACAAAATTCATCTAGTCTGTACAGTACACTTGTTATTATATTGATTTCCAATACAGTTCTGCACAATAAGTTATTTAGTAGGCCATGTTGAGTTTTAGCACAACGTTTAAACCAGAAGAGACAACTAATGAACTGAAACTATAAGAAGCTTTGTGTCATATCCTCAAACTATATGAAATAAATTTAATGTACCTTAAATCTTGTTTGATTCTATGACTTCCCACGATTTAGCTTCTTGTTCTGCCCTTTCTTCTTTTCCCCACACTTCCCTTTACCCCTTAGTATTCACTCATTTTCCATTCTTCATTTTCGTTTATATAAAAGAGGTACATCAGACGTTGATTTATGGTCATATAATGTATTACGTTAAGTCCCCCATAGTTTTGTTTGTTAGGATATCAGAGGTTACGTCACATTTGGTATCACTGTCACCTGAACTTTATTGATTCTCAAAAGGACTAGTTGATTGGTTATTTTGTGAAATCAAATTCAACACATCACTTGACTGCACTCAAATCAATTTCTAAATAGTTTTGGCTTAGTTAGAAACATCAGGGAAAGTGCACTCAATGAGTCTGCACCTGGACTTGCTGATTGTCTTCATTTACAAAATTATATAGAAGAGATCAATATTTTTCACCTGAGGAGTTGCAATGCGGGGATGTTTCAGTTCCTTGGCCAGCGCATAGACCTGGCTTGTAGGTTGAAGAAACTTTATCATATGAGAGGCGTAGAGTGTCTCGAAAAGAGTGAAGATCCCATGACTATAAATCTACTCAAAATAAATAAATTATATGCCAAGTGTTGAGTGTGCCCATGTGTAGGTGCAATTAATGGAGATTCTAATACTTTGTTCACAATCCCTCTAACCATTGCTTTTTAAAGTTATTAAGTTACTGCTTTAAATTAGTACAGGAAAAAATTGTCAGCTTTTATGATATTAATTAGAGAGTTGTATCTTTTGCTACAGTTTCAGGAGATAATGATGAGCTTGAAAAAGGTATTGATCATCCATTGCTCTTGAGCTTAGAGAGCAATCAACAAGATGACGATGATGACCAGGAATATGATGCAAGTGAAGAAGCTCCTGAGGAATCTCGTGGACCAGCCAACTCTATAGGATATGCATATAGATTACTTACTCCTTCAGTAAAGGTATGTATTAAGTTCTATCTTTGAGTTTGACTTCATTTTCTAGAAATATCCAGTGATATGTACTGATTTCATCAATTTATGTTGCAAATATGTATCACTATATAAATGACCATAGATTGCATTGGCATGTGATATTTGTATCCAGCATGTGTGCGTGCCCTTATACAATGTATCAAGCTACCATTCTTCTCCAAATTTATAAAAGTTCTCTCTCTTTTCCACTAAATAAATGCAAGAAACTATTCATCACAATTAAAACACATGCACATAAACACATGCTTCTTTATCTTGGGTTTGTTTGGACCCTTCTTGTTCTTTAGTTTATACTTAAATTTATTGAAAAGGCTCCATATCTAGCAAGAGAGGCATTTCTATTCAGAGATGTGTGAATTACACCAACTTTTGACATAATTTACTATAATATATGCATGAACTTTGTGTGTGTGTGTGTATATATTTTCCCTTGACAATGTATCAAGCTGTTTAGTGCTCTATTCTTATTGTGTAACGACGTGATCCTTAAACATGCTGATCCACAAGCACGTGGATCAACTGGGACTTACCTCATGTATTTCCAAAAGTCACTACATGTTGATGCTCTTGTAATAGAGTTGAGGTCTTATATACTTGTCCTTTCTCACATTTCCGATGTGGGACTTGGGTATCACAATTGCTTAATTGACCAGCTGTAAGGCTGCCCAAACAAGAAGAGATAATTCGATCTGCAACATGTTTTTCACTAAATTGTGTTCTGTGTTTTTGCTATTTTTATTTATCAAGATCACTTCTTTTTATGAGATCAGTGGTTTATTTCCATTCACCTTTACACATGGAAGTTACACAATAAAGATAGTGGATATGTGTTCCTTTATCATGCTTGTTAGTGTACGTAATTTATTTATTTTTTTCTTTAAACTTTTGCTTTTAGAAGAACTACTTGATCTTTTACTGACTTGACAGATATAGATTAGCATCTTCGGTTGCACTTTGTACTTAAATGTATAACAGTTTATGTTAATTTGTAATGGGAATTATCTAATTCTCTTATCTATGCTTGCCACTATACTATCCACTTTATATGGTCTCTAACATAAGATACTATGGTCTTATTAGGTTCAATTGTTGATATATTTCATGTTGAAATATGTGATGGAGATTTTACTCTCCGAATCAAGTGTCATTACCACATACTATTTCGGTTGGTCTACCAGCAAAGTGGCAATCTTTCTTGCATGCATTGGCCTAACAGTTCTTCCAGTGAATGTTGTTGTTGGGAGCTACATAAGCAACATGTTTGAAGACAGGTAAATTTTTAGACAAGGCTTTCTTTGGATTTACTACAGAAAGTTGAATTCTTATTATTAACGTTAAAGATCAAGTGTATGTAATTCATCTGCAAAAATGTTAAGTTACAAATTGCTAGACCATCTTAAACTCTTAGAAAGAGCACAACAATTGTATCATCCCTTAGCACTCCCCCTCTCGTGCAATGTTCACTTGCATTTGTGGAAAGAAACCAAGATGCATTTCAATGTCCAAATTAGCAGTTTGAAACCATGTAAAGTTACCATTTACACTAGTAACACATGTTGTAAATGTCTGAAGGCATGGCTTGTCTTTGGGATGATCATTACTCGCTGTTATGGACAAAGGCATTTTAGTCTACAAGTGGATAACTACTTGATCTATTTTTTGTTTTATGTTATCAACAATCTTCGCTTACTGAAAAACAGTTTGTGATGTTGCAAGATAATATAGATGGCCTTTCCTGTTAATTGAAGTGACAACAATATTATTTTCCACTCTGACCAGATATCTCCACATAGGCACTTGCAAAAATATGGTTATGGGTTGGTTTGGTTTTCAAAATAAAGTTATGGTTCCATTTAAGAACTAAAACCATATTAACCATTTTTAATATGGGTTATGTGTAGTTGGAACCATATGGTTATGGTTAAAAACCATATTAACAATTTTAAGATATTTTGACTTTTAAACAAAATTTTTAAAAATGAAATTAATATATACTATAGATGAGAGAGAGATGATATAAGGGAGGGGTGGGTGGGTAGGTTAGGTGGGGTGGGGTGGGGTGGGGTGGGGTAGAGGGTGAGTGGTGTATACATAATCGCTAATATTAAATTTTTTTGGGAGTGGTGGGGTGGGGGTAGGGGGAGGAGGGGTGGGGTGGGGGGATGGGGTAATAGGGGATGGGGGTGGTGGGGGTAGGTATGGGGAGGGTGGGGTGGTGAGGTGGTGGGTGGGGTGTAGTGGGTGGTGGGGTAGGGGGTGGGGTGGGGTGGGTGGTTGAGCTTCTTGAATATGTAAATATGGGTGGAAAGAACTTTTGATTTGGATTTAGAATAAAATATGGGTGGGAAAATGGTTAACAGGGTTGGAACTATATTTCTTTTTAAAAATATGGTTCCAAACTTTAACCAACCAATAAATAAATAAATATAGTAACCAATCCATTTGCTCCAAGTTAATATGATATGTTAACCAACTATATTGCCATCTATACACACATACACAGAAGTAGCTTTGATCTGTAACCATCTGCTGAATTTGCAATCTGCTTGCAGGCAAATTTTATTGGCATCTGAGATTATGGTTTGTCTGGGCGTACTTCTAAGCTTCCACATAATTTTTCCATATTCTGTGCCACAATATGTCTTCTCAGGACTCATAATGTTTGTAGCTGCAGAAGTTTTAGAAGGTAAAATTTCTATATTTAATCATCTTTCTTCGTGGTAATTGAACGCTATCGCAATGACTAAAGCTAAATTGCTCATTGAAAAGGAAGAAATAATGGATTTCTTTTTACTTTTTCCTTTTGGTGTTGGATTATATATATATATATATATATATATATATATATATATATATATAATAGCATACCAGTGATTTGTGTTTTATCTCATATTTCACTTCTTCCTGCTAAAATTTGGTTTTCTATATATATATATATATATATATATATATAAGTGCAATCTCATTTCACTTCTTCCTCTAAAATTTGGTTTTCTGCACAGGTGTCAACTTATCACTCCTCTCATGTCATGTCATCAAGGCTTTCTCGTGGAACTTACAATGGCGGGCTGTTATCAACCGAAGCAGGGACAATTGCTCGAGTGATTGCGGATGCAACAATAACCCTGGCAGGGTACTTGGGTGAGAGTAGGCTCCTGAATATCACCCTACTTCCTTCACTCGTCATTTGCATATCATCAATTGTTGCTACCTGCTACACCTATAACTCACTATACTGAGACAGTAATTTGGATTTAAACTATCTCCTCTGGTCCGAAACTATTCTCATATCCCATTCTTTTTAATTTCAATTATTGTTCATCCTCATCCACGTCATGATCAATTTTAGTCTTTCAAGTATAAACGCCGTACATTCTTTAGGTGTAATTATTCAGTGATGGTCTTCTTTAGTCAAATTCTTTTAGTTCAGCTTGTTGCATCAAGCTACAAGCTGTGGTTAGCCTAGATTGCATTGTCCGAACAAATGTTATGTAAGAGTAGAGCTGGGTGTGTGGAACAAGCAATAATAATTGGAAACTTTTCACATGACTTTTTGATATTTTCACATGAAAACCGTCAGATTTTATGGCTGCAACGATATATTGGATTTGTTTCATATATTCTGAGGAACCATTTTTAGATTTAGCAGTCTTGAGTTTCAAGGTGAAGCCAACCTCTTGTTGGCATGACAGTTGAGAATTATCGCAGTGAGTAGTTTTTGCTGATAATATTTTGATTTATTTAATTTACTAATTATCTTATGCAAAATCCTGCAGTATCATAGTGATATGTAAGCAACTTAGCAAACTGAAAGTTGTTCTCATGTATAGTTCCTTTCCTACAAGGCTTTGCGCCTTAATATAGACCAGGGAGAGCGTGGGATTCTTTGCAGTCAATTCTAAAACAATTAATTCTTTTCATTTTCAAATATATGATTACTTTTAATTTTTTGAATTTCATTTTCAAATATATGTTTACTTTTCATTTTTTGAAATCAATTCGAGTTATTTTAAAGTTTAAAATTACTATGAATTCATTTATGAGGGTGTATTCAATTAAAGACTTTAAAAACTTTAAAAGTTTGGTTGTATTCAATCAAGACATTTAAATAGTTTATAAAAGTTTATTGGTATTCAATTACAAATTTTATAATGTCTTTAAAAGTTAAGTGGTATTGAATTGAGACTTTTACAAAGTCTATAAAAGTATTTTGATATTTAAAAAGTCGTAGATTTTTTAAATTTCTATCAAATGGTAGAGTTTGACCGACTTTAGAAGAAGAGATACTCATATCTAAAGTCCGACCTCATGTTTAAAGACTTTCAAAGACTTATAAATATTTGAGAAAGGGAGAAGATGAACAAAAGAGAAAGAGAAAAAGATAGAGGATATCAAACAAATAAGACAAAAGAAAACAATATATATATATATATATATATATATATATATATATATATATATATATATATATATCTACTTATTCTTATCTTAAAATTTCTTTATCTAACATACCTTGCTCACCTCCCTTTAACGACAGATTAATAGGCGACGATTAGGTCAAAATCTATATATAGAATCGTAATCTTAGCTTTTAGCGACGAACAACATATAGCGACCGGACAACATATAGCGATGAATGAACATATAAATGCCAGATAATCGATCGTAAATGCGGTATGTCGCTAAAGAGGGTGAGCAAGGTATGTTAGAAAATCTAAGAATCTAAGATTCAGATATATATATATATATATATATATATATATATATATATATATATCTTTTTTTCTCTCTACCTAAGTACTCTCAAAATAAAAATCCCAAAAGGAAAGAGAGTTATTATAGCAGGTGAGGAGAGAAAAATGAGGAATGGTTAAAAAGAGGGAGTAGCGTTAAGGGTTCCAAATAAAACCAATGGTATAAATGAAGATAACAAATATTTTAATATCATTTTATATTTTTTCTCTCCCATAATTTGTTTTATGTTTAATTTTAAAAGTAATAAATTTGTTAATTTTGTTATTTGTTGAAAATTATAAATTGTTAGTTTAGTAATAATGACTTGATAAAAAACTAAGCAATGAATAATTTTAAAATCAAAATTATTATTTTATATTATTGTTAGTAAAAATTACTTTTTTTATGAAATATAAAAATTATGAAATATGACATTTTATTGTAATAAACTGGGTATGTTCTAATAATTCAACTTCAATCATGCCTTTTATTTCAAATTAGGTTGTAACATGGTCAAAATATTTTAATATTATTTAATATCGTACTCATTTCATCTAAAATATAAGATCTTTGTTGACTTTTTAACAATTAATATAAGGTGCAAGATATATTAGAA
Organism: Panax quinquefolius; assembly: GCA_020205615.1. Taxonomy (NCBI): domain Eukaryota; kingdom Viridiplantae; phylum Streptophyta; class Magnoliopsida; order Apiales; family Araliaceae; genus Panax; species Panax quinquefolius. The sequence goes on along the minus strand of CM035155.1, from coordinate 41,387,827 downwards.
GTATACAAAAGTCTATCAAACTCTTGGTAAAAAGTCTATAAAAGTCTGTCACTTATTTCATGGAGTCTTTAAAAGTAATTTTAAAAGTCATTAAAATCTACGAACTCTACAAAAGTCTATAACTTAAAAAAAGTATTTAAAAATCTTTATTGAATACATCCTAATGTTTTTATAATACAATTATAAAAATTGTGTCTATCTGAGCAGGATTGCACCTTATGTTCCAAATTTAATTATATATATATATATATATATATATATATATATATATATATATATATATATGGCCATACACAATTAATGTATATATTTATTTGTGATCGATCACACAAAATTACGCTTGGTTTTGGCATATTTGTTTTAAAAAAAAATAGTTTCTCTTCTCCCAAATTAAAAAATAAAAGCAAATTTGCCAAAACGACGTAGTTTTGGTAAATATATGTGACGCTCCCAAAATAGGTATACACAACCCATTCTGAGTCGCCAAATACATGGTACATAATTTAAATACAAACTTCATTTATACAATATGACAAAACGTAGCTGAGAGTTTTAACACGAATATTGTCTCGTAGACAATATCCAAACTCAAATGGAGTCCTCATTATAATTATTATCACACTATTTTATAGAATAGTGAGGACTACTATAGCCACCATCTTGGACCATCACTCCATTCCTCACTAGTCCCAGCTATATTCTCATTTCCTGAAGAGAACAATGAAAGAAAAGGGTGAGCTCAACTAGCCCATTAAAGAATATTATGACTAAGATAATGCAGAATAAATTATCCTTCGTCTTCAACAGTATAAAAACTGATAGAATACAATAGACAACAAGTTTAACTATAGCGAAACAAGCAATCCATTAGAAGAGTCAAGTAGAGTATAATGCCTACTATCTTCTATGATTTAAAAGTTCATCATCAATATTTTATCTCTGTAACACAGCTCAATAAATAATCCACATCACCGAATTATCCATGCACTACGGGCCAAGAATATTCGTCAGTATCACATCCACGAATTATCCATGTACTACGGGCCAAGGATATTCGTTAGTATCACATCCACGAATTATCCATGTACTATGGGCCAAGGATATTCGTTATTATCACCAGTGGTCATGATCATGCCAAACAACTGTCTATCAATGCACTATGGACCAATGAGGACTTTTACCACATTATTTGTAATATTACAGGTCATGATTATACCGATACATAATTCTTAGTCATAATCATACCAATCAACAGTCCATCTATGCACTACGGGCCAAAGATGACTTTTATCACAATATAAACATGAGGATGATGACAATGATATAAGAATTTAATTAAGTGAGATCAAGGATAAATTTTAAAGATTTATAATTCAATTTATCCAGAGTTTAAGAATGTCTAAATTGTCAATATGATAACTGTTTTGTGGAGTAAATTCAAGAATAATATTCATGTATCAAAAATAGTTTGGACAGAAAAAAATCAATTTTTATCGTGAATAGTACCCCATGAATAGTACCTCGTGAATAGTATTCTATAAATAGTACCGTATGTATGAATAGTTCCGTACGTATGAATAATACCTATGAATAGTACTCCGACATGAAAAGATCAAAATTTAACAAGAATGTCCAAAAAAATATTTCAGTGAAACGATACTAGATGAAGCGTAAATTTCAAGGATATTCTACTACTTTCAAGGAGTATAGAAGCAATACTTATCAAAATAAGTATAGAATTAGGAATATGAAACGAAATAATATTACTTACATACTACAGAGTATGGAAGAAAATTTCTTACGATTCTTGAATAAAAATAATATCCCTTACCTTAATAGGAGAGTACTTCTGGGTGGTATAGCGAGGATATTCTTGAAGAAAACTTGTACTATTTGTTACACTCAAAGTTTCCTTAAATTCAAAAGAAATACGCTCAATATTATAGAAGAAGAATTCTCTGAATCTAGTGTGATTTTTATTTCTAAACTAAGCATCCTATTTATAGGAGAATGGTAGGATACTATTTAGGAAAAATCACAGATCGCACGAAGAATTTCTTCACTTGGCGGAATTGATTCTACCAATTTTTTTTTTTTTACTACGCAAAGACTATGCAAACACTATGCAGTACTATTCAAACACTATGCAATATAAAACAAAAATTGGGATAATTTTCTACCGAAGATTTTAAAAAATGAGTAAGTGGGGGTCCATGTAATAACTAAATTTATAATAAATACTTCATGACAACCCCTTTTATTTATCACAATTCACTTGACTAATCACATTTTTAATCTTTCAACATTTATTCATCATTAATATTACAACTCACAATATTAACAACCAGATCATTCACAAGAATGAGAGGGCTTTCCGATAAGGAATTCTTCTTATTGGCGCACAAATAGATGACCAAACCCCTTTCCTCGATAGAACTTTCTAGACATTATCAATAATGCAAATAATAATATGAATAACTGTGTCGTCTCATTTATTAATTTAATTATATAAAATATTGTACATATGATATTATGACAATAATTGAATCAATAATATGAGATATTATGTATCAACTATTGTTGCAATAATTGAATAAAACTGAGTGACTTCTATCGTAAGCATCAATAATCAAAGATACCGTATAATCTCATCTTCTTTGTACTACCACGCGTAGACATCGTACTTTTATCACCGGGTATTTCAACAGTTAACGGTAAAAATTTTGTCGTTATTTTTATAAAAAGGTTATTTCTGTCACTTTCTATATCCGACAGTAATTCTGTTGTGGGGTCCACCAATGATTGTGCCGTCGTACGGATATTCCCTGATAAAAAGAATATTTCTTGACCAAACAAATATTTTATGACAACTTGCTTACTTTGCATGTAAACATTACCCACAACTATAACATTAAATCAAATCCACACCTTATTATTCAAAATAATATTTAGAGAAAATTAAATCTTTATTCATAAAAGTTGGGGTCTTACAACCTCCCCTTCTTATGAAATTTTGTCCTCGAAATTGGTGTACGTATCTGGTATGTCGAAGAGGTGAGGATACCTTGTTTTTATTTTAGATTCTAACTCCCAGGTCATTTTCTCAATATCGTGGTTTCTCCACAAAACTTTAACTTGATGTATAACCTTTGAGCGTAGAATATGTTATTTCTTATCCAAGATTTTAACAGGTACCTCTTCATATGTTAAATCTTCCGCTATCTCATCTAGTTCTAATTCAATAATGTGGTTTGGGTCTTCCACATATTTTCGTAACATAGATGTGAAAAACGTTATGAACACGTGACATACTTGGCGGTAAGGCGAGTCTAAGGCCACAGTTCCTACTCGATCGAGGATTTCAAATGGATCAATGAATCGAGGGTTGAGCTTTCCTCTCTTTCCAAATCTCGTAACTCATTTCCATGGAGTAACACGTAATAATACATGATCTCCAACATTGAATTCCACGTCTCTTCGATGAAGATCAGTATAACTCTTTTGTCGATCTTGTGAGGTTTGTATACGTTGTCGGATCATTTGAATCTTTTCTATTGTCATGCGTACCAATTCTGGTCCCAACAACGTTGCTACACCCACCTCGTCCCAGCATACTAGAGAACGACACTTGCATCCATATAACGCCTCGAATGGAGTCATGCCTATACTTGCTTGATAACTGTTGTTGTAGGAGAATTCCACTAATAGCAAGAACTTGTTCTAACTTCCTTTGAAGTCTAGGACACAGAGTCTTAATAGATCTTCAAGAGTTTCAATAGTCCTCTCCGACTGCCCGTCTGTCTGAGGATGATATGCCGAATTGAATTGTAAATCCGTGCCCATAGTTTTCTACAAACTGACCCAAAATCGTGAATTGAATCTTGGGTCTCGATAAGAAACTATAGATACTGGCATACCATGCAGTCTTACAATCTCATTTATGTATATACGAGAAAGATGTTCAAGTGAATAAGTTTCTCGTATAGGTAAGAAATGGGCATACTTGGTTAATCTATCAATAATAACCCAAATTTCATCTATGCCTTGAGAAACCATGGGAAGACCAGTAACAAAATCCATGTTAATGTGTTCCCACTTCCATTCTGGAATTTCAAGTGGTTGCAGTGGACCTTTTGGCACTTGATGCTCCGCCTTGACACGTTGACAAGATAAACACCTTGAGATAAACTCCGCTATCTCTCTCTTCATATTGCTCCACCAAAATGTATGTCGAAGATCACGATACATTTTGGTACTCCGAGGATGGATTGCAAACGGTGTGTTATGCGCCTCCATCATGATTTTATACTTCAAATCAGAGTCATTAGGAACACAAAGTCTTGAGTTGACTCAAAGTATTCCTTCTTCATCGATTCTTGCTTCCGGAATATCACCTTCTTGTACTTTCTCCCTCATACGCATCAACTCTGGGTCTGTAGTTTGAGCAACTTTAACTTTATCAATTAAAGTCGGTTCTACTTGTATATTTGACATCATCACGTGGGTCCTGAAGTCTTTAACTCTATCTCCATCCTTTGTAAGTTATATAAAATGGGCCTTTGCGTTGACAATATCACACTCATACCAGCATATAATCTTTTACTCAATGCGTTAGCTACCATGTTCGCTTTTCTAGGCTGGTATTGAATGGTATGATCGTAATCTTTCAACAGCTCGAGCCAACGTCGTTGCCGTATGCTGAGTTCCTTTTGGGTGAAAAAATATTTAAGGCTTTTATGATCTGTATAGATCTCCACCTTCTCCCCATACAGGTAATGTCTCCAGATCTTTAGCGCAAAAACGACTGCTGCCAACTCTAGATCATGAGTAGGATAATTCCTCTCATATTCTTTGAGTTCTCTTGAGACATAGGCTATGACTTTCCTATGTTGCATGAGAACATATCCTAAACCTGTGCCTAAAGTATCACTGTAGATGACAAATCCCTCCGAACTAGATGGTATTGTCAGAACAGGTGCTGAAATGAGTCTCCTCTTGAGTTCTTGGAAACTCTTCTCACATTCCTCGCTCCAACCGAATTTTGTATCTTTTCGAGTCAGCTGAGTTAATGGAGTAGCAATTCGAGAAAATCCTTCCACGAATCTCCGATAATAACCAGCTAAGCCCAGAAAGCTATGTACTTCGGTTACTGACTTAGGTTGCTCCCAACTTTGTATTGCTTCAATCTTCGCCGGATCAACTGATATTCCATAATTCGATATCACGTGCCCAAGGAATGCTACTTCCTCAAGCCAGAACCACTTAAGGCAGAGACGTGGATTGTGACAACCCGGAGAATCGAATTGTCCAGAATTTAAGTTTAAAGAATTAGTTATTAATAAAATGAATTTTTATTAATAACATTATGTGCTATGTGTTTATTAATTGTTCTAGAACCTAGTATGATTATAATACGGAAGGATTCTAGCTACGAGCTAGACTAAACGAGTAAGAATTTTCAAGACGAAAATAAAATAGTTTCGGGAACAAAAATATTTCCAAGGAATAAGACAAAGTAAGCACTATTCACCCGACGAAACCTAAGGGTTAGGGTTTGAATAATCTAAGCCTTTTCGAGAGTTCGGTATGTCAAAATGACATTCCATCAAAAGATTTGACGATAATATGTCGTGAAAAGTTAAGTTAGCTGATAATAGTTTTTCTCAAAAAACGTGCAAAAATCGAACAAAATAAAAATGACGAAAAGTATTGTTATATACTTTTCATTCGTTTAACTACGTTAGGGGAAAACATGAGGGAAAACGTGAAGGAAAACGCTTATCATCAAAAAGTGTTTTTCAGTTTTTCGAAGTTCCGAAGAATGCATAAAAGTTAATCTGTAAAAGAAAGACGAAATATCCAAAAATATTTAGATTCCGAGAATCGCAGTTTTTCAAACTGTCGGACGAATTCTGCAAGACAGAAGCACGAAGCTTCTAAGAGAAGCTTCGTGAATAATAAGGAGGTGGAAATAATAACTTTGAGGGCGAAATGACTATTTTGCCCCTAGCCTTGGTTTTCTATGTAAGAGAGCCTAAGCTCATTTGTTGGTGATTTGAAAATCACCAACACTTGAGAGAGAGAGAGAGAGAGAGAGAATTCAGATAAGGAGGAAAAGGAAGAGGAAAAGCTAGCCCGAGTGCAAACTTTATCCAACGGAAGAGGATTAAAGAAGAAGGTAATCCTAAAACCCAGTTGAATATAAATTTTCTTGAAGTTATATGGAATCATATAGCTTAACGAGAATTGAAGTAAACGATGTTAAGAATGATTTTCATATGGTTGAAATCATGAGAAAACGAAGAAATAAGAATTAGATGTTTAGATTATAAATTTCTTAAGGAAGTATGAATTTCGTAATAAATTTGAGCGATCCAAATGAATCATATGAACGATTCGGTGAAATAAATAAGGAATGGTGTTTTATAACACCAAATTCCAAGAAAAAGTGAAATCATAATCAAAGTATCGATTAAAAATGAAGAACAAACGAAGAACGCGAAGAACATGAAGAACGTTGTTGATGGACAAATTTAAAACCATCGTAGTTAGAAATTGTTGTTGATGGAAAAGTTTAAAACCATCTCGTACAATTTAGATGCTTATTGCTTGGTTAGGAACGATAGAAAAGTTCATGAAAAATGGATTGAACTTACCTTTAACGAAGTTGTGGCGAAAATTTCGTAAAAGATTTGTAAATGAACCCGAATGTATAGGGTTTCATAAAAATGTAAGAAAATGTAGAAAACCTGAGTCATGGACTCAAGAAAGAACGAATTCCGAGTTCAGATGACCGAATTACGGACGAACGAACGAAGAACATTAATAACGTAAAACGAATGAATGATAAGCCAATTAAATGGCATGTTAACGAATTCAGAATGAAATTCTGTCCTACAGAAGTTAAAGTACGTAAGATAAGTAAGAAAATGGCTTTGGAACGACCTCGTTCCGAGTTATAACGAAGATGTTATGAGATTGTGAAGTAAGCGTCTCAAACATGTTCAAGACTTAGAAAAATTTTCTGAGTTTTAGAACTAGCGCTGCAGCGCCAGTTATGCCTTGGGAAGTGGCGCCAAGATGCACAACCCGAGACTCGATTCGTTAACTCACTACCGCAATGCCACAAGGACAAAGGGAACCTACTGCAGGCATCAGACAGGGAAAAACCCAGAGAAGAGATTTTAACTGCTCAACTCTTGGGGGAAGTGTAAGGAAAGATAATGAACATATAGTTCACATAATGTAACACTTAATCAATTGATTTAAACCTTGAATAAAGGTTGAAGGGAAAGATTAAACAGGATTAAAAGATAAAGAATGTAAACGTAAATTACGTAACCGATATCCGGGGATCGTAGTCACGATAAAACGAATGTGGGGGATTGCTATAATTGTGATTCCTTAGACGTTGAGTGACGAGGGTGATGTATAAAATTTTGATATTATGATGTCGTAATAAGAGTTAAGTGTAAAGCATATAGACGCTGTAAACGCAACGCAGTTGCGATAAACGATCGGTCTTAGCATACAACGAATCGTATGGCTTCGACATTAAGAAAGGACGATGAACGTGAGGTTCATATAATGGATAACGAATAAGATTAATTAAAACCTTAGGTAAAGGTTGAATGGGGGTTAAGAGACGAGCAACGTGAACATATAATACGTAAACGATCCTCGTGAATCGTATTCAAGTCGGACGAACGTTCTAAGTATACATTGGTTGTATGACCTAGACGTTGACGAAGGTAGTAAGTAAGATATGAATTATCAAGAAAGCCGTAGCGAACGGTAATAAGATTAATGAAAGTCTAAAGGTGAGTCAGATAGAGAATGTTAGAATGAACGCAAGCGTTAAACACTTTAGCCGACGTAAGGGTGGAGTGTACGCGAATATTAAACGGGCAGAACCTACACCCCGTGTATGGTTGACCGTAAAATAATGAAGACTAATGATTAAATCTGTGAACGATGAAGAAGCTAAATTAATGACGTATAACGGTAAGAATCTAAGTTAATGATTATAATTTGGATGACGTTCCGAGTCGAATGCACCGGACGTTATAAGATATGAATAAGGTAATATAAAATACTCAACGCTATGAATGCAAAGTATTAACATTGAATGATCGCTCTTAACATACTAAAGACAGTATGACTTATAGGATAAGGAATAAATCTTGAGGTATGGCATTTAGTTGCCAGAAAGTCATAAGGAATGTGAAGGTAACTTAATGAACATTATAGTTTGAATGGTTTGGATAAGTTAAGTTAAGTTTAGGTTGTGGTACAATCGTAATCTTTAATGGTTGACATATGGGAGCTGGGCTAAACAATTCCTTCAGAGAGCGGAGGTATATACGAAACTGGAAACCAATCTAACTTGCTGTGAAAGACAGTGTAGATGAGACGGAAAACTAGTTTGTTGGTTGTTTGTGGGAAACCACTCAGAGTACCATATGGACAACTAGTAGATATTTAATGTGTACTATGTCCTAGGAAAGTTATAAGAAGAAGATAAGAATATTAATCATCAAAGATGATGATCGTATAAGTAAGACATCTCTGTATGTCGTAACACCGTAAAGCGGTAAAGAAAGTTGGTCGCGTAAACTTAGATTGCAAGAACGCGAACCCTAAGAAGTAAAGTTAAGTTTAAACCAATGACTAAGTCAAGTATATAACTAATTGGTGTATGTGCTATTTTCCTTATGTGTTATATAGGGATTTCAATGAATAGTTCAGCGTAAACTGTAAGCTGTAGCTGTGTGTAAGACAAGTTTCCTAACTTCATTCATGTTTAGGATGAATGCTAGTTTCTTAAACTTCTTAGATGTTGAACATGAGAAGTTTTATCTATGTCCAAATATGTGATATTTGTACAAGGTTATAGAATGTATGAGGCCATGTGCCACAATTTTAACACTTCGGTGTTTCTATGAGATGAACTGTTCTATGATTGAACTGTTCAATATGAAAATGTTCTATTTATACATGAATCGTTATTGTTAAGTTTATGCTAATGATTCTAGCCAGACGAAATATGTATGAAAAAGGTAGAAGAATGGAAGTATTTCAAAGTGGATGTGACTAATGTTTTAAGATGATAGGAATTAGAAATTATTCCTATTATTCAAGCTGCTTCATAACCTTTGTTCGGTTATTGAAGTTTTAAAGGAATGTTTAAATTCTTAATGTTGTTTATTCAACTGCTATGACTTGCTGAGCAATTGAATGCTCACACTTGCTTTAAATAAAAATATTTTCAGCGAGCGATATTAGAAAGAACTTAAGGATCCCGTAAAGATCAAGTTGACCGATATCCAGACGGAATGCCATTCATTATACGAATGAGCGTGAAGATCAAGCCAAGACTTGTAATGTAGAATACTTAATTAAACTATAGACTAGTTTAATGAACTGTTATGTATCCTTGGTGGCGGATGAAAGTCACTCTTGTAAGATGTAAAGAATAATGTAATTACCATTATTTATAATGAACGAGGTTATAAGGTATTAGAACCTAGGATTTGAGAATATATGTTATTATATTTAGCTATATAATGATGTATGCTTGGCAAGAGATGGAACCGTGACGTACTGAATTCGGGTGTGAGAATAGACCGGATTTCAGGGTGTTACATGGATTAAGCAGATCACCAAGATATTTGATGTCTTGGGATGCTCCGAAGAGCAAAAGGTTCCCTTTGCCACCTTTATGTTACGAGGAGAGGCATATTATTGGTGGGAATCTGTAAAACGTACTCAACCTTCCGCACTAAAGATGTCTTGGGAGAAGTTCCAAGAATTGTTCAATGACAAGTACTTTCCTGAAAGTATTCGTCACATGAAGGAGGTAGAATTCATCAAGCTGGAGCAAAACAATATGACCTTATCGTAATACGAGGCTAAGTTTGCCGAGTTATCCCGGTTTACATCCCATTTGGTTGATAATGAGGAGTGAATGACGCGAATGTTTCTGCGAGGTTTGAAACCCGAAATACATCAATATCTCATTTTTCACAAACTTTGCTTGTATTCAGATGTTGTGAATAAGGCTCAGTTATTGGAGCGCGATAATGAGTCAACCCAACCAAAAGATAGCAGCCGACAAAATGATAATACCAGGGGTAGCGGTCATCAAAGCAGTGACAACAAACGTGAAGGAAATAATCATGCCAGAAATGGTAACCACTTCGGTGGTAATCATGACCAAGATAATAGAAAAAATGAGTCAAGTGAAAATTTCAAAAAGAGAAGGTTCAATAATGATGGAAAGACAGCAGCACCAGCACCCATTTTTAAGGAAGGAGGTAAATCCTTCGCTAGTGTGTCCTACCTAAGCTTATTTGTTATTTAATTGGTTGGTCGAAATATAGGGATAATATATAGCATGTCAATTAACCCTTGTTTTGTGGCAGTGTTTGAAAATGGCATCTGAAAATTTTGAGACTAGCAATGAAGCACATGAAACCGCTGATTGATAACCAGGATGATGTGCATCAGGAAGGCAATAATCCTCATGTAAACAACACCGACAAAATGATGAACGATGGGATGTTTAGGAGATTTCTGCAATTCATACAACACCAAACGAGAGAGATTCCTGTTCAAAATGCAGGTGGAGTCAATGGCAACTCTTGGCTGGTCACCGCTAAGAAATTCAAGGAGCTGGGACCACTAAAGTTTTAGTAAAAGCCAAAACCACTTAAGGCAGAGACGTGGATTAAGCAGATCACCAAGATATTAGATGTCTTGGGATACTCCGAAGAGCAAAAGGTTCCCTTTTCCACCTTTATGTTGTGAGGAGAGGCAGATTATTGGTGGGAATCTGTAAAATGTACTCAACCTTCCGCATTAAAGATGTCTTGGGAGAAGTTCCAAGAATTGTTCAACACCAAGTACTTTCCTGAAATTATTCGTCACATGAAGGATGTAAATTTCATCAAGCTGGAGCAAAACAATATGACTGTATTGCAATACGAGGCTAAGTTTGCCGAGTTATCCCGATTTGCAACCCATTTGGTTGATAATGAGGAGCGAATGAAGCGAATGTTTCTATGAGGTTTGAAACCTGAAATACGTCAATATCTTATTTCTCACAAACTTTGCTTGTATTCAGATGTTGTGAATAAGGCTCAGTTATTGGAGCGCGATAATGAGTCAGCCCAACTAAAAGATAGCAGCCGACAAAATGATAATACCAGTGGTAGCGGTCATCGAAGCGGTGACAACAAACGTGGAGGAAATCATCATGCCATAAATGGTAACCACTTCTGTGGTAATTATGGCCAAGATAATAGAAGAAATGAGTCAAGTGGAAATTTCAAAAAAAGAAGGTTCAATAATGATGGAAAGACAGCAGCACCAACACCCGTTTTTAAGGAAGGAGAACGACCACCGGTCATATGCTACAAATGTGGAGCGGAGGGATACATCCGTCCAAACTGTACGCAGCAACCCAAATCGTGTTTCAATTACGGAAGAGAAGGTCACCTAGCTCGATTTTGTCGTGTAGTGAAGTCAAGTCCAGCTGGGATGGAGACACCAAAGGTTGTCCCAGACAAGTCAAAGCCAGTAGTTCAAGGGAGAACGTTTGTCGTGACCTCCTAAAAAGCGAGAAACCCGAACGAAGTTATCACGGGTAAGCTAATCATAAACTCTTACAAAGTCTATACCTTATTTTATACCGGTTCTACACATTCTTTTATTTCACCTACTTGCGCTCAACGTTTAAATTTGACTCTAGAGAAATTAGACTTTGACTTATCTGTTAAAACTTCATTGGGAGAAACCTTCATTACATCTACTGTTTATAAATCTTGTTTGATTCAAATTGGCACCCTCACATTACCTGTCGATCTTATTTCTTTGAAAATACTTTCATTTGATGTGATTTTAGGGATTGATTGGTTAACTACTCATCATGCTAAAATTGATTATTTTCGTAAGGTTGTTAGCTTTCATATTCCTAACCAACCTATTATGCGAATTCAAGCAACCAAACCACTAAAGTCAATCACAGTCATATCAAGTCATAAAGCCATTTGTTTATTGAAAAATAGATGTCAAGCTTTTTTAGCTCATGTCACGAATTTAAATAAAAATACGTCAAATTTGAAGGATATTTCTATTGTAATGAGGACTCCATTTGAGTTTGGATATTATCTACGAGACAATATTCGTGTTAAAACTTTCAGCTACGTTTTGTCTTATTGTATAAATGAAATTTGTATTTAAATTTTGTACCATGTATTTGGCGACTCAGAATGGGTTGTGTATACCTATTTTGGGGGCGTCACAGTGCCAAATATATGGTACAAAATTTAAATACAAACATCATTTATACAATACGACAAAACGTAGCTGAGAGTTTTAACACGAATATTGTCTCATAGACAATATCTAAACTCAAATGGAGTCCTCATTACAATTATTATCACACTATTTTATAGAATAGTGACGACTACTATAGCCACCATCTTGGATCATCACTCCATTCTCCGACTAGTCCCAGCAATATTCTCATTTCCTGAAGAAAACAATGAAAGAAAAGGGTGAGCTCAACTAGCCTAGTAAAGAATATTATGATTAAGATAATGTAGAATAAATTATCCTTAGTCTTCAACAGTATAAAACTGATAGAATACAATAGACAACAAGTTTAACTGCAGCGGAACAAGCAATCCATTAGAAGAGTCATGTAGAGTATAATGTCTACAATCTTCTATGATTTAAAAGTTCATCATCAATATTTTATCTCTGTAACATAGCTCAATAAATAATCAACATCACCGAATTATCCATGCACTACGGGCCAAGGATATTCGTTATTATCACCAGAGGTCATGATCATGCCAAAAAACTGTCCATCAATGCACTATGGGCCGATAAGAACTTTTACCACATCATTTATAATATTACATGTCATGATTATACCAATACATAATTTCTTGTCATAATCATACCAATCAACAGTCCATCTATGCACTACGGGCCAGAGATGACTTTATCACAATATAATCATGAGGATGATGATAATGATATAAGAATTCAATTAAGTGAGATCAAGGATAAATTTTAAAGATTTATAAATTTAATTTATCCAGAGTTTAAGAATGTCAAAATTGTCAACATGATAACTGCTTTGTGGAGTAAAATTCAAGAATAATATTCATGTATCAAAAATAATTTGGACAGAAAAGAAATTAATTTTTGTCGTGAATAGTACTCCGAGAATAGTACTTCGTGAATAGTACCCTATGAATAGTACTGTATGTATAAATAGTACCGTATATATGAATAGTGTCGTATGTATGAATACTACCCATGAATAGTACTCCGGCATGAAAAGATCGAAATTTAACAAGAATGTCCAGAAAAATATTTCAATGAAACGATACTAGATGAAGTGCAAATTTCAAGGATATTCTACTAATTTCAAGGAGTATAGAAGCAATACTTATCAAAATAAGTGTAGAATTAGGAATATGAAACGAAATAATATTACTTACATACTATAGAGTATGGAAAAAAATATTATTTCTTATGATTCTTGAATGAAAATAATATCCTTTAGCTTAAAAAGAGAGTACTTCTGGGTGGTATAGCGGGGATATTCTTGAAGAAAACTTGCACTATTTGCTACACTCAAAGTTTTCTTAAACTCAAAAGAAATACGCTCAATATTATAGAAGAAGAATTCTCTGATTCTAGTGTGATTTTCATTTCTAAACTAAGCATCCTATTTATAGGAGAATGGCAGGATACTATTTAGGAAATATCACGGACTGCACAGTAACTTTCTTCGTGGACGCCGAATTCGGCTGAAATTTTCTGATTTTTACTATACAGTACTATACAAACACTATGCAGTATTATGCAAATACTATGCAATATAAAACAAAAATTGAGATAACTTTTTACCGACGATTTTAAAAAATGAGTAAGTGGGGGTCCATGTAATAAGCCAAATTTATAATAAATACTTCATGACAACCCATTTTATTTATCACAATTCACTTAACTAATCACATTTTTAATCTTTCAACATTTATTCAGCATTAATATTATAGCTCACAATATTAACAACCAGATCATTCCTAGGAAAGAGGGGGTTTTCCGATAAGGACTTCTCCTTATTGGCGCACAATTAGATGACCAAACTCTTTTCTCGATAGAACTTTCTAGACATTGTCAATAATATAAATAATAATATGAATAAATATATCATCTCATTTATTGATTTAATAATATAAAATATTGTGTAGATGATACTGTGATAATAATTAAATCAATAATATGAGATACTATGCATCAACTACTGTTGCAATAATTGAATAAAACTGAGTGACTTCTCGCCTCGTAAGTAAATCAATAATCAAAGATATCTTTGTATAATACTGTGTGTCTATTAATGCGCCACCCACACGTATTACTGTACTTTTATCACCGGGTATTTCAACAGTTAATGGTAAAAGTTTTGCCGTTATTTTTATAAAAAAGTTATTTCTATAGATTTCTATATCCGACAGTAATTCTGTTATGGGGTCCACCAATGATTGTGCCATCGTACGGATATTCTCCGATAAAAAGAATATTTCCCGATCAAATGTATATTTTATGACAACTTGCTTACTTTGCAAAATTTGTAAACATTACCCTCAACTATAACATTAAATCAAATTCACACCTTATTATTCAAAATAATATTTAGAAAAAATTAAATCTTTATTCATAAAAATTGGGTCTTATAATATATTTATAGGATAAAGATTTTTAAGACTTTTTTTCCCAATCATATCCATAATTAGGTAAAACAGCAGTGAATAGTGGCATGATGGTGCTTAATCAATTAAAATAAAAATAATGAAATTTTAGAAATTTCACATTAAAAAAAGAAACATGTATATTGAATTTTAGAATAAAAAATATTAATAACAAAATTTATTAATTATAAAAATCAAATGAATTGTATTAATTTTATATTTAAAAATATTTTTGATGACATAGAATACAAGGCACATAATTATTTTAACATTCAATTAAATTTTTTGTTTAGTTTCAGAAAATCTCTATTACATAGGTCGTTTATTAGGTCAGAACTTGGTTGTTGACCAAAACAGACTAGACTTTGGTCAAAAGGCCCCCAGACCTGGCCAAGTCAGGCTTTGGCCAAAAGGCACCCCGACCAGGCCAGGCCTTGCTGCTCAAGAGAAGGATTGAAGTGGCCTATCAGCCAGGCTAGGCCCAAATTAGTCCGATCTATTACGGTTCAACAATGATCTCTTCGGACCGGGTCTTTTTTCATGCTAGACTTTAGGATTAAAATAGTGGTTTCTTAAAAAAAAATTGGGAACAATTACATTTTATAGTACATTTAAAAACATAATTACAATAAAAGTGCACTCATTAAATATTTACACAATTAATATCTTTAAAATTTTATTTTTATTATTTGTACATATTTATACTTCCTTTTATTATGGGATGTGTTTTAATTTTTTGATGACATGACAATTCAGTTTTTTTTTTAAAAAAAACTGAATTTCATGCTTGTTTTTTAGGATTTCGTTTATTTTAAATTTTGCTCAAATCAGAGTATGTAGTATCTTTTCTTTTGGAAACCCTTATTTGGTGTTTTGTTCACTTTCTAAACAAACCCTTGTTCATCTTATTCTCTGTGTTTTTGTCGATTTTTTGGGTAGATTTTTGTTGTCCGCCTTTGATTTTTACTTCGTGCTTGTCGTATTTTGCTTCAGATCGTGTTATTCTCAGTTTTTTTAGGCTTGTTCCTATTTATCGGTACTACATTTTCTGGTTTCTTTCTTTCTTTTTTCGTGATGGTCTCTACAAGGAAGAGCATGGAGGGAATGGGGATTAAGAAACCGGATAGGAAGAGGAAAAGAGTTCCAGAAGATTATTCTTTAGAGGATTCGAAGTTATCTTTAATAGTGAAGGATAGTTGTCCAAAGTTTTTTAAACAGGGGAAGAGGTTATTGTTGAAATCAGATGTTGATATTAAGAATATTGGGAGACTTTCAAAGAAGAAGGCAAAATCAATGGTGTATATTGATTCTGATTTTGAAGGTTCTGCTGAAAAAGTTGTTAAAGAAGATAAAGCTGAGGCTCATAGCCGGAAAATGGTTCCACGTCATAAACATTTGAAGGTTTGTTATTTTTTTTTTTAAGAATTTTTATTTTTTTTTATTTTTTTTAGTGTTTTTATTTTCTGCATGGTGGTATTTTGTTTTGTATTGTTGTTTTGTTTGTTGTTCAGTAGTTTTATGGATGTTGAAGTTGTTGTTATTATTTAGATTTATAATATGGTGGTAACTTGCTATTTTATTTTTTTGTTAACAATATTAAAATTATTGGAAACTTTTGATTCCATATTTGTTATCATGTAGTTTATTTCAATAGAAGATACATATTAATTGTTTTTGGTTACCTTCTATTATATGTTTGGAAACCCATTTTTGTAATAGTTGGTAAAATATTTTAGAGTTTGTGTTATTAAACCGATCTTTCATTATAGTTTTTGTTGTTTTAAGGATTGTTCAAATTGTTCTTGTTTTAATAAATGTTTTCATTCTTTTTGAGTATTAGATAATATTAGATATTTTTTGGTGTCAACATTAAATTATTGTTATTATTTAGATTTATAATATCTTTGGTAACTAGCTATTTGTTTTTTTTGTTACCAATAGTGAAATGATTGAAACTCACTTGCTACCATTCTTGTTCAAATGTATTTTATTTCAATATAAGTAACCTGATAATTGTTAGTTGGTTACCTTATTCTATATGTTTGGAAACTAATTTGTGTAATTTTTGTTAATATGTATAATATTTCATTAGAGTTTGTGTTGTTTTAAGGATTGTTCAAATTCTTCTTGTTTAAATCACTGTTTACATTTTAATCACTGAAAACATTTAGTTTATGCATTTTCAGATTTGGGATCTATTCTATGAGGAGCGTAATCGGAATTTTTCAGCAAAAATTATATATTGGTGTGATATGGAGGTACCAAGTATTATCAAGAACAAATTGTCTGAGGTACAATTGAATAAGTTTAAGTTGACATGTTTTGGTAAATTTTTAGAGTTTGGACAACCACAAATGTTTTCCCAGATTATTCATCAGGCCTTGATCAGGGAAGTTTATCAAAGGGATGATGGGGAGTTGTGGTTTTTGTTTGGTGAGAGAAGGGTTAGGTTTGGATTGCCCGAATTTTATTTGATTTCTGGTTTGAATTGGCAAGGAAATGAAAATATTGATAGTTTTAAGGGGATTCAAAATCTGTTGGTGGAGAAGTTTTTTGGTGATGAGGTTGTCACCCGTTCTCCTATTGGCAAGATATATAGGAGCGTTGTTTTTGATGATGATGATGAGGCAGTTAGGATGTCTATTATTTTATTGATTTTTAATTTCATTATAGCTTCCATTTCTGACAATTATATTGATGAAACTTTGCTCAACTTTTTGTCTTATGGGGATATTGAAAGTTATCCATGGGGTAAATTTGCATTTCAACAGACAAAAAATTCTTTATCCATTGCAGTCAAGGGTCATGTAAGGAAGGATAAGCACGGTGGGGTGATTTATAATTTTTATAGGGATGGTCATTGTAAATCTTACAAACTTAATGGATTGCCTTATGTGTTTCAAGTTTTTTTGTTTGAAATAATACCTACTTTGAAAGTCAGAGGATTTTGTGTTGATGACCATACCGCGAGAGTGAGATTATTTAGATGGAGGGTTAGTTAGGAAGCCTCCCAAAAATGAGAAATTGAATGACCTTGTTTTTGGATCTGGTCAGGTATGTTGGTTTCCAATGCTTTATATTTGGTTTCCATTTATATTTTATATTGGTTTCTGTTTTTTTTTTTGTATTGTTTTGCTTATGTTTTATATTTAATCTTTTGACATGGTATATTTGTTGTTATTATTATTTTTCAGTTGATCGTTCGAATATTGTTCTACGGTTGATGAAAAGGTTCGGTTGGGGTTAGGGGATTTCCATTTTTTTAATGGAAATGATATTGCAGGCAAAATTTCTTATGTTAAAGTTGACTCATCAAGGAAGTTTAATGATATTGGGTTTTCTATTTCTGATGTGGAAGAAGTTATTGATAAACGGGTAAAACCTTTAGAAGGTAAGATGATGGAGATGAAAAAAGATATTGAGAATTTGGGTGTTGAGTTAAAAGACCAACTGCAAGTGTTTCAAATGCAGATTTGCATGGATATAAAAAAGATGATTAGAAAGTTGGTCAATGGTCAGTCTAGTTATAGCAAACATAAAAATGTTTCTTTTGTTGAAGATGATGATGATGATGGTGATGGTGATGATGATGCTGATGATGATGTTGGTGATGGTGATGGAGATGGTGGTTATGATGATGATGCTGATGGTTCTGCTGCTGCTGATAACGATGATGATGAGTTGGGTGAGAACGTTGATGTTGGTAATATTAAAGGGAGTGTTGATCCTCCTGTTAGTGGTGTTGTTGGAAATCAATCTGAGGAAGAGGATGCACAGGTTTACATTTATTTTAGTTTTTCATTTTATTTTTCATGCTTATTAAGTAAATGCTTACTTCTTTTGTTTTTTATTAATGTATTCAAAGCTAGAATGTTGGTTTAAATTCTTACGGGAAAGAGATAGTTGTTTATACTCTAGAGGGGTTAAAATTCATGTTGACAATGAAAAGGTTAATCATTTTTTAAAATGTTATTTTTTTAATCATATATTTATAAACTGTTTTTTTAATAGGCTGAGAAGATGGATGATGTTCCTAGCTTTGATATTTTAAGTCAATCTAGTGGAAAGAAAATTGTTGTTTTTACCCCCATTGAGGTTTGTTATTATTTTTATCAGCAATTTAATTAAATTGTTGTATTAGTTAGTTTGCTATAGTGTTTATGTTTGTATTGATCAAAAGTTTTGTATTTTTAACTTGATATTGACCTTGTTTTTTGTGTCATGTATTGTAAAACATTACAGGGTAATAAATTTGAAGGATCAGACATTTCTATACTTGATGAGCTGGTGTTTACAACTCAGGTTTTAATTCAATGTTTTGAAGTTGAAAAATCTGCTGCAAGACCAATTAAGTGCTGCCTTTCGCATCACGGTTCATGAAAGAGTCTTTGCTTTGAAGAGTCCTTTAACTTCAAAGCTTGGTTCAGCTGGTTCTACCTCTTCAGATGTGGATGTTTGTCAATTACCCCCAGCTCTATCAGCATTTCCAGATATCTGTATGTGTATTCCTTCAAAAGATGAAGATGTTCTTTTGAGCGAAGGTTTTAAGATTGGATTAAATAACCTAAAAGGTATGTATATTGGAGTATAATATATTTTCATTATGTTTTTAGTAGGATATAAAATAATTTCCTTGGTTTTTGCATTGTATTACTTGTTTTGAAGGATTGAAAAAGTTTCCAGGATAACAATGACAAAATTGAGCCTTCATTCGATTTGGAGTCTGTGCCAATAGCTTCAAAAATGTGGTTTTACAAGCTTAAGACCCCAGGCCAAAGGCTTGATGATGATGTGCGTTTTTTTTTACCTTTGAATACATGTTTGTTAGTTTTGGTCACCTTATTGAATTATATTGGTAACTATTTGAATATTTATTGGAAACTATTATGTTACATTATTATTTTTATTTTCCTATGTTTAACTCTGATTGTTATTTTGTTTTTAATTTTTGTTCAGCACATCAACATATGCTTGTATTACATTCGTAAAGTGGCTAAGCACTCGAACCAAATTCAAATAAGGGTTACAACAACTGATTGTTGGTTCCGTATCAAGTTGACCAATTTATTTAGGAAATATTGTAATAGAAATTGTGATAAGAATCTGTTGTTGGACTCTGGTGATATAGCTGAGTACATTCATGGGTATCTTATGGAAGTCAACACACCCTGGGTTAACGTCGATTTTGTTATGTTTCCCATTCATATGTCAGTTCCTGGTCATTGGTTCCTGCTTGTGTTTGACGTGCATCGCAGAGTATTTGTGGTTTATAATTCTCTTCAACAGGATATGAATGTTATGCGCACAAATATTATTGATGTGTGCGAGCCGTACATCTTTATTCTCCCCATAATTTTGTCTAGTTGCGGATTTTGGAAGAATAGAACAGATATTGATTTCAATAGTGTTCCATACCGCAACAAAGGAGAACATGATATCATTGAGCTAGAATTTGCATAGGGTATTCTGGAACAAATTGAAGGGTAAGTTTCCAATTACTTATATTTGTTCAGTTTTGTATATATAATGAAGTCTATTTTGATTTGTGTTATATATTTATTATTTTTTCAGCGATTGCGGAATGTTTACCATTTGTTTTGCGTCACATTTCATTCATCAGATGATATCTGAAATGCCAAAACCATTTCCGATACTTCAATACCGTAGGAAGCTATGTGTAAACTTGTTTAATCATGCAAGGAACAAACATTTAGTTGGATATAAATCTGACTCAGAATATCCAGGAAGATTAGCTACTGAAGACTAGTATGATTATGAATCTTGATATGGTTATTGGTTGTGGAATTTCGTTGTAATTATTCTGATTTGACGTGGTTATTTGTTGTGGAATGTTTTGTAATTATTATGATGGTTGAATGATGTATTAATTTTTACTAGTGGAAGTATGAGTATGTTTTGTTGGCTCACATTGTTGTTTTTTGTTTTTTATTTAATTTTTGTACTTATTACTATTAACATTTTTATTTATCGTACAATTGGTTTCTAAATGTTGATATAATGTTATCTATTTGAATTGGTATTGGTATCCAATTAGTATGGATAATATATTGTAAAAAAACATTAAAAACATTAATAATGTTGTACATGTAATGTGTATTCAAACTAATGACAATGAGATATAGCTGTTGACCTATATAAATTTATTTTTTTGTTAGCATTTCTAATGTTTTATAAAGTGAGTTTCAGTTTGCAAAAAAACAACATTTAAACGTTGGCAGTGGCTCTAAACTGTGTAAAGAGAGTTTCCATTTATCGTAATCATGTGTACAAAGGTTAGGTGGGTTCAAAACCAAACAAGTAAATGACAACAATGTGGAAGTGGAGGAAAAGCTAAATGAAACCTAATCAATGTTTCACTTACGAGACTTGAATAGTAAAAAGCAGAGACCTAAGTCGGGTCTACTTCCCAACAACCTAAAATGAATAGAATTGAATATGTGTCAACCTTAAAATGTTTAGGGAATTAGTATGGATAATTATTTTATGTAATTTTATTTTTTTTTAACATGATGCAGTTGGTAGCCAACATTTCATTTACAAGTAACTATTTTAGTTTTAAATAGTAACCAAAATATACATAAATATGTCAGTAACATTTTATTTTATTTGTAATTAGAACTACTTATTTTTTTAAAGATATTAATTAGAATAAAAACATTTTAAAAAGGGTAATCAATCATAACAGAAACTATATCACATTTTACACACTATTTTATGTTTTTTTCATTTGTTATGGTAGTGATGGTTCACTAACAACATATATTGTTTATAATAAACAATATTTGAGGTTTATGAAACATTTATATTAATTTAAAAATACTCTATTAATTAATTTTAGTAATTTTATAGTTTTTTTAACATGAATACAGTTAGTATCCAAAATTTCATTTACGTGTATCTATTTTAGTTTTAGATAGTAACCAAATAGTACTTTTATAGTTTTTTAACATGGTATGTAGATAGTAGCCATAATTTCATTTACTGGTATCTATTATAATAAATAGCAGTTTTTGTGGTTTACCAAATAGTTATATTAATTAAAATTAATCTATTAATTAAATTGTTGGTACTTGCAAATTTTTTTCATTTTACACTTGGTATCCAAAATTGCATTTACAGGTAACAGTTGTAGTTTTAGGTAGTAAATAAAATATACATCAATAATTATAATATACATTTGTTGATTTTAAGATATAATTACTTATTGTTAAAAAGAAATTAATGAAAAATAAACATATTTCAATATTGTGCAATATAAATTTTTATTTATTTAATCAATAAAATGATTACAATATGAATGTATATTGAGCAACCTCAGTAATCATCAATGAGTCTGTTACAAATTTTTTTGGTTAAAAATGAAATATATTACAACGTTTTCGGCTCCAAAATTTGTGGATTATTGCATGTTTTTTTGTTGTGTCCTTTTTGTTTGCATCGTCTGCATTTATTCTGAATGGTATTTTCAGACACATGCTTGTACCTTCCAATCTTTGGTCGTCCAGCTGGTCTTCTTGTAATTGGTGGTTTGACACATATGTTTTTAATCTCGTTTGGAACATTCCAATTCTCTTTGTCGTCCAATGGCATGACAAAAGCTGAATGTGTCCATCAAAGTTTTTTTTGAATAGTATTTTGAGCAAAAATCATAACAGCTCATATTCCGTTTGCTAATAACAGCAGCAGCGTGTGAGCAAGGCATTTTATGGTATTGAAATTTACGGCATGTGCATGTCTTTTTTCCCATATCCACGATAAATTGCTTGGTGTCATTATAAACAGTAAAAATCACTAGGTCTGATGTCTCAACCTACAACAAATTTTAATAGTTTAGTTAGTATGTATAATAATTATTTTTTTTTAAAAAAAATATATAGAATAATTAAAGTTATATGTATTGTTAGTAACTTTTACGGTTTATTTTGGTAACCAAGAATTCATATTGTGGTTTCATATAATTGTTAATGATATTTTTTTTCCAAAAATGTGCAGTTACAATTTATGGGCTTTATGGCTGACCTTAAGTTTCTTTGACTCGTTGATATTATCTTGTAATCTTCTCTCAGCTGTCGTGGATAGATTTGTGAATGTTGATATTGCTGACTGTTTTTTTGTGAAATACCACCTTTGAACCATAAAACGTAGGCATTCAATCATCGACGCAACTGGAAGATCTCTAATTCCCTTGATTGCATGGTTAATAGACTCAGCGGTGTTTGAAGTCATTGTTGAATACCTGCTTACAGTTCCATGCAGCCTCGTGCACTTTTCTAGCTTAACTTCTTCCTCCAGATATGTTCTTATTCTATTATCAATTGCATCAAGTTCAGCCATATGTATGTTGAATTCTTCTATAGTGTAAGCCCTACAAGCTGCGTTGTATGCTTTTTTTATATCTTCTCCTTTCTTTTTGAATCTGTTTTTAATATTTTTCAGAATATGGTAGGTGCATGAACCGTGCATGACATCAGGGAACACACAGTTAAGTCCCTTGATAATTGCTTCATGTCTGTCTGAAACGATGCACTGTCCTTCTCTAACACCACAAGCATTTCTCAAATTGATGAAAAACCATCTCCATGATGATTCATTTTCACTGTCAACAACTGCAAAAGCAATCGGTATGATGTTCCTGTTTGCATCTTGCGTGCTTGCTATGAGCAGTGTACCCCCGTAGTTTGACTGTATGAATGTCCCATCAACTACAATGATTGGGAAACAATGTTGCCATGCTTCGATGGATGCTCTATTAAGAAGAGATATTTTGGGCGACCATTTTTTCCAACTTCAATGATGTGATGGATCCTGAAATGAATTTTAAAGTAAGGTTAATGTAATTATATGCAATAATTATTGTCCAGATTTGTAGATATGATTACTATGTGTATTACTTTTGCTTTATAATAACTTATATTTTTATGTCTTTATAGTGTTTAGATGGTATCTAAAATGATGTTTAATAGTTTCAATTCATGTATATATTTGTTTTCTGCAAAAATCAGATTTAGTTTTATTCAATTAAAATAGGTAGTAGCCATATATGTATTTGTAAGTGTCTAAACTTCTTACTTTGAGTAACCAAAATAGCTGAAACATTTAATTAATAGTTTGCAATTGCTACCTGGATTAGTTTTTTGCAACATGTGCAACCAAGAAGGGATCAGAGTGTAGTCGTGTGGATTTCCTCTTACTTTTTGCATTGGCTACTATCGGTCCACGTTCCGTTGAAGTAAACTACAATTGGAAGCATATCCATGGTTTGAATACTGAAACAGTAACATTCACACAATAATGTAATTAGTATCCAAATCTTTTAATGAATGTTTCCAAATATTTGTATGCGTAATGAATTATGAATGTTACTATTTCTCAAACTATTTTGTAACTTATATAATTCATATACACTATTAAGATACTAAAGCAACTTTATTAAGTAACCAAAGTAGACGTATTTAGTATCAATTATTATGCATCAGACTGCTTTCAGTTTGTTTATAAACAAATCGCAATTTAAAATGCCCTTAAGATGAAATACTATATATTAAACACTAAAAAAAAGTAATCCAAATATTTATATGAAGGTTGCCAAATTTTGATATAAATGCTTACAAATTATGCATTTGTAACAAATAGTATTCGATTACCGAAATTAAAAAAACTATTTTATTGGTTACCAAATTAACATTATTCAGTAACCAAGAGATACGTTATTTGTATGTCTGTTATTGTGAAGTAATGTTTTCATTCATTCCATATCCAAAACACAAATTATAATGTCCCTGAAAATGTAATACCAAATATTAAACACTAAAAACAAGAAATCCAAATATTTTTATATGAATGTGGCCAAATTGTTGTATAAATGACTCCAAAATTGGCATTTGTAACCAATAGTATTTGGCTACTGAAATTACAAAAGTTATTTACTCGGTTACCAATTTAACATTATTCAGTAACCAAAATATAGGTTATTAGTATATTTGTAACTGTAAAGTAATGTTTTCATTGCTTCCATATCCAAAACACAAATTATAATGTGCCTGAAAATGAAATACCAAATATTAAACACTAAAAACAAGGAATCTAAATATTTTTATATGAATATGGCCAAATTGTTATACAAAGGACTCCAAAATTGGCATTTATAACCAATAGTATTTGGCTACTGAAATTACAAAAGTTATTTATTCGGTTACCAATTTAACATTATTCAGTAACCAAAATATAGGTTATTAGTATATTTATGAATCAGAAAGTAATGTTTTCATTGCTTCCATATCCAAAACACAAATTATAATGTGCCTGAAAATGAAATACCAAATATTAAACACTAAAAACAAGGAATCTAAATATTTTTATATGAATATGGCCAAATTGTAATACAAATGACTCCAAAATTGGCATTTGTAACCAATAGTTTTTGGCTACTGAAATTAAAAAAAACTATTTAATTGGTTACCAAACTAACATTATTCAGTAACCAAAATATAACTTATTGGTTTCTTTTGTAATGTAAAGTAATGTTTTCATTGCTTCCATATCCAAAACACAAATTATAAGGTCCTTGAAAATGAAATACCAAATATTAATCACTAAAAACATGGAATCTAAATATTTTTATATGAAAGTGGCCAAATTGTTATACAAATGACTCCAAAATTGGCATTTGTAATCAATAGTATTTGGATACAGTTATTACAAAAGTTATCTACTCGGTTACCAATTTAACATTATTCAGTAACCAAATTATAAGTTATTGGTATTTTTGTTACTGTAAATTAATGTTTTAATTACTTCCACGAGTAAAACAGAAATTATAATGTCCCTCAAAATGAAATAATAAATATTTAACACTAAAAACAAGGAATCCAAATATTTATAATAATGTTGCCAAAGTTTTATATAAATGTTTCCAAAATTGGCATTTATAACCAATAGTATTTGGCTACTGAAATTACAAAAAACTATTTAGTAACTAAATTATAAGATATTGGTATCTTTTTTATTGTAAATTAATATTTTCATTGCTTCCATATCCAAAACACAAATTATAATGTCGTATATTTTGAACACTTAAAACAAGGTAAACAAATCTTTATATGAATGTCCCCAAAACTTTGTATGCGTATCAAAATTGTAGTGAACAACAAATATTTTTTGTTATAAATATTTCCCCTGAAGTTGAATTCGTAGGTAACAAAACATGATTTCAATTTATATATATTAACTGATTCGTACCTTTATATTCAGTATCCAGATTCGGTTTTCAATCTTTGTTTATATATCTTCTTTCAGTTTCGGAAACCTCTGATCAGTTTTGTGCATGTCGATTTTTGATACTCTGTTTTCGCTTTTCCGTGCTTTCGAATTAGGATTCTTCTGTATGAATGTTTCTGTTTCTTATCGATTGATCTTATGTTGAAGATGATCAATTAGTTGAAGATGATGATTATCTGTAGAAGCTTTCGGATTTGGTCTGAAATGGAGCATTCGTTTTTTTTCGTTGATTTTTGAATGTTTTTTTTAGTATGTAACTGACTTGAATAGTGGAGTAGTTTTCTCCTTAAATTAAGGTGTTTGTATTTCAGTTGATTTGGTTTATATGACGTGGATTGCACTACTATTGATATTAATTTATATTATTGCACTATTAATATAATTAGTTAATTGGTGCACTATTATTGTAATATCTTTCTAATACTTGTATACTTATGTAAAGGACCCAAAAAATTGATCATATCAGACCGGGTCTTGATTAGGCCAATCCTTGACCGGGCTGGGCCGAGGCCAGGTTGTAGGCCATTTGTGTAAACAATAAAAAATAAAAAATTGAACATTATTAGATAAGTAAATATATATTTTCTTATTTTTTTAATTATTTAGTAAAAAAATAAGTGGAAACTTATAAAATTATACTGTTTTCATCTCAAAGTATAAAATCAATTCAAATGTTGAAGAAATTTGAGATTTTTTTTGGTTTAAATGTTTTTAAATTAAAAATATCTCAATATGAAGCTCCATAGATTCTGGGAAATTACTGCGCACCAAAAATCATAAGCCCAAATAAACACTAATATTTAGATGATCTATTTTGTTAATTCCGGTGATACTGAAAAATCAAGGCCATAAATGTGAGATCCAAATTTTATGAATAAAGATTTAAATTTTTCGAAATATTTTTTTTGAATATTATGGTGTAGATTTGATATAATGTTATAGTTGAGGGTAATTTTTATAAATTTTGCAAAAGTATGCAAGTTGTTATATAATATTCGATTGGTTCAGGGAATATTCTTTTTCGGAAATATTAAATGCACTAAGCACAATCATTAGTGGACCCCACAACCAAGTATTGTCATAGTTAGAAAACAGCGAATTATCTTTTATAAAAATAACGGCGAAAGTGTTACCGTTAAAACTATTGAACTACACGGTAGTAAAATACGATAATACACGTGGTTGCGTAGTAGCACCGGTATTGATTATTGATGCTTTACGTGATAAGTCACTTTCGGTTATACTCAATTATTATTCTGATTAATTCTTTGCATCATATCTCTCATATTAATTCAATTATTGTCACAAGATCATCTCATATAATATGTTATATTATTAATTCAATAATTGAGACGACAAAGTTATTCATATTATTATTTGCAATATTGACAATGTCTGAAGATCTCATCGAGGAGAGGTTAGATAATCTAATTGCGGCATGAATAAGGAGAAATCCTTATCGAAAGCCCCTTTTTCCTGGGAACGACCTGGTTGTTAAATATTGTGAGTTATAATATTAATGATGAATAAGTTCGTGTTGATTAAAGATAAAATTGATAGTTCCACTGTGTTGGAATTATTAGTGTTTGTGAAAATCGACATTTATTTCTATAATAATTGATGTCTGGAGGTTATATTGACCAATCGGGTAATTAACCGGATAAATGAGCAATTAATTGCTATTAATTCACATGCTTATAACTATGTATTCACGTGTGTGTACTATTGATTCACATGATTTAGTATTAGGGGAGTTGGTGCAAGATTGATAATACTTGTATGACTAAATTAGAAATAGAGGTATAGTTGAAGGTACTATAGTATAATTAATTTTTTCACATGTTTAGAACTATTGAGTCACATGATTTACTATTGATTCACATGATTTACTATTAGGGGAGGTGGTGAAAGTTTGATAATACTTGCAGGACTAAATTAAAAATAAAAAAAAAAAGAGAGGAAGGTATTATACTGTAATATTTCGAGCCCCAAAACGTGCAATTATTGAAACTATATTTTTCTATAAATAGAAGCTCATTCTTCCTTCATTTCTCACCAATTCACAGAGCAATTATTATAGAGAAAGAAGAAGAGAAATCCTGCTACCTCACTTATTCCAATTATCCGATTTATTTTTGAGGTAAGAGGGTATTATTCTTTCGTATTCATGAAGAGAGTTATTTTCTTCCAATACTCATAAGGGTTGTTATTCTATTCTTTATTATTATATTAGAATAACTTTGTCATGTGAAGTACCATATACATGGTGAAATTCTTACATTATTCCATTCTTTATTATTACATTGGAATAACTTTTATGCATCTTGATCTATCGCATGCTTGGTGAATTCTCATTGTTATTCCATTCTTTATTATTACATTGGAAATATCACATGCTGTATGGATTACGCATGACCTAGTTCCATTCCTTATTATTCTATTGGAATATCCCGTCATGCATGCGTATTAAGCGCATGACTGTTCCATTCTTTATTATTACATTGGAATATCTTATGCATGCGGATTACGCATGACTTCGGTTCCATTCTTTATTATTTTGTTGGAATAACTTTTATGCATTTGGATTACGCACGCCTTGTGAATTCTTCATTATTTCATTCTTTATTATTACTCGTTAGAATAACACATACATGTGGATTACCGCATGCATGATGAATGATCCTTTGTATTCATTCCTTATTAAATTGTGGAAATGATCTGTCTACGTGGATTACCGTATGGCGGGTGAAAATCCATTTGCAGTTTTGTATATTCTATTATATTCGTCTGAGATATCATTTCTTTTGTACTCGTCATGGAATATCATTTTCTTTGATATTTTTTTTACGAGTTACTATTCACAGGTTACTATTCACCCGATTACTATTCACTCTAGTATTATTCACTCGGGTATTCGGGACATTAAGTAGTATTCATGAGTTACTATTCACGGGTTACTATTCAACCAATTACTATTCACTCTCGTATTATTGACTCGGGTATTAGGGACACTTTTCGTGTCGGGGTACTATTCACAGGGTATTATTCCCAAAGTACTATTCACCCGAAAAATATATTTCTTTTCTGTCCAAATTATTTTTGGTACATGAATATTATTCTTGAATTTTACTCCACAAAGCAGTATCATGTTGACAATTTGGACGTTATTGATTTCTGGATAAATTAATTTATAAATCTTTAAAATTTATCCTTGAACTTGTTTTATTGAATTATTATGTCATTGTCATCATCCTCATGCTTATATTATGATGAAAGTCATCTTTGGCTTACGTGCATAGATGGACTTAGTATGATTATGGCCAGGGATTATTCGGTATATTCATGACCGTAATGTGACGAATGATGTGGTAAAAGTCCTCATTGGCCTGTAGTTCATTGATGGACAGTTGTTGGTATGATTATGACTAGGGATTATTCGGTATAATCATGACCATTGATGATTACATAAATATTTTTGGCCGTGGTGCAGGGATGATTCGATTTTATTTATTAAGCTGAGTCTCAGCGATAAAGTTGATGAAAAACTTTTTAAATCATAGAAGATAGTAGATTTTATGCTCTACTTTACTCTTCTAATGGATTGCTTATTTCCGCTGCAGTTGTTGATCTAAAATTTATTGTCTATTGTATTCTATCAGTTGTTATACTATTGAAGGCTAAGTATAATTTATTCTGCATTATCTTAGTCATAATATTTCTTACTGGGCTAGTTGAGCTCACCCTTTTCTTTCATTGTTCTCTTCAGGAAATGAGAATATAGCTAGGACGAGTCGGAGAATGGAGTGATGGTCCAGGATAAATGGATTTAGTAGTCCTCACTATTATACGGAATAATGTGATAATAATTGTAATGAGGACACCATTGAGTGTAGATATTGTCTAGATGACAATATTCTTGTTTAAACTCTCAGCTATGTTTTGTCGTATTTTACACGAATGTTGTATAATTAAGTTGTATTTGAATTTATGTACCATGTATCTGGCAACTCAAGATGGGTGATGTATACCTATTTTGGGGGTGTCACAGTTGGTATCAAAGCTTAGGGATATGATCCCTGGATGAGATGTGAGATTAGAACTAGGAAGAGAGAGACGGGTTAATCCTTCGCTAGTATGACCTACCTAAGTTATTTGTTATTTAATTGGTCGGTCAGATTATAGAGGTATATTGTGGTATGTTAATTAACCCTTATTTTGAAACTATATTCTAGAATGATATCTGAAATATAGGAGATGAGAAATGGAAAAATCATGATAGAGAGGAAATAACTGGGAAGGTACAATCCGAAAAGAAAGCAAGGTATTCTCATCTCTTTGATCTACTAGGTACGTAAATTTTGAGGGCGAAATTTCATAAGGAGGGGAGATTGTGAGACCCCAAATTTTATGAATAAAGATTTAAATTTCTCAAAATATTTTTTTTGAATATTATGGTGTGGATTTGATATAATGTTATAGTTGTGGGTAATATTTATAAATTTTGCAAAGTATGAAAGTTGTTATATAATATTCAATTGGTGGGGAATATTCTTTTTGTTGGGGAATTTCCGTTCGACGACACAATCATTTGTGGACCCCAACAACGGAAGTATTGTCGTAGTTAGAAAACAGCGAAATTATCTTTTATAAAAATAATAACGTAAAGTGTTACCGTTAAAACTGTTGAACTACCCGGTAGTAAAAGAAATACGATGTCTGGCATGGTTGCGTAGTATAACACTTATTAATTATTGATTGATGCTTATGTGATAAGTCACTCAGTTATACTCAATTATTGTTATAGTAATTGCTGCATCATATCTCTCATATTAATTCAATTATTGTCACAGTATCATCTGTATAATATGTTATATTATTAATTCAATAATTGAGACGACAAATTTATTCATATTATTATTTGTAATATTGACAATGTCTAGAAGTTCTGTCAAGGAGAGGTTAGATAATCTAATTGCGCGTCAATAAGGAGAAATCCTTATCGGAAAGCCCCCTCTTTCCTAGGAACGACCTAGTTATTAAATATTGTGAGTTATAATATTAATGATGAATAAGTTCGTGTTGATTAAAGATGAAATTTATAGTTCTATTGTGTTGGAATTATTAGTGTTTGTGAAAATTGACATTTATTTCGATAATAATTGATGTCTGGAGATTATATTGACCAATCGGGTAAATAACCAAATAAATGAGCAATTAATTGTTATTAATTCACATGCTTATAACTATGTGTTCACATGTGTGTACTATTGATTCACATGATTTAGTATTAGGGAAGTTGGTGCAAGATTGATAATACTTGCATGACTAAATTAGAAATGGAGGTATAATTGAAGGTACTATACTATAATTAATTTTTTCACATATTTAGAACTATTGAGTCACATGATTTACTATTGATTCACATGATTTACTATTAGGGGAGGTGGTACAAGTTTGATAATACTTGCAGGACTAAATTAAAAATGAAGAAAAAGAGGAAGGTATTATACTGTAATATTTTGAGCCCCAAAACATGCAATTATCGAAACTATATTTTCCTATAAATAGAAGCTCATTCTTCCTTCATTTCTCACCAATTCACTAAAGCTATAGAGCAATTATTATTGAGAGAAATTATAGAGAGAAAGAAGAAGACAAGTCTGCTACCTCACTATTCCAGTATCCAGTTTCTTTTGAGGTAAGGGGGTATTATTTTTTCGTATTCATGAAGAGAGTTATTTTCTTTCAATACTTATAAGGGTTGTTATTCCATTCTTTATATTATGTTGGAATAACCTGTCTATGTGAAGTACCGTATACATGGTAAAATTCTTCTGTTATTCCATTCTTTATTATTATGTTGGAATAACCTGTATGTTCGGTGTATCGCATGCCTGGTGAATTCTGTTGTTATTCCATTTTTTATTATTCTGTTGGAATATCCTGTCTGTACGGATTACGCATGACATGGTTCCATTCTTTATTATTATCTTGGAATATCCTGTCTGTGCGGATTACGCATGACCTGGTTCCATTCTTTATTATTCTATTGGAATATCTTGTCTGTGCGGGTTACACATGACCTGGTTCTATTCTTTATTATTACATTTGGACTAACTTTTATGCATGCGGATTACGCACGCTTTGGTGAATTCTTCTCATTATTCCATTCTTTATTATTAGTTGGAATAACTTTTGCTATGTGGATTACCGCATGCATGGTGAATGATCCTTTGTATTCATTCCTTATTAAATTGTGGAAATGATCTGTCTACGTGGATTACCGCATGACGGGTGAAAATTCGTATATTCTATTATACTCGTCTAAGATATCATTTCTTTTGTACTCGTCATGGAATATCATTTTCTTTGGTATTTTTTTACGAGTTACTATTCATGGGTTACTATTCACCCAGTTACTATTCACTCTAGTATTATTCACTCGGGTATTCGGGGCACTTTTTGTGTCGAAGTACTATTCATAAGTTACTATTCACTCTAGTATTATTCACTCGGGTATTCGGGACACTTTTTATGTCGGGGTACTATTCATGGGGTACTATTCCCGAAGTACTATTCACGGGGTACTATTCACCCGAAAAATATATTTCTTTTCTGTCCAAATTATTTTTGGTACATTAATATTATTCTTGAGTTTTACTCCATAAAGCAGTATCATGTTGACAATTTGGACGTTATTAATTTCTGGATAAATTAATTTATAAATCTTTAAAATTTATCCTTGAACTTGTTTTATTGAATTATTATGTCATTGTCATCATCCTCATGCTTATATTATGATGAAAGTCATCTTTGGCTTACGTGCATAGATGGACTTGGTATGATTATGACCATGGATTATTCGGTATAATCATGACCGTAATGTGACGAATGATGTGGTAAAAGTACTCATTGGCCTGTAGTTCATTGATGGACAGTTGTTGGTATGATTATGACCAGGGATTATTCGGTATAATCATGACCATTGATGATTACATGAATATCCTTGGTCTTGGTGCATGGATGATTCAATTTTATTTATTAAGCTGAGTCTCAGCGATAAAGTTGATGAAAAACTTTTTAAATCATAGAAGATAGTAGATTTTATGCTCTACTTGACTCTTCTAATGGATTGCTTATTTCCGCTGCAGTTGTTGAACTAAAACTTGTTGTCTATTGTATTTTATCAGTTGTTATACTGTTGAAGGCTAAGGATAATTTATTCTGCATTATCTTAGTCATAATATTTCTTACTAGGCTAGTTGAGCTCATCCTTTTCTTTCATTGTTCTCTTCAGGTAATGAGAATATAGTTGAGACGAGTCGGGAAATGGAGTGATGGTCCAGGATAAATGGCTTTAGTAGTCCTCACTATTCTACGGAATAATGTGATAATAATTGTAATGAGGACACTGTTGAGTGTGGATATTGTCTAGTTGACAATATTCTTATTTAAACTCTCAGCTATGTTTTGTCGTATTTTACACGACTGTTGTATAATTAAGTTGTATTTGAATTTACGTACCATGTACCTGGCGGCTCAAGATGGGTGATGTGTGACGCCCCCAAAATAGGTCCACACGACCCATTCTGAGTCACCAGATATCACATTATAAAAATCATTTACAAACTTCATTTATACAACTGTTGAACTGTCTTGCAGAATACGACCATAGTTAAACTGTGAGTTTTAATACAAATGTATGTAACTCTCATGGTGCCTCGACCACAACCTTACAATGGTACTTTACATAAAAGTGTAATCAATAACTATTTTAGAAATTAAAATCTTTGGAAAATAATCAAGGAAGCCTTCGTACATGGGAGGCCATGCGTCTAGGTTATGATAGATATCATATATCCACAGAATTATCCTTGGTTGACCTAATAGTCCCCAAAGAAAAACAAGAAGATTTCAAACAAACTCCAAGATTATATAGGTAGTGCTCGTAGGTATACTCAGCAAGTAGATGTGCACAACCCTGTCTTATGATAACACGAGGTTGTATGTCATTAGACATCTTGTATGATAGTGGCAAAACACCCTTCCAAAGTT
The DNA here is from genome assembly GCA_020205615.1 of Panax quinquefolius. NCBI lineage: Eukaryota > Viridiplantae > Streptophyta > Magnoliopsida > Apiales > Araliaceae > Panax > Panax quinquefolius. The sequence goes on along the minus strand of CM035155.1, from coordinate 41,353,703 downwards.
GGGTTCACCTCACCCTATTCGGTTCACCAAAATTAAATATCAAATGACGCATACAATACGACACACTTATCTAAAGTTCTCAATAAAATTATTTCCATAATATTTAGGAGAACCTCAATGACTATAGACCACCGCTTACTATTCTCCTCATACCCATTTCGACCCAAATGGCTACACTTTTATTACACCGAAAGGAATTGTGAAGCAAAAGGGTGAGCACAACTAGCCCATAAAAGAATATCATGACTAAAGATAATTTACATCATCAATAGCCTTCATCAGTTAAATCAGAGATTTAGAACATATGGTAGATGATAAAACTTTTCAACCATAGTTGCAGTGGAACGAGCAATCCATTAGAAGAGTCAATAGACCATCAGATCTATTAACTTCTCCATGTTAAAAGTCCACCAATAATGTTTTATCCCTGTAACATCAATCAACAATTCCCATCCACAATCATATGAATAACTTCATAATCATAATTGTGATTCTAACTTCCTCTTCGCACCTGTGATGAAGATAATTTTCATCCCCTATCTTTACCTGAAACATCAAAAATCATGGTTATGCCAAATCAAAATTCCTGCTCATAATCATACTAATAAATTCATCTTTGCTTTACGACCAAAGATATTTATTAACAAATCATCTTTTGCACTACAGGCCAAAGACATACAAGCTCAGATTTTAGAAGAGTCAAGTAGAGCATGATATCTACTATCTTTTACGAATTAAAAGTGTATAATCAATATTTTATTCTTTGAGACTCGAATTTTAATAAATAATCCACATCATCGAATCATCCCCGCACTACTGACGAGGATATTCATGTAATCATCAATGGTCATGATTATACCGAATAATCTCTCGTTATAATCATACCAATAATCGTCCCATCAATGCACTACGAAGTTATTGAGGACTTTTACCACATCATCTATAACATTACGGGTCATGATTATACCAAATGATCCCCGATCATAATCATACCAATAAATGTTCATCTATGCATATAAGCCAAAGATACTCATCAATCAATAGTTTATCTTTGCACGTAAGCCAAAGATATACAACTGTAAAACCAATAATCAACAGTCCATCTTTGCACGTAAGCCAAAGATATACAATTGTAAAATTAATAATCAACAGTCCATCTTTCCACGTAAGCCAAAGATGACTTTCACCATAATATAAGCATGAGGATGATGACAATGATATAAGCAATAATCAAACGAAAACAAGGATAAATATTAAAGTCATCTTTAAAAAACTCATAATCTAATATTATCAATCACTTATCAATCAATCACTTAAAAAACTCATAATCTAATATTATTAATATTATAACAGTATTTTAATCACTTCTTAAACTTATAAATAATTTATTTCAATTGTTTACACTTTACTAAATAATGCATTTAATCATTCAAAAATGTCATACTCATAAGATTTCATCACCAATGATCAAATCCCTCATCAAAAAATTGTATATACCCTATATAGGATTCTCAAGCCATAAAATTCTATTTTCCAATTTTTTTACTTCACATAACATATTTAATTTATTTACTCATAACTAGTTCATTTTCATGAAAAATACCAAATCGGTTCAAAAATATTTCTTTTAAGGATTTAGCGAATATAGTCCCATATTGAACATATATTTTTCTCGAATTTTTAAAATTCATTTATAATTTTCATATGGACAAAAGCGCCAAATATTTAGACATTTATCATAAATTGTACTTTTGTCCAAAAATTCAAATTTACTGAGGGTATACTCCTGTTATATACATGTACTCCAAATAAAAATTTCACCAATTTTTGAGTTAACCACAAGGAGTTATAAGGGTTTACTTTTAAAATAGTCTTTTTCCATAAAATCCATAACTCTTAATCTATATATCCAAAAATCGCCATCTTTGGACACAATATAGAAAACTCATCAAATTATCATTTCAAATTTTTTCAGAATTTTTGAGGTTCAGAAAAATTACGAAACTACAAATGGATTTTCACCGTGCCGTAGATGCGAGAATCCACGTGAGACGCATCATTTCCACAATTTAATAAGGAATGAATACAAAGGATCATTCATCATGCATGCGGTAATCCACATAGACATGTTATTCTAACAGAATAATAAAGAATGGAATAACAGAAGAATTCACCATACATGCGATAGACCGCACAAACAAGTTATTTCCAATAGAATAATAAAGAATGGAACCAGGTCATGCGTAATCCGCACAGACAGGATATTCCAACAGAATAATAAAGAATGGAATAACAACAGAATTCACTAGGCATGCGATAAACCACACAGACGGGTTATTCTAACAGAATAATAAAGAATGAAACCAGGTCATGCGTAATCTGCACAGACAGGATATTCCAACAGAATAATAAAGAACAGAACCAGGTCATGCATAATCCGCACAGACAGGATATTTTAACAGAATAATAAAGAATGGAATAATGGAAGAATTTCACCATGTATGCAGTAATACGCATAGACAGGTTATTTCAACATACTAATAAGGAATGGAATAACAATAGCTCTCTTCATGAATACGAAAGAAATAATACTCCTTACCTCAAAAGAAGATTGGATACTAGAATAGTGAGGTAGCATACTTCTCTTCTTCTTTCTTTCTATAATTTCTCTATATAATAATTGCTCTATAGCTTTAGTGAATTGGTGAAAAATAATAAAGGAATGAGCTTCTATTTATAGGAAAATATAGTTTCAATAATTACACATTTTGGAGCTCGAAATATTATAGTATAATACCTTCCTCTTTTTCTTCATTTTTAATTTAGTCCTGTAAGTATTATCAAACTTGCACCACCTCCCCTAATAGTAAATAATGTGAATCAATAGTTCAGTCATGTGATTCAATAGTTATAATTATGTGAAAATACGAATAATAGTATAGTACCTTCATCTATACCTCCATTTTTAACTTAGTTATGCAAGTATTATCAATCTTGCACCAACTCCCCTAATAGTAAATAAATGTGAATCAATAGTACACACATGTGAACAAATAGTTATAATCATGTAAATCAATAGCAATTAATTGCTCATTTATCCGGTTAATTACCCAATTGGTCAATATAACCTCCAGACATCAATTATTATCGAAATAAATATCGATTTTCACTAACACTAATAATTCCAACACAATGAAACTATCAATTTCATCTTTAATCAACATGAACTTATTCATCATTAATATTATAATTCACAATATTTAACAACCAGGTCGTTCCCAGGAAAGAGGGGGTTTTCCGATAAGGATTTCTCCTTATTGGTGAGCAATTAGGTGACCAAACCTCTCCTTGACAAAACTTCTAGACATTGTCAATATTGCAAATAATAATATGAATAACTTTATCGTCTCAATTATTGATTTAATAATATAACATATTATACGAGATGATCTTTGTGACAATAATTGAATAAATAATATAGAGAGATATGATCAACAATTCTTTGTAGCAATAATTGAGTATAAGCGAGTGACTTCTCACGTAAGCATCAATAATCAATACCGGTGTCTACTATTGCAACCACACGTATTACTATACTTTTACTACTAGGGTAGTTCAATGTTTTAACGGTAATACTTTCGTAGTTATTTTTATAAAAGATAATTACGTCATTTTCTAAATCGATAATACTTACATTGTAGGGTCCACTAATGATTATCTTGTCGTAAATACGAATATTCCCGATAAAAAAATATTCTCCAACCAAACGAATAACAACTTGCTTACTTTGTAAAATTTTCAAATATTACCCTTAACTTTAACCCTTTCTTAATTTAACCATTTACTAAATAAAATAATAATTAGAAAATTGAATACTTTCATTTCATAAAATTTGGGGTCTCACAATCTCCTCTCCTTATGAAATTTTGCCCTCAAAATTTATGTACCTGGTAGTTCGAAGAGATGAGAATACCTTGCTTTCTTTTCTAATTATACCTTCCCGATTATTTCCTCTGTATCATGATTTTCCCATTGCTCATCTCCTGTATTTCAGATATCATTCTAGAATATATCTTCAAAATAAAGGTTAATTGATATATCATAATTTGTCAACTTATCAAGTAAACAATTTCAGCTTAGGTAAGTCACACACTAGCGAAGTATATAACTCGTCTCTCCCCTCCTAGTTCTAGACTCTTATCTCCTCCAGCGACTATATCCCTAAGCTCTGATACCATTTGTGACGCCCCCAAAATAGGTCCACACGAACCATTTTGAGTCGCCAGATATCACACTATAAAAATCATTTACAAACTTTGTAAGACCCCAAATTTTATGAATAAAGATTTAAATTTTCTCGAAATATTTTTTTAATATTATGGAGTAAATTTGATATAATGTTATAGTTGTGGGTAATATTTATAAATTTTGCTAAGTACGTAAGTTGTTAAATAATATTCGATTGGTCGGGAAATATTCGTTTTAACAGGGAATATTCGTACGACGGCACAATCATTGGTGGACCCTATAACGGAATTATTGTCGGATTGAGAAAACGACAAAAATATTTTTATGAAAATAACGGCGGAAGTTTCTACCGTTAATCGTGAAACACCGGTTGTTAAAATAAAGATATCTGCGTGGTTGCATAAGTAAGCACACGTATTGATTATTGATGCTTACGTGAGAAGTCACTCGCTTTTGTTCAATTATTGCTACATAAATTGTTGCATAGTATCTCACGTTATTTGATTCAATTATTGTCAATATTTTATATATTATTAAATTAATAATTGAGATGACAGAGTTATTAATATTATTATTTGCAATATTAACGATGTCTGAAGTTCGCCAAGAGAGGTTTGGTCACCTAATCAATGCTACCAATAGGGAAAAATCCTTATTGGAAAGCCCCCTAGTTCCTGAGAACGACCCGGTCGATTAATATTGTGAATTATAATAATAATGATAAATGTTGTTAAATATATTGAGGTATCTTTTTATGAAGTCACAGAAGTTTATATATAAATTTATTATATATATAAATTTTGTTTTATTAGTATTATTAATGTAATAAAACATAAAAGCTTTTTATATAAAACAGAATACTTTTATAAAGTTATTTGTTTTATTAGACAATAATTAGAATATATTATATTTTATTATCATAGTATTTTACATAGTAAAATCTTTTTATATAAAACCTAATACTTTTATAAAGTTATTTATTTTATTAGACAATAATTAGAATATATTATATTTTATTATCGTAATATTTTGCATAGTAAAATCTTTTTTATATAAAAATGAATACTTTTATAAAGTTATTTGTTTTATTAGACAATAATTAGAATATATTATATTTTATTATGCGTAGTGTTTGCGTAGTGCAGTATAGTGTTTTGCGTAGTAAAATCTTTTTATATAAAATGTAATACTTTTATAAAGTTATTCATTTTATTAGATTTATAAATAGAATATATTATATTTTATTTAAAAGATTTTATTTTATTAGAATATTTTATTTATACTTCATAGTAAATTAATATGGATCGTCTGCTTCAAAAGTAAATCAATCTGACCCGCTCATGAATTAGTTACTATTTAGTCCATTCTCCAATAAATAGAAGCTCATTCCTTCATTATTTCTTACAATTCAATTGAAACTCTGAGAGAGAAACTATAGAGAGAAAGAAGAAAAGTATTCGCTTACTCCACTACTCCTATATCCAATTTCTTCTAAGGTAAGGGGTATTATTTCTTTCAGATTCATGAAGAGAACTTACATTTTTCCATTCTTTATTATTACATTGGAATAACTTTTGTATCTGTGCTGGCTACCCTATACTTGGTGAAATTCTTCATTATTCCATTCTTTATCATTATGTTGGAATAACTTTTATACATCTGGACCTTCGCATACATGGTGAAATTCTTTTGTTATTCCATTCTTTATTATTCATTTGGAACATCCTCGTCATGCATGCGTTTATGCATGACCTGGTTCCGTTATTTATTATTCTGTTGGAATATCCTGTCGATGCGTATTACGCCTGACCTGGTTCCGTTATTTATTATTGTGTTGGAATAACCTGTCTGTGCGGTCTATCGCATGCCTGGTGATTTCTTTTGTTATTCTATTCTTTATTATACTCAGTTGGTTAAATTTTTGACTTCTATACTCCATGAAATTAGTGGAATATCCTTGATATTTGCGCTTCATCCAGTATCTTTTCATGGAAATATTCTTCTTAGCATTCTTGAATTTTACTCTACAAAAAAGTATCATGTTGACAATTTGGACGTTATTAGTTCCTGGATAAATTAATTCTTGAACTTGTTTTATTGAATTCTTGTATCATTGTCATCATCCTCATGTTTATATTATGTTGAAAGTCATCTGTGGCCTGTAGTGCATAGATGGACTTGGTATGATTATGACCAGGGATTAATCGGTATAATCATGACCGTAATATTACAAATGATGTGGTAAAAATTCTCATTGGCCCGTAGTGCATTGATGGACAGCTATTGGTATGATCATGACCATTAATGAATACACAAATATCATTGGCCCGTAGTGCATGGATAATTTGTGGTTGTGATACTAATGAATATCCTTGGCCGTAGTACAAGGATGATGTGGATTATTTATTAAGTTGAGTCTCAGCGATAAAGTGATGAAAACCCTTTTTAAATCATAAAAGATAGAAGATTTTATTCTCTACTTGACTCTTTTAATGGATTGCTTGTTTCGCTGCAGTTAAACTTGATGTTTGTTATATTTTATCAGTTTAACATTGTTGAAGACTAATGATAATTTATTCTACATTATCTTAGTCATAATATTACTTACTGGGCTAGTTGAGCTCACCCTTTCTTTCACTGTTCTCTTCAGGAAATGAGAAAGTAGCCGGGACTAGTCGGGGAACGGAGTGACGGCCCAGATGATAGTATTAGTAGTCCTCACTATTCTGTTAAATAGTGTCACAATAAATGTAATGAGGACTCCTTTGAGTGTGGATATTGTCTAGATGACAATATTCTAATTAAAACTCTCAATTTATGTTTTGTCGTATTTTATACTACAGCTGTATTATTAAGTTGTATTTGTATTCTGTACCATGTATCTGGCGACCCAAGATGGGTGATGTATACCTATTTTGGGGGCGTCACAAAAGTATTCAATTTTTTTAATTATTATTCTATTTAGTAAATGGTTAAATTGATAAAAGTGCTGATGTCTGGCGTGGTTGCATAGTAAGCACACCAGTATTGATTATTGATGCTTATGTGAGAAGTCACTCGAGTTATACCCAATTATTGCTACAATAATTTACGCATCATATCTCTCATATTATTGATTCAATTATTGTCATAGTATCATCTGCATAATATTTTATATATTATTAAATCAATAATTAAAACGAAAAGTTATTCATATTATTATTTGTAATATTGGCAATGTCTAGAAGTTCTGTCAAGGAGAGGTTTGGTCACCTAATTGCGCACCAATAAGGAGAAATTCTTATCAGAAAGCCCCCTCTTTCCTGGGAACGACCTGGTTGTTAAATATTGTGAGTTATAATATTAATGATGAATGTTATTAAAAATCTAATTTGAGTTCGGAGTTGAATTTGGAGACACGGACGTGATATTTGAGGCCGGAACGATGAAATTAGTAGAAATATACTATAAACACAAAATTTGCCGGGGTTGACTTTTTGGTCAAAAAAGTCAACAGTTGACTTTTTCAGAAAAAGTCAAACTTTGAAATTTCAAAAATGAAATTATTGAGAAAAATGTTTCCATTGTGTTGGGATTGTTAGTGTTAGTGCAAATCGACATTTATTTCGATAATAATTGATGTCTGGAGGTTATATTGACCAATCGGGTAATTAATCGAATAAATGATCAATTAATTGCTATTAATTCACATGATTATAACTATTTGTTCACATGTGTGTACTATTGATTCACATTCATGTACTATTAGGGGAGTTGGTGCAAGATTGATAATACTATCATGACTAAGTTAAAAATGGAGGTACTATACTGTAATTCATATTTTCACATGATTATAACTATTGATTCACATGATTGAACTATTGATTCACATTATTTACTATTAGGGGAGGTGGTGCAAGTTTGATAATACTTGCAGGACTAAATTAAAAATAAAGAAAAAGAGGAAGGTATTATCTTGTAATATTTTGAGTCCCAAAATGTGCAATTATCGAAACTATATTTTCCTATAAATGAAGCTCATTCTTCCTTCATTTCTCACCAATTCACTAAAACTTTAGAGCAATTATTATACGAGAGAAATTATAGAGAGAAAGAAGAAGAAAGTCTCTTTACATCACTATTCCAATATCCAGCTTCTCTAAGGTAAGGGATATTGTTATTATAGTAAGGGTATTATTCTTTCGTATTCATGAAGAGAGTTATTTTCTTTCAATACTGTAAGAGTTGTTATTCCATTCTTTATTATTACATTAGAATAACTTTGCCTATGTAATCTTTGCATACATGGTGAAATTCTTACATTATTCCATTCTTTATTATTCTGCGTTGGAATAACTTTATCTGCAAGTGATCTATCGCATGCTTGGTGAATTTCATTGTTATTCCATTCTTTATTATTCTCGTTGGAACATCCCGTCATGCATGCAGATTATTACATGACTGGTTCCATTCTTTATTATTCTGTTGGAACATCCCATGCATGCGGATTACGCATGACTGGTTCCATTCTTTATTATTATGTTAGAATATCCTCTGCATGCGAATTACGCATTACCGTTCCATTCTTTATTATTACATTGGAATAACTTTTATGCTGCGGCCTATCGCATTTACGGTAGTGAATTCTGTTGTTATTCGATTCTTTATTATTTTGTTGGAATATCCTTTCGCATGCGGATTACGTATGACTGGTTCCATTCTTTATTATTACATTGCTGGAATATCACATGCATGCGGATTACGTATGACTGGTTCCATTCTTTATTATTACATTGGAATATCCATGCATATGGATTACGCATTGACTTCGTTCCATTTTTTATTATTCATTGGGGAATAACTTTTATGCATGCGATCTATCGCATGCATGGTGAATTCTTCTATTATTCCATTCTTTATTATTTTGTTGGAATAACATGTCTATGTGGATTACCGCATGCATGGTGAATTATCCTTTGTATTCATTCCTTATTAAATTGTGGAAATGATCTGTCTACGTGGATTACCGCATGACGGGTGAAAATCCATTTGCAGTTTCGTAATTTTTCTGACCCTCAAAAATTTTGAAAAATTTTGAAATGATAATTTGATGAGTTTTCTAGATTGTGTCCAAAAATGGCAATTTTTGAATGTATAGATTAGGAGTTATGAATTTTATGGAAAAAGACTATTTTAAAAGTAAACCCTTATAACTCCATGTGGTTAACTCCAAAATTGGTGAAATTTTTATTGAGAGTACATGTATATAACAGTATATACCTCAAAATTTTGGAATTTTTGGACAAAAGTACAATTTATGATAAATGTCTAAATATTAAATAGTTTGGCCATATGAAAAATAGTAAATGAATTTTAAAAATTCGAGAAAAATATATGTTTAATATGGGACTATATTCTGCTAAATCCCAGAAGAGAAATATTTTGGGGACTGATTTGGTATTTTCATGAAAATGAACTAGTTATGAGTAAATGAATTTAATATGTTATGTGAAGTAACAAAATTGGAAAATAGGATTTTATTGCTTGGGATTCCTATATAGCGTATATGCAGATTTTTGATGAGGGATTTGATCATTGGTGATGAAATCTTATGAGTATGGCATTTTGAATGATTAAAATGCATTATTTGGTAAAAGTATAAACAATTGAAATAAATTGTTTATAAGTTTAAGAAGTGATTAAAATATTGTTATAATATTAATAATATTAGATTATGAGTTTATTAAGTGATTGATAATATTTGGATAAATTTAAAGTCTTTAATATTTGTATATCTTTGGCTTACGTGCAAAGATGGACTGTTGATTTTTGGTTTTATAGTTGTATATTTTTGGTTTACGTGCAAAGATAGACCGTTGATTATTGGTTGTATATCTTTGGTTTACGTGCAATGATAGACTGTTGATTATTGGTTGTATATCTTTGGCTTACGTGCATTGATGGGCAGTTGTTGGTATGATTATAACTAGGGATTATTCGGTATAATCATGACCATGGTTGAAAACACGAATATCCTTGGCCCGTAGTGCATGGATAATTCGTGGTCGTAATACTAATGAATATCCTTGGCCGTAGTGCATGGATAATTCGATAATGTGGATTAATTATTAAGCTGAGTCTCAGTGATAACATATTATTAATACACTTTTAATTCGTAGAAGATAGTAGATATCATGCTCTACTTGACTCTTACATATCTGAGTTGTATGTCTTTGGCTTGTAGAACAAAGATGAATTGTTGATGAATATCTTTGGCCCGTGGTGCGAATAAATTTATTAATATGATTATGAACAAGAATTGTGATTTGGTATAACCATGATTTTTGATGTTTCAGGTGAAGATAGGCGATGAAAATTATCTTCGTCCTAGGTGCGAAGAGGAAATTAGAATCACAATTATGATTATGAGTTATTCATATGATTTTGGACACGAATTATTGATTGATGTTACAGGGATAAATCATTATTGGTGGACTTTTAACATGGAGAAGATAATAGACCTGATGGTCTATTTGACTCTTTAATGGATTGCTCATTCACGCTGACTATGGTTTGAAAATTTTTTATCATCTACCATATGTTCTAAATCTACGATTTATTATTGATAAAGGCTATTGATGATATAAATGATATTCTTTCTTTGGGTTAGTTGTGCTTCACCCTTTTGCTTCACAATTCCTTTCGGTAATAAGAGTGTAGTTGGGTGATTGAAAGGTAATGAGAAGAATAAAATGGTGGTCTATAGTGTTGAGGTTCTCCACTAAATAGTATAGAAATAATTTTATTGAGAACTTTAGATAAGTGTATCGATATTGTATCGTCATTTGATATTTAATTTTAGTGAACCGAATAGGGTGAGGTGAACCCAACTTTGGAAGGTGTTTTCCCCTTATCATACAAGATGTCTAATGACATACAACCTCTTGTTAATATAAGATGCGAGGGTTGTGCATCCACTTCTTTGAGTATATCTACAAGCACTACCTATATAATCTTGGAGTTTATTTGAAATATAATTCTCACTTGGAGACAACGGAGATAATTATATGTCGAGAGAAGACTCACCATTGGAAAGAAGATGATAGCAATCTTCTTGTTTTTCTTTAGGGACTATTGGGTTGACGAGGATAATTACGTGGACATATGATATCTATCATAACCTGACGCACGCATGGCCTCCCATATACGAAGGTTTCCTTGAGCACTTCCCAAAGATTTTAATTTCTAAAATGCTTATTAGTTGTACTTTTATGTAAGGTACCATTTTAAGGTTGTGTTCAAAGCACCATGAGAGTTACATACATTTGTATTAAAACTCACAGCTTTAACTTGTGATCGTATTCTGCATTTACGCTTCAATAGTTGTATAAATGAAGTTTGTATTTGATTTTTATGGTATGATATCCGGCGACTCGTAATGGGTCGTGTGGACCTATTTTGGGGGCGTCCACAAACTTCATTTATACAACTATTGAACTGTCAGATGTATGACTTACCACGCTTAAACTGTGAGTTTAATATAAATGTATGTAACTCTCATGGTGCCTCAATTAACTCTTACAATGGTACTTTTTACATAAAAGTACAATCAATAAATCGCTTTAGAAATTAAAATCTTTGTAAAATAATCAAGGAAGCCTTCGCATACGGGAGGCCATACGCCCAGGTTATGATAGATATCATATGTCCACGTAATTATCCTTGGTCAATCTAATAGTCCCCAAAGAAAACAAGAATTTTGCTATCATCTTCTTTCCAATGGTGAGTCTTCTCTCGACTTATAATTATCTCCATCACTCCAATCGAGAATCATATTTCAAACAAACTCCAAGATTATATAGTAGTGCCTCAGAGATATACTCAACAAGTGGATGTGCACAACCCTATCTTATGATAACACGAGGTCAGGTGTCATTAGACATCATGTATGATAGTAGCAAAAACACCCTTCCAAAGTTGGGTTCACCTCACCCTATTTGGTTCACTCAAAATTAAATATTAAATGACGATACAATACTTACACACACTTATCTAAAGTTCTCAATAAAATTATTTTCATACTATTTAGGAGAACTCAAATAAAATATAGACCACCGCTTCATTCTCCCTGTCATTTCGCCGAGCCAGCCACACTTTTATTACCCGAAAGGAATTGTGCAAAAGGGTGAGCACAACTAGCCCAATAAAGAATATCATGAATAAAGATAATTTACATCATCAATAGCCTTCATCAAGAATAAATCGTAGATTTAGAACATACGGTAGATGATAAACTTTTTCAACCATAGTTGTCAGCAAAATGAATCGAGCAATCCATTAGAAGAGTCAAATATGTACAATCGATCTATTATCTTCTCCATGTTAAAATTCCACCAATAATGTTTTATCCCTATAACATCAATCAACAATTCTGTCCCACAATCATATGAATAACTCATAATCATAATTGTGATTCTAACTTCCTCTTCGCACCTGTGATTTAAGATAATTTTCATCCCCATCTTCACCGAAACATCAAAAATCATGGTTATGCCAAATTAAAATTCCCGCTTCATAATCATATACTAATAAATTCATCTTTGACTACTACCAAAGATATTCATTAACAATTCATCTTTGCACTTGAAGCCAAAGACATACAATCAGATTTTTAAAGAGTCAAGTAGAGCATGATATCTACTATCTTTTACGAATTAAAAGTGTATAATCAATATTTTATTGCTGAGACTTAGCTTAATAAATAATTCACATCATCGAATCATCCATGCACTACAGCCAAGGATATTCATGTAATCATCAATGATCATGATTATACTGAATAATCCCTGGTTATAATCATACCAATAACTGTCCATCAATGCACTACGGGCCAATGAGGACTTTTACTACATCATCTATAACATTACGGGTCATGATTATACCGAATGATCTCTGGTCATAATCATACCAATAAACAGTTCATCTATGCATATAAGCCAAAGATACTCATCAATCAATAGTTCATCTTTGCACGTAAGCTAAAGATATACAACTGTAAAACCAATAATCAACATTCCATCCTTACACATAAGCCAAAGATATACAATTGTAAAACCAATAATCAACAGTCCATCTTTGCACGTAAGCCAAAGATATACAATTGTAAAATCAATAATCAACAGTCCATCTTTGCACGTAAGCCAAAGATGACTTTCATCACAATATAAGCATGAGGATGATGACAATGATATAAGCATTAATCAAACGAAAATAAGGATAAATATTAAAGACTTTAAATTTATCCAAATATTATCAATCACTTAATAAACTCATAATCTAATATTATTAATATTATAACAATATTTTAATCACTTCTTAAACTTATAAACAATTTATTTCAATTGTTTACACTTTACCAAATAATACATTTAATCATTCAAAAATGCCATACTCATAAGATTTCATCACTAATGATCAAATCCTCATCAAAAATCAGATATACCCTATATAGGTTTCCAAGCCATAAAATCCTATTTTCCAATTTTGTTACTTCACATAACATATTTAATTCATTTACTCATAACTAGTTCATTTTCATGAAAATACCAAATCGGTTCCAAAATATTTTCTTTTACGGGATTTAGCGAATATAGTCCCATATTGAACATATATTTTCTCGAATTTTTAAAATTCATTTAATATTTTTCATATGGCCAAAACTCATGAATATTTAGACATTTATCATAAATTATACTTTTGTCCAAAATTTACGAAATTTACAGGTATACTCTCTGTTATATACATATCTCCCAATAAAAATTTCACCAATTTTGAGTTAACCACAAGGAGTTATAAGGGTTTACTTTTAAAATAGTCTTTTCCACAAAAAATCCATAACTTTTAATCTATACATCCAAAAATCGCCATCTTTGGACATAATATAGAAAACTCATCAAATTATCATTTCAATTTTTTTAGATTTTTGAGGTCGGAAAATTACAAAAGCTACAAAAAGGATTTTCACCTTACCATGCAGTAATCCACGTAGATGATCATTTCTACAATTTAATAAGGAATGAATACAAAGGATCATTCACCATGCATGCAGTAATCACATGTAGACAAAGTTATTCTAATAGAATAATAAAGAATGGAATAATGTAAGAATTCACCATGCGTGTGATAGACCGCATGCATGTGTTATTCCCAATGTAATAATAAAGAATGGAACCGAATGTCATGCGTAATCCGCATACAACAGATATTCCATTAGAATAATAAAGAATGGAATAACAATGTAATTCACCACTGCATGCGATAAACCACATACGATGAAAGTTATTCCAACAAATGTATAATAAAGAATTGAACCAGTGTCATGCGTAATCCGCATGATGCATACGATATTCCAATGTAATAATAAAGAATCTTAACCGAGTCAATGCGTAATCCATCCGCATGCATGGATATTCAGCAAATGAATAATAAAGAACGGAATAATAGAAGAATTTCACCATGTATGCGTTGATTGCGATAGATTAAGTTATTCCAACATAATAATAAGGAATGGAATAACAATAGCTCTTTTCATGAATACGAAAGAAATAATACCCTTACCTCAAAAAGAAGACCGGATACTAGAATAGTGAGGTAGCGGACTTTCTTCTTCTTTCTCTCTATAATTTCCTTACATAATAATTGCTCTATAGCTTTAGTGAATTGGTGAAAAATAATGAAGGAATGAGCTTCTATTTATAGTGAAATATAGTTTCAATAATTGCACGTTTTGGGCCTTGAAATATTACGGTATAATACCTTCTTTTTTTCCTTCATTTTTATTTTAGCCCTGCAAGTATTATCAAACTTGCACCACCTCCCCTAATAGTAAATCATGTGAATCAATATTTTTAGACATGTAAAAATACGAATTACAGTATAGTACCTACATCTATACCTCCATTTTTAACTTAGTTATGCAAGTATTATCAATCTTGCACCAACTCCCCTAATAGTAAATGAATGTGAATCAATAGCACACACATGTGAACAAATAGTTATAATCATGTGAATCAATAGCAATTAATTTCTCATTTATCCGGTTAATTACCCGATTGGTCAATATAACCTCTAGACATCAATTATTATCGAAATAAATGTCAATTTTCACTAACACTAATAATTTCAACACAATGGAACTATCAATTTCATCTTTAATCAACATGAACTTATTCATCATTAATATTATAATTCACAATATCTAATAATCAGGTCATTCCCAGGAAAGAGGGGGCTTTCCGATAAGAATTTCTCCTTATTGGCGCGCAATTAGGTGACCAAACCTCTCTTTGACAGAACTTCTAGACATTGTCAATATTACAAATAATAATATGAATAACTTTGTCGTCTCAATTATTGATTTAATAATATAACATATTATACAGATGATACTGTGACAATAATTAAATCAATAATATGAGAGATACGATGCAAAGAATTATCATAGAGTAATAATTGAGTATAACTGAGTGACTTATCATGTAAGCATCAATAATCAATATAGTGTGCTACTATGCAACCACGCGTATTACTATACTTTTACTACCGGGTAGTTCAACAGTTTTAATGGTAATACTTTCGCCATTATTTTTATAAAAAGATAATTCTATCGTTTTCTAAATACGACAATACTTCCGTTGTGGGGTCCACCAATGATTATGCCGTCGTACGAATATTCCCTGATAAAAAGAATATTCCCCGACCAAACGAATAAGAACTTGCTTACTTTGTAAAATTTTCAAATATTACCCTTAACTTTAACCTTTTCTCAATTTAACCATTTACTAAATAAAATAAAAATAAGAAAATTGAATACTTTCATTTCATAAAATTCGGGGTCTTATATGATGTATACCTGTTTTGGGGGCGTCACAATAAACCCCATGAAGAAGTCTTCAGAGATGCATCAGTTAATATAAACACAAGACCTATTCGAACCGTGCATCAAATAATACTCAATCCATTCCAAAATTAAAATTAAAGATAAAATTTTCACTTTATTTTGATTTAAAATATGTAATCATTAGATCAATTGAAGAAATTGAATTAATCGCGTAGGCTAGAATAAGGGGGTGTTTGATAAAAACTGAATGAATCTGAATCTGAATGAAAAAAGTTGTTTGATAATTAACATATCTGAAACATCTAAATGACAGAATTTTATTATTTTACCCCTCAAAAAAAAATTCAAAGTTGTTGTAAATTTATTTAATATTACTTAATATAATAGTTAATATTTTTTTAATTTTTTAATTTTATTTACTTTATTCAGTTGCTCATTCAGCCAAAAAAATCTGATTTAGCCGTTCAGTTCAATTATCCTAATCGATTCAAATTTTTTAGACAATTTTTCCAAAACAAAGCGCACTTAATGGGTCAATTCGATTCAACCATTCGGATGTATTCGATCTTAAACAAATGTTTTCAAATTGTGAAAGGGGAGCTTAGGGAAGAAAAATAGACAAATAATTTTCTCTCTATGTTAGGTAGACTATGTAATCTTTTTAATTGTCAAATCATGACCTCTTTTTATAGTAGGATAATGCAAAAAGTTTTGTAATTTCGATAAATTAATGAATCGGTTCAGTATTATTGATATTGTAAATATAAATATCAGTTCGGTATCGGCATTTTTACTAGTAAAACCCAGATGTTCGGGACCGATAACAGTGTACACTTATGGAACTTCGATAATTACCAAATAGTACCGATTGTACCCGTTGGTTCTTCTAAGATAAAATTTCTACTATAAAATCTCTTAATATGAAACACTACGTACAAGTGGAGAATCGTTAAACATATGCGCTGATACAATCCTAACCAGGCTCGCATTAAATAATAATAACTCATTTCAACTTCCAGTGGTTCATCAAGTTATTTTAAATAATTGGGTAGAAGTTTATGCAAGGGAATACAATTCAATCATTATTGGGATGATGTTGCGTTCAAGACCAAGTCAGAGCTAATGAAGAAGAATCGTTGCAAGCTGCGAGTTGTACATACTTCTGGCTCGCAGTCGTTTCAGGAGGTTAAGTCGGTATGTATTTCCCTTTAGTTTAGTTTAATATTAAACTGCAACTATAGTAAATTAAGGTGATATTATTTAATTTATATGATTTAGGCCATGTAGAGTAGCTTGGGCCGACCTCCTACTATGATCGAGTTCTGGGATAGAGTCCATACGCCGAAGGGCTCTACTTCGGGGTCGACGATATCTCCAGCGGCACTATTTATACGGGTAATACATTTACTATAATAAATATTATTTAGGATAATATTACGTAATTTATATGATGATACCAAGATAACTCACTTGTATATCAAATTACAGGAGCGGTTTGAGAAGCTCCGCAGCCAGCGTATAGTGGAGTTGCAGGGAGCTAGGGGCGATGTTGAGACGTTAGATTCCACCGTCCCTCTGCCCGAGATTAGATTATCTAAGGACGAGGAGACGACTCTTTGGGTCGCATCTCAGGATACTCCCACTAAGATTACCGCGGGATCGAGTCTTTGGGTTTCTGAGGAAACCACCTACTACACCGCCGGAGGTATAATATTTTAGTTTATTTCATGTTTATGAATAAAGTAAACTTATAATATTATTCATGTTATATTTATTTTTGAAGGCTCTAGCCAACGTCTACGTCCGAGAGCCCCCGTGGGGCCATCACATACAGGCGCTGGCTTAAACGATGCTTTGTTCTAGCGTGTTATGGTTGCGGTGTTGGAGAGGTTTGAGACCAATCCACTGTTCCATCGTCAGGACCCGCCCAGCTGTTCTCGCCTCCATCAGCTTGCGCAGGACGTTGCAGCTGGTGCCACCGCCAAGAGTACAGGTATCCCTCCGGAGTAGTGGGCCGCGATACGCGACGAGATTGTTCGGATGGTGGTTACCTTAGTCGAGGACGTTTGGGGGCGATGTTGAGTCGGTATTTCGCTTTCAGTATACTATTCGTTTTAAATACAAATATATATTCTGCATGTTATTTAATTTTCATTTAGTTATCTTTAACTGAATCATATATATGGACTAATGAGTTACATTATATTGTATCAACAGGGTGACGAGCGAGATGACGATGATGGCGATTTTCATACTCCAAAGCAACGTCGACGCCTGCCCGATGATCCTCCTCACACCGGGGGCTCTACTAGCTCGACTTAGTTTACATTCTTTTGTAGTTTACATTATTTTTTGACTTAGTTTACATTATTTTGAGTTACATTATTTTTGTAGTATTGTAGTTTAAACCTTGTCATTACTTTAGTTTGAAATATCTCTTTACTTTAGTTTTGTTGTGGTTTGACATTTAGTTTAATTTAGCTTAATGGGATGTTTGATATAATTTAGTTTAGATTAATGGGATGTTTTTGACATTTTTACTTCTCATTTAGTTTGCTTTTGACATATTGCTGGCCTTCGTAATTGTAATTCATGTTATTGGTCATATTGTTAGCTTGTTTATGTGGTGTTGGGAAAACAGGTGCAGGTACATGTACAAGATGTGGGTTAAATCCCTGGATATTGTAAAAACAAATAAAACATTCAAAAAAAACATACTATTCTCGACGAAATAGTACTATTATCGACGGATTTCCATCGAAAATAAGCCCTTAACATTTTGGTCATCTGCCACTTGTCACGTATATTCTCGACAGAATAGTGGTAATATCGACGGATTTTCGTTGGGTTTAAGTTGTTCTCCATTTTTGACAGGCTACCACGTGGCATACTTATCATCGACCAAATATCTTCGACAGACTATTTTTCGTCGGCAATATATTAACACCGACTGAATATTCGGTCGACGATAATTCCGTCGATATTAAGTATCCCCGACCAAAAGACCGACGAACTTAATTTCGACCTGCTTTTATACGACCAAATTTTTGACCGAATATTCGGTCGGAATAAGGTTAACCTCGACGGAATATACTTAATACCAACGGAATATTCCGTTGGAAATAAGCCTTTTTGTTGTAGTGATTTACATGGAAAGCATGTGGGCCACGGATTAAGTCTTTGGATGTTAATATATCAAATAAGCCTCGCTTCTCGTGAGTTTTAAGCTTCAGGAAACCACATTTGACAGAGACCTCTCTACCAAAGCTTCGCCTTGAGTGAAGTCACCCCCGGTGCAAAACTCTCTACCGAACCTCGCCCCGACGAACTTCACAGGGAAAAAGTACCTGCCCCAGCGGGGTAGCCCAAAATTAGTTGGCACGTTTTTTGAGGCAAGCGCGTTTTTATAGATTTTGAGCGTGGATTTGTTTCCTAAACTCAGTATTTACTATATATTATCAAGTTTCTATTATAGTTAAGATGTTATAGTAGATTTTGATTCCAAAAACACTGATTGATTCCTTTTAGGATTCCTAGGGTTTTAATTTCTACTATTTAAGACTCATGGATGTAATTTATTAATTATTATTTATGAGATTATTCTCTACTTTTGTTTCTTTGAAGAATTCCTAAGTAATTTCTTAGTTTATTCTTTGAGATTCAATTTGACTTATCATACAACAATACATAATTGTGTGTGGCGTCTTCTAACGCATCAATCGTCGATTGTACCGAGGTTCCTGTTTCAATATAAAGAAGGGGTTTAGGTGTCGTTAGTGTTCCATTCAACGCATATTTCATTGCTTGATCTATTGTACCAAGGTTCTCGTCTCCATATCATATAGACGTTGGGTTGAGGTGTCAAGAGAGTTCTATACTATCAACTGTGCTAGAAATGATCTGGGCGACGACCACCTCACACAAGCGTCCCGTGGAGTCCATCAGTAGGGCTTTTTTTGTTCCTTGTTAAAGTTATCTTTGGTGCGAACGGCAAACTTCTGCCAAAATAGTGTCTGTATTACTGATGTCTACGCGTCGTCCCATCTATACCTTTTCTGCAAATAAAACAACAATAATAATATTAAAACGGTGCTATTAAAATATAATCTAACACTACTAAACAATATTAGTTTATTAATTATATTATACTATTTTATTTTATTTTACTTTAATTTATTTTATTTGTTTTATTTTATTTAATTTTGTATTATTTTATTTAGTATTGTGAAACTAATTAAATACTACATAGTTTTTTTACTTTATTGTATATTATTTTATTTTACTTTATTGTATATTATTTTACTTTACTTTATTTTATTTGTTTTATTTTATTTAATTTTGTTTTATTTTATTTAATTTTGAATGAAGGCTAAGAAATACAGAGAATGGATAGATTTGTGAAAGATTTGGGGCCAACTGCCAAGAAGGTTGTGGCTGGAAAAGTGGTTCCTCCCTCTGTTAGTACTTAATTTATTTAGTAAATTCAAAACTCATAAATACATTCATGATAATATATTTACATTATCAAGTTAATTTAGGAACAGTTACATACAATAAACCTAGAGAGCATAAACCTATAAGAGTCGATCAACAAACCCACTATCATACCACCGAAATACATACTTCATACTAAACCCTAACCCCAAAACAGAGACTGTAAGACCCCAACTTTAATGAATAAAGATGAATTTTCTATAATTATCATTTTTGAATATTATGGAATGAATTTGATATAATGTTATAGTTGTGGGTAATAGTTATAAATTTTGCAAAATCACGTGAAGTTGTTATATAATATTCGATTGGTCAGGAATATTCATTTTAACAGGAATATTCAATGCGACGGCACAATCATTGGTGGACCCCACAACGGAATTATTATCGGATTGAGAAAAACGACAAAAATATTTTATGAAAATACCAAAGAAGTTTTATCGTTAATTGTTGAAACACCCGGTGTTAGAAGTACATGAATACTGCATGGTTGCATAGAAGACACGGTAGATTGATTATTGATGCTTTACGTGAGAAGTCACTCGGTTTTGTTCAATTATTGCTTGATGGAATTGTTGCATAGTATCTCACGTTAATTGATTCAATTATTGTCGATATTTTATATATTATTAAATTAATAATTGAGACAATGAAGTTATTAATATTATTATTTGCAATATTAACGATGTCTAGAAGTTCTGCCAAGGAAAGGTTTGGTCACCTAAATGCACGCCAATAGGGAGAAATCCTTATTGGAAAGCCCCCTCTTTCCTGAGAACGACCTGGTCGATTAATAGTGTGAATTATAATAATGATGATGAAGTTTTATTTTATTAGTACTATTAATGTAATAAAACAGAAAAACTTTTTATATAAAATAGAATACTTTTATAAAGTTATTCGTTTTATTAGACTATAAATAGAATATATTATATTCTATTATGCATAGTGTTTTGTATAGTAAAATCTTTTTATATAAAAAATGTAATACTTTTATAAAGTTATTCGTTTTATTAGACTATAAATAGACTATATTATATTTTATTATGCATAGTATATGCATAGTGTTTTGCATAGTAAATTTTTTATATAAAATGAATACTTTAATAAAGTTATTCATTTTATTAGATTATAAATAGAATATATTATATTTTATTTAAAAGATTTTGTTTTATTAGAATATTTTATAGTAAACCAATGTGGATCGTCTGCTTAAAAAGTAAATCAATCTGGACCGCTTCAGAATTAGTTACTATTCACCCATTCTCCTAAAATAAGCTCATTCCATCATTATTTCTTACTTAATTCAATGAAACTCTAGAGAGAGAAACTATAGAGAGAAAGAAGAAAAAGTATTTTGCTACTTCACTACTCCTATATCCAAATTGTTCTAAGGTAAAGGGTATTATTTCTTTCAGTATTCATGAAGAGAACTTACATTATTCCATTTTTTTATTATGTTGGAATAACTTTGTATACGCCATCTACCCTATACTTGGTGAAATCCTTCATTATTCCATTTTTATCATTATGTTGAATAACTTTGCCTACATCAAGTACTGCATATATGGTGAAATTCTTCCATTATTCCATTCTTTATCATTATGTTAGAATAACATGTACATGCAAATCTGCATACATAGTGAAATTCTTCATTATTCCATTCTTTATTATTCATTGGAACATCCTATCATGCGTTCTGCATGACCGGTTCTCATTATTTATTATTCTATCTAACATCCTCAGCTTGGTTGTGAATTTCACTGACCCGTTCCGTTATTTATTATTCTGTTGGAATATCCTGTCTGTGCGATCTATCACATGCATGGTGATTTCTTTTGTTATTCCATTCTTTATTATACTCAGTTGGTTAAAGTTTTGACTTCTATACTCCATGAAATTAGTGGAATATCCTTGATATTTGCTCTTCATCCTGTATCTTTTCATGAAAATATTCTTCTGAGCATTCTTGAATTTTACTCTACAAAGAAGTATCATGTTGACAATTTGGACGTTATTAGTTCTTGGATAAATTAATTCTTGAACTTGTTTTATTGAATTCTTATTTCATTGTCATCATCCTCATGTTTATATTATGTTGAAAGTCATCTCGTGGCTCAGAAAAGCATAGATGGACTTGGTATGATTATGACTGTGGATTAATCGGTATAGTCACGTCATTACCGTAATGTTACAAATGATGTGGTAAAAGTCCTCATTGGCCCATAGTGCATTGATGGATGTTGTTGGCATGATCATGACCATTGATGAATACACGAATATCCTTGGCCCGTAGTGCATGGATAATTTGTGGTTGTGATACTAATGAATATCCTCGGGTCAGTAGTCGCGGGATGATGTGGATTATTTATTAAAATTCGAGTCCCAAAGATAAAAGTGATGAAAAACCTTTTAAATTATAAAAGATAGTATATTTTATTCTCTACTTGACTCTTTTAATGGATTGCTTGTTCCGCTGTAGTTAAACTTGATGTTTGTTATATTGTATCAGTTTAACATTGTTGAAAGCTAACGATAATTTATTCTGTATTATCTTAGTCATAATATTTCTTACTGGGCTAGTTGAGCTCACCCTTTTACTTTCATTGTTCTCTTCAGAAAATGAGAACGTAGCCGGGACTAGTCGGGGAACGGAGTGACGGTTCAGATAATAGCATTAGTAGTCCTCACTATTCTGTTAAATAGTGTGATAATAAATGTGATGAGGACTCAATTGAGTGTGGATATTATCTAGATGATAATATTTGTATTAAAACTCACAACATATGTTTTGTCGTATTACACACGACTGTTGTATAATTAAGTTGTATTTGAATTTTGTACCATGTATTTGGCGACTCAAGATAGGTGATGTATACCTATTTTGGGGGTGTCACAAAGACTGTCAAATCAAAACACTGAAATTAACTAGAGATTTCAATGGTAATTGAAGGATGATTTAGATATCTAATTCAATAAAGCACCTGAGATTTTTGAAACCAAATACACACATAATGGAAACATTTACAAAGTAATGTTATGTCAAAAATATGGCATTTGATGAAGATGGATTTGCAAAATCATACCTGTAAGCGGAGTGGGCAGTGTGACACCCCCAAATTCGGGTACCTTTAAACCCTGAATCTGGTGCTCCACAGTATAACTTATATAACATAATAATAATGACATAAAGGTAATTACTAATTATTACAATATGTCTCACTCTAAAATCCCAGGTTCTCAGACCTTTAAATATTCATTACATGATAAAGTATTAAGTACTTATTACAAATAGTTAATATCAACTGCTACTCGTTCATTTTTCCTTTTCCTTTATCCTTACCGGTACCTTCAGTCTTCTCTGGCTTTGCTAAAAAGATTTTATTTAAAGTAAGGATGGGCTACAAAGCTCAGCAAGTATAAGTAATTGGATAAATAACAAAATCATTTATCATATTACAATTTCTACAACTTAAAAATAGTTGTGAAAACCTTCCGAATAAAAAAGAACAATAATAATAATATTCCCCTTGTTTAATATGCTGGAAGAGATGTACTGAGCGGTCATGAGACCTTGAACTTTTTATTTAAATAAATGTTTAATAGTAATTTAACTACGAACCTTCTGGCTCACGGGCACTTTGGGTGATCAGCCCATTGCACCTTATGTTGTACAACATACTGGCTAAACGACTATATGCGTTAGTTTGACCACTTCTGGGGTCGGTCAAGATTTTCGACGTAAAATACCCCAATATTAGGGTTGTTCACCTCATACTAAAGTCCAAATCCCAAAATTAACAATTTGGGTGGACAACTTTACCTAAATCAAATAACGTTTTAGAGAACAATATTCAAACAAAACGTTTTAATAAGTTTCTCTAGCCGATACAATTGGCATTGACATAACTCTCAAATAATTCATGTAATATTAAACTTGAAAACTTGAACAATCCATGCATTATAGAAAAGTGTTTGACGATTTATACACTATAGCAAAGCTGGGCACTTATACAAATAACGAAGAGTTTGTATAAGTTAAAATGTTACACAATTGACAAATATTGTGTCAACCGGGAAGCATACGAATTATTTTTAGGAATATATATTTTAATACCTGAAACTAACATTCAAATAAAATATCGAATGGAGTTAGAGTACTTACCTCAAGCGTCTTCTATACTTGCGTTAATCACCCTTTGAAAGTCCTACACATTTAATGCACATAAATATACCAATTAGCTACGTATAAATGTCACTCATGATTTACTGTAACCTATTTCATATCTTATACTATCCAATACATTTGAATTGAAACCCTTTTTAAGCTCATTAACACTTTACACGGCGTTTCGACGTTAACACGTCACACACCTGATTCGCCTTCTTTGCGTATGCTTAGCATGCTCGTACAACTTGTCTAATACATCATTGATTAATGTTAATCATCATTATATTCTATAATTTTTATGTTTTATAACTTAGAAATACATTTTTTATCGTTGGAAGCATCCACGTTGCATATGTTCATGCTCGACGCCCTCTAATTGCCTCTGAATGCACATCAGTCCCAAATATGGACGTTTTAGCCCCTGCTCCCGACCTCAAATCTCAAAACTTATTAAATAAAAGTTGTAGTTCTACTCCTTATATTTCCGAATAATCCTGAATCACCTCAATCGGAGTTCGTATGAAAAAGTTATGCCCGTTTTACTAAAGGACGTCAAAGCTAACTTTCTTCACTTTTGGGCTAGCGCCCCGACGCCCATCCTAGGCCTATTTCCAGCGCCCTGACTCTGTAAGGCAGTAGGTTCTCGGCCAAAATTTTCAATTTTCAAAAATCTTCAGTTTGAAACGATTTTAATATGCCTATTTTGAAACATCACAACTTGTTCGTCCGATATCGCGGAATGAGCTCATTCTTAAGGCTATGGAAAGCTTTTAAAATCCTCTAAAAAAAATCCATGAATTCATAATTTTTCAGATTCATTAATTAGTCCGAAAATTAGCTCAAAAGTCTCCTGAGACTAAGATTTTCATCATTCAACATATTTTACCAAAATTTTCACCATAACTTCATTTTAACATATTTTTACTCCGTTCCAATTGGAACATTTACATAAATTGACATACCATAATTAATTCTTTACGAATTTCATTTTACACAACTCAATCAAGAGTATTAAAGTCCAATTTAAGTCCTTTAAACAAATAATCTCCATCCTCATGCTTTGGTCTACGATTAAATCCTTTGTTTTCACTCTTCATAGATGATAACAAATGTTTTGACAAGATCAAACCATACGTAGACTTATTTATCCAAGGTCATCCTTCATACTCTTTTAGTACACAACTATCACCATCAACTAATTATTCAAAGAAAATAACTTCAAAAAGATTAGTGGTTCATAGCCTTGCCTTTTGAGTTCTTGACCTTCTTAAGCATTGATCCAAAATAATACTTGATCTTCTTTCCTCTGCTTTTCTCTTTCAAAGACCCGGCCTCTCCATCTCTCTTTCTATGTTCTCTCTTACACTTAGCAAATAAAAAAGAAATGAACAAAGGTTGGCTAGCTTAAAGGTCTAAACTATTTAAAGAAAGCCAATAGTTGGGGTACAATGGACATATACCATCTCTTGCTAACTTAACCAAGCTTATAAGGTTAGTTTATCTCATGTAGGGTTAAGGAATAAGGTGATGACACTTGGGGTTTATAGATTAGGATGGCAAAGGAGATAAGCTTGCACTTAAGGCACTTGCCACCTATGCTAGGTGAGTCACACATACTCCCCTCTTGCTCCTCATTTTTGGCCAGATCCCTCTCCCCTTCCTTGCCCATTTTGCTTTCAATTATCCCATGTGGGATAAACATCAAACTTCTCCCTTATCTTGCTTTGTCATCCAACCTTATCTCCTCCTTGTTTTCCTTTAACCAAAACTTACCATAAATAGAAAGTTTCCAACCACCTTATCTATTCTCCTTATTTTTCTTCTTTCAATTAATTACATGCCAATTTCATAGCAAGTGACACTTGCCCCCTAGCTCAATGACTCACCTCCTTATTCTTTCAATTCTGCCTTATCACATGTGATAAATTACCCACACATGACACCTTGCTCTTCTTTTTTTGGCTCCAAGTTTGGCTTAAGTCTCCAAGTCATGGCTTCAAGGCTTAAGCCTCCCTAACCTAGCCAAGCTCCATGCTTTCCCTAATCAAGCCAAGCTCTGTCATATATTAACCAAACCATTTAAACCTTAGGTTTGGTTAGACTAGAATTAATTTAATTTAATTTCTCATTTTCTTTTTAGTTAATTTCATAATTCATTTAGTTAGCAAAAAGTTTTTTTTGCCCTCTCGCTCAATTGATTAGGGTTTAATTCCCGAACTAAGTCGGTTACCCGATTTCTTTCTAGTTAAAATTTTCCTAACTTTTTCGGTTACGATTTTGTAACACGCTCAGTTAGCCAAAAAATCAACTTTCGAAAATCTGATTTTGTCATCGTTCCCCCTTTCCCAGATAAACACTATGTTGCAATTCGAAAATTCAGAAAAACGAAGTTGCATTTTTAGTGTGAATAGTAATTTACGCCTTTTCTGACAAAAATATTTTTATTGGATATTTTGTCTCCCTTTTTCAATTAAACACTATGCCGTATTTCAAAAAGTAAAAAAAAATGAAAAAGCGTTTTCTGCGTTTTATGAATAGTGATTTTTGCATTTTTCTTGAAAAAATTTATTTTCTCCAAAAAAAATCTAAACACTCATATTTACTCACGTGACATGTAAACTAGGTCATTAATCGACCTAAAAACTCATAATACACAATTTATTTCATCAAAATATTTATTTTATTTAATAAATATTAAAAATCATATTATAAGACATTATACGATCTCGATCGTTATGGCGAGAATGGTGGTGGCGGAAATGGGCGTAAAAGTGGTGTGGTGGGTGGCGAAGGCGGTGTGGTCGTTATTTTTTCTCCTCTCTCTTCTATTCTCGGTCTCTTCTATCTCTTCTCTCTCTTCTTTTATCTTTTCTTCTTTAGGATTAAAATGTTCAATGGTTCGCTTCAGCGATTAAAAACGTTCGATGGTAGCAATAATCGCTCCCACCAACTATTATGTCGCAAATTTTTCGATTACCAATTGGTCGTAATAATCATTCCCGCCAACTATTGCCTAAATTTTTAGATTGTGGGTCACCAATATGCTATTATTAATAAGATTAGCGGCGGGTAGATCATCGTAAACCTTGGTCATTGTTGGACCATTTTTTTGTAGTGATGATCTAGATTAATTAAATGTGTTGGAATATGACATATCATGATGATGTCGAGAGAATGATGTCAATATATACAAAGAATGGATTCCATTTCATTTAAAATGGAAAGGATCCTAGTCCCAACCTCGAGAGTCTGTAATGGAATTAAGATCTTCCATTTCGTCATCCAAATTTAAAATGTATTGAAATGTGATATCACGATGATGAGTGATGATGATAGATTTAAAATGAAGAGTCTCTATTTCATTTAAATGAGAGGATCCTCATCAAGTATAATAACGAGAGAGAGAGATGAGGGAAGTGATTTTAGACTGAAATATACAAAAATGGAGACTTTCCATTTTTATTTAAAATTTGGGCCATTTTTAGGATCCTAGTCCTAATCCTACGAGAGCCTCAAAGTAATGGAATAATAAGAGTTCAAATACAATAACTCTTTATTTATTTTAATGCATTTATATAAAAATATATTTTTAATTATTATAGTTGTAGTAAATAATAATTGTTTAAAAATGTATTAAAATAAAATCATGATATCTTCCGAAAATCAATTTAAATATTCAAATTGCTAAAATCTTGGCATCTCCAAGTTTCAACCGTAGAAATCTTGAAATTAATTAGATATCTCTTGGAACAATGATAATGAATGCATTTTTTAAAGTTAAATAAATTATATTAATTTTAAAGTAAAATTTAAAAAATCAAATTTGATTATATACTTTGATTATAATTTTAAAATTTTAATTGATTCCTATAGGTAATTAGAATTATTGTTTATTATAAATTATTTTATTACTTTTAATATTTATTATTATTACTATTTTTAGTGTAGCAAAATTTTAAAAAAAAAATAGAATGAAGCTCATGTGTACTTAACTACTCAACCAGAATAATGCCTAATATTTTCTCTACCAAAACCTTTTTTTTTGATCTTACCATTGCCCATCACGCGTCATTTTACCGCCCACCACCTGCTTGTCAATGTCATTGGGAGATGGTCCACATGCATAGCATAGGCAGTATAGGTGTAAATCCTGCCCATAAATATATAATAACATCAAGTTTTCTAACTCAAAATCAATTAGCAATAAGGTGTGATGATATTAATGTGAATGAGAAATTTTTAGGAAATTGATATTTTCACATTTCTATTAATATTTTCACGATGTTTCATTTTCTCATAAGAAGAGAACATGTAAAAATATCAAAAATATATGTGAAAATAGTGCTACTCAATTTTTAATGTTGAGGAGGGAAAATAGAGCATATACTCATAGAATTTCAATGAAATTAATCAACTCCATTGCTAATATATGAAGGGTGTGAAGTGGTACTGAAGGAACAACTAAGAAAACCCAAGATATGTAGGAACGCTAGCTAAAGAATAATACAGAATTTAGTGGCAAAAGGCTAGGGTTTATCCATACTTACCAATGATCAAACTTCTTTTTCCATGGAATCAATACATGTTAACTCATCACCTAGCTATAAAGCTAATTTTATGAGAGAGTTAGAGAGAGAGATAGCCGTCGTAAGACAAATGGAATACAAAATCAATGGCAGGCAGATACTCTTAAAATTAATTAAGTCCTAAGACTTATTTTTTTCAACTAATTAGTGATTGCTTGGATTGTCAAACTAAAAGCATATTACAAAATCTTGAGAAGAATATATATGACATGGAATATACCTCAAGACCCAAGTTTTATGCCACTGTCACTGGCCTCATATATTCAAAAGTAGAACATATAATTAAAAGAAAGGGGAAAAAAAGAAAGAAAAAAAAAGAGAAGAACTTTATGCTTAATTGGTAGAATCTGATATACATGGAAGAAGGTAGCTTTTACAAGCTTTTCCAGATAAAAAGAGCCATCTCCATGTCCATACGGAATGTGTAAAAAGCAAGCAAGCATAAAAAATAGGGGATATCCATGGCATAACCCTATAGCATATCCTATTTCCTCAATGGCATATTCCATCACTTTTCACTACGTACGGCCATGAAAGGGGAAAACCCTAGCTATATATAAAGCTCTTAATTTCCAGCTTCATGACTAACCAGCTATAGCTAGGGTTTCAATATGCCAACCAGTAGTAGGGCATCTCTCCTGTTGGCAGTTGAGATATAATTAAGTATGATTAATTAAATTAATCATCTGATTATCCGCCAAAGGAGAGTTGCCCTTCGACTGCTTCGGTTTAATAAAATTTAATTAAGAGGTTTTTTTAAGCAGCAGATTTCATGCAAAAGGTATGCATACAATTAATCATATAATAAAACTGCATGCATATATATCGCATTTTAGTTTTTAAGTTGTCTATATATATATATATATATATATATATATATATATATATATAGCTAGCTCTTTTCTATTAGCTAATAGATTACTTTTACAATATCTAGATTTACTTTAAAAATAAGTGTTAGGTTGCATGTACAATATCTAACTCATAAAAATAATTCATTATATCTCTACATATATACTTACAGTTGCATGTGAAGGTTTATAAAATAGAGTAAAATGTAGGGATCGGATAGCATGCAAGTAGTAGTAGCTAGTACTTTATTGATAATGTTGCTTTAAATTTTCTGAAAATGGATGATTTGCATAAAGAACCTATCTATCAGCAAAATTTTACTTCATATTGAATATCGATGCATCAAAGATGTTGATAATTTCTATTTTTACCAGCAACAATCTTGATACATCGATCATTATTATCAATAATATATTACAGTGAATGCATACAGTTTAATTCACTGAATTTACACATGCAAAGTTAATTCATTTTTCGTGTCTATGTGAGATAAAATCCCGGCGAACTCGCACATCCCATGGGCAGCATACACAAGCACCAACACAGTTTAATACATACGTTTATAACCCAATTTAACTCAAAAATTTAAGCCATCAAGAATTAATCTTCACCGCATTGCGCATTTGAAGAGCTTTAACGGCCTCAGATTAATCTTCTGTAGCTTTGATACCAATTGTGGAGAGATAAAATGAGGAGCCAGCGCATCGCGTGCGTGCACACAAATTACTAATCAACATGCATGTTTAGAACTCAATCTGACCCAAAAACTTAATTAAGTTATTAGACTTAATTTGGAGATAAAATGTCCTTCATTCTGTAATTATTACTCTGATGGGAGACTTTAACTTGCTTATGATACCGTAACATGTGTTCTATCTATCATTTTGATTAAATACCAAGTAGATCAGTGCATGTAGGTTATAGTTGAAGGCAGGGGCGGATTTATGGTCAGCTCATCTCCATTTCAAATAAATAGAGACTCTCAATTTCATGATTCAAATTTAAAATCATCTCTCTTGTTAACATGATGTCACATTTCAACACATTTTAAATCTGAATCATGAAATAGAGAGTCTTTATTTATTTAAAATAGAGAGGATCCTTGTTTCTTTTCTAGTAGGCATCACATTCTACATACATTTTTTTTTCTTTTATCGAAAATGGCAAAAGAATTTTAGAATTGAGTATCTAATATCTATATAAAATTTATTATAATAAGAATCTTATTTTTGTAATTTTCGCATAAAATGAAATAATGCCATCATCGTATTTTACCACCGCTAGACTACTTAATATTTTAGAAAAATTATGAAACAAAATAAATTCTTCATATATTTGCAAATTAAGTTTATAAACAAGATTTACTATGGAACAAAATTTTAAAGTTTGTAATATAAACAAGACTTACTATGGAACGAAGGTAATATTTAAAGGAGTTCGTACAAGTAATAGACATTGTAAAAGAATTTCATAAGCTAAAATGTTAAAAAAAATCTTCTGAATAATGATTTTTATGTCTACATTAAACACCAATTTTATTTATAAAAGTACTAAATATATAGTATAATTTCTGTTTTAGTAAAATCCAGTTAAGCAGTTGCCATAGCCGGGGTGGATCCGCCCCAGGTCGAAGGACAGCTGGAGACGGCAACATGCTTTCACATTCACTTGTCAGGATTACTTTTTGACCGAATGAAACTTCCGTCTTTCCAAGTTGTTATTCATTTTTAAAGTCGTTTTTAAAATTTATTTTTCGTCAATTAGGTTCATAAAGTGACGTTTTTTGGCTTTTTTGTTCTTTCTACCTGATTTGACCCCAATTCGATCTATTTGATCAAATTTTGACCCTACCCGACCCAGTTTGACTTAATCCCATTTTTTAATATTTTAAAATATTTTTTTTATATAATAATTACATTTAATATTTTAAAATAGTAATTATATTTAATATTTTAAAATAAATTATTATTTTTAAGATAATTTTAAAATAATAATTATATTTAATAATTTAAAATAAAATAATTATCTTAAAAATAGTTTTTTTATATTTAAAATATTATTTTAAAATAATTATTATTTTTAATATTTTAAAAGAAATTATTATTTTTTTTAAAAAAAGTAAATAATAATTAAATTTAATATTTGAAATAAAATATTTTTAAAAATAATAATAATTTTTAATATTTTGATATAAAATATACGGTGTGATTTTAATGTAAAAAATAAATAAATCAAAATTGGTGTGGTGCGTACTGATATTCGTTGTTGAACATTGGTGTGCCGCACTGCTCCGAACCAATTGCATGAACCATTGGTGTACCGCTTTTGAATGAATTTATTATATGTAGTTGTACATATATTAAAATATTGAAAAATATTGGTGGGTTTGGAATCAAATTGGAAGGCTATTTATTATGTTACTTATTAATTAAGTTATGATGATGGATGGTTAAGATATTTGCATGTTTTAGGTTATGCAAATTCTTAAATTTTATTTTTATTTGTTTGAAATTAATTTAATTTTATAATTATTTGTTGATACAGTAAGAATGAACCGTCTACTGTAATGTAATTTTGGTATAACATTTTTATGAACATGTGATAAAGATCACGTGAAAATATCAATTTTCATCATGATAGGATAATGAAATTGTAATGACAGAATTGGTATCATTTTATACGAGAGCAGATCTTCTGTCCCCAAATTTTGTCCCCCTACTTAAATTTTGACACATATCCTTTTATTTAATTTTAGAATTAATTAGTGTTAAGATATTAAGTGTCAAAATTTAAGTGGAAGAACACAAGGGAACAGGGAATTTGGAGACAGAGGATCTGCTCTCATTTTATACTAGTATCAATAAAATAAAAATAGAGAACTCATTTTGTGGAATAGTTCAATTTGAAAAATTGGACTATATTTGTGGAAAAATACTAGTATTATCAGTACTGTTATAAAACTTTAGCAAAGTGTATAAAGATACTCTTATAATTGCTGCATAAATTTAGAGAAGAATAAGCAAGAGAAAAGAGAGAGAAATTCTTCAGATAGAATTCTTATTAATTTCCCTTCAGTGTGTATTCCTTATATAGGCGATGAAAGGAGGAGGTTCACGGGAGGAGGAAGAAGGAAGGAGAAAAGGGGAGAGTACTTCACGGGAGGTTCCCTCACATTGAGGGAAAGGAAAGGAAATTGCCTACTAAGTAGGTAATCATTACAACACTTCCCCTGATTACCTACGATAGAAGATTATGTCTCATTAAAAACCTTGTTAAGAAAACCCAGTGAGAAAAACTTAACGAAGGAAAAAAGAGTACATATCTTTTACATAAATATCCTTTAATTGACTGCCTCGTTAAAACCTTGTCAGAAAAAACCCATTGGGATAAAAACCGTGACTAAGAAAAAAGAGTACAGTCTTCCCCCCCAAAAGGAATTCATTACTCCTTGATGAAATGTTGTCATAAGTCTTTCAGTCGACACATTTCGATCTTTTTTTGAAGTTTTGCAAACGTTGCATTTGGTAGTGACTTTGTGAATAAGTCGGCTAGATTATCACATGATCGAATTTGATGCACATCTATATCACCCTTCTTTTGTAGCTCATGTGTGAAGAAGAATTTAGGTGAAATGTGTTTTGTTCTATCTCCCTTGATGTACCATCCTCTAAGTTGAGCAATACATGCAGCGTTATCCTCATACAGAATTGTAGGAATGTCTTTGATTGATGGTAATCCACATGATTTTTGAATATGCTGAATAATTGATCTCAACCAAACGCACTCTCTGCTTGCTTCATGTATAGAGAGAATCTCTAAGTGATTTGAAGATGTAGCTGTCATGGTTTGCTTTGTGGATTTCTAGAATATAGCTGTGTCACAATATGTAAATACATAACCTGTTTGTGATCTTCCATTGTGCGGATCTGATAAATATCTTGCATCGGCATATCCAACCAATTGCGATGTTGAATCTCCTGGATAAAATAACTCAAGATCTATACTTCCACGGAGTTATCTCAAAATGTGTTTGATCCCATCCCAATGTCTCTTAGTCGGAGAAGAACTGTATCTTGCTAACAAGTTGACAGCAAAAGTAATATCAGGTCGTGTACAGTTTGCAAGATACATAAGAGCACCTATTGCACTTATGTATGGAACTTCAGGTCCAAGAACTTCTTCCCCACTTTCTAGAGGTAAAATGGATCTTTATCAACTTCTAAAGATCGAACAACCATCGGGTAGTCAAAGGATGAGCTTTATCCATATGAAAACGACTGAGAATCTTTTTAGCATATGTGGATTGATGAACAAAAATTTCAGATGCTAAATGCTCCACTTGTATTCCCAAATGTAATTTTATCTTTCCAAGATCTTTCATTTCAAATTCATCTTTTAAATAAGTAGCAGCTTGTGAGTTCTTCAGAGTACCTACAAGATTCAAATTATCCACATATACAAAGAAGATGGAAAATCCACTTTGTGATTTCTTAATAAAACACATGGACATACTTGATCATTTATATATCCATCTTTTATT
Source organism: Panax quinquefolius (assembly GCA_020205615.1). Classification (NCBI taxonomy): domain Eukaryota; kingdom Viridiplantae; phylum Streptophyta; class Magnoliopsida; order Apiales; family Araliaceae; genus Panax; species Panax quinquefolius. Next base: position 41,318,934 of record CM035155.1, on the reverse strand, counting down.
AAATAATCACTAAGTCGATTATACCACATACTGACACCGACCATTTTCACCCATACAACGAGCGTTGTAACTTGATTGAATATATGTGACGGGGCTTTTGTGATTCAGCCATTTTCAATCCTTCGGGGATTCTCATGTAAATCTCACTTTCAAGTGAGCCATATAGGTATGTTGTTACCACATCCATTAGACGTGTTTCCAAACCTTCCATGGTTTCCATACCTATCAGAAAGCGAAAAGTGACTCCATCCATTACTGGATAATATGTATCCTGATAATCAATACCAGGTTTTTGTGAAAACCCTTAAGCTACAAGTCGGGCTTTGTATCTCACAATTTTATTTTTCCCATTTCTTTTTCGTACAAATACCCATTTGTTTCCAACCGGGATTACACCCAGCGGTGTTTGGACTACTGGTCCAAATACTTCTCTTTTCAATAGAGATTGTAGCTCAGTTTGAATATCATCTTTCCATTTTGGCCAATCTTTTCTTTTTTGACATTCTTCCACGTTTTGTGGTTCAGGATCCTTGTCAGGAATCAAAGTAATATATGATGCTATAGAGAAAGCAAATATATCGTCAATCATGACTTTTCTTCGATCCCATATTTTCTCATCATGTACATAATTTATTGAGATCTCTGGGTGTTCATCTCTTATCCCTTCACTGAGATTTTGAACCTCTTCTGGAGCTATTCCCACTCTTAGAATATATGCTACTTCTGGAGCGGTTTGTACCTCTTCTGGGACTATTCCCACTCTTGGAATAAGTGTTACTTCCGGAGCGGGTATTCCTTCTGGGATTCCCTTATTTGCTTTTGATTTTTGTGGTACAGTATCTTTTGCACCAATCGGTCTTCCACGCTTCTGGCGTGGTTTAGATTCTTCTATTACCTTATTCGTCAATTCTCCAGGAATTGATTTTTCAATAAGTACTTCTATCCTCGCTGGAGTATTCACTACAGGTGTATGTGACTTTATCATTTTTCTAGCATCATTAAATGCATCTGGCATTTGATTTGCAATATTTTATAAATAAATAAAATCTTTGAACTTCAATTTCACATTGTCCTGTATGAGGATCACGTGAATTTAATTCTGATGCATTCCATGATATTTCAGAAGGTTTTTTATTTAAAACATTCTCTCCTCCTAATGGTGGAAATACAGATTCATCAAAATGACAATCTACATAACGTGCAGTAAAAACATCTCCAGTTAAAGGTTCAAGATATCTGATAATAGAAAGAGAATCAAAACCAACATAAATACATATTCTTCGTTGGGCTCCCATTTTAGTTCTTTGTGGAGTTGCAATTGAAACATATACTGCACTTCCAAAAACTCGAAAATGTGATATGTTGGGTATCTGTCCAAGAACTAACTGTAGAGGAGAAAATTTATGAAGAGTCGTTGGTCTTACTTTCGAATGATGGTCTGCAGTATTTAAGAATTACATGACCCCAAACCGAGGTAGGTAAGTTAGCCCTTAACATTAATGGTCGTGCAATTAGTTGAAGTCTTTTTATTAAAGATTCAGCTAAGCCATTTTGTGTATGAATATGAGGAACTGAATGCTCAATGGAAATTCTAATAGTCATACAAAAATCATTAAAAGTCATTGATGAAAATTCAGTTGTGTTATCAAGTCGAATTGACTTGATTGGATGATCCGAGAATTGAGCCCGTAACTTAATTATTTGAGTAAAAAGTTTTGAAAAGGCAAAATTTCGAGAAGAGAGAAGACAAATATGAGACCATCTAGTTGAAGCATCTATTAAAACCATAAAATATCGAAATGGGCCAGACAATGGGTGAATAGGTCCAAAAATGTCTCCTTGAATTCTCTCTAGGAATTTTGGGGCTTCTTTATAAACTTTTACTAGTGATGGCCGAACAATTAATTTTTCTCGAGAACACGCAGCACAAGGGAATTCACTACTAGGAAAAACCTTTTTATTTTTGAGAGGATGACCAGTAGAATTTTCAATAATACGACGCATCATAAAAGTACATGGATGACCGAGTCTTTCATGCCAAAGCATAAACGATTTGGGATCTATGATTTTTGGAATCATAACATTATGAGACTCAATTGCTCTAATTTTCATAGTATATAATCAAGAAGAAATTGAATGAAGTTTTTCTAAGATATTTTTTTTCCAGAAATAGTAGAAGTAATGAGAAGATATTTATTATCATTCTCATTGGTTGTTTCAATGTGAAAACCATTTAGTCGAATATTTTAAAACTAAGCAAATTTTTTCTTGATTTACTAGAATATAGAGCATTTGTGATAAAAACTTGTGTCTCATTTGGTAGCATGAAACTAACTTTTCCAAATCCCTCGATTAAATCTGATGTGCCAGAGATAGTTCCTACATTTCTCTTAGCTTTGATTAGTTGTGAAAAATATTTCTCACATTGAAGGATTGTATGAGTTGTTGCACTGTCTGCTAAACATATATCCTCTGATAGAAATTAATTACTGAAACTAAATATGTTTATAAATATACCCATGTTGAAACAAAAGAAGAAGAAAGAACATAACGGAAGCGTACCAGACTCCATGATATTGTTTGATCAAACGGGTCGAGATCTTCCAATTGATGCGTATTTTAAAAGTGAAGATCTCTGTTGATGGGGATACAGAGAAAAGAATGAAGAGATCAAAACGTACGCTCAATTGGGGACCATGACCCCTTATAAAGAAAACTGTCGTGTGAAGAAACTGCTAAATGGCAGTTACTATATTTTAGTATTTTTAAATTGGCCCCTCATCAATTTAAAAATACAAATTCGATCTCTACACATTAATTCCATGACAAACATACCCTTAATTAAGCCTACTTAAAACTTAATTAGATCACTTAAATTTAGACTTATACGTGATTATACACATTAATAATATACATGAGTGGTCCCAATTAAGATTAATAAAAAATTAATCCAACAATCTCCCACTGGACCACATATGTATTCTAAGAAATGTGTTAACTTTAGTGAGCTCCTGAAATTTATTTTCATGTTCTAAAGGGTATCCAAACAATCTCGTCCATTAGCTACATCAATATAGGATCAAAGCGGTCTTCATTACAATAACCGTAATTGGACCTATCAATGGTCTCGTATGCTAACATAGCTAAATAACATAGATCAATCATGGATGCATAGCATGGAAATTATATGTAATGTGATTCATACATGCCTATTTTCAACTGGTCCTACTTAATTAACTGTAGTGAGATCAATACTTCAATATACTTAATAGAGTGTAGTAAACTGAATATTTTAATTCTGCAGAAAATATATAAATGAAATCTTTAGTTTTAACAGAGTAATTATCCAAATACAAACTCCTACTAAACTAAAGTATCCTCAAATAGAATAATACCCATATGAGCAGTGTGCTCGTGAAAGACATTGGTGATAATCCTTTTGTGAGCGGATCTGCTATCATTGAGTTTGTCCCAATGTGCTCTATGTATATATGTCCACTCTGCACTCTTTCTTTCACAACAAAAAACTTGATTTCAATGTGCTAAACTTGTCTCCTTTAATGACCGGGGTTTTACCTGATTTGCAATTTTGCATGTTAGACCTATTGAGAACTTTCTCAATATAGTTCCTTTGTGACAATCCCAATATACGCTGAGAACGTTCTCGGTGTATCTCAATTCCTAATACAAAAGAAGCATTACCAAGATCTTTGATTTTAAAGTTCTTTGATAACAATCTCTTGGTGTCATGCAACATGCCTATGTCATTTGTGGCAATTAATATGTCATCGACATATAAAATCAGAAAAATATGTTTACTCCCACTAAATTTGTGATACACACAATTATCAACAATATTTTTGTTTCAAAATCATATGAAACAATGACTTGATGAAATTTGAAGTACCACTGACGAGATGCCTGCTTGAGTCCATAGATGGATTTTGTTAATTTTCAAACCATATTCTTTGGGTCTCCAGACACAAAGTTTTCTGGCTGCACCATATAAATTGTTTCTTCAATGTCACCATTGAGAAACCTAGCACAACATTAATATCATGCCTTTGGACAGTGATATTAATTGTAATTGGTAATCTTGTTAAAATAAATAAACATTGACAATAATTATGTCAAATAATAAATCCATGTTTGCATGAATTCATTATTCATATTAGATTACCTTGATAAGTATCAAATGTTTATCATCACAAATATGTATAAAATTCGATCAAATATAAACATATCTTTAGATTGATTAATATTTGCATGAATTACACATACACTAACATCTATACTCATCACCGTTGCTTTTTATATTGAAGCACAACAATTTACCAATTACAAGATGTTTGGTATTTTGTTACCCTGTACTTATGGAGCAGATGCAATATGAATTTGAGATGGGAAAAAAAATATTAAAAAAAAAATTCCCAACAGCCGTCAGAAATATCACTTAGCCATTCACATATGGGCTTTTTTTTATTAGTATTTTAATTTAATATGGGCTTCTGTTTTTCTAATCTTTTTGTTGTATCATTAATGTATTATTGTGAAGTATCAAATTCCAACACATCTATTTGGAATCTTGAAGCAATCAAAATAATAATCGAAAACCATCAAAAGGAGAAACAAAGCATGCTTCATATATATATATATATATATATATATATATATATATATATATATATATATATATATCCCGTTTTGTCAAATCATAGAAGGTAGGTTTTGCGAATTTTTTATTTTATTTATTTATTTATAAAATCTCCAAAATTCATTAATTCTATATGAATCAAACATGGGTGGCTCTCATACCAATTGATAGAAATTAATTACTGAAATTAAATATGTTTATAAATATACCCATGTTGAAACAAAAGAAGAAGAAAGAACATAACGGAAGCGTACCAAACTCCATGCTATTGTTTGATCAAACGGGTTGAGATCTTCCAATTGATGCGTATTTTAAAAGTGAAGATCTCTGTTGATGGGGATACAGAGAAAAGAATGAAGAGATCAAAACGTACGCTCAATTAGGGACCATGACCCCTTATAAAGAAAACTGTCGTGTGAAAAAACTGCTAAATGGCAGTTACTATCTTTTAGTATTTTTAAATTGGCCCTTCATCAATTTAAAAATATAAATCCGATCTCTACACATTAATTTCATGATAAACATACCCTTAATTAAGCCTACTTAAAACTTAATTAGATCACTTAAATTTAGACTTATACATGATAATACACATTAATAATATACATGTGTGGTCCCAATTAAGATTAATTAAAAATTAATCCAACATCCTCCATATCCATTAAAGATGGTCTGATACATATAAAAACATAAATAAGAAAAATTACATTTCATATATAATTTTATTCCTGATAAACACATACCACGTATAGAATGAAAACTAATAATATTATACATGCAGGGTGTTTAATTAAAACAAGAAATTAAACGATATCCCAAAAGATACTTTCAGAAGGTTCAGTAATATCAACAATTTTTTTCTCATTGTTGGTCATTGGTGGATCATCAACAATATTCAATTGATGATTAACAAAGTTTATTTCTGCCTCCATTACTTTGTTCTTTTGAGACTCCTGGAATAAATTAGCGGATGCCTCGGCGTCATTTGCTGAGTCTGCCGACCAATGCCCTTTCATCCCACACCTAAAACAAACATCTGGTTTGTTCTTTATCGGTGCTGCATTTTCTTTATTTTTACCCGACCCAGACACTTGCCACTTCTGGTGGACTGAATTATCGCGGTTCTGAAATTTGTTGTTACGATGGCCTCATTTATTCTTTCGTCCCCAATGCTTCTTATTATATGACCATCTATTGTCACGTTTATTCTGCTGGAATGACGTGCTGTTAATATCTGTGAATGGGATAGCACCCGTTAGCCGTACTTGATGGTTTTTCAACAACAATTCATTATTCTTTTCTGCAACAAGGAGGATAGACAATAAGTCACTGAATTTTGTGAACTTACTCTGTCTATATTGTTGCGACAAAATCATGTTGGTGGGATGAAAAGTTGAGAGCGTTTTCACTAACATTTGGGTTTCAGAAACTGGATCTCCACACAAAGCCAAAGTAGAGGTTATTCTATAAACATTGGAACTATATTCCGTAATTGATTTGTAATCTTGTAGCCTTAAATTAAGCCACTCAAATTTGGCATTAGGGAGAACAACCAATTTTTGGTGGTTAAATCTTTCCTTCAGTTGTGTCCATAAAGACAAAGGATCTTTGACTGTTAAATACTCAGTCTTTAATCCTTCATCAATATGGTGTTGAAGAAAAATTATAGCTTTTGCATTTTGTACCGAAGTAGCTGTATTTCCTGATTCAGTGGTCTTTTCTAACTCATTTTCACTAAGGTGTAATTATGCATCAAGTGCCCAAGCCAAATAGTTGTCTCCAGAGATTTTCAAAATAGAAAAATTTATTTTTGCCAAGTTTGCCATCTATTCTGGGTTAAAACACAATTTTTATTATTTATTAAAACAATAAATAATTGCATGTATGATATAAAAAAATAAACTATACCACAAACTCAAGTGGTGATAAAATGCAAATATAAATATTCTTATATGTATGTTATTAGCATATTATTTTAGTAAAACGAATATGCAATCGTTAATGTATATATAAGTATTATAGTTCAACAGAAAAATATATATATATATATATATATATATATATATATATATATATAAAAATGCAAATGGATCTTCACACGATACGGTAGTTAGATGAAGATTATTTATTCAGAATGAATAATAAAGAATGGAACCAGTCATGCGTAATCCACAAAAGCGGGATATTCCAATGTAATAATAAAGAATGGAACTGTCGTCATGCCATAATCCAGATGACAACATGAGATATTCCAATGAATAATAAAAAGAATGAAATCGGTAGCCATGCGTAATCATGCACGAATAGAATAACGAATAATTTCACATGTATAGAGATTATCTTGGCATATACAAGTTATTCCCACAATTTAATAAGCGGTAAAAAGGTTCCCACCAAGTCTTTGTAAGATTAACAAGGATAGATGGTACCATTATAAATAATAGAATTTAATTTTACTGAAATACCGATTGGTTAGAGTTTTAACCGATAACGTGTTATAAAACTTTAAGAAAGTGTATAAAAGATCTTTTTTATAATTCTTTGCGTAAATTTAGAGAGAATAAGCAAGAGAAAAGAGAGAGAAATTCTTCAGATAGAATTCTTATTAATTTCCCTTCAGTGTGTATTCTTTATATAGGCGATGAAAGGAGGAGGTTCACGGGAGGAAGAAGGAAGGAGAAAAGGGAAGAGTACTTCACGGGAGGTTCCCTCACATTGAGGGAAAAGAAAGGAAATTGCCTACTAAGTAGGTAATCATTACAACAAGTACCATGTTTTGTATCCAATATTACTCACACAGTCCCACCACCTGACTTAAGATATATTCACCAATTCATCAAGTTCAATAGAAAGGAAATGATGTAATAGTACAAGTAAATCTCAAAAACTTACTAGAATTCAACCTGCAGCTTATACTTGAAGCCAATAATATTAAAAGAATAATAATTAAAAATAAAACAAGAAAAAGCGGGCTTTTTCTGTTCACTCAATAGAAGGTAATCAAGCTGTAAATGAGCAATTATTAACTCAACAATATATAACACGAATCATTAAGTTGTGACAGCTATAAAGAAGAAAAGTTCCTTGTAAGAGGGCGGCTAATTTTGCTACCCATACATACATACTCTTTGGAAATTTTTTGACATTTCGTGGGTAGCCAGCCTCATCCTCATTCACTCCGTTCATATTATAATCAAGAACAATTCCTAAAATTAACGGTTGGTCTCGGGAGAACGGTATTATGACAAAAAGAGGAAGACGACTCGGCACGTTGAGTCTTCCAATGATGGAACATTTGAAACAAATGACAAATATATATATATATATATATATATATATATATATATATATATCACATTCAATTTGAAAATGACTTGAGTGAGCAAAAGTTTGAAAAGCTTGCTATATAATGGAGTGTCCTATACTATTGTTGTCTAGATGTGAGAGATATTTACCAGGCAGGCTCTAGCAACCTGGAAACTCTGAACCATTCATTCCTCAGGATTATTAGCTTATGGCCTGCATAGGGTGATAGTGCCGGCCACTAGAAAAGCTCATCATCTTGCCTTTTCCAACTTTTTTTCTGATTGATGTGTCGAGTAATTTTGTATCCAATGTGAATTGCGACTGACTAACATGAATGATTAAATAGAATAGTAGTAACATTTTTACACCTCTTATCTATTCCATTATCCCATACCATGGACATAAATTTGTTCGTCTTAAAACTAAACACATGTTTATACATGGGCATAAAAATGAAAGAAATATACAGTAATGAAATTAATTTCCTTGGGTTTACAAATTTTGTAAGTAGAACTTTTTGTGGAACGGAAAGAAATAATAATGAAATTTAAGTTGCTCTGGACCATAGAAACAGCTGTTTCTTAATATATCTTTAACAAATTGGGAGGGCGTCCGGTACTTAGGTCCGGTATTAATGACCGGTACTTTTGTTTTTTTTGTTTTTTTTTTTTTTAAACCACAATTATGAGAAGAAAAAAATAAAAAATAATAGAGCAAGTTTGAACAAAAAACTGTAAAAGAAAGTATATTTTTTATTGAAAAAACACTAACTTTTTTTTCTCATAATTGTGGAAAAAAAACTGCACCGGTCATTACCCGTCGTTAAGGCCACCGGAAAACCCCTACCCCCTACCCCCTACCCCCTACCCCCTACCCCTAACGTAACTGCTCATTTCGGGTACAAAATAGCATGAACAATTATAATGATTTACCAACTAGAAAAAAAAAATGCATAGATTGGTCATCATTCTGGGGTAAATTTATCAAATGGTTTCTTTGGAAAAGATGTTGGAGGCATGAAAATATACCGACTCTAATTTTATATCATTTCTTATTAAAAAAAGAAATTTTGTATTTCATAAAAGAATGGGTCAAAGGAGTGTATTAGACCATTTCCTGAATGCTACCGTCAGACAGACTTGTCTAAAACTCAAACGTGATGACACTTCCACATTTCCCTGCGCTAAAAAATTCAAAAGAACATATAGAGCACATTTGGTGATGCTAGCAAGAAAGGAAACTCAAATAAAAAAAAGTCATGTGTAGAGTAAGAACAGAAGAAGAAAAAATGCAATCACCTTGCATTGGAGAAGCCTCGGCCTGCTTTCATGGTTGCTGCCCAAATCCCTTTCTTGGCCTGCCGGAGCCTCAAAGTTCCACCACAAACAGCACAACCACGTCGCGGCATGCATTTGCCGCTTCCACAACTACCTCCCTCTATCCAAATGCCCAATTCACTAACCATGAATCTCTCCCATCAATGGCAGAACTATTTTCAAATTTCACTAAAGCATACCCACTATACTTGCAAACTTATCAAGCTGATCAAATTCGAGCCCGAGAATATTATCATCTTTCCCTTTCAAACCATGTATGCCTTGATTACATTGGACATGGCCTATTTTCTTACTGTCAGCAACAAACTCATTACTCTGCAGCTTCAATTGCCTCTACATCATCATCACCTCCTCCAAGCCAGAACTTTACTACTTCTAATGTACCCTTCTTTAATATTTTAAATAAGTCGGTGAATTTGTATTCCCAGATATTATATAGAGGCCAAGAATCAACATTTGACTCCATTATCCGGAAAAGAATAATGAGCTTTATGAACATCTCTGAAGATGATTATTCCATGGTGTTCACTGCCAACCAATCATCTGCTTTTAAACTTTTAGCAGACTCTTATCCCTTCCAGTCTAATCGAGAACTTCTCACTGTCTATGATCATGATAATGAGGCCGTGGAGACAATGATTGATTGGTCGAAAAAGAAAGGTGCCCAAGTAATGTCAGCTGAGTTCTCATGGCCTAAAATGAGGATCCAGTCCAAAAAACTCAGGAAGATTGTAGAGAGTAAAAGGAAGAACAGAAAAAGGGGATTATTTGTTTTCCCTCTCCAATCTAAGATGACTGGAGCGCGATATTCATATCTATGGATGAGCATTGCACAAGAAAATGGGTGGCATGTCTTGCTTGACGCTTCTGCATTAGGAGCTAATGACATGGAGACCTTAGGCCTTTCTCTGTTTAAGCCAGATTTTCTCTTTTGCTCGTTTTACAAAATTTTTGGGGAAAACCCATCTGGGTTTGGCTGCCTGTTTGTGAAAAAATCCAGTGCTTTGGTGTTGAACAATTACACCACCAGAAGTATAGGGATTGTTAGTCTTTTGCCTGTTACAAGACCATGTCATTTTCTTGAAAAACCATCCAATTCAGACTTAGAAACTGAACAACAATCTTCAACATCTGAATCAAAGAGAGATGGCTTAGCTGTGCCAAGTTCATCCTCAAGCTCAGTATCCGTTCAGCAGATTGAAAAAACCTACAAGTCGCGAGAAATACTAGAATCCAAAGAAAAACAAAAGCAAGTATCAGTCTCTGAAATTGTTGAATTAGATAAGCCCCACAAAATAGGCCAATCTGGAATCAAAGAAGCCAGTGGTAGTGAGATTGAATTTAGAGGCTTGGATCATGCAGATTCATTGGGCCTGATACTGATCAGTAGCAGAGCAAGGTACCTAGTCAACTGGTTGGTAAACGCCCTGATGAGTCTTCAACATCCACATTCAGAAAATGCACTTCCCTTAGTTACAATATATGGACCAAAGGTAAGATTTGACCGAGGACCAGCCATGGCCTTGAATATGTTTGACTGGAAAGGAGAAAAGGTTAACCCTGCAATTGTACAGAAACTAGCTGATAGGAACAACATTTCTCTTAGTTGTGTATTTTTAAAAAACATTTGCTTCTCAGACAAGCATGATGCAGAGAGAAATTTAACTCCCGAGCACAAACAAATATTGAGAAATAAAAAAGAGAAAGTTGATTTAGGTATGTCCGTGATAACAGCTTCACTTGGGTTCTTGACAAACTTTGAAGACATTTACAGGCTCTGGGCATTTGCTTCCAAGTTCCTGGATGCAGACTTTGTGGAGAAAGAGAGATGGAGATACATGGCTCTAAATCAAACGACGGTTGAGGTGTAGGCTATGCTTATTTTTTCATTATTTAAATATAATTGGTGAGTTTATTTATTTTGAGAATTCAATTAATGTTTTACCTATCAATGGCCTTGACAGACATTTTGATTTAAGAGATCATTCTGTACATATGAGACTGATCAAATACATAGTTTCACCCTCTATGGTTATCAAGGTCTATAACTTGATTAAAACTCAAAAGAGGTTGCGGTAATGACATAAATGCAGTAAGCAATGCACTGTGAAGAGAAATTTTTTCCTCATCTTGTCCAAGTGTTGATAATATCACATATTGCTCCTTAAACTGGCTAGCTTCCTATTTCTGAATCCTCTATTCTGAAGTAACTTTATCCACCAATTCTGAGTAGCATATACTCCTATATTTGAGATAAGGTTAAAAATTTTCTTCTACCCATAAAATGTACTTTATTGTCCAACAATGTATAATCGAAAAGTTAAGCACTCGTAGACCAGTTTCACCCCCAACTCTCAACTCAAGATCACAGAAATCAAGTTCTCATGTGGGAACCTTACATCCCACATAGTTTGGTGCCAAATTATATGACTTAGAAATCATACAATAATTTACTGTAAATAAATGTTTGAGCTCTCTGCAATATCTACACTAATTCTGATTTGCTAAATATCTACACTAAATTCTGATTTGCAATATCTACACTAAATTCTGATTTGCTAAATAAACACTGACAATCTGGAACTTATTAAGCATAGAAAGTATTCCCGAATATCAAATTTAGGCCTACAATATTATAAGAATTTTTTAATATCAAATTTAGGCCTACAATAACTTATAATACAAATTTTGTACGCATGACCAAATCACCAAAACAGCAGGTCCCCCACTCTCTTGTTATAAAGAATTTATAATAGAAGAATAATCAAAAAGTTCACCATACGGACTGTCATGTTGGTAAAACTACTGAACCCACCAAATCTACTGTCGTTTAACTTTTTTGCAGAACAAAATCTTCCCAAAGGATGTTTATCCATAGGATATTTATCGGAAGGATGTTTATCCTTTCAGGAGGAACTAAGCCTTCTCGAATGATGCTTATCCTTTCAGGGGAACAAATCCTTCCCAAAGGGTGTTTATCCAACCATATACCCCCAATATGCCCTGGGATCCGCCATACAGTTATGCTTTTAATTGATCTTGACAAACCGAATATGTCTGCTGACTCATTATTTGTTGCATCACAACATTGGTCAAATAGTAATATGCAAACCCTTCTTCTTCCGGTCCCACCTCAACTACATGAATAGCATCCCAATTCCCAAGCTCTCTTCTGCAAATAACTCCTTTTATTTTTTCAGATTCGTAGGTCCGATCTGCCGTGACTACCGACCACATGCATGGGCATGGTCTTCAAAATGATTGGAGGAGAGATTAAGAACAACCAATATTCAAATCTTTCCAAACCCATAGGGAAGAAACCGCAATCATTGACTAGACAAATCAATCCTCTCAACCCCATTTACAGACGTATCCTGCACTGACCCAATAATCAAACTGAATAATGCTTTGATTCTATATGTATCACATGTATACTACTACTATAGGCACAATATAAGAAGTATGACTTGTAAAGTAGTATCAATACTTTATTACAATCACGTTTGCATTACTATATAATAATCTCATGGTTATGTTGTGTATATTATTGACTTAATAAAGAATGCAACTTGTCTTTTATGTAGATTTTATTTAAGCTAGACTCGCATAACCATGTTGAGTATAACTATTACTTTGAATAAAAGGAAATCAAGTAAGTGACATATAATGCTCCAGTGGACTTATAAGACTACATGAATTTCCTTATTTATAAGCAGATCATCATGTTGCAAATAAAAAATTCCCCACGTCAAAATGAGTATTTCAAGATACTGTTTCTATTAATAAGCATAACATCATGTTACGAAATTTATATTGCAAGTGAAACAGTATTGTTAATCATGTTGATTTCATAAATTAATAAAAGAGAACCACTTATCTTTTATGCGTAGGATATGCCTCCTTATCTTAGTAAGCCGACACGGAGATAAATTAATTGTTGGTGATTTTTTGAACAGAATTTTGCTTTCCCACAGATGGCGTCAATGTTAACAGCAAATTTTGTACGCATGACAAAATCACCAAAACAGCAGGCTAAAACAGCGCTAACAGTTACTAGAATAATTGATTGTATTATTGTGAAATCAAATTCACGAAATACACACAAATAAACATACACACATTGTTGTAAGAAATATAAAATATGAACACAATAATTTACGTGAAAACCCAATTGAAAAAAAAAACCACAGAGAGAGATAAGAAATCCACTATAAAATAATAACGAGAGTACAAATTATTTATTTGTGTTGTATTTATAGATGTCATGTCCACCCGAATCCAATTAAAAATAGAAGTCCTTTTTAGAATCATCTTATAACTGTAATTAATTGTTGATTAATCCATTCCCAAATTAGATCTCTTTATCCCACCAAATAAGAAAACACAATCTTACTTTAATAAATACTCTCCCATATAGGTCAAATACCAAATCCCGGACCATTAAATAAATTAGACTACTCCTTAGTTAGACCCAAATAATTATATCTCAATATCAACCAAAATTCTTATCATCATTGATACAACAGGCTAATCATATTTTTAAATTCAAAGAAATCTAAATTTCCCTATAAGCAACAAGAACACAACTCAAACAGATGGTCTTTGGCGATTTTTCTGAAGCAAATAAGAATAATTTCAAAAATGAAGACAATTGATGTATTAATGAGTTAACAAATCAAATAATGGAAAATGAAAGTATGCGAAATTTCTACCTGAATTTCAACCTTTCTTCAAAGCATTACAATGATTTGAAGTTTTTGAGTTTTGCTCTATGAAGACCAAAGCCGGGTAAACCTTTGGCGGGAGGGAAATTGAGGATCCGAATATCCCGACAAGTGTAGTGTAGACATCTCTATTGTTCAGATTTTTAATTCGGACCAGGCTTTTAAATACTCGTTTTAGCCCAATTTATTGCCCAGATATAGTTATAATCAATCACTCCAAAACGCCCCTTCTTTTTGTTTTCCACCGCTTTCTTTTCTTTTCTCTCCAAATTAAAACTTTGTAATTATTTGGGAATTAAATTAAGTTATTATATTACTTCCTTTATTTTAAACTACTGAATAATTTTTGATTTTTTGAAATTAATTTTAATATTTCAAACTGAATTAAATTAATTTTAAATTTAATGGGATAGGTCTCACTTAATTTTAAAAAATACAATTATAAACTATATAGTCTAATTACAAAATTTCATATTTTCAAATCTATAATATAAAACAGAGTGGCTTCAACATTCAACGATCATCCAACGACCCAAATTTCATCTCAATTCATCTTACTTAATCTAAAGGCTCAGATTTCATTTCAAAAAAAAAAAATTACCGCCCAAGTCAAAACTCCCTGCACTGTACCCAAGTCCTGCCTCCTTCCCTTGTACTCTCCTCAAAAATTACACCTCTGTATTCCCTTCCAAAAACTATTTCTTCCCCTCTTTGTCCAAACTCTCTGTTCATGTTCTGATCGGGGCAAGCCTTCCGGCCGTGCGCAGATTGCTTTTGATAAGTGGTGATATCTTTTGCTAAACACCGGCGATGGCAAACAGAGATTGCTAAGTGACGATTGCTTTTGGTAAGCACCCAGTAAAATTTTCAATTGGTAAGCACCTTTTCGATGATTTGTTGGAAACTTGTGACTCATAAAATAGAAGTCACTGAAAAAGGTTAGTGCGGAGCATAGAATAGTATAGCGGAGCGTAGCTCGGGCCGTAGGTCCCGTGCGGAGTGGGGGGAAGCCCCCAGCGGTTTGGTACATGAGTTTTTTCTGGGGTGTTTATTAGAGGGACATTATGGGTAATTGAGACATAATGTGAAGTAGGGTTAGAATAGGATTAGTAGGTATAAATACTATCTATTGTAAAGCCCTATGTAACCAAGGAATCATCAATAAACAACAAGCCGCATGTGGAGTACCCAAATTGGGGAACCACGTAAATCTCTTGTATTATTCTTAATTCTCTATCGTTTGTGTGCGTGTGCGTGATCTTATATTCAAACAGATGATTGATGGAAATTTTGGCCATTAAAACTTTCAATTGGTAAGCACCTTTTCGATGATTGATTTTTAAAATTTTGTGTTGATTCGGTTGTGCCGTAATGGTTGGTTTTTCTTGTCTCATAAGTTTTGTCAATATGTTGTCTGTATTCATCTTTTGTAAGAGAATGTTAATCAAACTTCATATTTAGATTGTGGTTGCATGTATAATTGGGTATTTTTTAGCTTTCCCCAAATCAAAACCATAAATATCAGAAAGCCTAATTAGATATAATAACACATCAGAAAGCTCCTCACCCAAGTGTTGTTTTTCTTCCTCTTTCCAGTCAGGCCTCTCTTTTCCACTGGAAAATCTTAGACAATTCCCCCACTTCACCCACCTGGTAAACAAACATACATAAAAAAGGGGAAATGGGTATGAAAAGTAGTGACCTGACAAATGAAAAATACCCCATACCCATTTGAAGTACTCTTTTTTTGTGTAAAACTGCGCAGGAAAATAAGTATGTTTTATGGTTAAATGCAACACTGGTTTCCATGTTCTGTGTTTGCTTTTTAGTGACATTTCTCTGAACATGATAATGTTCTAATGTACAGGTACTAATCAGTCTCATTTACAAGTACTAAAGATCTATTTTTGCTCCATATATGTTATTAACTCCAAAAAACTTTTAGTAAAGGTAAAACTATAATGATTGCAAACTTGAGCACATTGTGTCATTTTTATACTGATAGACATTTTAGTTTGTTTTTGTCTTATACTGATAGACATTTTGTTTTGTTTTGTTTTTTTAATGAGATTTTTAGTGGAAGAGAGGGAGTACAATATTAAAAAAAAAATTGTTAGCATCTTTATGGGGAGCCCTTGAAAGGTAGAAATAAAGAAAAATCAATTGAGAGCTTGCAACAGAAGGTCTTTCTGAGATATTCCTTGTTTTCATTTTCTATTTCATTTCTGGTTTATGTCGTAATATTGTGTATAGAAAATTTCTCTGTTTTGTCAATAGTAAGGAGAAAAGAAAATAAAACTCTGAATTTCAAGTGAAGTAGTAATATCATGTCTATTGGTATGAATTTGAAAATTTATAAATTTTACCTCGGTTTCTTTATTTTTATCAAGTTGGATTTAGCAAGTATATTGTGTTTACAATTTGGAAAGTAGTAGAGTCAAATTTAGTACTTCTTCGTGACTCAGTTAGATCTAATAGGTTCAGCAGTTTGAAAGAATATATTGTATTCAAGTAATCAAAATTAAATCTTTTAAATTTCTACGCAGCCAAACAAAACTTTCTACCCCAGCCCTCTTCCTCTTCGGTTATTTTACAATCAATGGTACTCTAATGTTTATAATCGTAATTCAATGACCATTCATACATTTTATCTGGTTAACTTCTTAGAAACATAAACATGGGCTATGAAATAAATTAATCTTATGAGTTTAGAGAGTTGTAGAGAACTACAGATTCCTTATTAAGACTTGAATTTCGTGTGGAGGTTGTGTTCAGGAGTTTGACTAAATTGGTGAATGTGTGGAAAAGGTTGTGATGGATGTAGGAACAGGGAGTGGCATTCTAGCAATATGGTCAGCACAAGCAGGTGCAAAGAAGGTCTATGCAGTTGAAGCTACTAAGATGGCTGAACATGCCCGCGAACTTGTCAAAGTAAATAAGCTTCAGGATGTAGTTGAAGTGATTGAGGGATCAATTAAAGATGCTATTCTACCAGAGAAAGGTTATTTTTTTCTAACTTGTAATTGCCCAATGAATTAAATCCTTTTCATAGTACCGTTTTGTATTTTTTTTTATATGTTAAGTTCTTTTGGATTTTGACACCGTATGGGTTTTCTGACTCTAACGAAAAAAATTGCCCAGTTGATGTAATAATCTCATAGTGGATGGGATATTTTTTTTCTGAGTGAATCGATGTTTGATTCAGTGATTTGTGCACGTGATCGCTGGCTGAAGCCAATAGGAGTCATGTGAGTACTTCTTTAGTTTATACGATAATATTTTCACACGTGTTGTTTGGCGTCCTGACTGTACGTACTGTATTTTGTGAATGTGCTTTATCATTTATCTTGTGCTCTCTTTAACTATTATCTCAAATGATGGTACATTGCAAATAGAAAAGATTAGCTTGACCTTTGAACCCAATCATGTTCCCATAACTATGTAAAAATGAGTAAATTATTTTACGAATTATTATTATTATTTTTATATCCAAAGTATGTAAAGGCAAAGACAAAAATTTCCTAATTTGTTCCAGCTAAGGAATATAAAAATCATCACAACAAACCTCATTTCGTGCTATTAAGCAACAATGGTAGACAAAGCTAAAGCAAATTGCAAGCATAACAGAGGAAGCGTGTATGTGTAAAACTCTGTACCACTATTTTCTAAATGAAATTGAGAAAATTATGGAGAATAGAAGAAAAGTAGTTTTGGGACTAACCCAACCCAATGAGAGAGGGAGAGAGCTAATTCCTGTAGAGTGTGTATAGGAGAAGTACTTACAAAAAAAGAAAAGAAAAAGAAAGTAGAAAACAAAAGAAAATCCTCGAACTACGTGAGCTACCCCCAGGGTCCAAGAGTAACAGTGGGGAAAATGTAGAGAAATAGAAAGTGTGCATGTGTTGGGTTGTGGGGTGTGTGTGTGAGAGAGAGAGGATATTTTTTAGAGAAGAAATCATATCCAGCTACTTTTTCACGTCTCTTCTTCTTTGGCAAGTATATATTTGTTCCCGGTCATTTCACATAATTTGTACAAGTCCATATCTTCCCAGTTGTGCGTCACAAACTACTATCTCAAATTCATCTAAATCTCAACATTGATCTTTCTACAACTTAACTTCAAACGAATGTCAAGTTACTCAAGTAACGCTAGAACAATAACAAACTGCATACCTTAATTAACTCCCTCTCACAGTAACCATCAAACTCTGCTCTGCAGTTCAGAACAAAAAAATAAAGACAATCAACATAATGTAAAAATATACAGGGACGAAAATAAATTTAGAAAAGGGTTAAAAGATTATGCATATTGTAATATAAAACATACACTGCAAGTTCTTTTAAAGAAAATAACTTTTAAATACCTTCAAAACACTACTTTTGAATACCTTCAAGTGTGGTTGGAAAAAAAAACTCAACTTTTGAATACATTCAGTTTAGATGAAAAGAGAAGTTTGTATCTCTTTGCTTGGGATTTTCATCAAACAACATCTTCCCTCACAGCAACTGAAAACAAACTCCACTTTCCATTACATTTAAATATGCAAGAAAATCATCATAAATGGTCTTTAAGAGACACCCAACAGAAATGCAGAAAGTCATCAGTGTGTTTATCCCCTTTTTTGTATTCACATATTCTTCCAGCCAATATATGGTAAAAGGCCTAAAGGGTATCTTCCAAAATCATTGAAATTCATGTTTTTGTTTGTGGTTATTTTTATAGACAAAAAATAAAACATCACTTGCACATAAATGTATATATTACACTAATAAATTATAAACTAAATACCATACCAATATTTAGTTTTTGCATCGTCTTTTATTTCATTTTCAATTACCTACTTTGATTGTGTTCCTTTGACAGTGCCAAGGTTCAAAGGGAAGTGGTTTTGTCCAACCTGAATGCAACTACCGCAATAGTTACGTGCGTCCATCATGTTAGTAATAGCTTTTCATCTATGTTTGTGTAGCTCTGTATATATAGAAGGCGAAAAAAAAAGTAAGAAAAATTTGTCTTTGATACTATAATAGATGTCGTAACTATTTTTGGAAAGTCCAGGTTAAAATTCCTTCATTATCATGTATCGGATGCTGAAATGGCTCTCGAGTCATATTGATTTTGGCATGGTAAATATATCTTTCTTTGCACGTTCAATAATTGATCGTAAGAGAGTAGATGATGAGCAAACATCTAGGTTTTAAATTTACTTATTAATATTTTTAATGTTTTTTTCTCTACTAATGTAAATTTACTTTTAATGTTAATTCATTTTAATATATTTCTAGGATTTTCTAAGAAGCTAAACAACTTCATCAATGGCTTCTACTAGCTGCACCAATTCATGAACTCTCTCCTCGCCCGAAATGGTAAATCCCCTCAAAACCCAATTTCTCTTTTACCTCCATTTAATCAATTTTTCATCTCAACCCAACATTTCTTCTGATTTTGTCTATAAATTGGATTCACTTCTTCAACAGGACATTATATGCTAATCATTTAGTGTCCTTCGAATTACCTTGAAGAAAAGGAAAAAAAGTGATTTAAAATATTCAAAATTGGTGATTTAAAATATTCGTAATTGGTGTTCGAAATTGGTGTCCTTTTCGTATTACCCTGAAGAACAACTCTCGGTCCTGAAAATGACCACAAAAAATAAGTGAAAACAGGAGAAAGAAACCAGGTTGCAACTTCTATCCCAAGAGTATTATTGATAGTAACCACTTGAGCCCGAATATAGCAAGAAAATAAGAAGAATTTTTTTTTACTAAATAGACAAGAATAAGATGAGAGAAGTATTTCAATTTGGTTCCACCTAAAGGAATAGATATATAATTAAAACTCCCAAAAGTCTGCTCCTTAATTAATTTTAGATCACTAGGACTTCTATTAACATCAGGACTCATTAATACAATGAAATTAGGGTTTAAAATTATCCCTACCCAATATCAAAATTCTTATCAAAATCAAGATCTCCGAACCCGAAAAAAAACAAAACTAATTGGCATCACCTAATATTGTACCTGAAAAGTACCTGATCCGATTCTCTCTTAGACGCTTGGGAATAAAAAACAGTCCACAAGTCCAATATTACGAGCTGTCGTATTTATAGCTTCCGGAGATGAGAAGGCGGTGGCGTTATTAAATAATATTTTGAACATATTGATAGTAACCACTTGAGCCCGAATCTAATCTCAAATTTACTATCCCAAGAATAGTATTGATAGTAACCTTAAATTTTAAGGTCACATTGAGCTCAATAGTAACATTGAGTCCTTGAGCCATCCAAATTTACTGTCCCAAGAGTACCATTGGGTCATCTTGATCCATCATAAGCTCACCCAAAAGATTTTGACGGCAGTACTATTGATAGTAACCGTAAATAGAATAGTATATAACACATGTTTCAATGTGAGACTTGAACAAATGTATGATCAATATTTTGGTTGAAATAATTACCTACAAATCATAGTATAAATGTAAAAAAATGAAATAAAATGTGGGGTGTTATAAAATGGTTTGAGTCTTTCTTCAAAAGGAGCAACATAAACTCTACGCTTATGCCTCAAAATGGTGATGGGCACATCTTACTAGGTCCACAATCCAAAAGGGGTGAGGATCTCGAAAGGTGAAGATAAAGGAGGGTGTGTGCAGTAAGAGCAGTACAGAAGTCCTTGAATTGATGTCACTCCTTTTTTTTTTTGAATCTGTAATGGCCAAGTATTGTAGTGCTTGAATTTAAGGCTTTCCTACCATTATTCTTCACTATAAATGTTGTTTCCATGCTCAGTGGATAGAGGGACACAACATAAGTTATGTTAACAGTTCCATAGCTACAACAACTCAGTTCTACCTGCACAACACAAATGGTGCATAATTTAAAAGGCTTTTTTTTTAAAGCGATAACTTAAAATTTAAATATTTTCATAGACGAAACTGTGGCGATATTTGTAAACTAATTCTATGGAATATACAGTTAGGCCTTTTCTTCAAAGTGATAGCTGGTTGAAGGGTGAGATTGGTGTTCCTATTCGTTTCAACTTAGCCGGCTAAATTAGGCTGGTGTTTATTGGGATCGAGTCATGTATGATTGATTGTTTCAAAGAGGTTAATAGACAAACATTTGAATTGCATGCATGTTTTCTTTGAGCATGGACATGCCTTATTTTTAGGGTTATTGTGAGACCCCAAATTTTATGAATAAAGATTTAAAATTCTCGAAATATTTTTTTGAATATTATGGTGTGGATTTGATATAATGTTATAGTTGTGGGTAATATTTATAAATTTTTCAAAGTATGCAAGTTGTTATGAAATATTCGATTGGTCGGGGTATTCGTTTTAACAGGAATATATTTGTCTTTACGGCACAATCATTGTGGACCCCATGACGGAAGTATTGTCGTAAAACGACGTAATTATCTTTTATAAAAATAACGGCGGAAGTGTTACCGTTAAAACCGTTGAACTACTCATTAATAAAAGTACAAGAATACTTTTGGTTGTTGCACGTGGAGCATATAGTATTAATTATTGATGCTTACGTGAGAAATCACTCGGTTATACTCAATTATTACTACGATAATTCTTCATGATCATATCTCTCATATTATTGATTCAATTGTTATCACGGTATCATCTGCATAATATGATATATTATTAAAACAATAATTGAGACGACAAAGTTGTTCATATTATTAAATTATAATATTTACAATGTCTAGAAGTTCTGTCAAGGAGAGGTTTGGTCACCTATTTGCGCGCCAATAGGGAGAAATTCTTATTGAAAGCCCCTCTTTCACGGGAGCGACTGGTTGTTAAATATTGTGAGTTATAATATTAATGATGAATAAGTTCGTGTTGATTAAAGATGAATTTGATAGTTTCATTGTGTTGAAATTATTTGTGTTAGTGGAAATCGACTTTTATTTCGATAATAATTGATGTCTGGAGGTTATATTGTTCAATCGGGTATTTGGGGCACTTTTTGTATCGGAGTACTATTCACAAGTTACTATTCATGAGTTACTATTCACCCATTACAATTCACTTTAGTATTGTTCACTCGAGTATTCGGGACACTTTTCGTGTCGGGGTACTATTCACGGGGTACTATTCCCGAAGTACTATTCACGGGGTGCTATTCACCCAAAAAATATATTTCTTTATAGTCCAAATTATTTTTTGGTACAATATTATTCAATGAGGAGATGTGCTAATTTTTCAGACCGTTGGTTGAAATTATAATAGTAAATCAATATGGATCGTTGGTTTAAAGTTTTAATAGTAACTTGTCCCTTCAGTTTTCCAAGAGTTATTTGTCCCTTTAGTTTTCCAAGAGTTACTTGTCTCTTCGGTGTTCCAAGAGTTAATTGCCCCTTCGCAAATAGTAGTTGTCTCTTCAATATTACCAAGAGTTATTTTGACCCTTCGTTAAGACCAAGAGCCACTATCAGTTTTTCTATAAATAGAAGCTCATTCCTTCATTATTTCTTACGAATTCACTGAAACTCTAGAGAGAGAAATTATAGAGAGAAAGAAGAAGAGAAGTCTGCTACCTCACTTTTCCAATATCCAGTTCCTTCTAAGGTAAGGGGTATTATTCTTTCATATTCATGAAGAGAATTATTTTCTTTCCCTTATTATTCTTTCATATTCATGAAGAGAATTATTTTCTTTCAATACTCGTAAGGGGTATTATTTCTTTCATATTCATGAAGAGAACTTCTGTTATTCCATTTTTTATTATTATGTTGGAATAACTTTTATCTATGCTGAATCTGTATACATGGTGAAATTCTGTTGTTATTCCATTCCATATTATTCTCATTGGAATAACTCAGATATGTCTGATCCTAGTATACATGGTAAAATTCTCATTGTTATTCCATTCTTTATTATTACATTGGAATATCTTGTGCGTCGCATTTCGCTTTGGCTTGGTTCCGATTCTTTATTATTCTCATCGAATATCACGTACTGCAAGCGTTTACGCATGACCAGTTCCATTATTTATTATTCTATCGGAATATCCTCATGCGTGCTTTTACGCATGACTGGTTCCATTATTTATTATTACATTGGGAATAACTTTTACATACGCGATCTATCGCGTGCGTGGTGAATTCTTCGATTATTCCATTCTTTATTATTACATTGGGAATAACTTTATCTGTATGATCTATCGCATGCATGGTGAATTCTTCATTATTCCATTCTTTATTATTACATTTGGAATAACTTTGTCATACATGTGGATTACCACATGCATGGTGAATGATCCTTTGTATTCATTCCTTATTAAATTGTGGAAATGATCTGTTTACGTTGATTATGATGAAAGTCATAATAAAAATATTGGACTGATGAAAATCATGGGTATATGTAGTATTAGTAAGTGTTATGATGAGTTATGTTGGTTATTATGTGAAAACATGAAAGTTTCTTAGAAATCACAAAGGGTTGAAAATCAGATTTTTGGTAAAAATGGAACATGAAATTCAATTGACCATATCTCCTATTATATTTCGAATTTTTGAGTGTGTTCAAGTTCTAGAGTTAGATCTATGAGTTTTCTAACTTATCCAAGTGGAATCACTGGAAAAGGTGTTGTAAAGTTTCGTGTGGACTGATTTTTAGTAAAGGAGTCAAAACCGCAAAACCACCAAAAAGCTACGCTTGAGAAATTTAAAAGGGAATTTTCGGTCACTTAGTTTATGAAATAAATTTCGGCCTTTTGGGACATGAAAATATATAGTATAAAGTACCTACTGTCCAAAAATAAGCTCATTTCGACTTAAAATGAGCAAGTTATGACTATTTCAATATTTAGGTTTTTCCGACTAAAAACGCTATAACCGGAGTTCTATAACTCTGATGACCATGAAATTAAAACTGGAAGCTCACGTTAACATGTGTAAGATCTTGCCAAGATTTGGGAATTTCTGGAGTTAAACTTGAGGTAGCTAATTTCTTAAGCAATTAATTAGAAATTGATTTTTGAAAAATACTTAAGGGAGTTGAAAAATTATAAAAAAAGTACTTGTTGTGTATGAAATATATGTATATATGTTTGGACAAAGAATAGAAAAATAATAAGTTGATTTGGTATTTTTTTATGAAAATGGTTTAATTTACAAACATATGAGTTAAATATGTTATATGAAATTGAAGAATTGGTAAATAGGATTTTAGGGCTTGAAAATCCTATATAAGGTATATCTTGATTTTGATGAGGATTTGATCATTGGTGATGAAATCTTATGAGTATGGCATTTTTGAATGATTAAAATATATTATTTGATAAAGTGTAAACAATTGAAATAAATTGTTTATAAGTTTAAGAAGTGATTAAAATATTGTTATAATATTAACAAAATTAGATTATGAGTTATTTAAGTGATGGATAATATTTGGATAAATTTAAAGTCTTTAATATTTATCCTTGTTTTCGTTTGATTAATACTTATATTATTGTCATCATCCTCATGTTTATATTGTGATGAAAGTCATCTTTGGCTTACGTGCGAGAGATGGACTTGGTATGATTATGACCAAAGATTATTCTAAGATAATCATGGTATCGTAATGTAACGAATGATGTGGTAAATGTCCTCATTGGACTGTAGTTCATTGGTGGACAGTTGTTGGTATGATTATGACCAGGGATTATTCGGTATAATCATGACCATTGATGATTACATGAATATCCTTGGCCGTAGTACATGGATGATTAGATGATGTGGTTTATTTATTAAGCTGAGTCTCAGCGATAAAAATTGATGAAAACATTTTAAATCATAGAAGATAGTATATTTTATTCTTTACTTGACTCTTCTAATGGATTGCTTGTTCCGTTGCAGTTAAACTTGATGTCTTTTGTATTTTATCAGTTTAACATTGTTAAAGACTAATAATAATTTATTCTGCATTATCTTAGTCATAATATTTCTTACTGGGCTAGTTGAGCTCACCCTTTCTTTCACTGTTCTCTTCAGAAAATGAGAATATAGCTGGGACGAGTCGGGGAACGGAGTGATGGTCCAGATGATAGCATTAGTAGTCCTCACTATTCTGTTAAATAGTGTGACAATAAATGTAATGAGGACCCATTGAGTGTGGATATTGTCTAGATGACAATATTCTTATTAAAACTCTTAGTTTATGTTTTGTCATATTTTACACGGACAGTTGTATTATTAAGTTGTATTTGTATTTTTGTACCATGTATTTGGTGACTCAAGATGGGTGATGTATACCTATTTTGGGGGCGTCACAGTTATGGATTAAAAAAAATCTTCTTAATTAGAGTTACTTCTCTTAATCAATTGAGGTAGCTAGAAATGAAGTTTTAATATTTATATTAATTTAGTTTAAAGAAATTTGAGTTGTGTTGGTCTATATGCACACATTTCAATCCTAATCGAGAATTTCGGTAAAAGAAAAAGAGGCATCAAAGCAAAAAACATTTCACTAAACAAAATTAGATCTTGAAAGGGAAAGGATTGACTTATTTCCAATTGGCCTCACTAGATTTTGTATCCATAATCTACATTGTAGTTAAGGAAGCGTTTTACGGTATGTTTACTTATAGTGTTTATAGTGTTTGCTACAGTAATGTTTAGTGTGTTTGGTCATTATAAGGTGATTTTAAATTTCGAACTTTAGTTTGAACAGACAATAAGTGATTTAAAATGATTCAGGATAAAAGTGATTTAAAAAAAGTGATTCTTATAATAAAAAGAGTTGTTATATCAAGAAGTTGCTAAAAAAGATGTTGACAAACTTTGTAACATGGATAGAAGAGGACCTTTTAGGATAGACGTTCACCTTCAGGACTAAATAAACTAAATTGTATAGGATTATATATGTTGATTGTGACGCTCCCAAAACAGGTATACATCACCCATCTTGAGTCGCCAAAAAATACACTATAAAAATCATTTACAACTTCATTTATACAACTGTCGTGCAAAACACGACGACATGTATACTGTGAGTTTTAATACAAATGTATGTAACTCTCATGGTGCCTCGACCACAACCATACAATGTTATGTTACATAAAGGTACAGTCAAAAACTGTTTTAGAAATTAAAATCTTTGAGAAGTGCTCAAGGAAACCTTCGTACATAGGAGGCCATAAATCTAAGTTATGATAGATATCATATGTCCAGAGAATTATCCTTGGTTGACCCAATAGACCCCAAAGAAAAATAAGAAGATTACTATCATGTTCCTTCCAATGGTGAGTCTTCTCTTGACATATAACTATCTCCACTGTCTCCAAGTGAAAATTATATTTTAAATAAATTCCAAGATCATATAGATAGTGCTCGTAGATATACTCAGCAAGTGGATGTGCACAACCCTGTCTTATGATAACACGAGGTTGTATGTCATTAGACATCTTGTATGATAATGACAAAACACCCTTCCAAAGTTGGGTTCGCCTCACCCTATTCAGTATATCAAATGATATATACAATACGACACACTTATCTAAAGTTCTCAATAAAATTATTTCCATACTATTTAGGAGAACCTCAATGACTATAGACCACCGCTTCTATTCCCTGTTATCCCCGCCGACCCAAATACACTCTTTATTACACGAAAGGAATTATGAAGCAAAAGGGTGAGCACAACTAGCCCAATAAAAAATATCATAACTAAAGATAATTAAATTATCAATAGCTTTAAATCAATAATAAATCAGAGATTTAGAACATATAGTAGATGATAAAACTTTTCAACCGTTGTAAGACCCCAACTTTTATAAATAAAGATGAATTTTCTATAAATATTATTTTTGAATATTATGGAATAATTTGATATAATGTTATAGTTGTGGGTAATATTTATAAATTTTGCAAAGTAAGCAAGTTGTTATAAAATATTAGTTTGGTGGGAATATTCTTTTTTGTTTGGGAATATTAGATGCGACGGCTCAATCATTTATGGACCCCACAACGGAAGTATTGTCGTAGTTAGAAAATGACAAAATTATCTTTTATAAAAATAACGGCAGAGGTGTTACCGTTAAAAGCTGTTGAACTACCCTAGTAAAAAAATACGATGTCTGGCGTGGTTGTATAGTAACACACGATATTGATTATTGATGCTTACGTGAGAAGTCACTTAGCTATGCTCAATTATTACTACGATAATTCTTTGCGTCATATCTCTTATATTATTGATTCAATTATTGTCACAAGATTATCATCATATAATATGTTATAGTATTAAATCAATAATTGAGGCGACAAGTTATAAATGATTAATAATTGTTGAAAGATTAAATATGTGTTGATTAAAAATAAAATGATTTGTGGTAATATTTATTCAATCCTCGATGTATATAAAGAGTCTCATATGAGACGTTTGTGGTAAGTTTGATTATTTTATGGGGGGCCATATGTCATCATCTAAGAGTCTCTTCGTCAATAGTAATTACCTTCGTCAATAGTAATTACCTTTGTGAATAGTAATTACCTTCACAATAGTAATTACCTTTACCAGACGTCAAACCACTTGTCGTTTTACATTACAAAGCGCCGAACCACTTGTTTTTTCACATTACAAAAGGCCGAACCACTTGTCGTTTCACATTACAAAGGCCAAACCACTTTTCTTTTCACATCACCAAATTACAAGCCACTTGCCTTTCCATATATGGCGGTCTTAAGCTAGAAATCTTCTATAAATAGAGGCCTAGTGCTTCATTATTTTTCACGAATTCATTCAAGCTATAGAGAGAAAGAATAGTAGAGAGATAAGAGAAAAAAAGAAGAGTATTTTGTTACTACACTCATCGCAGATTCAATCTCCTACCAAAAGTAAGAGGTGTTATTCTTTCTTATTCATGAAGAGAACTGCTGTTATTCCATTGCTTATTATTACTCGCTGGAATAACTTTTGTATCCGTGGTTTACCCTATACTTGGTGACATTCTTCTATTATTCTCATTGGAACATCCTGCATGCATGTGTTTTACACCTGACTGGTTCCGCCTTTTATTATTATTCTATTGGAACATCCTGTCTGTGTGTTTTACACCGGACCTGGTTCCATCTTTATTATTATCCTGTTAGAACTTCCCGCATGCATGCATTTTACGCCGACTGGTTTCATTCTTTATTATTCTGTTGGAATATCTTGTCTCATGCGTTTTCTGTGGGACCGGGTTCCGTTATTTTTATTATTCTATTGGAATAACTCAGTATAATGTGGTTTACCCTATACTTGGTGACATTCTTTTATTATTCTGTTGGAACATCACATGCATGTGTTTTACAATGGACTGGTTCCCGCTCTTTATTATTATTCTATTGGCACATCATATGCGTGTGTTTTACACCGACACTGGTTCCGCTCTTT
Organism: Panax quinquefolius; assembly: GCA_020205615.1. Taxonomy (NCBI): domain Eukaryota; kingdom Viridiplantae; phylum Streptophyta; class Magnoliopsida; order Apiales; family Araliaceae; genus Panax; species Panax quinquefolius. The sequence goes on along the minus strand of CM035155.1, from coordinate 41,290,536 downwards.
ATTATTATTACATTGGAACATCTTATGCGTGTGTTTTCTGGCCGACCGGTTCCTTTCTTTATTATTACATTGGAATATCCTCATCTGCATGCGTTTTACTGCCGGACCGGTTCCGTTATTTATTATTACATTGGAATAACTTTTGCTGTCTTGATCTATCGCATGCATGGTGATTTCTTTTATTATTCCATTCTTAATTATACCCAAATTGGTTAAAACTTTGACTTATTCTCCATGAAATTAGTGGAATATCCTTGATATTTGCGCTTCATCCAAATCCTTTCATGGAAATATTCTTCTCAAGATTCTTGAATTTACTCTACAAAGCGATATCATGTTGACATTTGGATGTTATTGGTTCCTAGATAAATTAATTCTTGAACTTGTTTTATTAAATTCTTATATCATTGTCATCATCCTCATGTTTATATTATGTTGAAAGTCATTTGTGGCTCAGTAGTGCATAGATGGACTTGGTATGATTATGACCGAGAGATTATTCGGTATAATCATGACCGTAATGTTACAAATGATGTGGTAAAAATCTCGGTGGCCTGTAGTGCATTGATGGATGAGGTTGTTGGCATGATCATGACCATTAATGAATACACAAATATTCTTGCCCGTGAGTGGTATGAATAATTGTGGTCGTGATACTAAAGAATATCCTTGGTAGTAGTGTAGGGGTGATTCGATGATGTGGAATATTTATTAAAACCGAGTCTCAAATTTATAATAATGATGAAAAACCTTTTAAATCATAAAAGATAGTAGATTTTATTTTCTACTTGACTCATTTAATGGATTGTTGGTTCAAATTTGTAGTTAAACTTGATGTTCATTATATTTTATCGGTTTAACATTTGTTGTAGGCTAATGATAATTTATTCTCGCATTATCTTAGTCATAATATTTCTTCTTGAGCTAGTTGAGCTCACCCTTTCTTTCAACTTTATTCTCTTCGTGAAATGAGAATATAGGCGGGACGAGTGCAGGAGCGGAGTAATGGTCCGGAGGATAGCATTAGTAGTCCTCACTATTACGTGAAATAGTGTGATAATAATTGTAATGAGGACTCCTTTTGAGTTTGTATAATCTCTAGTAGACAATATTTGTATTCAAACTCACGCTTTATGTCGTATTGTACACCACAGCAGTTATATTAGTAAGTTGTATTTAAATTACGTACCATGTATCGACTACCCAAGATGGGTGATGTATACCTAATTTTGGGGCGTCCACAACCATAGTTCTTGTGAACGAGCAATCCATTAAAAAGAGTCAAATAGACCATCAGGTCTATTATCTTCTCCATGTTAAAAGTCCACCAATAATTTTTTATCCCTGTAACATCAATCAACAATTCCTGTCCACAATCATATGAATAACTCATAATCATAATTGTGATTCCGAATTCCTTTTCGAACCCAGGAAGAAGATAATTTTTATCACCTATCTTCACCTGAAACATCAAAAATCATGGTTATACCAAATCACAGTTCCTGCTCATAATCATACTAATAAATTCATCTTTGTACTACGGCTAAAGATATTCATTAAAAATTCATCTTTGCACTATAGGCCAAAGACATACAACTGTATTTTAGAAGCGTCAAGCAGAGCATGATATCTAATATCTTCTATGAATTTAAAAGTTTATTATCAATATTTTATTCTTTGAGACTCGACAATAAATAATCCACATCATCGAATCACCCCTCACACTACTACCGAGGATATTCGTTAATATCACATCCATGAATTATCCATACCTTTAAGGCCAATGATATTCATTATTATCACATCCATTAATTAATATTTCATTGCTGAGACTCAACTCAATAATTAATCCACATCATCAATTCATCCCTACACTATAGGCCAAGGACATTCTTTTAGTATCACGACCACGAATTATCCATGCACTACGGGCCAAAGATAATCGTGTTTTCATCAACGGTCCTGATCATGCCATAAAACAATTCATCTTTGCACCCTTGGCCGAAGAGAATCCATAGCCATAATCATACCAAAATCTGTCCATCAATGCACTACGGCCAATGAGGACTTTTTTCACATCATTTGTAACATTACGGTCATGATTATACCAAATAATCTCTGGTCATAATCATACCAAGTCCATCTATGCACTACAGGCCACAGATGACTTTCAACATAATATATACATGAGAATGATGACAATGATATAAATATTAATCAAACGAAAACAAGGATAAATATTAAAGACTTTAAATTTATCCAAATATTATCAATCACTAAATAAACTAATAATCAAATATTATCAATATTATAATAATATTTTAATTACTTCTTAAACTTATAAACAATTTATTTCAATTGTTTTTACATTACCAAATAATGCATTTAATCATTCAAAAATGTCATACTCATAAGATTTCATCATCAATGATTAAATTCCTCATCAAAAATCTGCATATACCTTATATAGGATTTTCAAGCCATAAAATCCTATTTTCCAACTTCGTTACTTCACATAACATATTTAACTCATATGTTCGTAACTAAACTATTTTTATGAAAAATACCAAATCAGTCCCAAAAATATTTCTTTTCTGGAATTTAGCAGAATATAGTTCCATAATGTACATATATTTTTCTCGGAATTTTTAAAATTTATTTACTATTTTTCAAAAATCAATTTTTAATTAATTCCTTAAGAAATTAGCTACCTCAATTTTAACTCCAGAAATTCCCAAATCTTGGCAGGATCTTACACATGTTAACGTGAGCTTCTAGTTTAAATTTCATAGTCATCGGAGTTATAGAACTCCGGTTATAGCTTTTTTCGTCGGAAAGACCTAAATATTGAAATGGTCATAACTTGCTCATTTTAAGTCAGAATGAGCTCATATTTGGGACAGGAGGTACCTTATACTATATACTTTCATGTCCCAAAAGACCGGAATTTTTCTCACAAATTAAGTGGCCAAAATAGTCATTCTAAAAATCTGGACAGTAGTATTTTGGTAATTTCTAGCTTGACTCCTTTGCTAAAATCAGTCCACACGAAAATCTACAACACCTTTTCCAGTGATTCCACTTGGAGATGCTACAAAACTCATAGATCTAACTCTAGAACTTGACCACGCTCAAAAATTCAAAATATAATAGGAGATATGGTCAATTGAATTTCATGTTCCATTTTCACCAAAATCTAATTTTCAACCCTTTGTGATTTCTAAGAAACATTCATGTTTTCACATAATAACCAACATAACTCATCATAACACTTACTAATACTTCATATACTCATGATTTTCATCAGTCCAATGCTTTTATTATGACTCTCATCATAATCAACGTAACCAGATCATTTCCACAATTTAATAAGGAATGAATATAAAAGATCATTCACCATGTATGTGGTAATCCACATAGACAGGTTATTCCAACAGAATAATAAAGAATGGAATAACAAAAGGATTCACCATGCATGCGATAGAGACCGCACAGACAGGTTATTCCCAATAGAATAATAAATAATGGAACCAGGTCCGGCGTAAATGCACAGACAGGATATTCCGACAGAATAATAAATATGGAATAATAAATAATGGAACCAGTCCGTAAATAAAACGTATGACGGATATTCCAATGTAATAATAAATAAAGAATGAAATAATGGAAGAATTTCACCATGTATGCGCATGCTTGGATATTATAAAGAAAGTAAAGAATTCCAACATAATAATAAGGAATAGAATAATGAAGAAAGATTCATCACCAATGTAATGGAATAATAGCCAGTATAGGATAGCATATATACGAGTTATTCAAGCATAATAATAAAGAATGGAATAACAGAAGAATATCACCAAGTTCTCTTCATGAATACGAAAGAAATAATAATAATATACGAATACAATAAATAATATCCCTTACAGTACAACAAATAATATCTCTTACGTACAACATAATAATAAAGAATAATATCCCTTACAGTACACAAATAATATCCCTTACCTTTGAAAGAAGAGTATTCTAAGCGGTGAGGCGGGGAATATACTTGAAGAAAACTTGCACTATCTTCTACGCTCAAAGCTTTCTTAAACTCTAAAGAAAATACGCTCGAGATTATAGAAGAAGAACTCTCTCTATAGTTTCTCTCTCTAGAGTTTCAAATTGAATTAAGAAAAAAATAATGAAGGAATGAGCTTATTTATAGGAGAATGGGTCTAATAGTAACCAATCCATGAATGAACGGTCCAGATTGATTTACTTTTAAACGGACGGTCATATTGGTTTACAATAAAATATAATATATTCTATTTATAATCTAATAAAACGAATAACTTTATAAAAGTATTCATTTTATATAAAAAAGATTTTACTATCTGAAACACTATACAGTGCACTATGCAAATACTATGCATAATAAAATATAATATATTCTAATTATTGTCTAATAAAATAGATAACTTTATAAAAGTATTTTGTTTTATATAAAAAAGATTTTACTATTAGCCTAATAAAACGAATAACTTTATAAAAGTATTCTGTTTTATATAAAAAGCATTTCTGTTTTATTACATTAATAATACTAATAAAACAAAACTTCATCATTACTTACTTTGAAAAATTTTTAAATGTCACCCTTAACTTTAAACTTTTATCAATTTAACTATTCACCAAAATAAAAAAAATTGAATACTTTTATTTCATAAAATTCGGTGTCTCACAATCTCCCCTCCTTATGAAATTTCGCCCTCAAAATTTACATACGTACCTGGTATTTCAAAGAAATGAGAATACCTTGCTTTCTTTTCGGATTGTACCTTCCTGGTTATTTCCTCTGTATCATGATTTTCCCATTGCTCATCTCTTGTGTTTTAGATATCATTCTAAAATATACTTCAAAACAAAGGTAAATTGACATATCATAATTTGTCAACTTATCAAGTAAACAATTTCAGCTTAGGTAAGTCACACACTAGTGAAGTATATTACTCGTCTCTCCCCTCCTAGTTATAGACTCATATCTCCGCCAGCGACCATATCCCTAAGCTCTGATACCAAATGTGATCCCCCCAAAACAGGTATACATCACCCATCTTGAGTCGCCAGAAAATACACTATAAAAATCATTTACAACTTCATTTATACAACTGTCGTGCAAAATACGATGACATGTATACTGTGAGTTTTAATACAAATGTATGTAACTCTCATGGTGCCTCGACCACAACCATACAATGGTACGTTACATAAAGGTACAGTCAAAAACTGTTTTAGAAATTAAAATCTTTGAGAAGTGCTCAAGGAAACCTTCGTACATAGGAGGCCATGAATCTAAGTTTTGATATCATATGTCCAGAGAATTATCCTTGGTTGACCCAATAGACCCTAAAGAAAAATGAGAAGATTACTATCATGTTCCTTCCAATGGTGAGTCTTCTCTTGACATATAACTATCTCCATTATCTCCAAGTGAAAATTATATTTTAAATAAATTCCAAGATCATATAGGTAGTGCTCGTAGATATACTCAGCAAGTGGATGTGCACAAGCCTGTCTTATGATAACACGAAATTGTATTTCATTAGACATATTGTATGATAGTGACAAAACACCCTTCCAAAGTTGGGTTCGCCTCACCCTATTCGGTTCATCAAAATTAAATATCAAATGACGTATACAATACGACACACTTATCTAAAGTTCTCAATAAAATTATTTCTATACTATTTAGGGGGAACCTCAACAGCTATAGACCACCGTTCTATTCCCCTGTTATCCCCGCTCAACCCAGCTACACTCTTATTACCTAAAAGGAATTGTGAAGCAAAAAGGTGAGCACAACTAGCCCAGTAAAAAATATCATAACTAAAGATAATTAAATTATGAATAGCTTTAAATCGATAATAAATCGAGATTTAGAACATATGGTAGATGATAAAACTTTTCAACCATAGTTGCAATGAACGAGCAATCCATTAAAAGAGTCAAATAGACCATCGGTCTATTATCTTCTCCATGTTAAAAGTCCACCAATAATGTTTTATCCTCTAACATCAATCAACAATTCCATCCCACAATCATATGAATAACTCATAATCATAATTGTGATTAAATTTCTTTTTCGCACCTGGGAAGAAGATAATTTTATCACCTATCTTCACCAAACATCAAAAATCATGGTTATACCAAATCACGATTCCTCTTCATAATCATACTAATAAATTCATCTTTGTACTACGGCCAAAGATATTCATTAAAAATTCATCTTTGCACTATAGGCCAAAGACATACAACTGTATTATAGAAGCGTCAAGCAGAGCATGATATCTAATATCTTCTATGAATTTAAAAGTTTATTATCAATATTTTATTGCTGAGACTTAGCTTAATAAATAATCCACATCATCGAATCACCCCTGCACTACGGCCAAGGATATTCGTTAATATCACATCCATGAATTATCCATGCACTACGGCCAAGGATATTCATTATTATCACATCCATGAATTAATATTTCATTGCTGAGACTTAGCTCAATAATTAATCCACATCATCAATTCATCCCTACACTATAGGCCAAGGATATTCTTTTAGTATCACGACCACGAATTATCCATGCACTACGGGCCAAAGATAATCGTGTTTTCATCAACGGTCCTGATCATGCCATAAAATAATTCATCTTTGCACCCTTGGCCGAAGAGAATCCATAGCCATAATCATACCAAAATCATCCATCAATGCACTACTACCGAATGAAGACTTTTTCCACATCATTTGTAACATTACGGTGATGATTATACCGAGAATAATCCCTCAGTCATAATCATACCAAGTCCATCTACGCACCTTCTGAAGCCACGTATGATTTTCAACATAATATATACATGAGAATGATGACAATGATATAAATATTAATCAACGAAAACAAGGATAAATATTAAAGACTTTAAATTTATCCAAATAATATCAATCACTAAATAAACTAATAATCAAATATTATTAATATTATAATAATATTTTAATTACTTCTTAAACTTATAAACAATTTATTTCAATTATTTTTACATTTACCAAATAATGCATTTAATCATTCAAAAATGTCATACTCATAAGATTTCATCATCAATGATTAAATTCCTCATCAAAAATCTGCATATACCTTATATAGGATTTTCAAGCCATAAAATCCTATTTTCCAACTTCACATTTTCTTCACATAACATATTTAACTCATATGTTCAGTAACTAAACCATTTTATGAAAAATACCAAATCAGTCCCAAATATATTTCTTTTACGGATTTAGCGAATATAGTTCCATAATGAATATATATTTTCTCGAAATTTTTAAAATTTATTTACTATTTTTCAAAAATCAATTTTAATTAATTCCTTAAGAAATTAGCTACCTCAATTTTAACTCGAAAATTCCCAAATCTTGGCAGGATCTTACACATGTTAACGTGAGCTTCAGGTTTAAAATTTGATGGTCATCTGAGTTATAGAACTCCTAAGTTATAAGCGTTTTCGTCGAAAAAAACTTAAATATTGAAATGGTCATAACTTGCTCATTTTAAGTCGAAATGAGCTCATATTTGGGACAGGAGGTACCTTATACTATATACTACTTTCATGTCCCAAAAGGCCGTAATTTTTCACAAATTAAGTGGCCAAAAATTTCCTTCTAAAAATCGGACGATGAGCATTTTGGTAATTTCTAGCTTTTGACTCCTTTCCTAAAATCAGTCCACACGAAAATCTACAACACCTTTTCCAGTGATTCCACTTGGAGATGCTATAAAACTCATAGATCTAACTATAGTACTTGACCACACTCAAAAATTCAAAATATAATAGGAGATATGGTCAATTGAATTTCATGTTCCATTTTCACAAAAATCTGATTTTCAACCCTTTGTGATTTCTAAGAAACTTTCATGTTTTCACATAATAACCAACATAACTCATCATAACACTTACTAATACTTCATATACCCATGATTTTCATCAGTCCAATGCTTTTATTATGACTCTCATCATAATCAACGTAACCAGATCATTTCCATAATTTAATAAGGAATGAATATAAAGGATCATTCATCGTGCGTGTGGTAATCCACATGAGGCGAGTTATTCTAACGAATAATAAAGAATGGAATAACGAAAGATTCACCATGCATGCGATAGAGACCGCATGAGATAGTTATTCCCAAATGAATAATAAATAATGGAACTAGGTTCTATAAAAAACGCACGAGACGGGATATTAAATCCGAATAATAAATATGCGAGAATAATAAATATGGAATAATAAATAATGGAACCAATCCCCAGCATAAAAACGCATGCATGGATATTCCACGAAATAGTAAAGAATAAAAATAATAGAAGAATTTCACCATGTATAAAGTGACTTAATAGAAGAATTTCACCATGTTAAGTTATTCCAACATAATAATAAGGAATGGAATAACGAGAAGAAGAAGATCACCATGTGTATAAGGTGATTGCACCAATAAAGCGTAGTTATTCCAACATAATAATAAAGAATGGAATAATGTAAGTTCTCTTCATGAATACGAAAAAATAATACCCTTACAGTGCAACAAATAATATCTCTTACAGTCTGACAAATAATATCCCTTACAGTACAACAAAAAAATATCACTTACCTTTGAAAGAAGAGTATTCCAAACGATAGAGGCGGGGATATACTTGAAGAAAACTTGCACTATCTTCTACGCTCAAAGCTTTCTTAAACTCTAAAGAAAAACGCCGAGATTACGGAAGAAGAACTCTCTCTATAGTTTCTCTCTCTGTAGAGTTTCAAAGAATTCGTAAAAAATAATGAAGGAATGAGCTTCATTTATAAGAGAATGGATTGAATAGTAACCAATCCATGAACAGTCCAGATGATTTACTTTTAAACAGACGGTCCAGTTGGTTTAAAGCAAAAATAAAATATAATATATTCTATTTATAATCTAATAAAACGAATAACTTTATAAAAGTATTTTGTTTTATATAAAAATTTTTTACTATGCAAACACTATGCAGCATTATTCAAATACTATCCATAATAAAATATAATATATTCTAATTATTGTATAATAAAATGAGATAACTTTATAAAAGTATTCTGCTTTTTATATAAAAAAAGATTTTACTATTAGCCTAATAAAACGAATAACTTTATAAAAGTATTACTTTTTTATAAAAAAGTATTTTTGTTTTATTACATTAATAATACTAATAAAACAAAACTTCATCATCACTTACTTTGAAAAAATTTCAAATGTCACCCTTAACTTTAAACTTTTATCAATTTAACTATTCACCAAAATAGAAAAATTGAATACTTTTATTTCATAAAATTTGGGGTCTCACATTGATTGTTGTTTTGCTATGTAGAATTACATAGTTGCAGTGGTCGGATGAGACGGAATGCAACAGTTGCATACAGTGAAAGTATGCTAATTCGTCTGCATAGTGTACTATAAATTATTCTTGATAAGGTTAGATTCACTGCTTCGTTGATGTAACTTTGGCACTAGGGTGAAGTCATGTTTATACATTTTTGAAAATGTCAAAAAAAAAATTGGCATGTGATATATTTCCACTCGCATTATAAGTTTTCATCAATCAAACTCTGTAAGTTGTATGATCATATATTTTCAGGTATACATTGAAGGATACTTGGTGTAAGTTGTAAAGAATACGAAGTTGTTTCTCTATTTTCTGCATGTGTATATTTTTTGTGTTTTATCTTTTGTAAAGTTAACTAATTATACATAGTTATGATGATTTTGAGTATGTAATGATGGTTATTTTGGTGGTTTGAATATGTATACCTGTAAATGATGATTTTGAATATGATGATTGTGGGTATAGAATGATGATTGTAAGTTTTGTAGACATGTTTAGATTTTTTTGGATATCTATTTTTAAAAAAAACTTTGCCGAAATTTATTGAAATTAGTAGCGAAGTGTTTGATGTTTTGGTAGTTGGATATGTGTTAATGATTGAATATGTATTAATTATTGTGGTTGTATGGTGAATTATAATAATTGTTATGTCTGATTGTAAGTTATTTTAAATTGAGTCTTTAGATAATGTATTACTTTTCGAATTTTAATCTAATTTTTTCGTTTCGCCGTGCCTGAAGACACGGACAATTACTAGTGTTTAATAAAACACAATTAATTTTTAAATTTAAAAATATTTCATTAGTGCCTTGAGACTAGCACAGTGTTGTCCTTTGTTCATGTGATTTCTCTGTACAGATAATAAAATATGTAAAAGTTTATATAAAATAATAATTATATAATAATATTATATGTCAAACACAGACATAAAAGTAGGAAAAATATTATAAATTACTAAATAGAGTAGAGAAAAAAATAGAGCAAAGAAAGTCATTCTCACGTGAGAGTAAAGGACAAATGTCTTTTTCAGTGAAGCTTTTTTCATTATTATTTTCAAGATCCCCACCACCCAATCTTTCTAAGAGGATTCAAATTAGACCAAAGTGTTGGTTCAAATTAGACCATTAGGCCAATGATTTAAAAGGAGGATTCCACATTTCCATTATGTACATTTTTCCTAAGAATATATGATAAAATTTCAGGCTTAAATATAAATAATTACTATAAATTATTAATCTTTTTTCATTTCAGTAATCAACATTTTAATTTTTTTCAATCAGATCATTGACTTATTAATTTTTTGGCAAAACTAATGATTTGGCCACTGAAGTTAGCACGTTTTATTGAATATCCGATTGAACTTTTAATTTTTCAAATTAACTCACTGAACTAATTTTTATTTTCAAATTGGGTCATTCCGTTAAAAAAAATTGACAGACGTTAAGTTTTTATCTACGTAGCGCTGACGTGACAAAAAAATAAAAAATATTGCTTGTGGCAAAAAAAATCAAAAACAGATTTTAAAAATAAAAACATTAACATTTTAAAGTTTTAAAAATAACAAAAACATAATAAAATAAAACTAATAAAAAAACAAAATTCAGTTTTAAAATTTAAAATTTATTAATAATTATTTTTAATAAAAAAAGCAGTTTTTTTAATAAAAAAAAGCAGTTTTTTTAAAAAATAAATAAATAAAGCATTTTTTTTAAGAAACAAAAATAATTGCTTTATTTTTCTTAAAAAAAAATGCGTTTTATTATTAAAAATAAAAAATGTAGTTTTTTTTCCTAAAAAACGCAGTTTATTTTTATTAAAAAATAAAATAACGCAGTTTATTTTTCTTAAAAAAATAAAAGCAATTTTATTAAAAATAAAAAAATGCAGTTTTTTTTTCTTAAAAAATAAAAAAAACGCTGTTTATTTTTCTTAAAAAAATAAAAAGCAGTTTTATTCAAAAATAAAAAACATTTTATTAAAAACGTAGTTTATTTTCTTAAAAAAATAAAAAGCAATTTTATTAAAAATAAAAATGCAGTTTTTTCTTAAAAAAACGCAGTTTATTTTTCTTAAAAAATAAAAAACAGTTTTATTAAAAATAAAAAACGCTTTTATTAAAAAAGCAGTTTTCATTTTGTTTCTTTAAAAAATGTTTTTTTTTTTTATTAAAAAATCTATTTTTTAAAAAAAATTTGTTTTTCAAAAATTCTATATTTGTTTTATTTTATTATGTTTTTGTTATTTTTAAAACTTTAAAATGTTAACTTTTTTATTTTTAAAATCTGTTTTTGATTTTTTTTTTGCCACATAAGCAATATTTTTTAATTTTGTTGCCACGTCAGCGCCACGTAGATAAAAACTTAACGTCTGTCAACTTTTTTTAACGGAATGACCCAATTTGAAAATAAAAATTAGTTCAGTGAGTTAATTTGAAAAATTAAAAGTTCAATCGGGTATTCAATAAAACGTGCCAACTTCGGTGGCCAAATCATTAGTTTTGCCTTAATTTTTTCCACTTTAATTCAATTAAAAAATATTTTTCATGTACTTGAACTCTTAGTTAATGAATAAAATCAATTAAAAACTAGAAATTAAAAAGTAAATAACCCTCACCATTTTGCCTCATTGACCTCAAAATCTTCAACTTCAATTGAATTAAAGAGGAAAAAATTGAAAAACCGACCACCAAATATAATTTTGGTTCTTTTACTATTTTTTGCCTAATAAATAACACTATTTTCCCAATACAAAGACAATATAAATAATTAATATTATATTTAATGTTATACAATTATTTCTTTAATACTTGTAAATAACTCTAAAACGATATATACTAAGGAATGGAGGGAGTAGTCCATATACTTGCTCCGTCCCATAATATATGACGTTTTAGAGGTGTGCATAAGAATTAAAAAAATAATTGTCTAATATTAAATATAATATCAATTATCTATAATACCCTTAAATTCTCATATTTACCATATGTATCTCATACTGTCTCTTATCTATAGCATTTTTTTATGAAGGGTAATTTTGTAAAAATTGTAATTAATTCTCTTTAAATTATATAATTTAAAACAATAAAATTATTTAAAACGTCATACTCCCTCCGTTCCTTAATATAGGTCATTTTAGAGTTGTGCACAAATATTAAGGTAATGATTGTATATGCATTAATTATAATATCAATTGTCTATATTACCCTTGTATTGAAATAAGAGATTGTTATTTATTAGACAGAAAATAGTGAGAGAACCAAAGTTACATTTAAAACTTGGGGTAATATTGGAAATTAAATAATTAATGCTTACTTGTGAGACCCAGATTTTATCAATAAAATTTAAATTTTGTCAAAATAATTTTTAATATTATGGTGTGAATTTGAGATAATATTATAGTTGTGGGTAGTATTTATAAATTTTACAAAGTATGCAGTGGTTATATTATATTCGATTGGTGGGGAATATTCTTGTTTAGCGAGGAATATTAAATGACAACTACTCAATCATTGGTGGACCCTAGCGAAATTATTATTGGGATTGAAAAACGACAAAAATATTTTATTGAAATAACGGCGGAAGTTTTACTGTGGTTCTTTGTTGAACTACTCGGTAGTAAAAGTACAATAATAAGTGTGGTTGCGTAGTAGCACTACCGGTATTAATTATTGATGCTTATGTGAGAAGTTACTCAGTTTGATTCCATTATTGTCGATTAATAATATGAATTATTATAATGCGATAATGACGTTTTGTTTTATTCATTATTATTAACGTAATAAAATGCGAAACATCTTTTATATAAAATAGAATACTTTATTAAAGTTATTATAAAATAGAATATATTATATTTTATTATGCGTAGTGTTGCGTAGTGTTTTTGCGTAGTGTTTTGCATAGTATTGCATAGTGTTTGCATAGTAAAATGTTTTTATATAAATAGAATATATTATATTTTATTTAAAAGATTTTTCTTTAAATATGGACCGTCAGTTAAAAGTAAATCAATCCAGACCGTTCATGGATTAATTCTTATGCATTCCATTTTCCTATAAATAGAAGCTCATTCCTTCATTATTTTCTTTACGAATTCATTGAAACTACAGAGAGAAATTATAGAGAGAAGCTATAGAGAGAAAATTATAGAAAGAAGAAGAGTATTCTGCTACTTCACTACTTCTATATTCAGGTTCTTTTACGGTAAGGGGTGTTATTCTTTCTTCTTGAAGAGAACTTACATTATTCCATTCACTATTATTACATTGGAATAACTTTGTAAAAAGTGGCATACCCTATACATAACTTTGTATCGCTGCGATACCCTATACTTGGTGAAATCCTTATGTTATTCCATTACTTATTATTACATTGGAATAACTTTTGTATCTGTGATTTACCTATACTTGGTGACATTCTTCTATTATTCATTTGGAACATCACATGCATGTGTTTTACAGGACACAGTTAAGATTTTATTATTACATTGGAACATCACATGCGTGTGTTTTACACCGGACACAGTTCCGCTCTTTATCATTCTGTTGGAATATCCTATACGTGTGTTTTACACCGGATCGTTCCATCTTTATTATTACATTGGAACATCCTGCTTGCGGTGTGAATTTCACACGACTGGTTCCGTTATTATTATTACTGTTGGAATAACTTTGTCATCTGCGCAATACCGCATGCGTGGTGATTTCTTTTGTTATTCCATTCTTTATTATACCCAAATTGGTTAAAACTTTGACTTATACTCCATGAAATTAGTAGAATATCCTTGATATTTGCGTTTCATCCAAGATATCTTTTCATGAAAATATTCTTCCGATCATTATTGAATTTTACTCTCTGAAAAAGATGTCATGTTGACAATTTGGGCGTTAATAATTCATGGATTAAATAATTCTTGAACTTGTTTTATTGAATTACTATGTCATTGTCATCATCCCCATGTTATATTATGTTATCTTTGGCTTACGTGCATAGATGAACTTAGTATGATTATGACCGAGGATCATTCGGTATAATCGTGACTTGATATAAATGATGTGACAAAAGTCCTCGGTGGCTCGTAATGCACGTGATGGAAAGTTTTTGGTATGATTATGACCGGGGGTGATTCGGTATAGTCATGACCATTGATAATTTGATGAAAATCCTTGGCCGTAATGCGGGGATGATTAGATGTGGTGGTTTATTATTAAAATTTGAGTCTCGGCGATAAAAATTGATGAAAACCTTTTAAAACCTAAAAGATAGTAGACTTTATTCTCTACTTGACTCTTTTAATGGATTGCTTATTCATTGCTAGTTAAAGCTGTTTTATCTATTGTATTTTATCGGTTTAACACTTGTTGAAGGCTAATGATAATTTATTCTGCATTATCTTAGTCATAATATTTCTTCTTTGGGCTAGTTGAGCTCACCCTTTTTTTTTCACTATTCTCTTGAGAAATGAGAACATAAATTTGGAGACAGTCGGGAAGCAAGTAATGGTCCAGAGGATAGCATTAGTAGTCCTCACTATTATGTGAAATAGTGTGATAATAGTTGTAATGAGGACTCCTTTTGAGTTTGTATAATATCTAGTAGACAATATTTGTATTCAAACTCACAGTTTATGTCGTATTGTACACGACAGTTAGGTTAGTAAGTTGTATTTGAATTTATGTACCATGTAAGTGGCGACCCAAGATGGGTGACGTATACCTAATTTTGGGGGCGTCACAGTTGGTATCAGAGCTTAGGGATATGATCCCTGGCTAAGATGTGAGAATAGTACTAGGAGGGGAGAGACGGGGAATTCCTTCGCTAGTATGACCTACCTAAATTTATTTGGTATTTAATTGGTCGGTCAGAGTATAGGGATAATATGTGATATGTTAATTAACCCTTATTTTATGGCAGTGTTTGAAAATGGCATCCGAGAATGTTGAGAATAGCAATGGAGCACAAGAGACTGTTGATTCTCCACATATCAATAATCAGGACAATGTGCAACAGGATGGCGATAATCCTCCTGTAAACAACAACACTGATCAATTGATGAATGACGGTACGTTTAAAAGGTTTTTAGAATTCATGCAACATCAGGCGAAAGCGACTCCTGTTCAAAACGTAGGTGGAAACACGGAAAACTCTCGGGCGGTCACCGCTAAACAATTCAAGGAGTTGGGACCACCGGAGTTTAAGGGAGAGCCAAAACCACTTCTGGCGGAAGCATGGATAAAGCAGATTACAAGATATTTGATGTCTTGGGATGCTCCGAGAGCAAAGGTTCCTTCTTGCCGCCTTTATGTTGCGCGGAGAGGCTGATTCTTGGTGGGAATCGGTAAAACGTACTCAACTTCTTTGTCTTCAAGATATCTTGGGAGAAGTTCCAGAGTCGTTTCAACGACAAATACTTTCACGAAAGTATTCGCCACATGAAGGAGGTGGAGTTTATCAAGTTGGAACAAAACAATATGACCGTGTCGTGATACGAGGCAAAAGTTTGCGGAGTTATCACGGTTCGTCCCCCACTTGGTAGATAATGAAGAGAGAATGGCGCGAATGTTTTTAAGAGGTTTGAAGCCGAGATACGTCGACATCTTATTTCTCATAAACCGTGTTTTTTATTCGATGATGTTGTAAATAGGGCTCGATTAGTGGAGCGCGATAACGAGTCAACGAACTAAAAAGAGCGGTAAATGGCAAAATTATAATACCGGTGAGAGTAGTCATCGAAGCGGTGACAACAAAGCGTGGAGGAAATCAACGGGCGGATATGGTAACCACTTGGTGGTAATCGGGCCAAAATAATAAGAATGGACATTTCAAGAAAAGGAGATTCAACAATGATGGAAAGACGTCGGCACCAAAGACCGTTGTTAAGGAAGGAGAAGGACCACTATCATATGCTTTAAATGCGGAGTAGAGGGACACATCGATCCGAATCGCTACCATGCCATCCAAAGCATGTTATAATTGTGGAAGAGAAGGCCACTTAGCTCGATTTTGTCGTTTAGAAGACGAATTCAACTAGGATGGAGGCACCAAAGGTCATCCCGCATACAAACCCGAGCGATGAGTTTAAGAGAGCGTTTTTTCTCGTGACGAGGAACCTAAATAAAATTATCACGGGTAAGTTAATCGTAAGCTCTTGCGAAGTCTATACCTTATTAGATCCTGGGTTCTACCCATTCTTTTATCTCTCTTGCTTGCGTTCAACGTTTAAATTTGACTCAAAGAAATTAGACTTTGATTTATCTATTGAAACTTCGTTGGGAGAAACCTTCGTTACCTCCAATTGTTTTATTAATCTTGTTGTTTCAAATAAACACTTTCACGTTACTCCGTCGATCTTATCTCTTTGAAAATACTTGCCTTTGAGGTAATTTTTTAAAACGATTGATTAACTACTCATTATTCTTTTTGTAAGGTTGTTAGCTTTCATATTCCTAACCAACCCGTTATATCACAATTCAAAGTAACCAAACCCTAAAGTTAATCAACATTATATCAAGCCATAAGTAAAGAGCCCGATCCTTTCGTTGTTGACTTTCTTGTGTGGAATGCAAAGCCGACTTTACAGAGGCGACGTCATGACCAAGATGGCAAGTTAATAGGTATCAATGTGACGTCTTGTCCAAGTCTTGGGCGAGAATGCTTGATTTTGAATGATATTTCTATCATTAATAAATTTCTTGGCGTATTCTTGAAGACTTCTAGCCTACCCTAGAACGTGAAATCAATTTTGTATTGACCCCAAAGACAAAAACCCATTTCTTAAACCCTCAAATATTTCTTCAACTAAAAGGATCTGCATATGTGTATTATGATGAAAGTCATAATAAAAGCATTGGACTAATGAAAATCATGGGTATACGTGGTATTAGTAAGTGTTATAATGAGTTATGTTGGTTATTATGAGAAAACATGAAAGTTTCTTAGAAATCACAAAGAGTTGAAAATCAGATTTTAGTGAAAAACGTAACATGAAATTTAATTGACCATATCTCCTATTATATTTTGAATTTTTGAATGTGGTCAAATCCTAGAGTTAGATCTATGAGTTACCTAACTAATCCAAGTGGAATTACTGGAAAAGGTGTTGTAGATTTTGTGTGGACTGATTTTTAGCAAAGGAGGCCAAAGCTGTAAATTTCGAAAATGCTACTGCCCAGAAACTTTAAGGGCTGTTTCGGCCACTTAAATTATGAGAAAAATTCTGGCCTTTTGGGACATGAAGGTATATGGTATAAAGTATCTCCTGTCCAAAAATGAGCTCATTCTGACTTAAAATGAGCAAGTTATGACTATTTCAATATTTAGGTTTTTCCGATTTAAAAACGCTTATAACCGGAGTTCTATAACTCCGATGACCATGAAATTTAAACTAGAAGCTCACGTTAGCATGTGTAAGATCCTGCCAAGATTTGGGAATTTTTTGGAGTTAAACTTGAGGTAGCTAAATTTCTTAAGGAATTAATTAGAAATTGATTTTTAAAAAATAGTAAATGAATTTTAAAAAATTCCGAGAAAAATATATTTTCATTATGGGACTATATTATGCTAAATCCCAGAAAAGAAATATTTTTGGGACTGATTTGGTATTTTCATGAAAATAGTTTAGTTATGAACATATGAGTTAAATATGTTATGTGAAGTAACAAAGTTGAAAATAGGATTTTATGGCTAGAAAATCCTATATATAGTATATATGCATATTTTTTTGATGAGGGATTTGATAATTGGTGATGATATTTTATGAGTATGGCATTTTGAATGATGAAATGCATTATATGGTAAAAAGCGTAAACAATTGAGATAAATTGTTTATAAATTTAAGAAGTGATTAAAATATTGGTATAATATTAATGATATTAGATTATGAGATTATTAAGTGATTGATAACATGGGGATATTCTTGAATCTCGGATAAATTATATTATAAATGTTTAATATTTATCCTTTATCTTATTTGATTGATTCTTTATATCATTATCCTCATGTTTATATTTTTTTAAAGTCATCGTGGCTTTAGAGAGCATAGATGGACTTGGTATGATTATGACCGAGGATTGTTCGGTATAATCATAACTAGTAATTGAAAACACAATTATCTTTGGTCAGTAGTGCATGGATAATTTGTGGTCGTGATACTAATGAATATCCTTAGCCTGTAGTGCAGGGATGATTCGACGATGTGGATTAATTATTGAGCTGAGTCTCAGCAATGAAATATTAATTCATGGATGTGTTCAAAGTCATCTGTGGCTTACGTGCATAGATGGACTTGGTATGATTATGACCAGGGATCATTCGGTATAATCATAACCGTAATTGAAAACACAATTATCTTTAGCCGTAGTGCATGGATAATTTGTGGTCGTGATACTAATGAATATCCTTGGCCTGTAGTGCAGGGATGATTCGATGATGTGGATTAATTATTGAAATTTGAGTCTCAAAGAATGAAATATTAATTCATGGATGTGTTCAAAGTCATCTGTGTTTACGCTTACGTGCATAGATGGACTTGGTATGATTATGACGGGGATCATTCGTGTATAATCATAATCAGTAATTGAAAACACAATTATCTTTAGCCGTAGTGCATGGATAATTTGTGGTCGTTGATACTAATGAATACACGATTATCTTTGGTAGTAGTGCATGGATAATTTGTGGTCGCGTGATACTAATGAATATCCTCGGCACGTAGTGCGGGGATGATTCGATGATATGGATTAATTATTGAAATTGAGTCTCAAAGAATGAAATATTAATTCATTGATGTGGTAAAAGTCATCTTTAGTAGTAGTCGATTGATAGACTTGGTATGATTATGACCACGGATTATTCGGTATAATCATGGCCAGTAATTGAAAACACTCAATATCCTTAGCCATGATAGTGCATGGATAATTCATGGTTGTGATACTATTGTCGAGTCTCAAAGATTATTGGTTTTACGATTGTATATCTTTGGCAGAAGTGGTCAAGATGAATTGTTAATGAATATCTTTGGTAGGATTGCAAAAAAATGAATTTAATGTTTTCAATGATAAAGGTATTCAAGGTATTCTCATCTCTTTATCATACCAGTCGTCTTCACTAATTTCGAGGGCGAAATTCCATAAGGAGGAGATTGTGAGACCCAGATTTTATCAATAAAATTTAAATTTTGTCAAAATAATTTTTAATATTATGGTGTGAATTTGAGATAATATTATAGTTGTGGGTAGTATTTATAAATTTTACAAAGTATGCAAGTGGTTATATTATATTCGATTGGTCTGGGAATATTCGGTTTAGCGAGAATATTCGTACAACTACTCAATCATTGGTGGACCCAATAACGAAATTATTATCGGATTGAGAAAACGACAAAAATATTTTATTGAAATAACGGCGGAAGTTTTACCGTGGTTTCTTGTTGAACTACTCGGTAGTAAAAAAAGTACGATAATAAGTGTGGTTGCATAGTAGCGACACCATTATTAATTATTGATCTTTATGTGAGAAGTTACTCATTTGATTCCATTATTGTCGATTAATAATATGAATTATTATAATGCGATAATGACGTTTTGTTTTATTCAGTATTATTAACGTAATAAAATGAAACATCTTTTATATAAAATAGAATACTTTATTAAAGTTATTCTATAAATAGAATATATTATATTTTATTATGCGTAGTGTTGCGTAGTGTTTTTGCGTAGTGTTTTGCATAGTATTGCATAGTGTTTGCGTAGTAAAATGTTTTTATATAAATAGAATATATTATATTTTATTTAAAAGATTTTTCTTTAAATATGGACCGTCAGTTAAAGTAAATCAATCTGGACCGTTCATGGATTAATTCTTATGCATTCCATTTTCCTATAAATAGAAGCTCGTTCCTTCATTATTTTCTTACGAATTCATTGAAACTACAGAGAGAAAATTATAGAGAGAAGCTATAGAGAAAATTATAGAAAGAAGAAGAGTATTCTCGCTACTTCACTACTTCTATATTCAGTTCTTTTTTACGGTGAAGGGTGTTATTCTTTCTTCTTGAAGAGAACTTACATTATTCCATTCACTATTATTACATTTGGAATAACTCAGTAAAAGTGGCATACCCTATACATAACTCTTATGTACGCGGCGTACCTATACTTGGTGAAATCCTTATGTTATTCCATTACTTATTATTCATTGGAATAACTTTATCACGCAGCTTTACCCTATACTTGGTGACATTCTTCTATTATTCAAATGGAACATCACATGCATGTGTTTTACACCGGACTGGTTCCGATTTTTATTATTACTGTTGGAACATCACATCACATGTGTTTTACACCTTGACTGGTTCCGCTTCTTTATCATTCTGCTGAATATCCTATCTGTGTGTTTTACACCGGATCTGGTTCCATCTTTATTATTCTGTTGGAACATCCCGCTTGCGGTGAATTTCACACGACTTTGTTCCGTTATTATTATTACATTGGAATAACTTTATACATCTGCAATCTGCGCATGCATGGTGATTTCTTTTGTTATTCCATTCTTTATTATACCCGGTTTGGTTAAAACTTTGACTTCTATACTCCATGAAATTAGTAGAATATCCTTGATATTTCGTTTACATCCAATAGATCTTTCATGAAAATATTCTTCCGATCATTATTGAATTTTACTCTACGCTTGAAAGATCATGTTGACAATTTGGGCGTTAATAATTCATGGATTAAATAATTCTTGAACTTGTTTTATTGAATTACTTATGTCATTCATCATCATCCCCATGTTATATTATGTTATCTTTTGGCTTTACGTGCATAGATGAACTTAGTATGATTATGACCGAGGATCATTCGGTATAATCACGACTTGATATAAATGATGTGACAAAAGTCCTCGATGGCACGTAATGCAGATGATGGAAAGTTTTGGTATGATTATGACCGGGGGTGATTCGGTATAGTCACGACCATTGATAATTTGATGAAAATCCTCGGCCGCCAGTAGTGGGGATGATTAGATGTGGTGGTTTATTATTGTTCGAGTCTCGTGATAAAATTGATGAAAACCTTTTAAAACCTAAAAGATAGTAGACTTTATTCTCTACTTGACTTTTTAATGGATTGCTTATTCAAATGCGGCTTAAACCTGTTTGTCTATTGTATTTTATCGGTTTAACATTTGTTGAAGGCTAATGATAATTTATTCTCGCATTATCTTAGTCATAATATTTCTTCTTTAAATTTAGTTGAGCTCACCTTTTTTCTTTCACCGTTCTCTTCAGAAATGAGAACATAAATTTGGATTTGAGTCGGGGAGCAAGTAATGGTCCAGAGATAATAGCATTAGTAGTCCTCACTATTCACGTGAAATAGTGTGATAATAGTTGTAATGAGGACTCCTTTTGAGTTTGTATAATATCTAGTAAAACAATATTTGTATTCAAACTCACGGTTTATATGTCAGATTATACACGGCAGCTTAGGTTAGTAAGTTGATTTGAATTTATGTACTTATGTAAGTGGCGACCCAAGATGGGTGACGTATACCTAATTTTGGGGGCGTCACATTACTTGAAATTCTCAAAAGACTTATATTAAAGAGCAAAAATATTTCTCTAAAACGACTTATATTAAGGAACGAAGGAAATATATATTATTATTGTTAAGGAGGGAGGGAGGGAGGGAGGGAGTAATACAAAACTATAGTAGGCATGCATTTATACAGCCACCGCCCACCAGTCCCATGCTTTGGCAATCAACCGTTTTTCCAAAAATAGTATGAAGGCATTAAAATGTACTTGTGCTGAAATAATATATCTCTGGTACTCTCGATCAATTTTCATTTTAGTCCTTTCATTTTTACAAAAAACATTAACACACCACCTTATTAATTACTACTACCAAACAAACACGTTTATCACATGTAATATTTATGTGCCGGTGTGTCGGTCTCCTAATTAAAAAGATACTCACTCTTTCCATAATACTTTAATGAGGTGCTTCATCTGTCCCTTAATATAAGACGTTTTAAAAAAATATTTTTATCCTTTAATATAAGACATTTAAGAATTTCAAAAAATATTAATTACTTAGTTTCCTATATTATCCCAAGTATTAAATAAAACTTTGATTTTCTCATTATTTTTTGCCCAATAAATAACAATATTTTTTTCAATACAAGGGTAATATAGATAATTGATATTATATTTAATGATATACAACTATTTTCTTAATCTTTATATAATTACAAAAAAATCTTATATTAAGGGATGGAGGGAGTAACTATCGTCCCATCCTTTTTGTACCAAAAAATAATATAGATAAAATAAATATTCATGCATTAATTCTCATGTGTGAAATGATTTATTAATATAATTTCATTTTATCTATATAATATGAAAAAACTCGGAAAAATCTTTAGGTCACGTCAATTATTGTACAACTTGCAAGAAATATATAAATAATTTTATGTGCATTAACAGTTGTGCACAAATCTCCATCTTCAATATATAGATAAACTAAATACGCATTCATTCTCCAGTAAAAATCTAAATTTTTAAAATTTCAATTTTAGTATAAAAATCAAGAATATATATATATATATATACATTTAAATATATTTAGGAGAAAAATTAATTTTTTTTCCTACTTCGTCCTTAAAAAATAGAGTAATTGAGAAAGACCGAGAAGAACAATTAATTAGTGCACAACTAACATTAATTAATTAAAATTAAAATTAATGAAATTTTTTAATGTGTGATTATGTTTTTAAAAAATTAAATAATGGAAGAGGGAGTATTTGTCTGGAAATAAGAGGCGCACATAATTCCACCGAGGGAGTTTTAGAAATTTATTGAATATGATATGGACAACTACAAGAACACTGCAATTGAACTGGTCGATCTATCTTTATTCGCACGTGTTTTGGGTATTATCAAGCTCCAACAACTTGGGGAAAACGTTATTTTGCTCGAAATGAAAGTCAAGATTATTTCGACCAAAATAAAAATTATTGTAACCATAAAATTCGATATATATATATATATATATATATATGTTAATTATTCACAACATGTATTTGTTATGAATTCTTATAAAATATACACCATTTATACTATTCAAAATAAGAATAAATGACCAAAATTAAAAATTAAAAATCAACAAAAAAAAAACACATATTATCCGCTATTAATAGTAGTGAACACTAATCAAAATAAGTGTTTCATTTGACCAATAAATATTTAGAATTTAGTGAATAAAGGTTTGACTTCACCAATAAATATTTAGAGTTTAACTAATCATAATAAGAATTGACTTGACCAACAAACATTTAGGATTTAGCTAATCAAATAAAGATTTGACTTGACCAATAAATATTTAGGGTTTATTAACTAGGTTTTAGGGATTATTAATTAAATAGGGTTTATGGATTATTAATTAGGATTTAATAAATCCTAAATTCTAGTTAATAAATTATAACCTCTTGTTAATAAACTCTAAACTCTAGTTAATAAATTTTAAATAATTATTGGTCAAGTCAAATACTTATTTTGATTAACTAAACATTTATCGTCTGCTACTAATAGTAGCGGACGTCGATTTTCAATTTTTAATTTTGCCCGTCCTTTTTATTTTCAATAGTATAGATGGTGTATATCCCTATAAAGATTCATAGCAAATACATATTACACACACTCAAACACATACACACTCACAATAATTTGAAATAATAAGTTTATTATCACATAAAAACTGTTCACATACACTCACATGCATATTGGTATGGTCCACGTGCAGAACAAGTTATGTGGGACATACCAATATGTATATGAATGTATTTGAACGGTACGTGAACGATTTTATATAATAGTAGCATTACTCAATTTAAAAATATGTTTTTCCTCAACTAATTAAATGTAAGTTTTTAATATTATCAAAATAAAAAATATGTTATTAAAGCAAATATATATATACATGTGATCATACTTTTATAATTATTCTATCGATATTAAACATTTAAAACAACCTTTAATATTTTGTGCCAAATAAAATTTTTAGAAAAAAATTGCAAGTACAAATTTGTCACAGTGGAAAAAAATATCTAATTATTAGCATTTGTAATTTACTTAATCGATGTAGTTGGAGCTTTTCAGGGTTAGGGGTGTTCAACCAGTAAAAATTAGTCTGAATCGGACCGTTATCGAATCGAATCCCAGTACCAAATTGAAAGCTGGTATATGAATCCGTGTAATCTTACCTGGCCCCAAATCTTGCTTTTTATCGAAAAATTAAAATAATTATTATTTTATTATTATTATTATTATTTTTATTAATATCATTATTATTTTTATTATTATAATTATTATTTTAATATTGTTATTATTATAATTATTAATTATTTATTAATAATAATAATAAATTAAAAACCGATATATACCAGTTTTGTTCGGTTTATACCAATTAAATGAAAATCATGTCCGAAAATGGTACCGCTTAATCGGTATATCTGGATTTTCTATCTTGCATCTAAATCATTTTACATTTATCTTAGAAAGGCCGATCTGGGTTCGAGATAGGTCCTGATTCATCCAAAAATTAAAAAAAATCAGTTTACATACACACTCTGTATGTAAGACCCCAACTTTTATGAATAAAAATGAATTTTCTATAAATATTATTTTTGAATATTATGGAATAAATTTGATATAATGTTATAGTTGTGAGTAATATTTATAAATTTTTCAAAGTCTGCAAGTTGTTATATAATATTCGATTAGTCGGGGAATATTAAATGCGGCAACACAATAATTGGTGGACCCCACAATGTAATTATTATCGGATTGAGAAAAGCGATAAAAATATTTTATGAAAATAACGGCGGAAGTTTTACCGTTGATCTTTGTTGAACTACTCTCGGTAGTAAAGTACAAAGAATACGGCGCATGGGTTGCATAAGTAGCACGGTATTGATTATTAATGCTTATGTAAGAAGTCACTCGGTTTGATTCAATTATTGTCGATATTTTATATGTTATTAAGTCATAATTGAGATGACGAAAGTTATTAATATTATTTGTGGCGCCCCAAAATAGGTATACATCACCTATTACGAGTTGTCGATACATAGTGCGAAAAAAACTACAACTTTATTATTACAACAATAAAAGCGTGAGTTTGAATACAAATATTATCTTACAGACAATATCTATACTCAAATAAATCCTCATCACATTTATTGATACATTATTTTACAAAAATGGTGAGGACTACTAAACAATCCTTTCTAAAACCTTCATTCCATACCCCAGAGCTAAATACTCGCTTATATTCTCGCCTCCACGAGAAAAATGGAACAAAAAGGAAAAGGGTGAGCTCAACTAGCTTCGATAAAAGAATATTATGACTAAGATAATATCTGACAAATTATCGTTAGTCTTCAGCGAGGAAAAAATCTAATAGAATCTGATAGACAACAAATTTTAAATCAATATTACATGAAAATAATAATTCATTAGAAGAGTTAAGTAGAGAATGCAAACTACTATCTTCTATGTATGAATTTAAAAGTTCATCGTCTATCTTTTATCCTGTAACATCAATCAATATACATCGGAATCAAATATTCATCTTTGCACTTCTGAGGCGAAGATATTCATCGATTAATCATGTATTCATTTAAACACTTGTTCATCTTTTGCACTACGGGCCAAAGATATTCTTCGAGAAATCATTCATCTTTACACTGAGGCCAAAGATATTCTTAAGAAATCATTCATCTTTGCACTGAGGCCAAAGATATTCCATAATATCATCATTTAAGGCGAGGATGATGAAAATATTTTTTTTAAAAAAGCGAATCCGATTGAAACAAAATGACAAGGATTAAGGATTAAGGATTAAGTACTTGGTTTTATCCACGTCCAAAATACCTCAAAAATAATCATAGTGGTGTAAAATTCAAGAATGATCAAAACATGGATCTGATCGAGTTAGTATCCGAATAGATGTTTTGACGAAAAGAAGAAATTTTATTTTTAGGTGAATAATCTGAATATCGTGAATAGTCTTGAGTATCGTGAATAGTCTTAGTATCGTGAATAGTAACTCAGACACCAAAAGATAGAAATTCCACAAAAACATCTTCACGCTTCATGAATAGTACTGTGAATAGTAACTTCGTGAATAGTAACTTCATGAATAGTAACTTCGTGAATAGTAACTCATGAATAGTAACCCATGAATAGTAACCCCAAATGAAAAAGTTCAAATTTGATAAAAACTTCGATCAACATTTGACATAATGATATTGAAGAAATAATATCATTTGAGAAGAAAATAACATCCACTTACCTCGAAAGATCGATCTTACAAATTTGAAACAGGATATATAGGCTATGACTTGGACTTTGCACCGTATAGCAATACTCAAAGTATACTCAAAATACTCACAAGAATAAACTCGATAATATAGAGAGAAAACTTGATTTACGGTGTGATTTTCAATTCTAACCTAAGCACCTATTTATAGGAAAATCTTAGAACACAAAGCGAGAAAATTTAATAAAATATATTATTATTAATAAATTTCCTCGCCTCTTTGGAAATCAGATCCCAACATTTCCCACATGCCAACCTTCTAGAAAGAAATGATAAAAACGTTTTTCATAAAATAAATAATTAAAACTTACAAAAATCAATTATTTGAACTTGAGAACTTCAATAATTCATAATAAATAGCCCTTTCATCAGAAAATTCAAATCTCGCGAGTTTTATAGGAAATTCAATTCTCTACAACTTTGCAGAAGAAAGTTTTTCCAAATTCCAAATAAAATTGACCAAAAATCCACAAGCAGGCGATTTTACATTATAATCAAATTTCGATCGATAAATGGGGTCCATAGAGCATGTTTAACATGTTTTAAACATTTATTGCAACAAAAATACTCTTCCTCCTCGTATACTCATATATCCCACATTAGTTGTAAAAATATCACCGTTAATATATTATTAAAATAATATATTTAAATGAATTATTTTATCGAGAAAAAGATAAAATATTAATTTTCAACAATTGTCATTTTAAAATTTTCTCCATCTATATCCACATAAAATCAATATTTTCCTCATCATATAAATCAATAATTAATTATTCACAAATAATATTACGAGAATCACAATATTGACAACCGAGGCGGTTCAGGAAAGAGGGGCTTTCGATAAAATTTCTTCTTCTTGGTGGCCTTGCATTAGGTGACCAAACCTCTCCTTAGAAGAACTTTCTAGACATTGCCAATAATGTTATCTAATAATATTATTCGGATAATATGAATTATTGCCGATAATGAAAAATCTTGTGTAATGACAATTATTGAAACAACAATGATATAAAATATCAATATGACAATTATTAACTCGATAAAATCTTTGAGCGATAATTCACGTAACCATTATTGAGTAGTGCCTTCTTACGTAAGAATCAATAATTGGTGCAATCTGGGTGTCTTCTTTGTTCAACAACGCGTATTAGTGTGTTTTAACCACCGGGTATTCCAACAATGATTAATGCTTGATAACAACTCTGTAGTTTTAAAAACAACTTATATTTGTCGTTTTCTTCATCCAATCGCTTTCCGTTATGGGGCCCACACATGGTTGCTTGCATGTCGTCACGAATATTCCCCGACAAATGATCTGAATATTCCACGACCAAACGAATATTCCCAACGATAATGAATATTTTATAACCACTTGCTTATTTTGAAATATTTGCGTATTTAACCCTTAACTATCCACATTAATCAAATCAACCCTTACTTATTTCAAAATAATAAATAAAGGAAATTCCTTTTTATTTAAAAATTTGAGGTCTTACAACCTCCCTCCTTATGAAATTTAGTCCTCGAAATTGGCGTCACGTACTGGTGTTTTGAAAAGGTGAGGATACCTCGCTTTCATTTAGTTTCAATTCCCGGTCATTTCCTCTATAGCATGATTCCTCCACAAAACTTTAACTTGTGGTATGACCTTTCTTGGCGTGGGACATGCTCCTTCTATCCAAGATCTTGGCGGTACCTCCTCATACGTTAAGTCTTGGCTATCTCTCGTCCGGTTCTAACTTCAATAACGTGGTTCGGGTCTTTCACATATTTACTGAAATGCGATATGTGAAACACATTATGAACACTAGACATACTCGGAGGTAACTTGAGTCATAGGCTACATTTCCTACTCGGTCAAGAATTTGAAATGGACCAATAAATGCGTGGATTGAGCTTTCCTCTCTTCCCAAATCTTGTAACTCCCTTCCATGGAAGCGACTCATGACAATACATGATCCCTACATTAAATTCCACGTCCTTTCGATGAAGATCCGCATAACTCTTTTGTCGATCTTGTGCCGTTTGTATCGTTGTCGAATCATTTGGATCTTTTCGGTGATCATACGTCTTAACTTCGGGTCCCAACAATGTTGCTTCACCCACCTCATCCCAACATATTGGAGAGCGACATTTTCGTCCATATAATGCTTGAAATGGAGCCACACCTATACTTGCACGATAAGCTGTTGTTGTAGGAGAATTCCACCATGGTAAATACTTATCCCAACTACCCTTGAAGTCTAGGACCACGAGTCTTAATAGATCTTCAAGAGTTTGAATAGTCCTCTCTGATTGTCCGTCCGTTTGGGGATGGTATCTTAGAACTAAATCGCAAATCCGTGCCCATAGCTTTTTTGAAGCTAACCCAAAATCTTGAAGTGAATCTTGGGTCACGATCCGAAACTATGGATACTGGGCATGCCATACAACCTCACAATCTCATTCACGTACGTACTAGCAAGGCGTTCGAGGAATAAGTCTCCGTGTCGGCAAGAAATGAAGCGGACTTAGTTAATCTATCAACAATAACCCAAATAGCATTGATGCCTTGAAAAGCGTAGGAAGACCCGTAAACTTGAAATCCATAGTAATGTGTTCCCACTTCCATTCAGGAATCTCAAGTGGTTCTGCGGACCCTTAGGTACAAGATGCTCGCCTTTACACGTTAGCAAGTTAAACACATCGAGATAAACTTTGCAATCTCTCTCTTCGTATTGTTCCACCAAAATGTATGTCGAAGATCACGATACATTTAGTACTTCGAGATGGATTGCAAATGGCGTGTTGTGTGCCTCCATCATAATCTTGTACTTCAAATCAGTCGTTAGGAACACAAAAAGTCTAGAGTGGACTCAAAGTATTCCTTCTTCATCAATTCTAAACTTAGGAATAGCTCCTTCTTGTACTTTCTTCTTCATACGCATCATTTCAAGATTCGGTGGCTTGAGCAACCTTAACTTTTTCTATTAAAGTTGGCTCTGTCGTATACTTGACATCATCGCTTTTCGTTCCGCATATGATCTTCTACTCGATCGTCGGCTACCACGTTAAACTTTACCGGGATGGTATTGAATAGTGTGGTCGTAGTCTTTCAATAGCTCGAGCCAGCGTCATTGCCGCGTGTTGAGTTCTTTTTGAGTGAAGAAATATTTAAGGCTTTTATGGTGCGAATATATCTCCACTTTCTCCCCATATAGATAGTGCCTCCATATTTTTAAGCAGCTTACAGCTTGCTTGCCAACTCTAGATCATGAGTAGGATAATTCCTCTCATACTCTTTAAGTTGTCGCGAGGCATAGGCTATGACTTTCCCACGTTGCATGAGAACACATCCTAACCCTTTGCACGAAGCATCATTTGTAGATAACAAATCCATCCGAACCGGATGGTATTGTTAGAAACAGTCTTAGAAATAAGTCTCCTCTTAAGCTCTTGGAAACTTTTCTCGCATTCTTCGCTCCAAGCGAATTTTGTATCCTTAGAGTTAGGCGAGTTAATGGAGTAGCGATTCTAGAAAACCCTTCCACGAATCTCCGATAATAACCATTAAGCCCAAAAGCTACGTACTTGATCAAAGCTTGGTTGCTCCCACTTTGTATTGCTTCAATCTTGGCGGGATCAGCGGATACTCCATGTTTTGACACCACGTGCCCAAGGAATGCTACTTCCTCGAGCGAACTCGCATTTCTTCAATTTGGCATATAGTTGGTTTTCACGAAGCCTTTGGAGTACCGACTTCAAATGGTGCTCATGATCTTCACGGCTTTTGGAATATATGAGGATGTCATCAATAAAGACAACAACGAATTGATCCAAATATTCCTTGAATACTCGGTTCATCATATCCATGAAAGCCAGCGAGGAGCATTAGTTAGTCAGAAAGACATGACTAAAATTCATAATGCCCATCTACTGAGAGTTACGAAGGCGGTCTTTGGAATATCCTCGATTCTAATCTTGGTGATGATATCGAGCGAAGATCGATTTTTGAAAAGAATTGTGCCCTTTACAGAATGGTCAAACAAGTCATCAATACGAGGTGAGGATACCTATTCTTGATGGTGACATGGTTCAATTCCGATAGTCGATACAAAATCGCATACTCCCGTCTTTCTTCTTTTACAAATAAAGCAGGAGCACCCCAAGGAGATGTCTTAGGGGCCAGAATGAAACCGATGTCCAACAATTCTTCATAGTTGGACCTTTAACTCTGAAGTTCAATAGGAGCCATTCGATATGGGGTTTTAGAAATGGGCTTTGTGCGGGTTCAAGATCAATAAAGAATTCAACTTCACGTTACGGGGTGAGGCCAAGGGAAGTTCTTGAAATCGTCGGAAAAGTCGATAACAACGGAATATTATTCAAATTTGGCGTGTCTTTATTCAAATCCATAACATGGGCTAAGAAAGCTTGACATCCATTTTTTAATAAGCGAATAGCTTTATGATTAGATATGAGCGATGATCGATTTTAATGGTTTAGTTGCTTGAATTAAATACAACGAGGTTGGTTAGGAATATGAAAACTAACACCTTACGAAAACAATCAATTTTGGCATGATGAGTAGTTAACCAATCAATCCCTAAAATCACATCAAAAGCAAGTATCTTTAAAGAGATAAGGTCAACGGTAAGGTAATGGTGCCAACTTGAATCAAACAAGATTTATAAGCGATGGATGTGATGAAAGTTTCTCTAACGGAGTTTCCACGAGATAGGTCAAAGTCTAATTTCTCGGAGTCAAGTTTAAGCGTTGAGCACATGCGGAGAGATAAATGAATGGGTATGCAGGTATCAAGTAAGGTATAAACTTAGCAAGAATTTATAAATAGCTTACCGTGATCACCTCGTTTGGGTTCCTCGCATTATGACCCGATCTGACAAAAACGCTCTTCCGGAATCGTTGACTTTGACTTTTACGGGACGATCTTTGAGTCACCAGTCCCCACGAACTAGGTTTCGCTCTTGTACAATCTCGGCGATATGTCCTTCCTTTCCACAATTATAGCATACCTTGAACTGTTGTGGGCGGTTTGGTGATATGTCCCTCTTTTCGCATTTGTAGCATATAATGGGTGGTCGTTCTCCTCCCTTAGAACCGATTCTTTGCCGTGGCCTTTGTCATCTTCACATAATTAGTTTAAATCTCCTCTTTTTAAAATCTCCTCGACTCGCTTCTTCTATTTTCATGGCCATGATTACCACCCAGTGGTTACCATTTACATCCGTCTGTTTCTTTCTCATGAGTTATCATTATTACATTGTTGCTATCTACGATCGATCCACGGTTGTGGTCCCTCGATTGGCCGTACTCGTTATCTCGCTCTAATAATTGAGCCTGTTTACAACATCTGAATAAAGAAAATTTATGAGAAATGAGATCTTGGCGTATCTTGGGTTTCAAACCTCTAAGAAACATCCGCGTCATCGTTCCTCATTCTCCACCAAATGAGGTCTGCAAACACGGATAACTCTGCAAACTTTGCCTCGTCTTTGAGACACCGTCGTCGTTTGTTTTGTTCAATCGATGAACTCCACTTCCTTCATATAGCGAACACTTTCGGGAAAGTATTTGTCATTAAATAGCTTCTGAAACGTCTCCCAAGACATCTTTGAGTGCGGTTTGGATGGAGTGCGCTTCACAGACTCCCACCGATGATGCGCCTCGCCACGGAACATAAAGGTGGCGAATGGAACCTTCTGTTCCTCCGTGCATCCCAGACATCGAATATCTTGGTAATTTGTTTGACCCATGTTTCCGCCGCGATCGGATCGGCTTTCCCTTAAATTCGGTGGTCCCAACTCTTTGAACTGCTTGGTTGTGTGACAACCCGTGAATTGCTATCATTTCCTCCTGTATTTTGAACACGAGTTTCCTCGTGCGATTTTTGCATGAGCTGCAAAAAACTTCTAAACATCCCCTCGTTCATCATCTCGCTTTCGATGGTGTTGTTCACGGGAGGAACATTGCCCGACTGTTACACGTTCTCCTCGTTGGTGAGTCAGAGCATCTCCACGGTCTCATTTCCATTGTTAATATTCTCGATTCGACATTCTCAAATCTTGTCGTAAAACAAGGGTTAATTAAGGAAATCAATATATCACATAATATCCTATATCTCTTGACCAACTAACAAATAAGCTTAGGTAGGACACACTTAGCGAAGGATTTACTCGTCTCTCCCTCTAGTTCTATTCCCAGATCTCCGCCGAGATCATATCCTAAGCTCGATACCAAGCTGTGACGCCCCAAAATAGGTATACATCACCTGATTACGAGTTGTCAATCGTAGATGCGAAAAAACTACAACTTTATTATTACAACGATAAAGCTGAGTTTGAATACAAATATTATCTTCTAGACAATATCTATACTCAAATAAATCCTCATCCTTTCATTTATTGATACATTATTTTACAAAAATGGTGAGGACTACTAAGCAAATTTACCTTATCTAATTTCTATTCATTTCTTATCCCAAAGCTATTCTTCGCCTCCGCCACTGAGAAAAATGGAACAAAAAGGAAAGGTGGTGAGCTCAGCCTCCACTAGCTCGAAAAAGAATATTATGAGCTAAGAAGAATATTATGACTAAGACAATTATTATCGTTAGTCTTCAACGAGGAAAAATCTAATAGAATCTGATAGACAACAAATTTTAAATCAATATTAGCGTGAAATAATAATTCATTAGAAGAGTTAAGTAGAGAATGCAAACTACTATCTTACATGTATGAATTTAAAAGTTCATCGTCTATCTTTTATCCTGTAACATCAATCGATATACATACGGAATCAAATATTCATCTTTGCACTACTGGCGAAGATATTCATCGATTAGTCATATTCATTTAAACACTGTTCATCTTTTTTGCACTCTCGGGCAAAGATATTCTTGAAAATCATTCATCTTTTTTACTGGGCCAAAGATATTCTTAAGAAATCATTCATCTTTTTGCTCTGACAGGCCAAAGATATTCCATAATATCATCATTTAAGGCGAGGATGATGAAAATATTTTTTTTAAAGCGAATCCGGTGAAACAAAATGACAAGGATTAAGGATTAAGGATTAGTACTTGGTTTTATCCACGTCCAAAAATACCTCAAAAATAATCATAGTGGTGTAAAATTCAAGAATGATCAAAACATGGATACAATCGAGTTAGTATCCGAATAGATATTTTAGACGAAAAGAAGAAATTTTATTTTTAGATTGAATAATCTTAGTATCGTGTGAATAGTCTTGAGTATCGTGAATAGTCTTGTATCGTGAATAGAATAAACTCAAACACCAAAAGATAGAAATTCCACAAAAACATCTTCACGCTTCATGAATAGTACTAAAAGTGAATAGTAACTCGTGAATAATAACTCATGAATAATAACTCGTGAATAGTAACTCATGAATAGTAACTCATGAATAGTAACCCAGACATGAAAAAAGTTCCAAATTTGATAAAAACTTCAGATCAACATTTGAAATAATGATATTGAAGAAATAATATCATTTGAGAAAAAAATAACATCCACTTACCTCGAAAGATCGATCTTCAAATTGAAACCTGGATATAGGCTATGACTTGGACTTGCCAGTATAGCAATACTCAAAGTATACTCAAAATACTCACAAGAATACGCTCGATAATATAGAGAGAAAAACTTGATTTACGGTGTGATTTTCAATTCTAACCTAAGCACCTATTTATAGGAAAATGCTTAGAACACCAAAAAGCGAAAATTTAATAAAATATATTATTATTAATAAATTTCCTCGCCTCTTTGAAATCAGATCCCAACATTTCCCACATGCCAACCTTCTAGAAAGAAATGATAAAAAACGTTTTTCATAAAATAAATAATTAAAACTTACAAAAATCAATTATTTGAACTTGAACTTCAATAATTCATAATAAATAGCCCTTTCATCAGAAAATTCGAATCTCGCGAGTTTTTATAGGAAATTCAATTCTCTACAACTTTGCAGAAGAAAGTTTTCCAAATTCCAAATAGAAATTGGCCAAAAATCCACAAGCGAAAGCGATTTTACAAATATAATCAAATTTCGATTC
Source organism: Panax quinquefolius (assembly GCA_020205615.1). Taxonomy (NCBI): domain Eukaryota; kingdom Viridiplantae; phylum Streptophyta; class Magnoliopsida; order Apiales; family Araliaceae; genus Panax; species Panax quinquefolius. The sequence goes on along the minus strand of CM035155.1, from coordinate 41,255,656 downwards.
GATAAATGGGGTCCACCGACATGTTTAACATGTTTTAAACATTTATTGCAACAAAAATACTCTTCCTCCTCGTATACTCATATATCCCATTTCGTTGTAAAAATATCACCGTTAATATATTATTAAAATAATATATTTAAATGAATTATTTTATCGAGAAAAAGATAAAATATTAATTTTCAACAATTGTCATTTTAAAAATTTTCTCCATCTATATCCACATAAAATCAATATTTTCCTCATCATATAAATCAAATAATTAATTATTCACAAATAATATTACGAAATCACAATATTGACAACCGACGAGCGGTTCAGGAAAGAGGGGCTTCGATAAAATTTCTTCTTCTTGGCGGCAGCAATTAGGTGACCAAACCTCTCCTTAGAGCGAACTTTCTAGACATTGCCAATAATGTTATCTAATAATATTATTCAGATAATATGAATTATTGCTTCGATAATGAAAAATCTTGTGTAATGACAATTATTGAAACAAATGACATATAAAATATCAACGCAGACAATTATTAACTCGATAAAATCTTTGAGCGATAATTCACGTAACCATTATTGAGTAGTGCCTTCTTACGTAAGAATCAATAATTGGTGCAATACTGGTGTCTTCTTGTTCAACAACGCGCGTATTAGTGTGTTTTAACCAAGGGTATTCCAACGATATTAACTTGGTAACAACTACGTAGTTATTTAAAAACAACTTATATTTGTCGTTTTCTTCATCCAATCGCTTTTCGTTATGGGGCCCACATGGTATTTAGCAGCCGTAAATCTGAATATTCCCAAGCGATCACGAATATTCCACGACCAAACGAATATTCCCAAGCGATAATGAATATTTTATAACCACTTGCTTATTTTGAAATATTTGCGTATTTAACCCTAACTATCCACATTAATCAAATCAACCCTTACTATTTCAAAATAATAAATAAAGGAAATTCCTTTTTTTTTAAAAATTTTTTTATTTAAAAATTTTGGGGTCTTACAGTTTGGTCACCTAATTGCATGGCATGATAAGGAGAAATCCTTATTGGAAAGCCCCCTCTTTCCTGAGAACGACCTGATCGATTAATAGTGTGAATAATAATATTGATGATGACGTTTTGTTTTATTCGTATTATTAACGTAATAAAACAGAAAAACTTTTTATATAAAACAGAATACTTTTATAAAGTTATTTGTTTTATTAGGCTAATAGTAAAATCTTTTTATATAAAACAAAATACTTTTATAAAGTTATCTGTTTTATTAGACAATAATTAGAATATATTATATTTTATTATGCATATTGCTTGCATAGTGTTTGCATAGTAAAATCTTTTTAAAAGTTATTCGTTTTATTAGATTATAAATAGAATAAATTATATTTTATTTAAAAGATTTTGCTTTAAATATGGATCGTCCGATTAAAGTAAATCAATCTGGATCGCTCATGGATTGGTTACTATTCATTCCATTCTTCTATAAATAGAAGCTCATTTCTTCATTATTTCTTACTTAATTCAATTAAAACTCTAGAGAGAGAGAAACTATAGAGAGCGAAACTATAGAGAGAAAGAAGAAAAGTATTCTAACTACTTCACTACTCCAATATCAAGTTTTTTTACTACGGTAGGGGTATTATTTCTTTTGTATTCATGAAGAGAACTTCTATTATTCCATCTTTATTATTCATTGGAATAACTCAGATATCTGTGGCTTCCTATACTTGGTAAAATTCTTTTGTATTCCATTCTTTATTATTCTATTGGAATATCCCGTTCATCTTTTACGCAGACTTCGGTTCCGCCTTTTTATTATTCTCATTGGTGTGAATTTCACCCTAATTCGTTCCGTCATTTAGTATTCATTGGAATAACTTTTCTACATCTGAAGTACCACATGCATGGTAATTTCGTTGTTATTCCATTCTTTATTATTCTCATTGAATATCCCGTTTGCATGTATTACGCTGACTGGTTCCGTTATTTATTATTCGATGGAATAACTCGCTCATCTGAAGTACCGCATGCATGGTGATTTCTTTTGTTATTCCATTCTTTATTATACTCAGTTGGTTAAAATTTTGACTTCTACACTCCATGAAATTAGTGGAATATTCTTGATATTTGCGCTTCATCCAGTATCTTTTCATGAAAATATTCTTTTGAGCATTCTTGAATTTTACTTTACAAAGAAGTATCATGTTGACAATTTAGACGTTATTAGTTCCTGAATAAATTAATTCTTGAACTTGTTTTTATTGAGTTCTTATATCATTGTCATCATCCTCATGTTTATATTATTTTTAAAAGTCATCTGTGGCCTGTAGTGCATAGATGGATTTGGTATGATTATGACCAGGGATTATTCGGTGTAATCATGTCCGTAATGTTACAAATGATGTGGTAAAAGTCCTCATTAGCCCGAAATGCATTGATGGATAGTTGTTGGCATGATCATGACCATTGATGAATACACAAATATCCCTGGTCCGTAGTGCATGGATAATTTGTGATCGTGACCCTAATGAATATCCTTGGTCGTAGTGCAGTGATGATGTGGATTATTTATTAAAATTCGAGTCTCAAATGATAAAAGTGATGAAAAACCTTTTAAATCATAAAAGATAGTAGATTTTATTCTCTACTTGACTCTTTTAATGGATCGATGTATGTTCATTGCAGCTTAAACTTGATGTCTATTGTATTTTATCGGTTTAACACTCGTTGAGGACTAATGATAATTTATTCTGCATTATCTTAGTCATAATATTTCTTACTGGGCTAGTTGAGCTCACCCTTTCTTTCACTGTTCTCTTCAGGAAATGAGAACGTAGCCGGGACTAATCGGGGAATGGAGTGATGGTCCGAGATGGTGTCTTAGTAGTCCTCACTATTCTGTTAAATAGAGTGATAATAAATGTAATGAGGACTAAATTGAGTGTGGATATTGTCTAGATGACAATATTTGTATTAAAACTCACAACATGTATTTTGTCGTATTTTACATGACTATTGTATAATCAAGTTGTATTTGAATTTAGTACCACGTATTTGGCGACTTAAGATGGGTGATGTATACCTATTTTGGGGGCGTCACAGTTGGTATCAAAGCTTAGGGATATGATCCCTGGCTAAGATGTGAGTTAAGAACTAAGAGGGGAGAGACGGGGAATTCCTTCGCTAGTATGACCTACCTAAGTTTATTTGGTATTTATTTAATTGGTCACGAGTATATAGGATAATATGTGATATGTTAATTAACCATTGTTTTGTGGTAGTATTTGAAAATGGCATCCGAGAATGTTGAGAACATCAATGGAGCACGTGAGACCGCTGAGTCTCCACGGATCAATAATCGGATAATGTGCATCGTGAAGGTGACAATCCTAATGCAAACAACAACACTGACCAAATGATGAACGATGGAATGTTCCGAGGCTTCATGCAATTCATACAACATCAGGCGAGAGCGGCTCCTATCCAAAATACAGGTGGAAATACTGGTAACTCTCGGACGGTCACCGCCCAACAGTTCAAGGAGCTGGGACAACCGGAGTTTTTTGGAGAGCCAAAACCACTTAAGGCAGAGACGTGGATAAAGTAGATCAACAAGATATTTGATATCTTGGGTTACTCCAAGGAGCAAAAGGTTCCCTTTGCCACTTTCATGTTGCGGGCAGAGGTAGATTACTGGTGAAAATCTGTAAAGCGTACTCAACCTGCTGCATTGAAGATGTCTTGGGAGAAGTTCCAAGAACTGTTCAACGACAAGTACTTTCCCGAAATTATTCGTCACATGAAAGAGGTAGAGTTCATTAAATCGAACAAAACAACACGACCGTGTCACAATCTGAAGCCAAGTTTGCCGAAATCATCCTTATTTGCGTCCCATTTGGTTGATAATGAGGAGAGAATGACGCGAATGTTTCTAAGAGGTTTAAAACCGGAGATACGTTAATATCTTATCTCTCATAAACCGTGTTTGTATTCGATGTTGTTAATAGGGCTCGATTATTGGAGCGCGATAATGAGTCAACCCAACCAAAAGAGAGCGTGACAAAATGATAATACCAAAGGATAGCGATACCATCATCTAAGCCGGGACAATAAGCGTGGAGGGAATCAACTTGCCAGAAATGGTAACCACTTCGGTGGTAATCATGGACAAAATAATAAGAATGGACATTTCAAGAAAAGAAGATTCAACAATGATGGAAAGACGTCAGCATCAGCACGTGTCGTTAAGCCTTTCGTTAAGGAAGGAGAACGACCACCTATCATATGCTTCAAATGTGGAGGGGAAGGATACATCAGTCCAAACTGTGCGATGCCCTCCAAAGCATGTTACAATTGTGGAAGAGAAGGACAACTGACCCAATTTTGTCGTGCACCGAAGACAAGTCCAGCTGGGATGGAGGCAGCAAAGGCCGTCCCAGATAAGACAAAACCGGTTGTTCAAGGAAGAGCGTTTGTCGTGACCTCCCAAAAAGCAAGGAACCCGAACGAGGTCATCATGGGTAAGCTTATCATAAATTCTAGTGAAGTATATGCCTTATTTGATACCGGTTCTACCCATTCTTTTATTTCTCCTACTTGTGCTCAACGTTTAAATTTGACTCCGGAGAAATTAGACTTTGACTTATCTGTTGAAACTCCGCTGGGAGAAACCTTCATTACATCCACTTGCTTATAAGTCTTGTTTGGTTCAATTCGGTACCCTCACATTACCGCCGTCGAATTTATTTCATTGAAAATACTTGCATTTGACGTAATTCTAGGGATTGATTGGTTAACTACTCATCATGAAAAAATTGATTGTTTTGTAAGGTTGTTAGCTTTCATATTCCTAATCAACCTATCATGCTAATTCAAGCAACCAAACCATTAAAATCAATAACTCGCTATCTCAAGCCATAAAGCTATTCGCTTATTGAAAAATGGATGTCAAGCTTTCTTAGCTCATGTCACGGATCTAAACAAAAATACGCCGGGTTTTGAATGATATTTCTATTGTTGATGAATTTCCGACGTATTCCCAAGAACTTCCCTGCCTACCCCGTAGCGTGAAATTAAATTTTGTATCGACCTTGAACCCTAGACAAAACCCATTTCCAAAGCCCCATATCGAATGGCTCTATTGAACTTCGTGAGTTAAAGACCTAACTCGCAGGAATTGTTAGACATCGGCTTTATTCGTCCTAGTACTTCTCCTTGGGTGCTCTCATTATATTCGTGAAGAAGAAAGATGGGAGTATGTGACTTTGTATTGATTATCTGGAGTTGAATCATGTCACCATCAAAAATAGGTACCCATTGCCACGTATTGATGACCTGTTTGACCAGTTGCAAGGCGCCAAATTCTTTTCAAAGATTGATCTTCGCTCCAGATATCACCAATTGAAGATTAGAACCAATAACATTCCAAAGACGCTTTCGAACTCGATGACGGCATTATGAATTCCTAGTCATGTCTTTTGGATTGACTAATGCTCCTCGCGCCTTCATGGATATGATGAATTGAGTATTCAAGGAATATTTGGATCACTTTGTGATCGCCTTTATTAATGACATCCTTATTTATTCCAAAAGCCGTGAAGATCATGAAAGCAACACTTGAGATCGATACTCAAAAGCTTCGTGAATATAAGCTTTATGCCAAGTTGAAGAAATACGAGTTATGGCTTTTCGAGGAAGTAGCATTCCTTGGGCACGTGGTATCAAGTCATGGAATATATGTTGACGGAAAGATTGAAGCCATTCAAAGTCGGGAACAACTTAAATCGATGACCAAGAGTCGTAGCTTTCTCGGCTTAAATTTGGTTATTATCGGAGATTCATAGAAGGGTTTTCTCGAATCGCTACTCCATTAACTCAGCTGACTCGGAAAGATACAAAATTCGGTTGGAGTGAGGAATGCGAGAAAAGTTTTCAAGAACTCAAGAGGAGACTCATTTACGCACTGTGCTCGACAATACCATCCGCTCGTAGGATTTGTCATCTACAAATGATGCTTCGGTGCAAGGGGTTAGGATGTGTTCTCATGCAACATGGGAAAGTCATAGCTTATGCCTCTCGACAACTCAAAGAATATGAGAGGAATTATCCTACTCTCACGATCTAGAGTTAGCGTTTGTTGTCTTCGCACTTAAAATTTGGAGGCATTACTTGTATGGGGAGAAAGTGGAGATCTTTACGGATCATAAAAGCCTCAAATATTTCTTCAATCAAAAGGAACTCAACATGCGACAAATGATGTTGGCTTGAATCATTGAAATATTATGATCATACCATCCAATACCATCCTCGAAAAGCAAACGTGGTAGGTGATTTATCGAAAGTAGAAGATCATATCGCGTACAAGTGCGATATTGTCAATGCAAAGGCCCATCTTGTATGACTTGCAAAGGATGGAGATAGAATTAAAGACTCCAGGGACCCATGTGATGATGGCGAATATACGAGTACAACCGACTTTAATTAATAAAGTTAAAGCTGCTCAAGCTACAGACCTGGAGCTGATGCATATAGGAAGAAAGTACAAGAAGGTGTTATGTCGGAAGCAAGAATCGATGAAGAAGGAATACTTCGAGTCAACTCCAGACATTGTGTACCTAACGACCCTGATTTAAAGTATAAAATCATGATGGAGGCGCACAACACACCGTTTGCAATCCATCCTGGGAGTACCAAATTGTATCGTGATCTTCGTCATACATTTTGGTGGAGCAATATGAAGAGAGAGATAGCAATGTTTATCTCAAAGTGTCTAACTTGTCAACGAGTCAAAGCAGAGCATAAAGTGTGAGACCCCAGATTTTATCAATAAAGATTTAAATTTTGTCGAAATAATTTTTAATATTATGGTGTGAATTTGAGATAATATTATAGTTGTGGGTAGTATTTATAAATTTTGCAAAGTATGCAAGTGGTTATATTATATTCGATTGGTCTGGGAATATTCGGTTTAGCGAGAATATTCGTATAACTACTCAATCATTGGTGGACCCCACAATGTAATTATTATCGGATTGAGAAAACGAAAAATATTTTATTGAAATAATGCGGAAGTTTTACTGCTTGATCTTCGTTGAACTACTTTCGGTAGTAAAAGTACGAAGAATACGTGTGGTTGCATAGTAGCACACGGTATTGATTATTGATGCTTATGTGAGAAGTCACTCAGTTTGATTCCATTATCATCGATTAATAATATGAATTATTATAATGATAATGACGTTTTGTTTTATTCAGTATTATTAACGTAATAAAATGTAAACATCTTTTATATAAAATGTAATACTTTATTAAAGTTATTCTATAAATAGAATATATTATATTTTATTATGCATAGTGTTGCATAGTGTTTGCATAGTAAAAAATATTTTTATATAAATAGAATATATTATATTTTATTTAAAAGATTTTGCTTTAAATATGGACCGTCGATTAAAAGTAAATCAATCTGGACCGCTTCATGGATTAATTACTATGGATTCTATTTTCCTATAAATAAAGCTCATTCCTTCATTATTTTCTTACGAATTCACTTTAAACTCTCAGAGAGAAACTATAGAGAGAAGAAGAAAAGTATTCTCGCTACTTCACTATGCCAATATTCATTCTTCTAAGGTAAGGGATATTATTTGTTGTAATCGTGAAGTGTTATTCTTTCTTATTCATGAAGAGAACTTCATTATTCCATTCTTTATTATTCTTGGAATAACTCGTATCTGTGGCATACCCTATACTTGGTGAAATCCTCTATTATTCCATTCTTTATTATTCTGTTGGAATAACTCAGTATCTGCAGACATACCCTATACATAATCAGATAATCGTGGTTTACCCTATACTTGGTGACATTCTTCTATTATTCTCGCTGGAACATCCTTGTCTGCGTGTGTTTTACCTTTGGACTGGTTCCGCCTTTATTATTATTCTGCTTTGGAACATCCTGTCATGTGTGTTTTACAATCGGACCGGGTTCCGCCTCTTTATCATTCTCGTTGGAATATCTTATCTGTGTTTTACACCGGATCGGTTCCATCTTTATTATTCTTTGGAACATCCTGCACGGTGTGAATTTCACCGACTGGTTCCGTTATTATTATTCTCATTGGTATAACTTTATACATGTGCTGGTACCGCATGCATGGTGATTTCCTTTGTTATTTCATTCTTTATTATACCCAAATTGGTTAAAACTTTGACTTCTATACTCCATGAAATTAGTAGAATATCCTTGATATTTGCGTTTCATCCAAAGATCTCTTTCATGGAAATATTCTTCCGATCATTCTTGAATTTTACTCTACAAAACAAAGATCTTGTTGACAATTTGGACGTTACTTAATTCTGGATAAAATAATTCTTGAACTTGTTTTATTGAATTATTATATCATTGTCATCATCCTCATGTTATATTATGTTATCTTTGGCTTACGTGCATAGATGAACTTAGTATGATTATGACCAGGGATCATTCGGTATAATCATGGCTTGATATAAATGATGTGACAAAAGTCCTCAGTGGCCTATAATGCAATGATGGATAGTTTTTGGTATGATTATGACCAGGGGTGATTCGGTATAGTCATGACCATTGATAATTTGATGAAAATCCTTGACCAGTAGTACGAGGGATGATTAGATATTGTGGTTTATTCATTAAACCGAGTCTTAGTGATAAAAATTTATGAAAACCTTTTAAAACCTAAAAGATAGTAGACTTTATTTTCTACTTGACTCTTTTAATGGATTGCATGTTCCACCGTAGTTAAACCGGTTTGTCTATTGTATTTTATCGCTTTAACATCGTTGAAGGCTAATGATAATTTATTCTCGCATTATCTTAGTCATAATATTTCTTCTTGGGCTAGTTGAGCTCACCTTTTCTTTCACCGTTTCTCTTCGAGAAATGAGAACATAGTTGGGACGAAGTCTGGGAACGGAGTAATGGTCCGAGGAGGATAGCATTAGTAGTCCTCACTATTCTATGAAATAGTGTGATAATAGTTGTAATGAGGACTCCTTGTGAGTTTGTATAATATCTAGCGAGACAATATTTGTATTCAAACTCACGGTTTATGTCGTATTATACCTACGCTTATATTAGTAAGTTGTATTTGAATTTATATACCATGTAAGTGGCGACCCAAGATGGGTGGCGATACCTAATTTTGGGGCGTCCACATCAAGTACCAAAAGGTCCATTGCAACCACTTGAAATTCGTAATGGAAGTGGGAGCACATTACTATGGATTTCAAGCATCGGTCTTCCCAAGGTTTCTCAAGGTATAGATGCAATTTGGGTCATGGTTGATAGATTGACCAAGTCCGCTCATTTCTTACCAATACGAGAAACTTATACACTTGAAAGTCTTGCTCAGATGTATATAAACGAGATTGTAAGATCGCATGGTATGCCAAAGATCCATAGTTTCTAATCGAGACCCAAGATTCACTTCATGATTTTGGGTTAGTTTGCAAAAAGCTACAGGCACAGATTTAAGATTTAGTTCGCTTATCATCCTCGCATTTTGGACGGAAAATCGAGAGGACTATTCAAACTCTTGAAGATTTATTAAGACTCGTGTCCTTGACTTCAAGGAAGTTGGGACAAGTTCTTACCATTTGTGGAGTTTTTCTACAACAACAGCTTATCAAGCAAGTATTGGCGTGGCTCCATTCGAGGCGTTGTATGGAAGAAAGTGTCGCTCTCCAAAGATCTTTGGGATGAGGTGGGTGAAGCATCGTTGTTGGGACCGAGGAGTTTGTACGCATTATGACTACGGAAAAGATTCAAACGATCCGATAACGTATAAAAACCTCACAAGACCGACAAAAAGAGTTATGATGATCTTCATCGAAAGGACGGGAATTCCATATTGAGATCATGTGTTGCTACGTGTTGCTCCATGGAAAGGAGTTACGAGATTTGGAAAGAGAGAAAAGCTCAATCCTCGATTCATTGGCCCATTTTAATCCTCGATCGAGTAGGGACCGTAGCCTATATAGACCGCTTTCTGCTAAGTATGTCTCGTGTTCATAACGTTTTTTCATATATCCATGTTATGTAAATATGTGAAAAACCCGAACCATATTATTGAGTTAGAACCGGATGAAATAGAGGAATATTTAACGTATAAAGAGGTTCCTGTTCAAATCTTGGATAAGAAGGAACATATTCTACGCTCCAAGGTTATACCTCAAGTCAAAGTGTTATGGAGGAACCACGATGTTGAGGAAATGACCTGGGAGTTAGAATCTGAAATGAAATCAAGGTATCCTTACCTCTTCGACATACCAGGTACGTACCCTAATTTCGAGGGCGAAATTTCATAAGAAGTGGAGATTGTAAGACCCCCAACTTTTATGAATAAAATGAATTTTCTATAAATATCATTTTTGAATATTATGGAATAAATTTGATATAATGTTATAGTTGTGGGTAATATTTATAAATTTTGCAAAGTACACAAGTTGTTATATAATATTCAATTGGTCAGGGAATATTCGTACGACGGCACAATCATTGGTGGACCCCACAACAGAATTATTGTCGGATTGAGAAAAAGATAAAAATATTTTTATGAAAATAATGGCGGAAGTTTTACCATTGATACTGTTGAACTACTCGGTAGTAAAAGTACAGTAATACGCGTGGTTGCATAGTAGCACATGGTATTGATTATTAATGCTTATGTGAGAAGTCACTCAGTTTGATTCAATTATTGTCGATATTTTTTTTGTTATTAAATCAATAATTGAGATGACGAAGTTGTTAATATTATTATTTGCATTATTAACGATGTCTAGAAGTTTTGCCAAGGAGAGGTTTGGTCACCTAATTGCGCGCCAATAGGGAGAAATCCTTATTGAAAAGCCCTCTCTTTCACAGGAACGACACAGTCGATTAATAGTGTGAATAATAATAATGATGATGACGTTTTGTTTTATTCAGTATTATTAACGTAATAAATGTAAAAAAACTTTTTATATAAAATGTAATACTTTTATAAAGTTATTCGTTTTATTAGGCTAATAGTAAAATCTTTTTATATAAAATAGAATACTTTTATAAAGTTATCTCATTTTATTAGACAATAATTAGAATATATTATATTTTATTATGCATAGTGTTCGACATAGTGTTTGCATAGTGTTTGCATAGTAAAATCTTTTTAAAAGTTATTCGTTTTATTAGATTATAAATAGAATATATTATATTTTATTTAAAAGATTTTGCTTTAAATATGGACTGTCCGATTAAAGTAAATCAATTTGGACCATTCATGGATTGGTTACTATTCATTCCATTCTTCTATAAATAGAAGCTCATTCCTTCATTATTTCTTTTAATTTCTTTGAAACTCTAGAGAGAAACTATAGAGAGAAAGAAGAAAAGTATTCGCTACTTCACTACTCTGATATCAAGTTTTTTTACTGTAGAGGGTATTATTTCTTTTGTATTCATGAAGAGAACTTCTATTATTCCATCTTTATTATTCTCATTGGAATAACTCAGATACGCCATGAGCTACCCTATATTGGTGAAATTCTTTTGTATTCCATTCTTTATAATTACATTTGAAATATCCTCATCTCGCGTCTTTTACTGTGGGACCTTTTTCCGCCTTTTATTATTTTGTTGAACATCCTGTTGGTGTGAATTTCACCTGGCCTAATTCCGTCATTTAGTATTCTGTTGGAATAACCTGTATATGCAAAGTACCGCATGCATGGTGATTTCTGTTGTTATTCCATTCTTAATTATTCTGTTGGAATATCCTGTCGGTACGTATTACGCCTGACCTAGTTTCTTTATTTATTATTCTGATGGAATAACCTGTCTATACGAAGTACCGCATGTATGGTGATTTCTTTTGTTATTCCATTCTTTATTATACTCAGTTGGTTAAAATTTTGACTTCTATACTCCATGAAATTAGTGGAATATTCTTGATATTTGCGCTTCATCCAGTCTCTTTTCATGGAAATATTCTTCTGAGCATTCTTGAATTTTACTTTACAAAGAAGTATCATGTTGACAATTTGGACGTTATTAGTTCCTGAATAAATTAATTCTTGAACTTCTTTTATTGAATTTTTATATCATTGTCATCATCCCCATGTTTATATTATTTTTGAAAGTCATCTGTGGCCTGTAGTGCATAGATGGACTTGGTATGATTATGACCAGGGATTATTCGTAATCATTAATAGTAATATTACAAATGATGTGGTAAAAGTCCTCATTGGCCCGAAGTGCATTGATGGACAGATTGTTGGCATGATCATGACCATTGATGAATACACAAATATCCTTGGCCGTGAGTGCATGGATAATTTGTGGTCGTGACCCTAATGAATATCCTCGGTCAGTAGTCAGGTGATGATGTGGATTATTTATTAAAATTTGAGTCTCAAATGAGAAAAGTGATGAAAAACCTTTTAAATCATAAAAGATAGTAGATTTTATTCTCTACTTGACTCTTTTGATGAATTGCATGTTCCGCTGTAGTTAAACTTGATGTTTATTGTATTTATCAGTTTAACACTGTTGAGGACTAATGATAGTTTATTCTGCATTATCTTAGTCATAATATTTCTTACTGGGCTAGTTGAGCTCACCCTTTCTTTCACTGTTCTCTTCAGGAAATGAGAACGTAGCCGAGACTAGTCGGAGAATGGAGTGATGGTCCGAGATAGTGTCTTAGTAGTCCTCACTATTCTGTTAAATAGTGTGATAATAAAAGTAATGAGGACTAAATTAACTGTGGATATTGTCTAAATGACAATATTTGTATTAAAACTCACATGTATTTTGTCGTATTTTACACAACTATTGTATAATCAAGTTGTATTTGAATTTAGTACCATGTATTTGGCGACTCAAGATGGGTGATGTATACCTATTTTGGGGGCGTCACACTGTATTACAGATTTTGTGAATATTTAATGAAAATTGATATTTTTATAAGTAAATTTGATAGCTTTACAAATTATTCTTTTAATGAATATTAAGTAGGTGTAAGGTTTTGTGAAAATCAAAGTAGGAATCAAATTGTAAAATTAGCGGAAGCAAAATAAAATCAGTTTTAAATTTTTTTCACAAACCAATTACTCGGATCACCCTTTATGCATATTATTAATTAAAACGAAGAACAAGAAGTTATGGAATCATACCCTTGTTGTAAGACCCCAACTTATTATATATGAAATTGAATTTCCTCTATTTATTATTTTAAAATAGTAAGGATTGATTTGATTAATGTGGTTAGTTATAGATAAAATGCGCAAATATTTTAAATAAACAAGTGGTTATAAAATATTCATTGTTGTTTGAATATTCGTTTTGGTCGTGGAATATTCTTCACGTCGGGGAATATTCGTGATGCGACCAGCCAGCAAATTTGTGTGGGCCCCATAACGGAAAGCGATTGGATGAAGAAAACGATAAGTATAAGTTGTTTATAAATAATGGCGTAGTTGTTACCTTTAATATTGTTGAAATACTCGGTGGTTAAAACATAGTAGCACATGGTATTGAACCAATTATTAATTCTTACGTAAGAAGGCACTACTCAATAATTGTTACAGTAATTACTGTTCAATATTTTATTTTATTGATTCAATAATTGCTACATTGATATTTTATATTATTGTTGTTTCAATAATTGTCACTGCACAGTATTTTCCTTTATCAAATCAATGATTCATATTATTTGAATAATATTATTAGATAGCATTATTGGTAATGTCTAGAAAGTTGTGTCTAAGGAGAGATTTGGTCACCTAATTGCGCGCCGGTAAGGATAAATTCTTATTGGAAAGCCCCCTTTCTTGGGAACGGCCTGGTTGTCGGTATTGTGATTCTGTAATATTATTTGTGAATAATTAATTATTGATTATTATGATAAGAAAAATATTCATTTTATGTGGATATAGATGGAAAAAAATTTTAATGTGACAATTGTTGAAAATTGATATTTTATCTTTTTCGATAAAATAATTTATTTAAATATATTATTATATTTTAATAATATAATAATGGTGATATTTTACAATGAATGTGTGATATATGAATAAATGAAGGGGAAGAGTATTTTTGTTACAAAAATTGTTTAAAACATGTTAAACATGTTTGTGGACCCATTTCTTGACTGAAATTTGATTATAGCCTGTAAAATAGCCCGTTTGTGGATTTCGGTCAACTTTTGCTTGAAATTTGGAAAAACTTAAAACTACAAAGTTGTAGAGAATTGAATTTCCTAGGGGATGGAGATAAGATTTGAATTTTTCTGATAAAAGGGCTATTTTTTATGAGGTATTGAAGTTCCGGAATAATTAATTTTTTGAAGTTTTAATTATTTTTAATAACAAAAACATTTTTTTTATTTTTGTAATTATTGTGGGCCCCACTGGTGGCTGAATTCAGATCTTCAAAAGTGGGCGTAGGAAATTTTAAAAAAATAATAATATTTTATTAAATTTTCTGCTTTGGTGTTCTAAGCATTTTCTTATAAATAGGGTGCTTAGGTTAGAATTAAAAATCACACCAGAAACTAAAGTTTTCTCTCTCTTTCTCTCTTTATATTATCGAGCATATTCTTGTGAGTATTTTGAAACTTTGAGTGTTGCTATACGATACAAGTTCCCTTCAACACTATATCTAGTATTCCAGTCAGAAGTACTGTCTTTTCGAGGTAAGGGATGTTATTTTTATTATAAATGATATTATTTCTTTCAATATCATTATCCCGAAATATTGGTAAGATTTTTCTTGTTAAATTCTTGTCTTTTAGTGTCGGGGTTACTATTCATGTGAGCAGCAACGGCAAGAAATATTCTGATGGCTTCCAGTATGGCAACAGGTGCAAATGTCTCATCGTAGTCAATGCCTTCTTCTTGAGAGTAGCCATTGGCCACTAATCTTGCCTTATTCCTGGAGATGACTCCATCTTCATCCATCTTGTTTCTGAAAACCCACTTGGTTCCAATAACAAGATGATTTTGTGGTCTTGGAACCAATCTCCATACTTTGCTTCTTTCGAACTGATTAAGTTCTTCTTGCATGGCCTCTATCCAGCTGGAGTCTTTCATAGCATCCTCTATCTTCTTTGGTTCTATTTGAGATAGGAAGCTTAGATAGAAGCATTCATTTTGAGTAGCAGCTCTTATTTTGACTCTTGCATTCAGATCTCCAATGATTAGATCTTGAGTGTGATCTCTTGCCCATCTGCTTCCTGTTGGGACATCAGTTCTTATGCCTTCTTATCTCAGATCTTCAAGATCTATTTCTTCTTCTTGATGTGGATGTTCATTATCTGGCATAGGCCTCTCTACGATCTCATTCCCTTGCTCAACGATTTCATTGTCAGGCACTACGATCGCAGTATTGGGCTCGACGACCTCGTTCGTAGTGTCTGAACTTTTAGTCATAGTGTCTTGAGCCATTGTTTTGTCTAGGTCTGTTTCATCAAAGATGATGTGAATCGAGACTTCAACGCTCAGTGTCTTCTTGTTGAACACTCTGTAAGCCTTACTGTCTGTGGCATATCCAAGAAAGATTCCTTCATCTGATTTCGGTTGAAACTTTGTCAAGTATTGCATTCCATTGTTGAGAATGTAGCATGCACAACCGAAGACATGAAAGTAGCTGACACTAGGTTTTCTTC